>JAZHRO010000031.1:117452500-118052500 GCA_037157565.1 Thalassia testudinum
GGCGGGCGGATAACGTCGAAGATGATGGCGGCAACGGCGATGGACGGTGTATACTAAAACGTAAGGTACGACCTCACGGTCACATTAGAATATCTCAGGAGGATCACGCGGATGCCATGAGAGCATTGGTAGCAGTGGCGTGCTGTGAAGGTAGTAGTAGAGGGCTGGCGAAGGTGGAATATGTGGTACAAAGGTGGTGTGTTTGAGGCATGATTGACGTGGTAATCCCCTCAATTTCTTGAGGGGTTTGGTGAAGGCGGACGAGGCGATGCTTATGGAGGTGATGGTGAGCCAAACGGTGGTTTGTGGTGGTGTGGAGGACTTACCGGAGGTGTGGCTAGACGTGGAGATGACGGTGGTGTGAAGAGCGTATCGGCGGTCGAATTGAAGCATAACAAGGGGGAAAGAGAGTAGGGGAGAAGGGGAGTCTAACTAACCTAGTCTAACTAGATGAAAGGGGAGGAAGGCACTGGTTATGGTATGGCTGGCGCCAGAGAAGGAAGGACCTACATTGGGGAAGAATGGAGAGGAAGATGGAGGAGGGAGACGCCTGCTAGTATTGCGAGATGTGGAAGAGCTTGAGGAAGAAAAACCAATCGACTATGGTCTGTGGCGGCCGACGAAGAAGGTGGACGAAGAAGCTTGTGGAGAGTTCAGTTGGAGAGGAGGGACGAAGGTGGAATCTGATCCAAAACCAAGCTAAGGAGGTGAGGTTTACATCAGGGGTGTTTTTATAGGGCTCAAGGGGGCGTTCCAAGCTTGGAAGCTCGAAGATTTTGTGCCTGTGGGATACCCACATCTTCCATGTGTTCGCATGGGAGATTGGGAAGGAAATAGGATTCATGGCCAGTCTCATTTGGAAGAGAATTCCTCAAGGAATCTCCGGTTCAATTTTGGGATTGTTTGATTGAGAATCGAGCGAGAAATCCTCGCTCGAATCTCAGTGGAGCTTCTATTCACAACAATGGCAGAAGGGACCTATTTGCAAAGATGATGAGAAACTTAGGGACCTTTCTGCAATAATTTAAAAGCTTGGGGCTGGTGTGAGATAGAAAGAGTCTGACTGGACTAAAATGCAAACTAGGTCAAGATGATCTTTGATTGTGTCCAAATTTTTACACAAACCTAATTTGGACCTAAGGAATCTGACGGTGAAGTAAGATTTTGGTTTTGACCAAGTTTGACTGAGTAATTTACGTAGAAACCTAAATTAGGGCAACTTCCTATTTGAGACTCTATTTTAGGTCAAAATGGATTCCAATGGTCAAATCAGGGATACTAAACCTTATGGAATATTTTTATATGAATTTTAGAAGGGTTAGATGAGTTTTATCCTGACCAGAACCTCTGTTATTTAAGCGGGTCTGAAATTAGGGCTTTGGGAGCTGTGTTAATTCTCGAAGTGAGCAAATACCAGTTTCTATCTACATGGACCCTCTTATAAGACATTAGTGAACATTTGACCTTTAGTTAACCCTTAAGAAACCCTGTGATTATTCTACATTCATTATATGCTGTTAAAACTGCATATTTATCCTTGTTTTAATGGACTCTTCTCAGAAAGGATATGCAATGAATTACAACTCTTCGGTGATTATGTAGGAGCAGTTGTCTTTTGATTGTGACTAATTAAAGCTAGTTATGGCGCATGATGACATTATACCCACATGCCTAACTTTTGCTAGTCCCTTAGCAAAATCTTATGAAAAGAACTAGAGTTCTAGACCATGCATTGAAGTTTAGATGCCTGATTCTTATTACTTTTTAGAAATTAGGTTATAATGCTAATAGTAGGCCTAGAGGTACTCAAGTATCAATCAAGATCCATACCTGACCAGCTTCAGTCTAAGTCTACTGCAAAGGTTTCTAAGGCCCGCTAAGACTGCCCAGAGGTTCGTTGAACCCAGCAGTTAAAACACACGTGCCTAAACATAACAGGTCCAGGTTCAATTTGCCAATGCATTTTTTTGTAAGAGAGAGAGAGATAGAAGAATTTTCATTTGGAGAGTTTTCTCTCTTTTCTTTTTACTTTTCCCTAGATCCAGCCTCAAATTGGCCCTAAACATGGTATGTATCAGATTCCTTGTCCCTACCATCAATCCTCGAAGGGTCCTTAGCTTTTGATGCTTCGAGATAGCACCGCCCATGGCAAACCCCAGAACCCTGGCTTTTGACACTTCGAGATAGTACCACCCATGGCATTCTGTAGCTAAATTCAGGCCTAGCAATCGACATTTCGAGATAATCCCGCCCATGGCACCAAAACCAGCACAAGGTGCTTACATGCCCCCAGTAGGATATTTAGATATCCTAGGAGACAGGCACCGAGGAGACGATCTGTTATTACACATCTTCGAGGGAATTTTCCTACCCCTCCGCGCTGGGAACTCATCCAATCAACTTGTGTTGTCGACCTGCTCCTAAGCTAGATCTTTGAGATGACTTTTCAGAATAGAACACTTTTGGCAGATTTTTCTTTATTAAGCGCACTAAACCAAACTAAGTGTGTGATTTTAGGTGTTTAGGTTACCAAGTCCCGCAAACCAAAGGGTAGACAACGAGGTCAAATAATTCCTAAGCCTTAAACCTAATACATCAGCCTCACATTTTCCTCAACCTCTTGAGGACTAATCCGAATCTTAACAGATACGTGAATGTTTAAGCCCTAAAACAAGCCCAAGATGCCTAAGATCAACACTTATACTAATCTCTTTGTCTCTTTGTCATTTTATGACTTAATTTTTCTTTTCTTTTTGATTAAGTCTAGAACTTAAGTAATCTCCATAGTCAAGTGCTAATGATTATCAATTTTGTTCTTGAATGTTTGCTCCTTTTTTACATTTGAATTCTCCTCTCTTCCTCCTCATGAATGATATAGAATAAATTCTCAAAATTTTCCTCCCCTTTCTCCAAATCTTTTTGTTCTTTTTTAATTTTTTTATTTTTTTTTTAATATGTATATTTTTTGTGAGAATCCCTCAGAGAATTGAATTTTCATATGTTTGCACTTTAACACCCCCCATGCTTAAGTTTTGCAATGTCCTCATTATAAATCAGAGGGTAAGAAATCTACTTAGTTCAAGGATTAGAATAGGATCAAAGGGTGGGTGAATGGGTTGGAATGACTGTTGCGAACGATTTTGAGCTTTGATATAAGTACCAAAGGTAAAGTCGGTTGTTCTAAAATCGAACTCAAAAGTGCAATAGGAGTGTAGCTCAAAAGATGATCAGAAGGGTCTTGAGTTTCTGGAATGATGGGTTGCCTCCCGTTAAGCGCTAAATTCAATGCCTTCAGCCAAGTAGAATGTGATCAAGGGGAAGGGGTGGTCACATCAAAGGAGTGTTGTCGAATAAGCACCTTGATCAATAGCCTGGTTGGTCCAACCAGGTTCTTGTTCAAATCTACAGACTAATGATGCAGCCCAAACCCAATCAATCAGGTGTGTTGATGGATGTGAATCAGAAGATGTGGAGCCCACCAGATACTTTGAGTCTCAAATGTATGTGGAAATGAGAATCCAGGGTTTGGCTAAGTCAATTCAGCTTGATCAGAGTAGGGATCCTCAAAAGAAAACAGAGGTGTAGGGGATGTAGGAACCCTACTGATAGGATCAGAAAAGGATAAGAAGTGATTATCGATCAAATTAATATCTGAAACTCGATCAAAAGATGGAAAAGAATCATATGCAACCAGATCAAAGAGAGGAGAATCAGAGTAGAAGTTGATTCCGATGGCGGGTAGGGGTTGCAATTGGGTTTCACAAAGCTCTGTGTGTGGATCAGAAGGTGTGGCTTCTATGAGATCTGTGTCTGTTGAGGGATCCTCTAGAAAAGATTCAAATATAGGTTCATCTAGAGGGTTCTCATGATGCTCGTCAAAATCAAAGGTAAATGCCTAGAGAGTGCTTATAGGATCATGGAAATCTGAGTCAGTAAAATATTCAAATTTTTTATTGCAGACACTCTCGGAGCTTACTATTTCTAATTCCTGCAGATCATAAAGAAATGATTCCATCTCAATGGAACCTAATTTTGAATCAATGATCTTGGGATCAGGGACCTCAGAGTCAAAGTCAAAGAATGGATCATGGATACTGAGGTCGTAAATTGGTTCATATTGTCAGGAAACAAAGGCTCTCCAAAATTAGAGTATAATTCGAAATCATCAAAGAATTTGCAGAGATCAATTTCTGAACCTGATTCCAGATCGGAATTTCCACCATAGAATGAATCAAACTATGTAGAATCAGTAACCTAACTTGAATCTAACCTAATTTCCAATTCTGAGCTCGGAGAGGTGTCCTTATTAGGCATAGGCTCAACTTCTTGGTTCCTGTTGATAAGATTTTTGTCAATGTTAGGGAAATGTGTTGTAGTATAACTAACAAATAGCTCTTCAACAAATAAAATTTATAACTCTAATATCTAAATGAAGTTCGAGGTCGAACACAAGGAGCAAATATGGAATTCACATTCTAATCTCAATTAAAATATAAATGAGCACAAAAATAAGCCAAGAATAATGATATTTCAATGAATAATTACTACTCAAATCTGATATTCAATAAGAACATGTGTATATCAAGAGTCAACTATGACAAAAAGATACCTAGAATAAAATAATAGTGATTTAGATCACCAATTATTAGTCTAAGCACATGTATATCAACTACTCAATGAATATGAAATAATGAACAGTAATCAGACATCTGATTTGATAATCAGACAACTTAATTGTCGCCTACTACAGTGCTTCTTTCTCTGATCTTTATGCTTTCTTCTTCTGCTACTTTCTTCTTGTTTTCTCCTTAGCCTCTTGTTCTTCTTTCTTTCCTTTCTCTTCACTGTCATGACCCCTCTCTCTCTTCTTCTTCTGCCTTTCCTTCAGCCAATGCCTTCTTCTTATCCTCTTCTTTTCTTCTTCTTTGGCTTTTCTCCTCTTCTTTTATTTCCTTCCCATCGACTAAGTGTCACTCAAAGCCTTCAGGAGCAAAACCCTCCCTTCCCCTGATCTCTCTCTCTTTCCTTTCTGCCCTCCTCTGCTCTACAATATCCAGACCTTAGTCAGGTATTCGAGTATGCGTAACCGGGTCCAGGGCCGCGTGCGTGGGGTCGCAATTGAGGAGTGTATAGATCTAAGTGGGTCGGGTCGAGTGTGGGTGTAAGGGACCTCACCCCATGTGTTCTTGAGGCACTAAGGCCATATCAAAAATTCAAATATGCGTGGCCAATCACTTGTCTCTTAATGATGTGGGACAAAGCCCACATCCTTTTCCTTATGCACGACCGTTACAGCTTGCTAAGGAAGATCCGTTCAATTAGTGTAACTATTGAGCTGAGGTCCTCAATTGAAGACCTGAAGCTTGACCTAAGTCCTGTTCGCATCACCTGGAGGTGTCACCTGGGACTCATGTGGCTAAAACACAACTCCAAAGCTTGCTTGGAGCTTCTTCATTAATGGCGACGAAGGGAGAAACCTGAAAAGCACACAAACGACCTCACGGCCACATTAAACTTACTCAGGAGGTTCGCCGTGGTGTGGTGAGTGTGGTGGTGATGGTTGTGTAGTGCAAGAGCATGTGTGGAGGTCGGTCAGTGACGGAGAAGGACTTGCAGCAATGGGTTGGTTGACGGGCATTTGAGGGGTTAATAGCCCTAAATAGGAGAGGGCTTTGGTTCGGGTGGATGAGGCAGAGGTGAAGGACGTGTTGACGAGTTGATTGGTGGATTGTGGAGGTGGGGCGAACTTGTCAGAGGAGTGGCCGGAGGTGAGGGAGACGACAGTGTGCGGTTAAGTCGAGGGGATATTTTTGAGTTTTGAATAGTGGGTTAGAACCTAGGGAACTAAGGAAAATTATCTAACCTAATCTAATGGTCGAAAGGGGTAGGTTCTGCATCGGTTTTGGCAGGCCGATGACGGAGAAGATGAAGCCTCCGGTGGGGGATGATGGCAAGGAAAGCGGTCTAGGACGATGAGGCTTTGGCCAGCCACTGTCGAAGGAAGGAGGGGAGGATAGCTGTGCCTCCAATTTGATGATTGGGGGCACAAACGAAGGGGAACGAAGAGGACCACCGAAGCTTGGATGAAGAGGGGCCAGAGATAAGGAAGAAGAGGAAATTTTGGCCCCAAACCTAGCTAAGGAGGATGGTTTATCCTCAGGGGGGCTTTTATAGGCCTCAAAAGGGCATTCCAAGCTTTTAAACCAAGCTTGGAAGCTCGGAGATTGCATGCCTGTGGGATACCCACATCTTCCATGCGTTCGCATGAAAGATTGGGAAGGAAATAGGAATCAAGACCGGGTCTAATTGGAAGAGAGTTCCTCAAGGAATCTCCGATTCAAATTTGGGATTGATTAATTGAGAATCGATTGAGAAATCCTCGCTCGAATCTCAATGATAAAGCTTCTGTTCACACCTAATGGCGGCAAGGGACTCTTTATGAAGACGATGACAAAGCTGGGGGGTTATTTCCAAAGAATTCAAAACTTAGGGGCATGTATATGAGAGAAAAGAGTCAGACTGGACCAAAATGCAAACTAGGTCAAGATGATATCTGATTAGGCCCAAATTTTGCTATAAACCTAATTTGGACCCAAGGAATCTGATGGTGAAGTTGGATTAAGGTTTTGACCAAGTTTGACTGGGTAATTTGCACAGAAATCCAAATTAGGGCAATTGTCTGTCTGAGACTGTTTTAGGCCAAATTGGATTCCAATGGTCAAATCAATGGTACCAAACCTTAAGGAATATTTTTCTATGATTTTTAGAAGGTTTAAATAAATTTTATCCAGACTAAAACCTCAGTTAATTAAGCGGGTCTACTTTTAGGGTTTCAGATGTCCATTAATTCCCAAATGAGTGAAAGCCCATTTCTTTCTGCATGAACCTAGTTATTAGACATTTATGATCATTTGACCTTTAATAAACCCCTGGAAAACCCCATGATTATTCTGCATTTAGGATATTCTATTAATATTCTGTTAAAACTGTAGATTTACCCCTATTTTAATGCATTTCTCTCAGAAAGGATATGTAATGAATTATGATCTTTTGGTAGTTATGTAGGAGCATTTATTTGTTGATTATGACTAATTAAAGCTAGATATGGCTGATGATAATGTTATCACAAATTCCTAGGATAAACCCAATCAAATCCCAACTCTTCCAACTCCTCAATTTCTGTATCATAAATTAGTTTGACTTTTGAGAAATCAATCTGTATCTCTGAGGTGGTTGGAGAGGTGTAATCATCAAATATAGGCCCACAATCATAATATAGATTCAAAATCTGATTCTCATCACATTGGGCCTCTTTATCATCCCAAGTAGGCTCGAATCTAGATTCCAGGTCAAATGTAGGTGCTTGGTCACTAAAATCTAGGCTAGGCTCTATAGGGATGTCAGAATCATTCTCAAGAATCACCTTATCAGAATAAGGAGTAGAATTTACATTCTTGAGAGGTTCTGACTCAATCTCATCATCACAGCTGTCGGGGAAATCTAGGCTTGATGGACCAGCTTCATGATTTTTTAGGGCTGATTCAGAATTGTGAACACCTGCAATTGGATCCTCCCACCCCATCTCAAGATCAAGTGTATCAATCTGCACATAATTTGAATCAAATTCCATCTGGGTTGGGGGTCCACAACAACCATTATTTTCAAACCCAGGATTTCGGAAATCATATTGATCGTCAATGTTACTCCAAGGTTTTTCATCGATTTTGGAGGGGACGTATGGGTATTTTTGATTGATAGCTTTATACACCATATTCAGTAATTTTCCACATTCCTCCATGAGACCTTGGTGTTTTCCTAAATGTGGGGGATTTGACCTACATTGTAGATACTCATTGCTATGTAATTTCTTCAATTCAATATATTCTAATACGAGATCATCCCAGGTTGAACCATGTGTCATTTGTGTCAATATCATTTGAACACGGTTCATAATGAATTTTTTTGTTTCTGGGACATTAACCTGAATCATGCTAGCTGAATAATTTTCAAAATATTTAAGGGCAGCCTCAATCACTTTGTCTTTTATGATCACTTGGGGTTCAGGTTTCCTAATTGGTCTTCCTAAATTGCCAGGTTGCATTTTCAAATCCAGTGGTGGATCAAGATTCAGAATCAAACTCAGATTCAGATTGAAGTAATCAGATCATATCAAAAATCCCGTAGAAGATCTAATGAGGCCTCTTAGGTTAAGAACCTAATGACCTTCCAATGTATGTGCTCTATAGAAGGGATGAGGGACTGGATATGAATTGGACCTAATCAAGGCATCCAAAGATTTTTGGATGACTAAGGCTGTTTTGAGGCAGATGATACCACTGAATCAAGAATCCGCACACTCGAGAATTACCTAGGCAGCTAGGAAGGGAGAACCCCGCGAAGACCCCTACACAGTAGACCATCCCCATGGGTTATAGGGTTTCCCCCACCCGACCTTCCTTGTCACTACGGTTCCAGGTAGACTGGTATGTGCAAATTAAGACCTTAAGTCTACAAATTTTATTCCTAATTTGTACCTTGGATTTCACTTGATTAGAAGTAGATTTAGTTTGTGACCTAATTTGGAGGTTGATTGGCCTACAAAGTAGAGCAACTTCACCTGACCTGCCCTAAAAGATGCAGAATGAAATCTAAGTCAAAACCCAAATATCACCCTGATAGCGATTTTACGTGATTTGTTAATTAGGCAATTTAGTGTCGTTGCAACATGTAAATCCGCTTTCGCTTTTAAATTTATAAGACCTAGATAGGAGAGTATCTATGGTCATCCAAAGAGGCAATATGTTTGCAAAATTCAAGTCTCTTGCTTGGAAGTAGAAATCACCTTTCTTTTTGGTCTTTTTCAATATATCATTTTTTTTGGGGTTTTGAAATAACGAAGGAAAACACGAGTTGTTGGCGGGAAAGTAAGTAACAACTATGACCACTAAGCTAACACCTAAGTAACAAATAATTCCTCTCCCTAAGGTGACTCTAGGCACGTGGAGGCCTAAAGTAATTAAGGAGAGGTAGTGAAGAGTGCTAGAATCTCGGCAATTAAAATAAAACTAAAAAAAAATTTCAAAGAAGGCAACTTGATTAATAAGAAAATGTTGTACAAAAACCTTAATAGAGGAAAGCTTCTACAACTATAATTTTAAGTACAAAGTAAAGAAACACTAATCCTCAAAAAAAAATGATGAAGAGGGGAAGCTCCTTGCTCCAAGCCTAGTAGCTCCCGAGCTTGAAAAGAAGTGCTCCAACTCTTTCTCCTCAAAAGCTCTACCAAGTTACTGTCCTCCAAGGCAAACCCCAAAGTGGGCATGCATATGCTTCTCCTAAGGGTGGACGTGTACCACCCTTCTCCAATTCCTAGTTGTCCTCCTTGATGTGGAATGCTCCTCCTTCTTGGCGTGGCACAAGGTGAAGGAATGGGGAGAAGAAGGCACCAAAGGGGTGGGTGATGTGCCCCCTTAATCTTCTTCTCTACTCCTTCTTCTTGGCCGTAGATATGAGGTGGGTATAGGGTATTTTTAACTAAATGGAGGATGGGAGAATGTGGGTAATTAGGTAGGTATATATAGTGGTGGAGAAGGGGTAGTTGGCGTCGAGGTAATGGGTGGCTAGGATGGAGTTTAGGATGGTGGTTAGGAATCCTAAGGTGGAGATCACTTGGCGCCACCTTAAAGGGTGCAAGGGAGGGTAGTTATAGGTTGAATCCACCCCTTGGTGGAAGTCCATGGTGGAAGGATACCGCCATTTTGGTGACAAGGGAGGTGGTTTCTAGAAGGGTAGGTGTAGGGTGGTGATGGCTTGATGGGGTATGTGTAGGGTTAAGATGGGGGAATTTTTGGAGGGAAAAGTTGGCGCCAAAATGGGGGTAGTTATAGGTGGTTTTGGCACCAAAATAGGGTGTCTTTTGGTGGTGGTGATGGGGTGAAGAGGTGGCTAGGTGGTGGCGCCAACTTGGAGTAGATGGAGTGATGGGAACACCATCATGAGCCCTAACTAGCTCATTTTGACCCAATAAAGAGAATAAATACTCCTACATAACCAACTGAAGGTCATAATTCACTACATAACCTTTCTGAGAGAAACACAAGAAACTAGGGGTAAAACTATAATTTTACCAATGCAGTACAACCACAGGATTTCTCAAGGGCTAAACAAAGGTAAAATGGTCTTAATAAGATAACAAGTGGGTTGGATTTGACAGAAAAGGGTCTGTGTGAGTTCTGTGAATTAAACGACTTCTTGAAACCTTAAAACTAACCCACTTGATTAAACAAGGTTCTGGTCAGGATAAAATTCACTTAAATCATCTAAAAATCGTATGAAAATATTCTCTAGGGTTTATAATCTTCAATTTGGCCGTTAGAACCCATCTTGACCTAGAATAAGGTCCCAGACATATATTTACCCTAAATTGGGTTTTTGCATAAATTTCCCAGTCAACGTGGTCAAACCCAAAATCAAACTTCACCATTGGATTCATTAGGTCCAAATTAGATTTGTACCAAAAATTAGGCCCAAGATGAGTTTGGCTTTACCTAGTTTGCAAAAGGGTCCAGCTTGATTATATTTCTACCCCTAACTTTCAAAAACCCTTACAAACACCCCCAAGCTTCTTCATCATTTTCGCAAACAAGTTCCTCTGCTATTATAGCGGAGGAATCCTACTCCAGTGAGCTTTGAAAGGAGAGTCCTCCGTAATTGCTTAGAAGATCTCCCCCAAAATTGGAAGAGAGATTCTTTAAGAAATTTCCTCCTATCTAAACCCATCTTTGATACCTGATTCTTTCTCAATCTCTCATGCGAACGCATGAGAGATACGAGTATTCTAATGATTTCCATCGTCAGCAACCTTCCAAGCTTGGTAAGCTTGCTTCCCAAGCCCTAGCCGACTTCCAGAGCCCTATTTAAAGGAGCCCAGACCTCCCCGATCTCTTCAAGCTTGAATTTGGGCCAGATTCCCTCCATTGTTCTCTCCCCTCCAACCACAACAACTCCGCAAGCTCCGGCGGCTTCTCCCTCACTCTCTCGTAGCCCAACCACAATACCAGTGGTCGGGTTAACTCCACCTCAGTCCTCCGCGTCGCGCAATACCGACCAACATCGCCTCTACCCCGTCTTCGCCACCGCCTCACCTACGGAGCTTCGTCTTCCCCACATCCGGCAACCATACTTGCGTGGGATTTCGTCCCCTTTCGTCCCTTAGAAGTAGGTTTTTAGACTCTCTCACTCTCTCACTTTCTTTCCCTCACTCTATTTCCCTAAATCATCCACCGACGCCACTGACCATCGTCACCTTCTCCACCTCCGACGATACCTCCGGCGAGGTGTGCCCATCGCTCCGCACCTCCATCCACCTCGCCGACCACCCTACGACCTCCGCCTCATCTCCCTGATCACTTCCCCTTACTCCACTCACCGCACCACTCACCCAAGCACTTCACCAAACACACCCGCACATTCATGCATAGTGTGCCCTAGGCACGCATGCACAGGCACCACCGAGCCACGCCGACATCCCCATCACATCCGTCGTGCTCCAACGACGCTCCCTGAGCAATTTGACATGGCCGCAAGGCCGTTCTTATGTTTTCAGGTTCGCCGCCCATCCGCCATTGTTGTTGAGCTTGAAGCAAGCTTCAAGTGGTCCTAGGCCTTGCGCTGCTCCAGGTGAGACCCCCAGGCTGTGCGGACTTAAGGCGCGCACGCGTCCAAGTCCTCACGCGAAGACTCCAACAACTACAGCCCTTCAATTTGGCCAAGCACTCTCTGCCGCAAACGCGCAGAAGGTGGGACATTTAGTCCCACCTCGGAAGTGGAAAGCCACCCTCGTGCGCATAAAGGGAAAAAGTGTTAGATGCTCTTCGCCTAAATCACTGAGCGTGAGGTCCTCCTCCTCCCTCTCACCGAACATGTCCACAACATAACCCGCAGACCTGCCTGTGACCCGACTACCCTTCACTCCTCGCTCACCACACACGCCGGTGAGCCTGGACCTGGGTTTACGTTAGGTCCAATTACCTGATCGGTTAAGGCTCTGAAAGAGCGAAGCTGAAATAGAAACAAAGAAAGAGAGAGGAGAGCTACGCAGGGGAAGGGAGGTTTTGCTCTGAGGAGTTTGCCTTAGACACTTAGTCGAATTCAAAGGGTACAGTAGGGCTGAAGGAAGAAGTTAAAGGAAGAAAAGAAGAAGAAGAGAAGGCCAAAGGTAGAGAAAGCTAAGGAAAGCAGAAAGCCAAAGGAAGGAGCAGAAGAAAAGAAGGAAGGAGAGAAAGAGAAGAATTGTGAAGGAAAAGAGAAAGGAAGTCAGATAGAAGCCAAAGAAGAAGAAGAAGGAAGGAGAAGACAGAGAAGAGAAAGAGAAGGCCTCAGACATTTTAAGTCGTCTAATTAAGGAATCAAACGACTAATTCTAGTCCCCATTGCATATTTATATTGAATCATTTAGTGATATTGTAGGAGTATTTGGTGATCTACATCACCATTTTACTCCCATATTTTTGCACTCTGATACTGCTATTATTGCAATTTCTTTCGATTTAAATTGTAATCTTAATTTCTAAATACCAATTTGCTCCCTGTGTTCGACCTCGGAAATCTTTTCGAGTAATAAAATTATATTTGTTTTGAACGCTATTTCGGCTGTACTACAACACAACACTATTAAAACCTGATTTAGCAACAAAAACATGGAGCTAGCTTAGGTGAGCTTAGGTGGGGCTTAGTTGGTGGAGTTAGTTAGCTAGGGTTTTAGGGTGGTAAATGCCAAGGGAGTTGGAGCCTAGCTAAGCTAAGCTAGCTTAGCTACTAATGGAGTAGAGGAGGAGGCAATGGGAGCTAGGGTTTAAAGAGAGGAGCTAGACAAAAGAAGTCTGGAGCTGAAATGGAGCCGGCAGCTGCTAAAGAGGGTAGCATGGAGCTACTCTAGCTGGCTTAGCTTGCTAGTTCTTTGCTAGCTGCTAAGCCAAGCTAAAGTAAGCTGGCTTCTACCATGAGGAGCTGAGGTGAGCCGGGTTTGGTACTCTCGAGGAGGATCAAGCTGGTTGAGGCAGCTAAGGTAGCTTAGCTTGGTCCCTAGGAGCTGGACTTGAGCTTCCTAAGCTGAAATGAAGTCATCTTTAGCTGGCTGGAGTTGAGTGAAGCTGGATCAAGCTGGTCCTGAGCTAAGGTGAACTCCAGTCCACTCAGTGAGCTAGATAAAGCTCCCTGTGAACTAATGGGAGCTGAGATGAGCTAGATTCAGCTAAGTTGAGCTGGATCTGAGCTGACCTGAGCTAGGGTGAGCTAAGATGAGTCTCTTGAGCTGCCATTCAGCTTAGATGAGCTGAATGAAGCTAGGATGAGCTAACCCTAGTTCAAGTGAGATGAAATCCAGCTATGGTGAGCTGCATCTAGCTAAGTTCCAGCTGGTTTGGGCATCTCCTTCACCAGTTGCCTTCCTGAGTGCTAGGGTTCTAGGGACCTGGCAATCTGTATATCCCTAACACTCACAAAACACATTAGAAAGACAATAAAAAGTGAAATGCATGCCTATCCTAATTGATGCCTAAATGCGGCCCAAAACCTATTTGTGGAGTAAAATCCTAAGAGCTTGGTTTGTTTTAATGCATAAATATGATGATAAGCTAGCGTTTATCACACCCTGAATTGACTCTCAGGTTATTAGGTTAAAATTTTAGAGTTCAAGTGAATTTAGAGCCTAATTTTAGGGTTCTTCTCGATTAGATCTTTTCAATCAAGGGCTTGGGTGGCACACAAATGCAGGAATTTTGATTTACTTTAATGCAGGTAATTGTGGACTCACACTCCCAAAAACCTTAGAGTAGAAACCCTAATTGGCTCTATCCCAAGTCCAATTTAATCTCAAAATGTTCTCCTTGGACTTCAAACAAAAAGTGTGTAGTCCAAGAAGATTAGAAATTAAGCACAATCCCTAATGGGTATAGGAAATCAGAGTAGGGATCTCTAAGCAGAATCATCTCAACTTCAATTAGATGTGAATTTTTTTGTAAATCAGGAAACTTGCCTTTTGAATGAAAATTACTATGAAAATAAGACAGGTGATTCTTAATTGATTTGTTTCCTTTTTCTCTCTTCCAAAGATTAAGGGAATGATTATGGAAGAAGAGAGATTACCTACCCTAGGAGTGGCTAATTCGCGTGGAAGATCTCTTCATTATGTACCTCGCAAAATCACAATCAAATCAAACAGGGCAAGTTAGTTCTCAGATAATAATCATGAAAGGTAAGACTAATGTGTGAATTGTGTGTTGCTCCCCGGCAACGGCAGGGTTTGGTGCAGGTGGATGAGGCGATGCTTGTGGAGGTGATGGCGAGCCAAATGGTGGTCTGTGGTGGTGTGGAGGACTCGTCGGAGGTGTGGCCGGACGTGGAGACGACGGTGGCATGGAGGGCGTATCGGCGGTGGAATTGAAGGATAACAAGGGGGAAAGAGAGTAAGGGAGTCTAACTAACCTAGTCTAACTAGATGAAAAGGGAAGAAGGCACCAGTTATGGTATGGCAGACGCCGGATAAGGAAGGACCTCCATTAGGGAAGAACGGCGAGGAAAATGGAGGAGGGCGATGCTTGCTGGTATTGCGAGACGCGGAAGAACTTGAGGAAGAGAAATCGACAGACTATGGTCTGTGGCGACCAACGAAAAAGGTGGATGGAGAAGCTCGCCGGAGCTTGCGGAGAGTTCGACCAGAGAGGAGGGAAGAAGGCGGAATCCGGTCCAAAACCAAGCTAAGGAGGTGAGGTTTGCACCAGAGGTGTTTTTATAGGGCTTAGGGGGGCATTCCAAACCTAGAAACCAAGCTTGGAAGCTCGGAGATTTTGCGCCTGTGGGATACCCACATCTTCCACGCATTTACATGGGAGATTGGGAAGGAAATATGATCCATGGTTAGTCTCATTTGGAAGAGAATTCCTTAAGGAATCTCCGATTCAATTTTGGGATTATTTGATTGAGAATTGAGCGAAAAATCCTCACTTGAATCTCAGCGGTGAAGCTTTTGTTCACACCAATGGCAGAAGGGACCTATTTGCAAAGATGATGAGAAACTTAGGGACCTTTCTTCAAGAATTTCAAACGCTAGGAGCTGGTGTGAGATAGAAAGAGTCTGACTGGACTGAAATGCAAACTAAGTCAAGATGATCTCTGATTGGGCCCAAATTTTGGTACAAGCCTAATTTGGACCCAAGAAATCTGATGATAAAGTTGGATTCTGGTTTTGACCAAGGTTGATTGGGCAATTTACGCAGAAATCCACATTAGGGCAACTTCCTATCTGAGACTGTTTTAGGTCAAAATGGGTTCCAATTATCAAATCAAGGAAATCAAACCTTATGGAATATTTTTCTATAAATTTTACAACGTTTAGATGAATTTTATCCTGACCAGAACCTCTGTTATTTAAGTGGGTCTGAAATTAGGGTTTTAAGAGCTATGTTAGTTCTCGAAGTGTGCGAAAACCCGTTTCTATCTACACAGACCCTCTTATTAGACATTAATGAACATTTAACCTTTAGTTAACCTTTGGGAAACCCTATGATTATTCTACATTCATAATATGCTATTAAAACTGCAGATTTATCCCTATTTTAATGCACTCTTCTCAGAAAGGATATGCAATGAATTACGACTCTTCAATGATTATGTAGGAGTTGTCTATTGATTGTGACTAATTAAAGCTAATTATGGCGCATGATGACATTATCATCAAGCATCTCATCAGTTTGATTTCCTTTGACAGCATCATAAAAGTCATCAACTTCCATTGCATTCCCTGCGACCTCCTCAGTCAATTCCTCTCATGTTTTGCCCACGAAGTGTAATGCTGCCACCAACCATTGCTGATCACGTGCTCATACACAATGTTTCTATCATGAACGAATCCATTCAAACATTTCCTACACAAACAAAATATCTTCTCCAAATGTTCTCCTAGTGTATGTTATTTCCTATCCTCATGGAAGTCCCAATCAAAGAATCAAAGGACTCCACTCTTACATTGAGTGTAATCCAAGGTTCTCAAACCAATCCACGACTTGTCCATGGTAACCTACAATTTACAGTAAACCACAGGCAATTTAGAAATGTATGTAGGGATGATGTGTGTATTTTAATGAAGGTTTTCACTTGATAGCCCATCCTTGAAGATTTGATCACAACGTTACTTGATACATGTAACTGGTGTCTGAAGAAATTTCGACAGCATCTCCACGCACTTCTCCAGTATACCCCCCAAGACTAATATTAACTACATTCTCAATAACTCCCATTTAAGGGTGCTTCAGGAACGTAGATAAGATCAGTTGGTATACTAGAGAAGAGTGAGAAGATGCTACCGAAATTCCTTCAGACACCTGTTACATGCAACAAGTTGTTGGTGCAAGAGCACCTCAATTATTGATTTTGATTATAACAAAACACTTGATATTTAGCATTTGCATTGAGTTTGAGTTTTCAAGAATAATGTAAATGAATTCAAGTGCAAAGGAGCTCAAGCTCATATCCATGGCGGATTGGAGGAGTTTGATGGAGAAGAGAAGATGGAACCTCGTATGGAGTGAGAGCTTGAAGATTCATGGAGATGAAGAATAGGATCAAAGTTTATTTTGTTCATGTATTTTGTACTTGTTATTTTTATACTTTGTTCTTTTATTTTCTTAGATTCATGTAAAGAGCCCAAAGTACCTTACCTTAGTCCTAGGAATACTATTTCATCATTAGGACTCTCAGACAAAGACTTAGGCCACTATAGGAAAACTATGCTTCTGTGACAACTGATTGCAATGGTAAATTTTTCCATCACAAAAGAATCCATTTTTTGTGACAGTAATAACATATCCTATACAAAACTAAGTTTCAATATTTTTAGAGACCTAAAATTATTGTCGTAAAAGTAAAGCAAAAAATTAGGCAGTCACTCTCCCACCGATCCAAAAAAATACCCCCCTTTACCTTTACCCTTCCCCCCCAAGTCCAGAGAAACCCTCATTCATCCCTTTCGTAATCCCCTCACTTACCACTCTCCGATGCCATCAATCAGATGCCTCTGCTCCAACGATACCCCCACTCCTGATGCCCCTCCGCTCCCAACGCCTCCACTCCAGTGATAAGCTGTAACACCCTTGCGTGTGAGGGAGTCAAGGGAGAGGACGGTGAGGACAGGCGGCACCAGCACACGATGAGCGAGGAGCGACGGAGGAGGAGAAAGGGCTCCAGCGAAAATAAGGCAATGCCACTGCCTAGGGCTCTGGCTCTCCTGAGGCGACACCGCCACCTCCTCCTTCCCCCATCACTGCTCCCCCTCATCCTCCTCCATGTCTAGCTGCAAGACATCTACATGAGGGCACATGAGGCCGTGCAAACATAGCGCTCCGTTGATGCCGCAACTATGCCTTACCTCCTCAACCTCCTCGTGTTGGGATTAAAAAGGACTGCCTTCTTATCACATCCACTATTGTCCTTGCACATCCACTACCGTTGCATCTTCTTCACATCGACACCTACCTCCTTTCTTGCAAGGGTACCTTCGCCCTCCACTCTTTCAACATCTGCAAGGCCCACACCATCAGGCTCCTCCTTCAGAACAACCCCAAGTTCACCTTCGCCTAAACGCTTAGCGCTGCCCAAATGCTACCTTGGTTTTAAGGTGCTACTGGCTAGGGCGGATGAGGCAACTGTGTCGAAGGTGGAGATCGATCCGTGGGGATCCTGTTCTCATTGGCAACGATGGGGTTTCCCAAGGGATGCATAAGAGCCTTGATGAGCATGGCACAATAGGCAGATGGTAAGAACCCTAACCTGGACATGGAAGAAGGGGGATGATGTACTGTGCGTGTTCCCCATAGTTTTGATCCTTACTTCTAAGGCCGAGGTATTTGATCTGGCTTGTTGTTTATTGTAGGTCATGGTTTCCACTCGCGTAAGCACGACCTCTTCGCGCGGCCCTTCCGGAAGAAGGGTTACATACCCCTGACAATGTACTTAAGAACCTACAAGATCGGGGACTACGTGGACATCAAGGTGAACGGCACTGTCCACAAGGGGATGCCCCACAAGTTCTACCATGGTCGCACCGGCAGGGTCTGGAACATCACCAAGCACACCATCGACGTCGAGATCAACAAGCAGGTAACAATCTGTCCCTCTCTTCCTTCCCTCTTGATGCCTTTTCTCCCAAGTGGATCGCTTATCAAATGCTCCCTTGCTTTTGATCTCATGCCTTTCTTAGGTTCCGATGGCCCTCAAAAGTAGAAAAGTTGTCAACTTTGTTGCAAGTGCTTAAACTAGATGTTTGTTTTGTTTCTGGGTGTACGTGTGATGCGTTTGTGAGAATCTTGCACAGATCCCTGCAATGCGTTGTTAGTTGCTAGTAGATCCTAAAAATTTACTTCTTTTTTAGTCAAAAAAATGGTCGAAAATGGAAATAGGGTTCGTTGGTCTTCCTGGAGCTACTGCAGGATCTTTAATTAGTGTTGTTAGTTCGTATGAGGTAAAAGGCCCCCGTTTGGTGTAGTGAATAGGAGGCGTGTCGTGTGGGTGATTAAGTTTGAACGCATTGTTGCAGTTATGGCTTGTCATTGTTATCGTTCTTACTGATGTTTTATTTGTTGGCCTTGTGATGCTAACTTGGTCATAGATATCTGTTGCTAAAGACTGTCTACTTAGCTTCTTCTTGTCTTTGATGATGGATGCTTCTTCTGGATTTGACATTTGGATTTGGTAAAAAGATGGATTGAAAGGATTTGGAGGGAGAAGGATTCTTATGATTTGAAGGGAGAGGGATGTTGATGAAGGACAATGGAAATGGAATGGAGTGGGAAATTTGTTGGGGTCTAAAGAACAGATCTGCCTATCTACTAGTATTATCGCTTTTTGAGTTACTTTGTTACTTTCGAATTGATAGTGTTGCATTACAGTGTTGAGATCTGTGGATTGTTGGGCTATACAAAATTGCTTATTTATCGTTACTCAACGTGCTTAGGTTCTTCCTCTTACATTTGTAGGCAAAGACTCTTTTGTCAGATGTGAATTAAGTTGTCCTCTTATCTAAGTCATGCCTAATATAATAAGTTGTTCTTGAAGAATTTCATTGGTGATATACGAATCACTGATTTCGATCTCCTATCAGAATGTGTATTTGATTAGGAAAATCACCCAACTTTTGTGTTCTATTTCAACTCTTTCTCTATTGTTGACTCAGAATCTTGCGCCATGAATGCATAGGTGCATTTCTAATGGCCAACGCCATGTTGTTTGTTTACCTCTATACAAGCAAGACTAACATGCCATTCTTTCACTTTGACTTCCAAGAATATTGATAATCTATTTATGTTTCTCCTCATGCAGCGTAAACACCTATCTTGTTTCTATTTTAATGTCACAACTTCCCCTTGCATCAAAACAAATATCTGTTGTTCGCTCTGAATTGGGTTTTAAAATTGTCGCGTTGTAGTATAGTTCGAATCAATGCGAAAAACAAATGATAATTATACTCGAATATCAGAAATGAAGTCCGAGGTCAAACATAGGAAGCAATTGACAAAAATAGTTCTCAAGATTGCAATTCAACACAATATAAGCAGTTTATAATAGAGCTCCCAAACATAAATGAAAGTGAATGTCAGATAATGCAAAAAGAATGGGATAAAATGGTGATTTGAATCATCAATTACCCCTCATAATTATATCAAATAACTCAATAGTACTAATCAAATAAAGCCACGTAGGATAAGTGCACAGTGCACTTCAGATGTCTGCTCAGCCACTCAGATGGCTTAAATCACACTCTTCTTCTCAGGCTTCTCTCTTCTTCTTCTTCTCTTCAGCTCCTTTTCTCTTCTTCTCAATCTTCTCTATTCTTTTTCTTCCTTTTCTCTTCTCTTTTCCTCTTCCTTCTCTTCTTTTTTCAGCTTCAGAGAAGGCGCAACATAGGGCTCAACATGCCAGCAGAGGCAAAGGCCTCTCTCAGATCTCACAAGTGTTGAGAGGAGGGGGCAGAGCAACCCCCCCCCCCCCCACCTCTCTCTCTTTTTCTCTTCTTCCTCTCTCAGAACCAGCAAACCAGAATAGACTCGAGTATCCAGGTAAACGGACCGAGCCCAGACCAGCGAGGCGTGAGCGCGAGCAAGGGCGTGCGTATGCACGTGCGTGTGGGGACCTCACCCCCCTATGCGTGCTGAGGCGATAAGCCAGTGTCACTTTCTCAATTTATGCGCTTTCGTGCACCCGTAGTAAATGAGGTGGGACTATGTTGTCCCCCTATTCTTCGTGTGTAGCTGCAGGAGGTAATGCCTCCAATTGAAGGTGAAGAAGTTGTTGTGGTCTTCAGTCCAGGACCTGGGATAGATCCTGGAGACACTACGCGTTGCCTGGGCATGGATTCAGTGAAGAACACGATCGCAGGAGCTTGAATGACGTCAGAGAAGGAAGCGACGGCGACGAAGCTCCAACGGCAACCTAAAACCAAGAACACAGGCTAAACACCCTAATCAGTATGCTCAGAAGGTTCGTTGGACCACGGTGAGTGCAACGGTGGTCGTGGTTTGGTGTGTATGCGTGTGTGGAGGGCTGACAGTGAGGTGGATGAGGGCGGATGGTGGGTGTGTTCAGTGGGAAGGTAGAGGGTGTTAAACCCTAAATTTCTTTAAGGCTTTTGGAGGGTGAGTCGTGGCAGAGGTTTTGGACTGGTTGGCGAAGCGGATGGAGTTGTGGAGCAGCGGAAACGCTTCACCAAAGATGTGGCTGGAGACGAAGAAGATGAGGTGAGGGGGAAGTGGTTGGTGGTCATGCGTGTGTCATAAGTGTGAGAGAGAGAAATAGAGTGAGAGATAGAGCAATAGAGGAACTTAGCTAGGTGAAAGAGAGGCGGAGGCAATCGATTTTGGTCGGTCAACGTTGGAGAAGGAGGAGGGAACGGTGAGACGGCGACAACAAGGTTGACAGAGATACGCCCTCCCTTTGGCTGGGGAGGGTCGTGACGAAGAGAGGAATTGGGAGAGCCAACCAATTTGGTCGTTGGACGGCCGGAGGAGGATCGAAGAGGGTCACCTGAGCAGGGGTTTTGGTGGTCGAAGAAGGAGAATCTAAGGTGGTTGACGCACCAAAACTTGGTAAGGAAATGCACAAGGCCACAGGATCCTTTTATAGGGCTCTAGACGAAGTTCTAAGCTTGAAAAACAAACTTAGAACCTCCAAGCTTCTCACCGGCGTAAGAAACCCAATCAATCAAACCATTCGCATTAGGATTCTAGAGGAATTTAGGTTTCCTAAATGGCTCATTTGAAAGGTAATTACTTGATGAGTTTCCCTTTCAATTTTGAGAGGGATTCGTAAAGAAATCACAATGATCTTGCCCTTTAAAGGTCGTCAGAGTTTGTAGGAATAGGATTTCATGGCGGTAGGGACCTTTTTGTAAAGATGATAAAGTTAGGGACTGAAATGCAAGATTTTTGAAAGTTAAGGGCATATGTGTGAGATAAAAGAATCAGACATGACCAAATTGCAAACTAGGTTGAAACAAAGATTGGGCCCAAATTTTGGCACAAACCTAATTTGGACCTAAGGAATCCAATGGTGAAGTTGGATTTTGGTTTGGACCTAGTTTGACTGGGCAATTTATGCAAAAATTCAAATTAGGGCAAAAGTCTGCATGTGGCTCTATTTTAGGTCAAGACGGGTTCTGATGATCAAATCAAGTATACCAAACCCTAGAGAATATTTTTCTATAAATTTTAGAGGGTTTAGGTGGATTTTATCCTGACCAGAACCTCTGTTAATTACGCAAGTCTGTTTTTAGGATTTCAGATGTCCATTCAATCCTGCAACACAGGAAAACCCTTTTCTGTCTGTTCTAACCCACTTATTAGACACTTAAGACCATTTGACCTTTGTTCAACCCTTTAGAAAACCCATCAATGTACTGCAATTGAGATATACTGTTAAAACTACAGTTTTACCCTAGTTTTATTGTATTACTCTCAAAATGATTATGCAATGAATTACGTCTCTCTGGCAGTTATGTAGGAGCATTTAATGACTTAATCAGATCAAATTGAGCTAGTTATGGCACATGATGGTGTTCCCATCAATGTCCAGTAAGAACTTAGTTCTTAACTGCTCACATCTTTACTTAGTAGCATTCTTTGCATTAAGGTATCCATAGCTGTTACCAGCGTCATCACAAAAAGCAAGGTTGTTATGGAACACTATGTATTTTGTAGAAAAGAAGGTGAAGAATAGAAAAGCATTTCCATTCACAAGATTGTAGTTTATCGACCAATTTGGTGGGAAGAAAATCTCAATTCATTTTTTAAATCTCACAATTTTCAAAGTTTTTTTTCATTCATGTAATTACTGCTTATGGATTTGCTAATGAGAGTGTTATTTTCTTCATCACGTATTTACACCTATCAAGTTCTTTCATATCCTCCCACGTGTATGCATGCCGAAGAACTTTTCCTTTTCTAGATGTGCTTTAGAAAATTTTGGTTGGTGCTTTGGAAATTGGTATAGAATTTGAATCACACGCTTTCCTTTTTGTCATCTACGGTTTGAAAAAAAGGGCTTCAAAAATATTGTTAATTGCAATCTGAAATTTTTCTTAGAGATCAACGTGTTATCAAATACTTTCCTTTAATTGTATGTTTTTCTCTTTATAATTTCTCCTACAATCCCATGTGCTTCCAAAGCAATCCTTTTATTATTTGCTTTGCTCTTGTTAGAGTCAATGTGCAATCACTAACATTAGTTCTATGTTGTTGCAACTAGTGTGCTTTATTGGCATGATGTGAGCTTTTCTTGTTGCTTAGTTTTTAAAGTGATCTTTTTTGGGTGAATCAATAACTAACAGTGGGATGCCCAGTATATGTTGTCCATTGTTTAGGTCCAATAACTAAGATCTTGATGTTGTTTGGAAATTTTATTTGTTCTTTGTAGTATAATTCCTTTGTTTTTGTGTTGGAAGTTAAGTTAGTTACAATTATAAACTTGTGTGCTTTCTTTTCATTCTCTTTGTACGTAATTTTGATAAGTGGTCTTTGTTTATGGTGGCAGGTTGGAAATAGGATCATCTGCAAAAGGATTCATGTCCGTGTAGAGCACGTACAACCTTCTCGCTGCACTAAAGAATTCCGCCATAGGAAGCTGAGGAACAACAAACTTAAGGTAGAGGCAAAGGCCAGGGGTGATGTCAACAGAACAAAGAGGCAGCCAGAGGCTCCTAAGCCTGGTTTCATGGTGGCAGGTGCTACCCTAGAGACTGTGACACCCATTCCATATGATGTGGTCAATGATCTCAAGGGAGGTTATTGAGAGGCTTCACATGTTGCTACTATTCTTGGATCTTTGTTGTGGTATCCTTAGCTTTGTTGGATTTCTTTGGTTAAGGTTTTTGGCCAAATGTTTTGATTCATGCTTTTGTTTTTCAATTTTAGTTGTCAGTCATATATGATAGCTTGAGCCTTGAGTAATGGAGACTTGTTTTGATTCAAAAAAAAAAAACTTTCTAATTTCTTCTAGTTACTTAGGTAAACTCCGGTGTTGATCAAACTTTGATACGTACAAAACTGAAAGAGGCCCTTCTACATGCACCAGAAAAGCAACGAGTAAAGAGTCTATCTTATTTTCTTGGGCCTTTTTTTTTTAGTTTTGATTAGAAGTTCATTTTTTTTTTGTATATGGGTCATGGACTTTGATTTTGTTGTGCTATAGAATATGTGGCCTACCATTGTTGAACATATACTCAATATGTTCATGGAAGTATGATCCTGTTATTCTTCACACTTCATTTACAGGACTTTCAAGGACTCTTAATACAGCAATTAAGGTAATCTTGGTTAGTTTTTAGTTTTTAGTTTTTAAGTTTTAGTTTTTACAAGAGACTGTATGGAATCATAGCTGAGATTATACCATCTAAAGTGCATACATGTCAGGAATATGGCATAGAAAATCAAATCACTAGAACGGCTAGAGAATGGTTGCCTAATTGGGATTAATTACTTAGATTGCTCAAAATAGGGATAATTGGTTTAAGCAATCATAGCCATGAGTTTCTAGTGAAAAACATGAATATATTACTAACATTCAAAACCAAATGCCCATTGGTTCTTTTAGCCTATAACTTTGTAATTAACCTCGTATCATTTTTTGACTATAGGTTATAGCTACTTCTGCCTGCACTAATGAATCATTGTTCATCCTTTTTAATTTGGTCAAAATCTTAATTTTTCCTTGACACTTTTGATTTCAGTTACTTCTATTGCATTCTCATTGAACCAGAACCTTTATCTATGTTTGATAAAGAAAGAACCTAACAGGTTCTCGAGGAACTAGACATCAATGCTATACAGGTATACCTTTTGATTTTTTTGCTTGCTTCCTTAGAGGGTGATTGATGTTTGTTAATGGCTTGCTTTTTTCAAGGATGATTAATATTTGTTATTGACATGGATCCAACAAAGATAGGAATACGAATCCCACACACATAGATGTGTATACATCCCTTTTAGATTGCTTTCCTCTGCTCCTACTTGCCCAAACACGGCAGCGACGGAGTACTACCTTTTTAATTTAATTCCACAAGCACCACCAGCATGGGAGATGGCAAGCTCACTTTAGGAGGGTTGCTGGCAACAAGGACCACCAACACGAATGAGTTCGAGGATGAAGATGAAGATTAGTTTTTAGATTAGTTTACATTATGGATGAGATGTATTTCTCTATTGTATGATGTGTGTGCCTTTTTCTTGTAAGAACTTGAATATTTTGAATTAAGAATGAATGAAGTGTACTTTTTTATCACTTATATGTGTGAATATATTCTTTTGTTATGTGTGTAAATATTGCTATAACGAGTGTTGTTAACATTATAGGTACAATAATAATGACAAAAGAAAATCTAATTATAACAGGTACTATGATTGTTGTAATGTTATGTTCCTGTAATTAAAAATAGGTAAATAAAAATCTTTTGTGACAGTTAATGAAGGATTTTGTGACGGTATACATATTTGTGACGGTTTTTATATGTCGCAAATTTTAGTGTTAAATTAATTGTGTGAAATGGCATCAAAAAGATTTGAGGTAGGAAATTATTGTCGCAAATTTGCAATAGTTATTAATCATCACATAAGATCTTTCATGATGGTTGTTAACCATCACAAATCCAACATTTGTGACGGTAAAATTTTTTGGGATGCCACTTTTTGTGACAATTAACGTTAACGTCCCAAAAAAGCTTTTGCAATGGTAGTGGATGTTTTTGTGACAGTAATTTCCTGTCACAATTGATATATTTTCCTGTAGTGGGCTTTTCGTAGAAAACTCAGAAAACCAGAATAGCCTTTAGACAGCCCAATTAGACATCCAATCTAGACCTCAGACGTCTGACTGTTTAACCAGACGTCCAAACACCTAAGCTGGAATCAAACTTTCTATCCTTTTACTTCCAGGCATCCAGCCCATAGTCCAAACGTCTGAAAACCTTGCCAGATGTCCAACTAGAGGATCGTAGCTTGTCAGACATAATCTCATAAGATTAACCTATGATTATATTAACAACTCTTTCTAGACATCCATAGAGAATCCCAAACGTCTAATAAATAGACATTAGGTTACGATCTGACCCAAATCACTTTCGTCAGATGATTATAGTGATTTGAGCCTCGGGAAATCAATTCCCACAAAGAATTATATTTCCAGACGACTAGACATCTTGCCAGATGTCCAACCTATCGTTTGAGCAACTAGACTCTAGAACCCTATTTCGATCTAGTGAAAATAGGAAGTAACCCGTCTTAGAATTAAACATCTGATTAGTTTCCCAGACGTGTTATAATGACTTCTTAGACGTCCGTCTTGATCCAACACCATCCAAATGATCAACCCTTCTAGATCAGATGACGAACCTTTAGATCAAACGAAGACCTAGACGTCGTCGTAGCTCACAAAATGCTTTATCAAATACAATTTATAACTGAAACTCCAAGGGAGTCTCAGGTCGAACGCAAGGAGGCGACGTTTAGTTTCGTTGAAATCTGCATTTCATTTTGTTTCTTTTTTAGGTTTTAGGGTTTTGTGATTTTTTTCTTTTATTTTTTTGCAATAAAGAAGTAGGAAAGATAATGTCACAAAATGAGATGGAAACAAATTTCATATATCATGCAATTGTTTATTACAATAAGCTAAGAAATACAAAAGAGATAGGGGTGAGAAGAAATCTCCCAAATCGGCTCTTTGATGAGACGACGGTGCTTGGTGATAGCTTGGATGAAGGATGTGAGGTGCTGGACGACGGAGGTGAGATGCAGGAGGACAACAAGTAGAGGATGCTTCACTAAGGCTCTGGAATGAGGATGAGGAGATGGAGGTGATCTTCTACCGGAATGGAGGTGGGAGGACGGCTCCAAGGCTTCTTATGAAGGTGGTGGGATGGAGGATGAATATTTGGAGGGATATAAGAGCATTACACTAATAAGAGGCCCTTGGAGCTTGGGAATAAGCTCTAATGGAGCTTTAGTAGGCTACTAGAGTTAGGAGTAGGTGGGACTAGAGAAGGTAGAGATAGCTAGGCAAGAGAGGTGTGTAGGTCTTTATATAGTGGATGGGAAGGGGATAAAAATGGACATAGGGTAATTTGCGACCTCCAAGACGTCACTGTAGGTCCAACTCAAGCATCACCGTAGCCACTTCACGTCCGCTCACACGCGAGCTGTGTTGCCCCTCCATCACGCGCGCGGATTGCGCTAAGGCCCTGCTAGTGCGCATAGGTGCACGCTGGCGTGCGCGTTGGTGTGTGCCCAATTGGCGAATTGGGGGGGTCTACAGGTTTCGAACCCGCGCCACTCCCTTGGAATCAAACACCTCCACCATTGCACCATGCCAACGAAATTGTCGAGAGGATGTGTTGTGGGCACACGGTGGAGAGCTCTCAGCCATTGGATTTTCATCCAACGGTTGAGATTGCTTGTTGGGTAGCCCTTGGAAGTATGGCAGGTGACCTTGGGCGCTCCAGATGGTGCACGTGGCACCATCTAGACCGTCCACCTTTTCTCGCTTGCAGAGGATGTCACAGTGCTCGAATTGAAGTGATTTTCGCGTTGTCGACCTACAATCGTCACTCCGGATTCATCCGTACGGTCAGATTCTTCATCTGAAGCTCGTAAAGATGTCACATTGCCTTCTGGTCAAAAAATGTCAGAATTACTATACAATATACACAAATTATCCTAAATGCAATGTAATGCATGTTATGCACTATTTATACTTATGGATGCAATGCTAGGCTTAGGAACTATCATAAATAAGTATTTTATCATGAATTTATGCGTGTTTATTATACCCCCATACTTATCTTTTGCTAATCCCTAGCAAAATTAATCTAAATGCTATGTATAAAAGTAGAATCAGGATTTGATTACTTAGGCAAGATTTGTTGATTGCTTTAGAAAATTTCAACCCAAGACCTGGTTAAAAAACTCGACAGTTTCCGAGTGTCTGCCAGAATGCAGTCCGCCCAAGCCCTCATCTTATTTGAAAAAGGAAGATATATTTTTTTTCTTTTTCTTCTTTTCTAATTTTTTTGGACTTTTTGAGTTTGAGAGTTTCGAGATAACTTTTTATGGCTACCCAACCTACCCAAGACTCGAAAAGGACTCTAAGTGCTAAGCATCTTGTGAAAAGAGTAAAAGACTCACTAGGCGGCCGTTAAAACGGACTTCAGGGTTCTACCACCCTAGGTGACCTGATGTGCATACATCTGAATAGCCAAAAATGTCTATGAAGGCATGTTCTTAGTATCATATTAGCATCATGCATTGTAAATATTGCATAACACGCATAATCATGCATTTAGGTCAAATTGTACAAATTGTATAGTAATTGTCTCCTTTTACGGCCAGGGACAAGATGACTTTTAATCAGGGCCTCGGACTGAGGATCCAACTATATGGATCTGATCAGGACGATGACTAGAGTTCAACGACTCCAAAATCACCCCAATCGGACATCTGTAGCACCAAATATAGTCTGAGGAAGCTTAGAAATCAAGGGCCAAGATGGTGTCAATCTGACCACACAGATGGGTTTGGATCGATGATTGTAGCCTAACAGCGCGAAAATCGATCCAATCTGACATCCGGGGCACCATCGACAACACACAAAAGATGGACGCCAAGATGGCACCACGTGGCACCATCTAGACCGCCCAAACCAGCTAGTAGAAGTCTGAAGACCAGTCGCACTCTCACTCTCTCCTCAATGCAAGATCAAATCTGGGCTGTTAGATCTTGATCCAACGGCCACAAGTACGCGTACCTTAGATGAAGACGCAACCAACTCTCGACCTTGGCGCATTGGTCGTGCCTTATGCTCGGGAACAAAGGTCGCGGGTTCAAGCCTCTTCGAGCACCTCAATTCAGCCGGGGAGCAGGGCGCGTTGATTCCAGTCGTTCGATGCAGATTGTGCAGGCGAGGAGCGAGCGACGTGCATCTACACAACGGATGTGCATGGTTCACGCACGCGTGATCCTACACAGATGCAAACGCTCAATTAAATGCAGGGGGCGCAATGCATTTTGAGCCGTTGGATGCGAGATCCAACGGTTGAGGAGAGGCAAGCACTGACTCTCAACAGCTGAAGAAGAGTTTGAGCACTTTAGATCAGATGGTTGAGAGCACAAGAACATGGCTTTTGCCTTGAGACGTGAGGAAGGAGAGGGTGTGGGCAGGTGCACACATAAGGCCACGATCAAGTCTTTAGTGACGCTTAATTACGTCACTAAAGACCCACTCATTTAATGTTTTGAATATGTAATGACCAAATTGCCCCCAATCCTTACAACTATAAAAAGAGACCCCTAGCCTATGAAATTTTCATCCCTTCCTTCACCTCTCTCCCTCTCCAAAGCTCTAGAGAAGCTTGTCCAACACCTGGGATACTCCTTTAGAGCCAAATCCAAAGTTTTCCCGCCCCCGTTCTGGAATTGGCTCCCGCGATGACGACGACGTGCTGCCTTGTTCCCGCTTTTTCCTACTTCGTCCCCCTTCTTCCCGCCCCGTCCTCCGTCTTCCAGGCATCGCTCCATCCGACTCGTCCTCCAAGCAATCGTCGAGGAGGATAACATCTTTCTCCCTTCTTTTTATCGCTTTCTAGAATAGAATTTTCCACTTTCTAGCTGTAATCATTTCCTGCTTTCTAGCTATAAAAGCAGTATTCATATATCAAGTGATTGTTCTCTCTCTCTCTCTCTCTCTCTCTCTCTCTCACAGTGCTAATATCAGTTCCATTGTAATTATCTCACTTTCAAACAAAAATTCCAAAAAAAAATATAGTCGCGGATTTTAGATCGATGTAACCTCCCTGTGTTCGACCCAGAATTTCTTTACGAATTTCGATTAAATTTTATCTGTTGACAGATTGCTTCACAAATCGAACTACAACGACAGGCTTTCAAATCCAACTCCAATTGCGTAATTTTCTGCTACAACATGACCTTAAGAGTTTCTTCTTAAAGGTTTATCTTTCCGAACGATAACTTTCTCCCTACTTTTAAAAAAAATTTTTATAGGGTCAACACAAGAGCAAACCTAGTGTATATCTCTCCAGTTTATTCTACTTCCCCGCTTCTTCCCTAAGTGTTTTGGGAATTAATTGTGCAATTTTTTGAGCTGGGCTCTGGACAACCGACCAATAGCCTGTTACCCATGGCAACTTACCAGTTATACTCGTGCGATGAAGTGTGATTTATTTTTCTATTTTCTCCTTTTTCTATTTTTTCTTTTTTTTTTTAGTATCATTTCTTTTTCTTAAGTAGGTGGCTTCCCTAATCTAAGATTTCCTTATAAGTAGTAGAATGAGTATAGTCAAGTAGCTGGGCTCTGAACAACCGGCCAATGAGCTGTTACCCACGACAACTTGCCAACCATACAACCTTAGAAAGTTCATTAGCTACCTATTTTCCAAAGAAATCACCAAAAAGTGAGTCAGTGCAAATAGTGTGTAAATGATTAGACTTAAAGTCCCCTCAAATCAGAGGGCAGGTTGATAAGTCATGTACTTATCACCCCAATTTATTAGCCAAATTAGAATAAAATTATTTGGCGAAAACTCGAGACTAGGCCCACATTCGAGTGGACACTCGGGCTAATTAAGTCGGAAGACCTAAAAAGTCTAAGTATTCAGGTCCCAAAGTATCAATTCCTAAAGTTTGCAACTCCTAATGCCTAAGTTCTCTTCTCCTACTTCTATTTCATAAGATATCCACATCCCCATGCTTAACTAATGCAATGTCCTCATTGTTAAAATGAAAGCATGCAGGAAAGCAGAATTGGAAGAATAACACCTGGTTTCCGTAAGATTCTGGTCAACTCGAAACAACCTTTACACGTGCTGAGTTTAGTGCCTTCAGCTAGGTGATATTCAGCCAGTGGAGGTTAGGGCAAGGTGAGAGCAACCTTGTCCAAGACGAGTTCAGGGAGCACAAGGTCAACATAGGGTTTGAGACGTTGCCCATTGACCTTGAAGGAATTACCCATCTTTGGGTCAGAGATTTCGACGGCCCCATTAGGAAAAATCTGCTCAATAACAAATGGGTTGTTCCACTTAGACCTAAGCTTATGAGGGAAGAGCTTTAGTCGAGAATCAAAAAGCCAAACCTTATGGTTCGGCTCAAAGCTCTTACATGAAATCATTTGGTCATGAAGAGCTTTAGTCCTTGCCTTATAGATTCTGGCATTTTCATAGGCATCATTTCTAAGCTCCTCCAACTCAGATAGTTGGAGTTTTCTGGTCTTCCCAGCCAACTCTAGGTCGAAATTACATTTCTTGATGGCCCAAAATGCCCGGTGTTGTAACTCTACGGGTAAGTGACATGCCTTACCAAACACCAGACAGAACGGAGACATACCGATAGGCGTTTTGTACGCTGTACAGTAAGCCCAAAGAGCATCATCAAGCTTTTGGGTCCAATCTTTCCTATCAGGCCTTACGGTTTTATGCAAAATGTTCTTGATCTCCCGATTGGAGATCTCAGCCTGCCCGTTTGTCTGTGGGTGATAGGGTGTGGAAATCCGATGATTTACCTCGTATTTCCCCAGTAAATTTCGAAACTGGGCATGAGTGAAATGTGTGCCACCATCACTGATAATTGCCCGAGGAATCCCAAACCAACTAAAGATATTTTTCTTCACAAAATCGATGACCATCCTGTGGTCATTGGTCCAAGTGGGGATTGCCTCAATCCATTTGGACACGTAATCAACAGCGACCAGAATATACTGGTGTCCAAATAAAAGAGGGAAGGGTCCCATGAAGTCGATGCCCCAAATGTCGAAAATTTTGACGGAAAGTATTGGGTTTAGGGCATCATGTCTCTCTTGGCCATGTTCCCGACTATCTGGCATCGGGCACACGACTTTGAGAATTATTTGGCATCCTTAAATAACAACAGCCAATAGAAGCTGGATTGCAAAATTTTGGTCGTCTTTTTCCCAAAAAAATGTCCACCACACGTAGATGCATGGCAGAACTCATCTATACTATAGAACTCATTTTTCAGGACACATTGGCGAATAATCTAGTCAGTGTTAATACGATAAGCTCGAGATCATCCCAAAAATAATATTTGGCCTCGAACATAAGTCTGTCCCATTGTTGTTTGGTCCAATCCTGATGGATTTGACCAATGGTCAAATAATTGGCAATATCCGCAAACTAAGGGGTTTGAATACCCTAGACTGCAAGGATCGTCTCATCCAGAAAAGTTTCAAAGATAGGGATATCCGAATGAGGAGAATCAATTAGGATTCTCAACAGGTGATCCGCCACTACATTCTGTACCCCGACTTTGTCCCTGATTTCAAGATCAAATTCTTGAAGTAACAAAATCTAACGAATAAGCCAGGGCTTGACATCCTTTTTGGCCAAGAGATGTTTCAAGGCTGAGTGGTCGGTGTAAATGATAATGTGAGAACCTAAAAGATAAGCCCTAAATTTTTCTAAGGCAAAAACTATAGCTAGCAACTCTTTTTCAATGACAGTGTAATTCCTCTGAGCCTCGTCTAGAGTCTTGCTAGTATAGTAGATTACAGAGGGCTTTTTCACAATTTTTTGACCCAAGACAGCCCCAACGGCATAACCAGATGCATCCGCCATTATCTCAAATGGGGCTGTCCAAACCGATGATTGCAACACCAGGGCATAGGTGACTGCCGTTTTTAATAAATCAAATGCCTTATGGCATGATTCATCAAACTCAAACAGTGTGTCTTTGGCCAGAAGGTTACTCAAAGGTTGAGCAATCTTCGAAAAGTCCTTGATGAATCTTCTATAGAAACCCACATGCCCAAGGAAAGAGTGGATCTGTTTTACGGATGTGGGTGGAGTCTAGAGATAGCATCCACCTTAGCCTTATCAACTTCAATACCCCGATTAGAAACCACGTGACCTAAGACAATGCCATCTCGGGTCATGAAGTGGCTCTTCTCCCATCTAAGGACCAACAGTGTCTTGATGCATCTCTGGAGGATCAATTCTAAGTTAGCCAGGCATGACTCAAAGGAATCTCTGAAAACAAAGAAATCACCCATGAACACCTTAAGACAATCTACCACCCTTTCCGAAAAGATGGCCAGCATGCACCTTTGAAAAGTTGCGGGTGCATTGCAAAGCCCGAATAGCATTCTACGAAATGTAAAGGTTCCGTAAGGACATGTGAAAGTCATCTTTTCGTGGTCTTCGGGATGGATAGGGACTTGGTTATATCCCGAATAACCGTCTAGGAAGCAAAAGTACTTTCACCCAGCTAACCTTTCTAGGATTTGATCAATGAATGGCAAGGAGAAATAATCCTTTTTGGTGGCTTTGTTCAGCTTTCTATAGTCAATACAAACTCTCCAAGAGGAAGCTGAACAGGTGGTAAAGGATTCCCCTTTCTCGTTAGTCGTAACGGTTATTCCCGCCTTTTTGGTACAATTTGAACGGGGCTAACCCACAGACTATCCAAGATCAGGTAAATAATTCCATCATCGAGCCACTTGATTATCTCCTTTTTTATCACTTCTCACATATTCGGATTTAATCTCCTTTGCATTTCATGAGAAGGGCGGGATCCATCTTCCACAAAAATACAGTGATTACAGTAAGATGGCTCGATCCCCCTAAGGTCGTGGATGGTCCAACCAATTGCCTCTTTATTTTTCTCAAGGACCTTAATCAATCTCACTTCTTACTCCTTAGTCAAATCAGTACTAATAATCACAGGAAGAGTATTCTTAGGTCCTAAGAACTCATATTTCAAATTTTTAGGCAATGTTTTCAATTCTAACTGAGGTTGGTTTAGTATAAAGGGAAGGGAGGATGCTGATGAAGATTCATCAGAACAATCCAGTGGAAGAGGCTAGGAATGAACAAAATCAATAGCTTCTTCAGGATGTGGCATGTCTACCATGAAGGGTTGTGGATTCGGTTTGCTAAAGTTGGTGGAGTCCTCAAGTATACTGATTGTCATATAAGTCTCAACATTAAAATTGTGGTCCTCGAACTCCTCAATAAATCCGCAATCCTTAAATCCTTTTATTGCCTTGAAAATATCAAGAGTTAGCTTCCTATCCCCAAAGGTGATTTCCATACCATCGCTCTCACAAATTATGTTGGCCTTGGCAGTAGCTAGGAATGAGCGCCCTAGAATGATGGGTGTGTTCCTCAAATCGTTGTCAAGGACCAGGAAATCTACAGGAAAATAGAAGTCCTTGACCTTGACGATTACATCCTCAATAATGCCCTTCGGTGTGGTGACCGAACAGTCTGCTCATTGTAGCGTTATTGAGGTTTGCCTAAGTTCGCCTAACTCAAACCTCTCATAAAGCGAGGTATTAGGTTGATGATGCACCTAGATCCAATAGTGCCCTATCAAAAGTGTACTCCCCAATGACACATGAAATCAAGGGGGCACCTAAATCTTTCTTCTTTTGAAAAAGGTGATGCAAGATAACAGAACTTGCCTGCTCAAAGAGAATCACCTTCCTCGGAGTGGGTTCTCTCATCTTAAACTTTTGGGTACATAGATCTTTCAAAAATTTAGCGTAAGCTAGGATGTGCTTAATAGCATCGAGCGGAATATTGATCTCGACACTCTTAAATAAATTCAGGAGCTTCTCATTGCTCTTTAAGGTTTTCTTCTTCTTGGTTTTCAATAAGGCTTCAGGGAACAAAATGTGGGTGGTATCTTCAATTTCCTATCCCTGAGCCTTATTGTCCTCTTCAATCTCCTCCTTTTCTCTCTCAAGCTCCCCAGGGTTTTGGCTTCTAGAAGGTAATTCAGGGTCCTAGGTCTGCTTTCCACTTCCCAAGGTGGCAGAGTTTGCAGAGGTGTACGAGTTCAGATCTTGAGGTGGGTTAGTGAAGATTGGAGGGCCTTGATTGGTCATGTATCCAGAAGAAGAGGAGGGACCCTACTCAACCACCTGAGCATGTGCATGTGGGTCCCTTTGATTTCCGTACCCTTGGGCTCTATTGCCCTGATTTTGCACATTGCGCGGGTTGGGTACAAGTTGGGATGGTAGAGATCCAGGTTGTCGGGAGTTAGCAATAAACCTGGCTTGCAAGTTGTCCAATGATGTCTTCATTTGCTGCATAAGCTGAAGCATGGACCCTTGCATTTCTACCATCTGCCGGTTTAAATCAGCCTGCCCTATAGGTTGTTGGGCATTCCAAGGTGGATGAGTAACCGATCTCGGGGGCAACTAGGTGTATACCTGACCCTGGCCCATAGGTCTCTGAGGTGCATAGTTGCTAGGTCATGTTTGGGTCTGTTGCCTCTGACTTTTCCAAGAGAAGTTAGGGTGGTTCCTCCAACCCGAGTTATAAGTGTTGAAATATGGGATGGACCTAGCATTCTACTGTATTGCATACGCATCCTCATAAGGCAAGGATGGAGAGAAAGATCAGAAAAACTGGGATCAAAGGCCACAATTTCGAACCCATAAGGTTCCAAGAAATCTTGGCTCATAGGTTGAGCTGATTCAAGTTGGTTCACGAACTCCCACCCCGTGGGAGCTCGTAAGGAATGGAATCCTAAATTCTGAGATTGAGTGGGTGTAGACGTGTTTCCCCAATTCCCAGACATCCATTCTTCCATTCTTTTAGCAACCAAGTCCATCTTACCAAGCTTGTTACAAATCAATTCCATGTCAAATGAACGAGAATCCTGAATCTCATTAGCACTTGACCTGGGTTGTTGAGACCGGTTGAAGGCATCCATGGAGGCGTGATTAATTGAATTCTCACTCATTTCCTCAAACAGGTTGTATGCACTATCTGCATCCCTGTTGAGGAAATTGCCTCCGCAGGAGGCATCCACATGATTACGAAGTTGTTCGACGAACCCGTGATAGAATATCTTCACGAGTTGCCATTTCGGCACCTCATGGTGTGGACACTTCCTCAAAAGTTCCTGGAATCGCTCCCAGGCACAATGAAATGGTTCCCCCAGCTGCTGAGCGAAAATGGTAATCGCCCATCGCAAGGCATTGGTTCGACAGATTAAGAAGAATTTCTTCAGGAAAGCCAACTTAAGAGTAGCCCATGTTTCTATTGGACTTCCATTGGTCTGGTATCAATGTGCGGCTTTATCCCTGAGAGAATGGGGAAAGAACCTCATGATCATCTACTCTTCGTTCACATTCCTAGCTTTCGTGGTCTGAACCAAAGTGGTCAGATCCTCCAAGTGCTAGAATGGGTCCTCCGAGCCAAGCCCATGGAAATGCTTAATCAAACTTAAGACTTAGGGCTTGATTTCTATGTCTCTGGCGAGAATCATGATGCCAAGACATTCCCCATAGTTTGAAGGATCGTAGAAGTCCTTCAGGGGTCGAGCACCCTGACCATTCATTCGTTAGAACCATTGCTACATCTGCTGCAATTCTTCCAACTGCCTTTGAATCAACTCCTGTTGGTTTAGGGGCAAGGGAGGTGGGTTGTTGATCAACCATGTCATCTGCTTGGCTATAACTCAACCTCTGCCTCCGGAAATGGTCTAAAGGTCCTTCCAGACAAGGGTTCAATGACCTCCTTCTAAGCATACACTGGGAGGAAGTCGAAAGAATGGGAAAGAGAAGGAACCCTGCAACACAAAAAATACAAGCCTGTCCTCAAGTTGGATAGCCTAAAGGTCTACAGAATCTCAGAATCTGTCTTAAGATTATAGACGATTTACTCTACTTCTACCCAGTCAATCCAACTAGTTAGAGGGAGGGACTGGGAAGAAAGTTCTTCCTTTGGCTTGCGCCTCCAGTTCCTAATGTACCCCCCAGCCGCGGTCGTTTGATGCTACTCCCCTAATTAGACATCAGATTGACTAGTATAAGCAAGTTAATCATGAACAATCTCAATCTGAGCCCCGAAGAACGAATCAGTCCTTATGGCCAACGTCTAATCAATTTTAGTTAGTCTTAGGATATTTAGTGCTTTCGGAATGTAATGGGCCCTTAATGGGTTGTGCCCTTAATGATTCATTGAAAATGTGTGTATGTGCACAACCACAAAGTTTTCAAGAAAGATTATTGATAATGAAGTGAGTTTTAGGGTTCGAATCTTGCCTAGTAGCTTTTAGGGTTCAAATATTAGGTATATTCAACCAAATTTCCAGGAGGCAAACCAAGTTTGAAATCACGAGTTCAAGTATTTTCCTTTATAAATCAAGAAAAATATAGAGTGCCTGGCTTGACCTAATTATTGAATCCTATGGGGCAGCTACAAAATGAGTTCCTTTTATATTAGGTGGTGTGGCCCAAACAATTCAATCAACTGGCCCAAGTGCACCTCCGATTAGGGCACACAAAAAAGTGCTTAACCTAGTATGATTTCTACTCCTTTATGTGTTGAATTGGTGTACCGATTCCACAGGTCAGAATCCTGATTGAGTAGATAAAATCAAGATAGGTTATGTGCCTCAAATGTGGGTGAACGTAGTATGTATGTTGATTCGTCCCACAAGAAGTATCTTTTCTTTGTTTTTTTTTTTTATGATATGCGAGGGTGAGATGAGTGAAGGTGACAAACAAGACAAACAAATTCTATCCAAGGGTTTATGCAAACACCTAAGTAGATTAGGTCTTGGTTATTGATGTGGCGAAATGAAACTAGTGGGGGGGAATGTGGGGGCACTTACAAATTACTCCACCTACACTTTACTCCGATCTACCGCACTCGGATCTCCTTGCTAGGGTACCTGCAAGACAGTAAATCAGAGGCAAGTGGGGTTAATAATAAGTAAATGCAAAGAAACACGAAAGATAAGAAAGCAAATTCTATTGCCTCCTCAGCAACAGCGCCAAAGTGATAAACGAGTTTTGGCAAAGAAAAATCAGGGTTTCAAGAACTTGTCATCGTAGCTCGCAAAACGCGTTATCAAATACAATTTATGATCGAAACTCTAAAGGAGTCCCAGGTCGAACACAAGAAGGTGACGTTTACTTTCGTTGAAATCCGTGTTTCATTTTGTTTCTTTTTAAGGTTTTAGGATTTTGTGATTTTTTTCTTTTATTTTTTTACAATAAAGAAATAAGAAAGATAACGTCACAAAATGAGATGGAAACAAATTTCATATATCATGAAATTATTTATTACAATAAGCTAAGAAATATAAAAGAGATAAAGGTGAGAAGAAATCTTCCAAATCGGCTGTTTGGTGAGACGACGACGCTTGGCGACAGCTTGGATGAAGGAGGTGAGGTGCTGGACGATGGAGGTGAGATGCAGGAGGACGCCGGGTAGAGGAATGCTTCACCAAGGCTCTGGAATGGGGATGAGGAGATGGAGGTGATCTTCTACCGAAATAGAGGTGGGACAGCTCCATGGCTTCTTATGAAGGTGATGGGATGGAGGATGAATATTTGGTGGGATATATGAGCATTAGACTAATAAGAGGCCCTTGGAGCTTAGGAATAAGCTCTAATAGAGCTTTGGTAGGCTATTAGAGCTTAAGAGTAGGTGGGACTAAAGTAAGTAGAGATGGCTAGGCATGGGAGGTGTGTAGGTCATTAAATAGTGGATGGGAAGGGCTAAAAATGGACACAGGGTAATTAGCAACCTCCAGGACGTCGTTGTAGGTCCAGCTCAAGCGTTGCTGTAGCCACCTCACATCAGCCCACGCGCGAGCTGTGCTACCCCTCCATCACGCAAGTAGATTGCGCTAAGGCCTGCTGGTGCGCGCTAGCATTCGCCCAATTGGCGAATTGGGGGGGTCTGCGGGTTTCAAACCTGCACCACTCCCTTGGAATCAAGCACCTCCACCATTGTGCCATGTCAACGAGATTGTCGAGAGGATGTGTTGTGGGCGCACGATGGAGGAGAGCTCTCAACCGTTGGATTTTCATCCAATAACTTAGATCGCTTGTTGGGTGGCCCTTGGAAGTATGGCAGGTGACCTTGGGCACTTCAGATGGTGCCACGTGGCACCATCTAGACCGTCCACCTTTCTTCGCTTGCAGAGGATGCCATGGTGCTCGGATCGAAATGATTTCCGCATTATCGGACTGTGATCATCACTCCGGATCCATTCGTACTACCAAATTCTTCATCCGAAGCCCGTAAAGATGTCACATTGCCTCCTGGCCATAACATGTCAGAATTACAATACAATATACACAAATTATCCTAAATGCAATGTAATGCATGTTATGCACTATTTATACTTATGGAATGCAATGCTAGGCTTAGGAACTATCATAAATAAGTATTTTATCATAAATTTATGCTTGTTTATCACCTATAGTAGCTAGATCAACATATTTACTTTGTGGCTCTATAGGATATTTTGTAATTGTCTTTGTTTGGATATTCATTTTGCGAATTCTCGTTACCCTTGCGAGACAAAATACTCCTCATGATGAGGGGTTTGAGGATACGCTACCCTCGGGTTCAAGGTAACGTGGTTGTAAGAAGTTAAGTCACCCTCTTTTAAAGTGACTTGGTTAGTGAATTTGATCGAATAGGTCGATCAGAAAATTCTAAGCCGAGAGGTGTAGGTGATGGTTTTTACCTGAATTTGGTTTCCACCTAAAAATTCTTGTATACTTGTGAAATTGTCATTTATGTGATTGTTATATTATTTCTACATCATTTTCATATCATGCTCGATCTCACCCCCTCCATCTAGGGAATTACTCAAGTAACCCAAAGCAACATTTTGCACCTATGCCAACGATTAGTAACCGTCAATATAGGTCAAAATGACCATCTTTGTAGGTCCAAAAAGCTATTCCAACATTCATTTAAGCTATTCTCTCAAGAGACATCGCTATTTGGTATACCAACAATAAAAATTATCATTGTTGTGCCTAGAGCTATAGCAACGATCATATTTTTATAAGACTCTAATTTATGATTATGCCAACAGCGACGCTTATGACCGTCAGTAGACTTATAGTACCAACAGAAGCTTTTATCAATGTAGTTTATTAATCTTTTCCAACAGAAAAATAGTTGGTAACACTATCACCATAGATAAACAAGTTATTACCCTATATTAAACATTAACACCTTTTTCCGTTGATGTTACTATCAATGGAAGTCCTTGATGAATATAAAAAAATATATTTTCCTAATGTATCATCATTAAGACATCCCTGTATTTAATATCTAATTTTTTATTATATATCAAGCATAAATGAAACTTCCTCCTCTTATAAAATCAACTAAGTATACAAACAAACAATTAAAGTCACAAATCATTCAATCCAAATAAGACATTTTAAGAACATCGAGCATTAATAACAAAGAAAAAGAATTTTAATCGTCAACAAATGTTGGATTTAACTTCAAATACATAAGTTTCATGAATACTATTTATGTAAAATTTTTTCATATACAAACTACTGTCTGAAATGATATATACAAAAAATATGAAAAATTAATTCTTCACTTGAAGCAAACCTCCATGAATGACATTAAGTCTTGCATCTCCTAAGAAAAAATCAACATTAAATATCATTATTGGAAGTACTCAAAAAAAGGATAAAAAAATAATTACCAAATAAAATAGAAGCCAAGTAAGAAACAAACACCTGATAGCATGAAACTAAATTGGCATATACATAAACCACAATCATAGACATCTAGATTTATATTCAATAACCAACTTTATACTAAAACAGAGTTCTTTCTACCACATATTATTTTTGAAGTGTTTACATGCTCGATAATCATTTAGAAAAGTATAAATTTATGTAGGATGAAAAAAATAACTTTATATCATTGCAATGGAAGCTAATGCTAACTTCATGACAAAAATTCATACTAGAAAATTATATAGCTAACTACCTGTTATAGTTCATTAAAAGGAAGTATAGCTAACAAAATGTGTTATCCTATTTTAAACTTGGAGTAAGATTAAAGTGAAGCATAAAAGTACAAACCCTCATTGAGATTCTTGACTCCAAGAAAGTTTCAACTAGTATAAAAGCTGGTCACTATCTTTATACAATGATGCCATTAGCAAAGATTTAGACTCAATAGACTTGAACATAGTTGAGATAACCCAACATAAAAACTTGAGAAAAGGAAAGAAACTGAAAAATAAGGGGAAAATTACTTCTATGAAATAAAACAAGCCATTTCATTAGTAAAGTGGGTCATCTTTGGGAATGCAACAATGGATCCCAATAATTGAAGAAAAACAAAGCAGCTATCAGGATTATCCGAAACCCAAATGTAACTGTGATAGTTCAAAGTGATTCCATTTAGAAGACCACAAAGACTATATAAAAGAACAAACCTTAAACATAAATTATTTGTAATTTTATTTCACTTCATGATTGCATCCTTGAACATCCCATTTTTGTGTTTACAATAAAAAATTTCATGAAACATAAAGCTTAAAAAATGGATGCGTTAACTTAAAACTAAAGAAAAGATGCACCAATTGGGAATTGAACCCAGGTCTATACTGTGGAAGGATACTATTCTACCAGTAAACCATTGGTGCTATTCATGTTTCATAAACCTCAATTAATTCTAACTATGAGTGGTCAGAAAATGAATAATATTGAATTCATTTCTAATAATTTTTTTTGAAAAAGCAATTTCAAGTCTATTAGAGAAAGAAATCAAGAAGCAATATGAGGAGATAGGCACACACATACATGGTGGGTGCATGTAGGAGCATGCATGGGTGCATGTGTGAATTGTAGTGCGTAGGTTGGTTTGCTACAATGTGCTTACATGGAAGGTTGGTATCTGACATAAGAAACTACAAGAAAAAGCTGACATAACCAACATGAGAAACTAAGGACAGTTGAGGATCTACCATTACTTCCTGAAGGAGCTCTTGCCTGGGAATGTCACCATTTCCTATTTCATGCCATTTCAGCTACACCTACCATTTCAAGCATTGTGAGGACAAGCTACAAATCTTGAAATTTTGTGGTCATGGAAGATCTAATTATACATGTTCAAGTTATATCTTTCAGAAGCACATCCAAAGAAAAGTTCAAATATATTGTAAAAGCCTTCCGTCTTAATTAAAAAAAAAAAAAGCAAATCGATGCATACCTTCTTAGTGTGGTTGCCAAAATCAAGGTAAGGTCTAGAGTAGATGAGCAGTCCCATAGATGGCTTGAGTTCCGACAAGCCATCTATTTACAAAGTCCTGACAAGTCAATTAAGCTCCTCACAGGAAATATATATCTTCATGACATCTTGAAACATATGAAGCATATGGAAAGGATCAACAAAATTGGGACAATAAATTATTGATTGAAGCATGCCTTAAGATTCTCCAATTCCCTACAACAGTCCATTGTATGTTAAAAGATATAACCATATGACTAGAGTTATAATCAAAATGCAAAATTGGAAAGGAAATACCTCTAGTGATAATTGAGATATGCAAAAGAATGGAATACTTGGGAATCTAAATAAATTCCAACCACGAAATGTTCAGCCCAAATTGCTGGTGAATATGTGCAGAGATGTGAACAAGCAAAAATTCATGTTTATGAAAAGCGAGTCCTATTAAAATTTTGTAAGATTTAGGATTCATATCCATTCAAGTATGACCCAACATCAATGAATCAAATATTTTATATGGGAGTTCTGGTTGTAGAGAATCATATTCAGATATGAATAAAAATAAAAAAGAAAGAAAAAATAGGAATATTCTTTCATTTTGTAGATTTAGTTCCACATAACCATTTGTAAGAGTATTGTGTTGAAGCAAGTTAGTAGTTCATGCTATGACGCAAACAAAACATGTGGAAACATGAGGATACAAGAAGTTATTTTTGTGAAAACAAACACTAAAAGCTTATGGATGCTTAGAGACAATTTAACATTAGCTCTGGTGCCAATCCTTAACATTACCCTACAAGTGCTACTCCAAATTCTAGATTAAAAAAAAATTTTGGAAATCAACTCATAAACACTCAAGCAAGGGTGAGGTGAAAGTATAAGTTGAAACATGGACCCACTCTCATCTTATTTTATTTCTTAACAAGTTAGAATCTAGGTAGCTACCAAATTTATATTTTACCAATGAATCACCTTTATCAAGTAACATAGAAAAGATGTATCTAGCTTTACCAATTTCTTTCAGCTACTTCCTAAATATTCATTTTCAGTTATAGCATTCTGAGCATAAATCCATGGCGAACAGCAATAACCCCTAATCCACCACTTTGTGATATCCTTTGCAATCAAGGAAATATTTCTTGGAACAAATTCCTTTGAAAGCAAGTGCAAAGTGTGGAATGCAAAACTAAGAGAGTTCAAGAAAGATCATACCTCACGATAAGGTGAAACCTCGAGTACAATAAGCACAATTAATCCCAAGGAACCAAATGTGTTTGTTACAATGAGATCTCTACCCACAGATGCAACAAAACAAAAGAGACCAAATGCCATTTGGCTAACTAAAGTAAGTATAAGATACTGCTAAAACATCCTGCATCCAGATTTTTGGTTGACCAAATGTTTTATTAGTTGCTATTAAAGTGTCAATTACTGTCGTAATGATAAGTTTCAACTATTATGTAAGCTTTAGTATCTTTTGCTAGTTGTTTTGTTGGTTGTATTGAATCATTTGTTAACCTATCAGATGTGTTAAGTTTATTCTTTTGATTCTATGTTATTATGGATGTAGTGCAAAGTATCTAATTTATTCTCCAAAATGTAAACAATGAGATCAATACAAGATTCATTTACCTTTAGCACTTACTATAGAATCATTTTCTATAAATAATCATCTAGGACAATCAAAAGTACTATATATCTTTTGTCATGATAAATAAAAGGTTAAAATGGTTCTTTTGCTACACCAATTACCCACCTAGACCACCATTCCATTATTTACCTAAAACAAGTCACAACCACTACACAAGGTAACCCACTTCACATAGCTACTCATCCTACAAACTAAACTACCACAACAAACTCACCTTCTAAAAATGGTAACCACTACTACAAGGTTACCTCTAGTTTTTGATGACCTCCACACCCCATCCAAAAATAGTCGTCCTTCCTTGAATAGAGGGGTTGAAAATCCCAGGGAGGAGAAAACATTGTCACCAAAAAAACAACATAAATATAGATTGTAGGTAAGTACAAAGTCACCAAAAAAACTACAGTGCATATCTTAAAGTCAATCTTCACCCTCGGACACGTTATAGATTCCATTCTTAAATCGTAAGTTGCTTAAAAAAATTATTCCACAGAAACCAACATAAATACAACTGTTTAAATGTATAGGTAAGTAAATATAGACTGTTGATGTGTGTGTGTATGTGGGAGGAGGGGGGGAGCCAAAGGAAACATGAAACAAAACCAATGTTGGATGTCATGAAATTATTAATTATTAATGGTACAATAATGTAAAATATCATTTTTCATTCTTTACATATTTACTTAGTGTTAATAGCTTCACATAATGAATATATTTTAAATGTAAGCTAATTTTTATGTAAGTAATAACAACTGCAGTCTGCATCTGTTGATCAGTTAGATCGATATAATAGTCACTTACTTACCCAAAACATACTATTTATCAATCTGCAGTCTATTTCAGCAAGAACCTCTTTACTCATTTCCTTAAATTGCTTCTCTGCCCAGTGTTGTATCTAAAAATCATCTATTAAGGAAATACGCATCGTAGTATAGGATGAAAGTCACAACACTTAAATTTATAAAACTCGAAATCAAGAAATGAGTCCAAGGTCGTTCACAGGGAGCAAATTAGCAATTCAATTACTAATCATAATTATCAAGAAAGATATGCAAATATAATCAAAATATTACTCAATATAAACCAGAATAATATTACAATAGAATCAAAGTGCAAAAAGATGGGATTAAAATGGTGGTTTGAACCACCAATTAACCATAATGTTTAAGCTATGCAATTATCTCAAATATTTCAACAGTATCAATCAAATGATCCAAATGTTAGAACCAACACAAGCACCAAGGTCAGATGTCAGAACCAAGGCTTGGATGCTTTATCTTCAGAAGCCTCATCAAGAGCTAAGGCACAACAGCAGTACACCAACACAGAGTCACAAGGGCCTCTCAAATCTCAGCTAAGTGTTGAGAGAAGACAAAGGGCACGATCCCTGAGGCAGCAAAAACCCTCCCCCTTCCTTTAGATTTTCCTTCCTCGGAATCAGACTAGACCCGAGTAATCGGATCTCGCCCAAACCCATATGGCGTAAATCGCAGGCAAGGGCGTGCGTTGGCACATGCGTGAGTCGGGACCACACTCCCGATGCATGTTGAGGCAACAAGGATGGGTGAAGAATTCATTTTATGCACATTTGAAGTTTTGCAACTCACGAGGTGGGATCAAAATCCCACTCTTCTTCCTAGAGTGAGGGCTAAAGAAGCTCCCTCAAATTGGCGTTGTTGCAAGTGTTATTCCCTAATCACGAGCCCAGGCGGCTTCGTGAAAGCTGTCCGCACTTGCTGAGGGCGAAATCAAGGCCGAAGATGACCGAAAGATGGCGGACAGAGGTAGAGATGAGCAACATTCGGAGCAACTCCTGCGAGGACCTGAAAATTCACAATACGAGCTCACAGCCCAATCAAAGCAATTTAGACGCTACGTCGGACCACGACGAATGTGCTGGTGGTGACACGAAGGGGTTTCGTAGGCTATGGAGGTGGGACGGAGTCGGCGATGGCGGATGTTTATGAGTTCGATTGACAAGGATGAGTGGTTGGTAGCCCAAATTAAGTTAGGGCTTTTGAAGGTGGAGAGATGGTGGAAGTTTTGGTGGTGGTGGCGATGAGTTTCATGTTGTGGAGTCGCGGTATAGACTCACTGGAGTCAGGCCGGAGTTAAGGAAGATGACAGGGATGCGAGTGGTGTTATGGTCAATCCTAAGGTCTAAGTAGGGTGAAATGAAAAAGAGAGGGAGAGAGAGATTGAGGCACTTAGCCGGTCGAAAGAGCAAAGGATTGGTGCTAACTGTGATTGACCAGCACCAAGGAAGATGATGATTCTGATGAAGGGAACGACAGCGAAGACGAGGTTGAATCAAACAGAGCTTTGGCTGGCGACCCTCGGAAGAAGCTTAGGAAGATGATGGTGCATCCGATTTGGCTATTGGATGCACGGAAGAGGAGGGTCGAGAAGGCCGTCGGAGCTCAAGATGAAGGTGGCCGGAGAAGAGAAGAAGAGGGAGGGTTTTTGGCCTTTTCTATGCTAAGGAGCACAGTCATTGAATGAGGGTCCTTTATTGAGCTTCATATTAAGCTCTAAATCAAGGAGAGAGCTTGATTGAGTCAAGATTTCAGTGAAACAAGATCCTCTGAAATCTCAAGCTCACTTGAGATCTAGGGATCGTTGTAGGGTTTCCTAGTTGGTTCAACAGATCGAGAAGGTTCTCGCGATCAATCCCTCTAATTTTGAAGGGATTTAAATCTGACTTGAGGGAGAAATCCTCCCTCGAATCTTGGTTGCAGAGCTTTCACACTAACAATGGAGGTAGGGATCTTTTTGCAAGAAAGACGAGAAAGTTAAGGGCCAAATCATAATAGACTTGAAAGTTAAGGGTCTAAATGCAAGAAATAAAGTTGTAAAGGGTTAAATTGCACACTAGATCAAGATGGACTTTGATTGGGTCCAAATTTTGATACCAACCTAATTTGGACCAAAGGAATCTAATGGTAAAATTGGATTTAAGTTTTGACCATGTTTGATTGGGCAATTTGAACAAAAGCCCAAATGAGGGCAAAATCATGTCTGAGACTATTCTACACCAAAATGGGTTCAAATGACCAAATCAAGGGTATCAAACCACTTAGAATATTTTTCTATAAATTTTAGGAGGTTTAAATGAGTTTTATTCTAGCCAGAACCTCTTCAATTTAAGCGGGTATGAAATTAGGATTTTAGTGTGTTGTTTTGGTTCTCGAAACACGTGAAACCTTGTTTCCATCAGTTGATCCATTTTTGAACTTTTAAGCTTACTTGACCTTCATTTAACCCCTTAGTGACTCCGTGATTAATTTGTGTTTGTGATATGCGGTTAAAATTACATAATTAACCCTTATTTCCTATTCTTCTCTCAAATTAGAATAGTGTGGAATTACAACCCTCAGATGATTATATAAGAGCTTTTATCAATCATACTTGATTAAATATGGCTAGATAGGGCCTATGATGGTGTTCCCATCACCCAGCACTTGAGTTCGCCCGAAGTAGGGAAAATAACCACTGCAATATGAAAAACATACAAAAAAATTAGTGTTAATAATCATTAGCTTCACTAGGAAGTTAGATAATGCTGAGTGTCAACCCCATAGGATTACCTTCTGAAAATCATTAAATGCTCTTAGTTTACGCTTCCTAGCACTCTTGTAAACATTAGTTTGATCAAGAACATAATTACAAGGAACTTTGGCAGCCCTAAAGAGTAAGGTATTGAATAAAACAGTTGCCCTCTCCGTCAAATGTTCAAAGCGTTTTCTCATAATTTTGCTTACGCAATAAACCAAGCACTTGCATACAGCATGTTCATATTTATCTAATGCATTTAAGGAAAAAAATATTTTGGTAGCAATGATGACAAAAGAAATATTTTCAGCTATGTACCTTCATTTGATCAAGTGTGACATTTGCTCTAATTAAGGACAATATATCTTTTTTCAAGATGTTCCTTAGTCCACTTCTCACGCCTAGTTTTTCCAAATACTGTCTAGTTGTGCATCTCACCATCATCAGTACTTCACAATAAACAGATTGCATCTTATTTATCAGCAGATGGATATAATAGTCATATTTGTGCATTTTACACATCAGATACTATCTAGTTCATGTCACCAAATAGATGGTCATAATTTATGTAAATTACTATATAAATTTTGCCAAGATGTAATGAGAAAAATGAAACTTGTTCAAAATAAACCTCCCACATAAAATCTCGAAAGAAATTGCATTGGGGAGCTAGTGCTTTTTTTTTTCAAAAAGAGAGAGCTAGTGCATTTTGTTGCAAGAAATTTTACAACAAAAAAGACTTAAGGTGACGTTTATTTATCACTATAAGTGAAATAAACGTCGCCATAAATTTTTGTAGACGTTAAAAAACTGTCACCATAAACGTCTCCTTAGGTGCGTCGTCTTAAGTCTATGTCAACGTCAAAAATCAAATGTTACCTAAAAGAATTCTACTGACGTTAAATAAACGTCACCTATAACATCTAAGGTTATTATGTATGGGTGTGCTATGAGGTTGTTGGATCAAGCATCCCCTTGCCAACAGTAACATTGTCATTGAGAAGTAGTAAAAGCTCTTGGGGTTTAGATTTAGAGCCCATGGATATCAAGCCTGGAAAGGCTTAATAAATGCTAGTTTATCATCATTCTTATGACCTAAAACAAATACTCTTAGATTTTTAACTCCACAAATGGGTTTTTGGGCTACATTTAGGCATCAATTAGCTTAGGCATGATTTGCATATTTTGTTGTCGTTTTAATACGTTTGTTTGAGTGTTAAGGACAAACAGATAGACAAATCTCTAAAACCCTAACACTCATGAAGGCAACTGGTGAAGAGGAAGCTCATTCCAGCTGGTACCCAGCCAAATCCAGCTCATCATAGCTGGATACTAGCTCACTTGAACTAGGGTTAGCTCCATTCAACTCATCTTAGCTAAATGGTAGCTCAAGGCAGCTCATCTTAACTCATCCTAGCTCAAGTCAGCTCAGATCCTGCTCAACTTAGTTGAGTCTAACTCACCTTAGCTCCAATGAGTTTGCTGGGAGCTCTAGCTAGCTCAACTAAGTTGACAAGAGTCCACCTCAGCTCAAGTCCAGCTCTCCCCAGCTCCACTCAACTCATGGTAGCTGAACCCCCTCTAACTTAGCTACTACTTGCTCACTTATTAGCTAAGCTAGCTCAGGAGTTCTCATCAAAGGCAATTCCAACTCAACCTTGCTTCAACTAGGTTGAAACCAGCTCAACTTGGCTCAACTACTCAAGCCTAGCTACTAGCACAAGAACTAGCTAGCTTAGCTAAGTAGTTGAGCTCCTCATGAAGACTTCCTCAGCAGATTTAGCTCTAGTGCAGCTCCAGTCAGCTTTCCCTTAGCTCCTCTTCTCAAAACCCTAACTCCTCCACTACTATTCTACTAGTTAAGCTAGCTTAGCTAAGCCCAAAACCAGCTCCACCTCCATGGCCATCCACCAACTACCTAAACCATAACTTAACCCCACCCTAACTCGACTTCAAGTCCACCACCAAAACTAGCCACTTACTTCCACCTATAGTTGGCGCCACCACCACCACACCTCTTCACACCACCACCTCCAAAAGCCACCACAAAAGGTGGCACCAACTTTCCCTCCAAAACCCCTACTTATCACCACCATCCATCTCCCTTAGAACCCATCTCCACTATCCACCTAACCCCTTCTAGAAGCCCCCCCCTTGGTGCCAACTCTAACACCCCCTTCCACCACCTTAACTATCCTAGAAGCCCCACCTTTGGCACCAACTCTAACACCCCCTTCCACCACCTTAACTACCCTTAACCACACCTAAGTTGGCATCAAAAACATCTATCCATACCCCTTCAAATTGGTGCCAACTCTACCTCCAATCACCACCATCCAAACACCACCATAACCCATCTCCTACATCCATATGTTGGTGCCAAAAACAAACCCTTTAACCACACCTATATTGGTGCCAACTCAACCCAAACCCATCATCCTGCACCTCTTCATGTGGTGCCAATTAACCTACACCCTCTATCATATAACCACCACCTAAAGACCTAATCCTAACCCTCCACCCAACTCCATGCCAACACATAACCCTTAACCTACATAGAGTTGGCGCCAACTCTATTAACCCAACCTTAACCACCACTCAACACAACCCTACATATGGCGCCAACCTATCCTAACCCTCCATCCATTAACCACCCTCCTAAGCATCCATCCTAACCCTACAACACACCTTACAACCCCTTAACCCTAGTCTCCACCTAGGGTTGGCGCCAACTCCTAAGAAGACTCTTCATGTTGGTGCCATTAACCCTAGCCCCGGGATCCCATAACCACCCCCTATAAGCCATCCTAGCCATCCATCCCTTAACCATACCTACACCCCTACCCATCCTATAAAAAGACCACTAACTACCCACTTCAAATCATCCTTTGACTTGATAATTCCACCACTCCACCCTATAGATGGCCAAGATAAGGAGAAGATTAAGGGGACACTCTATCCCCTTGGTGCCTTCCCCTCTTCCCTTCTCACTAGCAAGAGGAGCAGCTAGGCATGGAAGACCTTAGGAGGAGGTCTTGAGGGTGGTACATGCCACCCTAGGAGGAGATTGTGGGTGGAGATCATACACCTTTGGAGGAGCAAAGTCACTGATGGGAACACCATCATGAGCCATAACTAGCTCAATTTGATCTGATAAAGTTAATAAAAGCTCCTACATATCAGTCAGAAGATCTCTTAGGCAGGTTGAGTTGTTTTGAGAAGAATAGAAGAATAAAAGGTTATTTTTGCAATCTTACCAATAATCCACAAATACAGAATAACCAAGGGATTTTTCAGGGGTTACTAAAGGTCAAATATGAATTTAAGTCTAATAAGCAGGTCCATGTAAATATAAATGGGTTTTCACATATTTCAAGAATTAATGACATCTGAAATCCTAAAAACAGACCAACTTAACCTACTAAGGTTCTGGTCATGATAAAATTCACATAAATACTCTCAAATTCATATAAAAATATTCTCTACGGTTTAGCATCTTTGAATTGACCATCAGAACCCGTTTTAACCCAAAATAGAGTCACAGACAGACTATTGCCCTAATTTAGGTTTTTGCATAAATTACCTAGTCAAACTAGGTCAAAACCACAATCCAACTTCACCATTGGATTCCTTAGGTCCAAATTAGGTTTGTATCAAAATTTGGGTCCAATCAAAAATTATCTTGACCTAATTTACAATTTGGTCCAATCTGACCCTTTCTCTCACTCAACCCCTCAGCTTTTGAAATTCCTTGAAAATACCCCCTATCTTTGTCGTCACTCTTTACAAAAAGGTCCTTCCGCCATTTTCGTGGAGAATTCCTACTCCAACAAGCTTCATTTGGCAAGAACTCTGTGATTACTTGACGAATCCCTCTCACAATTGAAAGGGAGATTCGTCAGCTAATCTCCTCCCTATTGAGCCATGTCCAAGTCTCCAAATCTCTCTAAAAAAGCTCGTACGAATCCTTCAAAGATTCGAGTCTCCTATTTCACGAATCTTGGGAGCTTCCAAGCTTGGTTTCCAAGCTTGAAAGCTCGACCCCTAACCTATAAAAGACCCCCCATGGCATTCCTTACCTCCTTAGCGAGAAATTGAGTCAAAATTAGCCCTATTTCCTCTCCACCTCGGCACACTCCGCCTCACTCTGACGACCCCTTCCTCCGAGCTTCTTCAACGGCCGTCACGAACTATAGCCAGTCGGTCTCGATTCCCCAGCTTCTTCCGTGCCTCAACATACCCTCGAGGCACTTCCTCCTCCTTCGTCGTCGCCATTCTCTCCCACCGGAGCTCCCTTCGTCTCCGACGTCGACCATACCAAACCCGGTGTCGCTCCTCCTCCTTGTTGTCTACTACCTACTCAGATCAACTCCCTAGCTCTGCTACTTCACAACTTCGTCTTCGCCACTCCGACTCGACCATCGCATCGCCTCCCGCAAATTCATCTCCCTTCTCTCCGACAACCACTCCGGCGAGGTCTTCCACATGCTCCACCACTCCAAACACCTCGCTAACTACCTCATAAGCTCCACCACGACTCGCCCATCAAAACCCCTCTCCCTATTCGCCACTTCGCTCACCCAAATCATCCACCGAACAACCCACCTTCTCACCTCCATCTTCGTCACCGTCCGCCATCATCCACGCATCAATCACCCCACAGATGCCACCATCACATTCCACACCCTATGGCGATCCTCTTGAACATTTTATTTAGGGCTTAGTGCCCGTATTTTCTATTTCAGGTAGATCGCCGGACCTCCGTTGCCGCACCACTATTTCCAACATCGTTCGTGGTGTTCTAGCCATGATACCTCTAGGTGACACCTCCGGGGCGTGCGGAAGGCTTCCAGGTCACCCTCCAGGCCTTTAATTGGAAGCCACGAACTCATCTCCAACCACAATTGGTAGAACCATCATCAGCAGCTTCGCGAGGAGAACTGTGGGACATTTAGTCCCACATCGTGCGTGACTGAGCCCTCAGTGTGAGATAAAAGGAATTTATCACCCTGACCCCTCGCCCAAGAAATGGGGGTCGGGTCCCCATTACCTGCTCACTTTCCCACCTACTCTCTCACACCTCAGCTGCGACCCACGCCCATAGCCCTGGTCCTGGGTACGCAAAAATCTGGATACCCGATTACCCGAATATATGCCCAAATATTGAAAAAGAGGAGAATAGGAGAAAGAGAGCACAGGGTTAAGGGGGGTTTTGCTTCAAAGAGATCGTAACACTTGGTGAAATTCGCAAAGTATCCCCCCCTTGTGCGTGAAGAGGAGGAAGAAGAGAAACCAAAGCAGAAGAGAAGAAGCAACCAAAAGAGGAACAGTGCTTACGCACTATAGCATCAGAGCGAAGTGCACTGTGCACTCAAATTACGTGGCATTTGGTTGACTGGTACTATTGCATTATTTAAGTATAATTGTAATAGGGTAATTTGGTGATTCAAATCACCATTTTACCCTAATCTTTTTTGCCACATTGACTCTTGATTTTATATTTACATCATTTATGCTTGAAATTGCTATTACATTGTTATATTCTTGCTTAAAATTGTGTTCTTGAGATAAATCACCATATTGCTCCCTACGTTCGACCTCAGATTTCTTTCAAGCTATAAATTTTAAGTGTTCTTTGTGATTTATCGGCTATACTACAGCGCATTACTTTAAAACCTCAATTTAGAGTGAGCAACAGGCACGCCCCCCCCTAAGGCTTGCTAAGGAAGACATCATTCCGAAGGAGCTATTCAAGAAGGAAGGAGTTGGAGAGAACCTTTTCAAGCCCAGGAGCAACTGACCTTAGAACAAAGACTCTCCTCTTCACCACCATCATCAAGAGGATCTTTGTTTTACTTTTTTATCTTTCATTTTATAGTTGCAGCATTCTTCTCCATTTATAAAGTTACCTTTCTAAATTTTTGTTGCATCTTTTGACTGTTTTCAGTTTAGTGTTCTTTTTCGCTCCCTCTCCCTCATTACCCTAGGTCTCCACATACCTAGGGTGAGCTTAGAGAGGGGTTATTTCTGCCACCTAGGTGTTAGCTTTAGAAAATTAGGTGTAGTTATTTCCCGCTTTTGATTCCGTAATTTCCTGTTATTTCAAAACGTAAAAAAATCTTATATTTAAACACCTAAAAAGAAAGTTGATTTCCCATTTTCAAGCGAGTTTTAAAGTGCAAACGTACCTCCTTGGATGACCCTAGATACCCCACTATCTAGGTCATACAAATTTTAAAAGCGATTGCAAAATTGCGTGTTGCGACGACTTAAACCCTAATTTTAACAAATCACACATTTTTTGCATCAAGGCTGTAAGGATGAATTATTGGTGGAGAGTATCGAAAAGCCTCTTCTCAACCTTCTTTGGGGAAGGATTTTGAAAAAGGATTGAGTCTACTGGAAAATTCTATACTTAGGTAATTAATAAGTCAATTCACTTGACGATCCCTGATCACATGTATTTTGCATGTTAAAATCGGGGTTACAAGTAACCCATCATCGTAGTTGCAAAACACGTCGATCAGATAAAATTTATACCGAAACTCGAGGGAGTCCCAGGTCGAACATAGGGAGGTAACGTTTACTTTAATTGAAAACCACACTTCGTTTTATTTCTTTTTGGAGTTTTAGGGTTTTGTTTTTTTTTTTTATGAGAAGAAAACAAGCAAACGAATGACAAGATAGAGATGGAACAAATATGGTATAGATATCACTTCAATGTCTATTACAATCAACTATGAAAGCATAAAAAAGAGAGGAGGTGAGAGGAAATCTCCTGAATCGGCTATTCGGTGAAACGACGGCGCCTGGCGAAAGTTCGGATGAAGGAGGTAAAGAGAGGGACGATGGAGGTGAGATGCAGGAGGACGTCGGGTAGAGGAAAGCTTCGACGTGGCTCTGGAATGGAGGTGAGAAGATGGAGACGATCTGCTACCGAAATGGAGGTGGGAGGATAGCTCCAAGGCAACTTATGAATGGGGATGGGAAGATTGACGAATATTTGGTGAGGCAGAGGTTTGCTACACTAATAAGAGCCTTTGGAGCTTAAGAGCAAGCTCTAACAGAGCGTTGGTAGGCTTGCTAGAGCTTGAGAATAGGTAGGAGTAGAGTAGGTAGAGATCGCTTGGAAGGGAGGGGATGTAGGTCCTTTTATAGTGGAGGAGAAGAGGCAAAAATAGGTATGGGACCATTAGTGACATCCAGGCTGTCGCTGGAAGCGTTACTGTAGGCAATTCATGCCCGCTCATGCCCACTCACACCTATAGCTGGTTTTGCTGGCGCGCGAAGAATTAGCGACGGCTGTAAGCATCGCTATAGGTCAGCTCATGCGTCGTTATAGGTCAGCTCATGCGTCGCTGGCATGCGTTGTCCCCGCCTTTGCCGCGCACGCGCTAGCGCTGCACTGTGCACAAGCGCGCCTCCGCACGCGCACGTGCACCCATGCTGCTGCGCATGTGCGGTGGCGCGTGCATGCGCATGGGCGACCTAGGCTGCGCCACGTGACGCAATCTAGGTCGTCCATCTTTTCGTTGTAGGGCTGCTATAGAGGTCGGATTAAATCAATTTTTGTGCCGTTAGGCTGCAATTGTCGACCCGAATCCATCCGCATAGTCGGATTTGTCATTTGAAGCTCTGAATTATGTCACCTAATCCCTTGGCCGTTAATCTTCCTCGGACTACATATGATGCTATGGGACTCCAATCGAAGCGATTTAGGAGGCGTTGGACTCCAATCGTCGTCTTGATCAGATCCGTATGGTCAGATCGTCAATCCGAGGCTCTGAAATAAATACCCTTCTCTCCTGACCACAAAAAGGATGCAATTAACCTAAATTATATACAACTACTCTAAATGCATAATGATGCGTGCTATGCAATATTTATAACATGAAATGCAAATCTAAGCCTAGGAACATGCATAAATAGACATTTTACCCTCAATAAATGTGTTTACATTAATCCCACAAATAATGCATTGACTTGGCGTTAGCTCAGTAAGACTTGATCAATAAGGTTGCATTCTTACACAGTTTACTTTTTTTATCCTGGGGCAAATTTGTGAAGGGTTCAATTGAAGATGGTGTTGGGTTTAGTCAAATAAGTAGTGGAATGTAATGTGATATATGATTTGAAGTGATTTCAATAAAGAAAGAGTTGTTTATTTGTTTTATATTTGATGTTAGTTTTCTTTAATCATTGTTTTGTTGGAAAGTAGAGCAAGTAGGGGTCAGATGTGATACATGAATTAATATGTCGTAAGGTAAAGATTTGAGATTGACACTTCTTGTAGAACATGCCTATCCCATTGCACTACTCATCTTAACCTTGTTAGTGTTCAAGAAGTCAGCCGACTAGGCCGAGTAGGCACCCGCATAGGTGTTAACAAACCCCTCCCCAAACCAAGTAATGTGGGGTGGTCATATAATCGAGTTTGACCAAGTAGTCGGGCCGAGTACCCATAAACTCAACCGCATACTCACCCAATTTCCAAATAGGGCCATCGGTGCCCTTCTCGATAAAAACCTAACCCAATCACAAAACCTCTACGCTAGAGGTAATTATATTCTAACTTGCATAGTAATTAAAGAGTAGGAGTATTGACTTTTTTTTTATCATACCACTTGAGGTAGTTGTATAGTTATAACCTTGCATATAACATAAATTTTAATCAGTTTCCTAATTATTTTATATTCTTTAAAATAAAAAATGGAAAAACCGCATACTTATTCACATACTCGTCCGAATGTTGCATACTCTCTATGTAGTGACTCAACCAACTGGCTATTGCATATCAATTTCCTGAACCTTGTGTAATCTAACTCACCATCTTAACACTCATCCAACTACATCCTAGGGGCCTAATCTAAGTTGGTTAGAAATTAAAGAGCTACAACCCTTTGCCTCCAATGCTAAAATTTGAAATACGAAAGTTGAGGTTTTCTCTGCTTGCTCAAGTGGAGTACCTAAAAAGCACGCAACAAAGAGATCAAATGGTGCAAGGGTACTTGTTGAGTAGAATGTGATTTTTGTTAAGGATACATCTATCAAAGCAAACCCAATCCATTTACCTGGAGTAGAATGTAATTTTTGCTAAGGATACATCTATCAAAGCAAACCCAATCCATTTACCTGGCCCAAACCCAACCCGATTAATGAACCCGTATCCAATTTAGGCTCAATTAGGGAGAAATGGTATTGACCCACCTCAATCAGAAATTAAACGAGTTGGTCACAAACAAGTTGTGGACATGATTGACCTTGGGACCAATTTAAGGTTTAGGCTTAAAAAATCCCATCCCCAATCCTAAGATCCATTTAAACTCAAGGAATGAACCTTATAACAACTCCATTGACTAGTCAACCCATCAAACATGTTTACATAAATAGGTTGGATTGAGCATAATTAGTAAAAAAAAAAGTCAAATCACGAGTCTAATAGAATAGACCTATTTAGTAAATGGAGTCTAACTGGGCTTGACTGATTCATGTTGGGTCCGACCCAACCCTTTTAATGACCTTTGTTAAGGTTGTGAAGCAATCCTTGCAATAGAGTCTAAAAGATGGCAAGGGTGAACAAAAGATCAACATGGAAGTTTTAATTTGTTGAGTAGAGAAAATGAAGGGAATCCGAAAGAAGCATATCAACAAACATGTGAGTTCAATGCCATCAACAAGGAGTTGGGAAGATGTTGACTTTAGTAAGGTAAGGCCTAAGGATCAGAACTTCTCCACAATTTTTGTTGAGTCGTTTATATTTTTGAGGGTTGCTTTGTTATTGTTTATTTTTAAGATAAAGAATCAATATTCAGTAATTGTTAAAGTAGTGAGATCTGATAATACACATGAATTCTGCACCATCAGGTTATCTACTTTTTACAAATCCCATGGAATTACATCAGACCGCATGTCCTCATACTTCTCAATAGAATAGGGTGGATGAGAGGAAACATCGCCACCTTTTGGATGTAACCCGTACTTTGTTAACTCACCATAGTGTACTGCAATTATACTGGGGAGATGTCGTTCTTATTGCGTGTTACTTAATCAACAGAATGCCCAGTTCAGTACTTCATGAGCAGATTCCTTGGCACATCTTGTATTCTAACCGAGAGCTTTTTCATGAACCACCGCGAGTATTTGGCTATGTTGCCTCTGTTCATCTTCTTTACCCAGGACGAGACAAGCTTGCACCACGGGCAGTTAAGTGTGTATTCTTGGGGTATTCACAAACTCAAAAAGGGTATAGATGCCTGAATCCCATTACTGGGAGGCACTATTGTGAGTGCAGATGTTACCTTTCATGAGTTCATTCCGTATTTTTCTATGGCTGCTCGAGGAATATCTCTTGAGGTTATGGACGTGCCCATGCATATCCTGCCTATTCCCTTAGAGCAGATACCTGTTGCTACTACTGGACCCGTTAGGTTTTCTGAGCCCACTATTATCTACAAACGTCCTCATAGCAATTTGCAGATACCAAATATTCCAGTAGTTACACAAGCACCACCCTCTCCAATTCAAGTGACCATAGACAGTTTGCATACTAATGATACAGGATCTAGGGGTGATGCTACAGGTCCAGATATGGATGCTCTTGCCCCAGAGTTAGTACAGAATAATCAGTCAGATGATATTGACCTTCCTATTGCCATTAGGAAGGCACCTCGCACGTGCGAGTCCAAACATCGTGTTGTAGGCAATCTCGTTACTGATGGACTTGGATCTACTTTTGGGAGCTTCTATCATGAACTCTCTGCCACCCAGGTTCCCACTACGTACCAGCAAGCCATGCTTGATCCGACATGGCATCAGGCCATGGAGAATGAGATGGCTGCTCTTCGTTCCGAAGCGACGTGGGAGCTTACTTCACTTCCTGCAGGAGCACAAGTAGTTGGATGTCGTTGGGTCTTTGCCTTAAAATACAATCCTGATGGATCTATTTCAAGGCATAAGGCTCAATTGGTTGCAAATGGATTCACTCAGACCTATGGGGTGGATTTCTTTGACACTTTTTCTCCAGTGGCACGGCTATCGACAATGTGGATTTTGATGTATGTTACAACCCATCTTGAGTGGCCTCTCTACTAGCTTGATGTGAAGAACGCCTTTCTATATGCGGATCTTCAGGAGGAAGTTTACATGCAGCAACCTTCGGGATTTGATATTCAGCGGGAGTGTGTCTGTAGACTCCGGAAATCCATTTATGGACTTAAGCAGAGTCTGCATGCATGGTTCCAGAAGCTATCTATGGTGATACAGGTGATAGGCCTTCAGAGATCATCTGCAAATCATTCCTTGTTTGTTCGAAAGAGTAACATGGGAGTTGTACTTCTGGATATGTTGATGACATCATTATTACTGGTGATGATGAGGCTGGGATAGTTGAGGTGAAAAAACCTTGGCTGATAGGTTTGTAATGAAGGACTTGGGCCAGTTGAGATATTTTCTAGGCATTGAGGTAGCAAGAAGCAAAGAGGGCATTGTACTTTCACAGCGTAAGTATGCTCTTGATATACTACAAGAGACAGGGATGTTGGGGGCTAAGCCTGCCAACATACCCATGGATCCCAAGGGGTATCTATTTGATGCTGAGTCAACACCTGTTGACAGCAGATCTTATAGACAGCTGGTGGGTAAGCTGTTATATCTTACAATCACCAGACCAGCTATTTCCTTAGTAGTTGGGAAGTTGACTCAGTTCATGGATAGACCTACCAAACAACATTGGGAGACAGCAATGCAGGTGCTTAGATATCTAAAAAAAGCACCTGGGCGTGGCATATTATTTACTAAAGGCACATCGATGGCAGTGGTTGGCTATTCTTATGCAGATTATGCTAGTTGCTTGACAGACAGAAAATCAACTACTGGTTTCTGCATTTATGTTGCTGAGAACTTAGTCACATGGCAGAGCAAAAAGCAAGGAGTGGTGTCTAGATCTAATGCAGAGTCTGAGTATCGTGCTATGGCTCAGACTACTACAGAGATGGTGTGGGTGAGATCAGTTTTACAAGATTTACATGTGCAGGTGAAGAAGCCTATGGAGATACGATGTGATAACCGTGCTGCCACTTATATTACTAACAACACTATGTTTCATGAGCACACCAAACACATCGAGGTTGACTATCACTACACCTTAGATCTGATCCAGCGTGGAGTCATCTACACCACTTCTGTTTCTTCTAAGAACCAGACAGCAGATATTTTCACCAAGCCTCTTCCTCGATCTACGTTTGACGTCTGTTGTTCCAAACTGAGCATAATTAATATCTATGCTCCAGCTTGAGGAAGATTGTTGAGTCGTTTATATTTTTTAGGGTTACTTTGTTATTGTTTATTTCTGATTGGTTTTCCTCTGCAATTGTTCCCACACCTCTCTCTATATAAAGAAGTATAGTATTTCTCTTTGGAATATGATTAATTATTTTATCCAACTATTTTTTTTTCTTTTTTAAGGATAAAACTAGTCCTCAAGTTGCAAGTTGCATCCATCACTCTAACAATCTCTTTGAGGTGGATTCAATTTGTTTGTTAAAATGTGCTAGGAATATGATTCGAAGCTACAACAAGGCAAAGCATCAAGCTTATCTTGGGTCATTTCCAAAGAGATTGATGCAAAAGAGCTAAACATCTTACGAAAGACATCCATGTCATAGGTATAGAAGCATCTATGCTACCCAACATTAAACATATAAGAGGCGGTATTCTCACCTTCCTGACCTATTTATATTTCTTGTGGAATGTCCCATTTAATGTTGACACCCCCTCCCCCCTCCTGCAAATATGTTGTTTGGAGTTAGCAAATTCTCGTAGCTATTGGTCCATGTACATGTTTATGTGTCATGGAGGATAGATTTCAAGATAACCGTAATGATTGTTATTTGACTTAATATAAATCTTCACTTTGTGTAGACATGGATTATGACATTATTACACAGGTTATCTGCACACGAGGAATTTGGAATAAATTCTGTAGACACATTCTCAAAGAGTTAAGCTCCTTTCTTATAGAGTTGTTTGATTCTACATAGTCCTTCCTAAATAAGTCAATTTGCTCATTAAGACACTTTAGTTTTGGCAATATGATATGTTTAACAAGGAATTATCAAAGTTTGAACCTAGCATTGTAATACCTTACAATTATCTACTTATATGCTTCATGCTTGAGGGTTGCATCAATTGCAATTTTTATATATAATTAAGTTCTGCACCGCATTGCTTCTCATTGACTTTAAATCACAATGCATATATATAAGATAAACTACCTCCACCCAAATTCATTGAAATAGTGGTTGCTCAAAAAAAAGATGTAAGGCAACTTGTCTACCCACTTGCCTTAGCCTTATCCAGCTTCTACAAAATGTTGGTGTAATTTTATATATATCTTCACTTGCCCCTTACTGTAGCGATAAGCTATTAAGGTCATCTTGAACCCCAATTTTTTGCGGACATTGTTGTAATCAACTACTAATCTAGAAAATCTTAAAACTGTAGAAGTCAACCATGTTGGTGATAAAAGCCAATGGTTTTGCCTCCTACCCAATCGCTCGAGTAGTCCACACCCAATACCATGTAAGACCTACCGCCCATGGCTTTTGGGCCCTCTTATTTCTAGTTTTCTTTTTTTTCTTTTCAAGAAAAAATACTACCTTTAGACTTCTCATTCATTTGTGGATCTTTTATTCTTTTGATTCATTTAGGTAAAGAGGAGGGCTGCTTTGTATTCGTTGTCAGAATCAATGAAGGTAAGAGATGCTTTCGTTGGCATTAAGGGATCTCGATTTCTATATGTGGATGCTGCACAAAGCATTGATGTAAAGACTTTGGCAGCAAAGTCTTCAGTGGGTATCTTGGGTGCAAAAGTTGAGAAACTCGGTAAATCATATATGCTTCAGACTTAACCTGGTGCTGGTGATGCTTCACAAAGCATTCCAAAAACCAGGCACTATTCTACTAATGAAATCCAATTACTTGATGATGATTCTGCAAACAATGATCAGAATTTAGAGCTTGTAAGCCCTTCTGTTCACAAAGAATTTTCCCCTGGAAGCCCCTCACCAGCACATAATATTGAGGAGAAAATCCCAAGGTCTGAATTTCACACAACTCAGTGATAAACCTATTGCAGTGGAACTTAATAGTTTGAAAGATGTAACAATTTCTAAAAAAAGATTTAACCCATCCTTCATTTGGTCAAGAAATAAGAGAAGGTTCAAGTATAGTAGAACATGGCCTAGCCAATCCAGATATCCAGTCAAAATCTGACATGATGATTGATCTAGGAGAAAATGGTACCCGAGGCAAAGCATGTGAAAACCTTCACTTTGATGCAAAGGAGGAATGCACGGAGGTTCCAATGACATCAAGTACACAACATACAAAGAGGATGATAGACTTTGCTGGTAATGAGAAAAAGAAAAAAGGGAGCAAGAAGCTGAAAGGTAGCTGGGATTGAGTCCAACAAATACGATCATGAACTGGAAAATGTATCCAGAAAGGAATCTCCCATTGACACTCAAAATAATAATGAAGGTTCTCTTGAGGACTTGGCTGATCAATTTGAGAAGACAAAAGGGACAACTGATTGCAATGTGAAAAATCGAGACAAGAAGCAGATAGGAAAAGATTCAGTTAAAGATCAAATTAAGACAAGTTCTTGTTTGTCAAGGATCATATGTCAATCCCGTCCAAACCCTTCCTTTCCCACAAAGCCGCCGATGTCCACCAACTGGAGCACTTCCCCCGCCAATGACATGGAGGAGGACGCACCGGCTTTGAGCTCCCAAGCTCTAGGAGCCCTGTGGGAGTTCCTGAGCGAGCAGCAGCGGCAGGAACCGGCAGGCGAGGTGGCTCTGGTGTCGGAGGACTGGAGCCTCAGCCAATTCTGGTATGACTGGGACACCGCGGAGGCTGTGGTCGAGGATATCTGCCACCTTTGCACCACCGCTGCGTCTGCCACCGCGTGCATCACATGCCCCACGCTCTATCCCTACGTCAAGAAACTCAATAAAAATGTCTAGGTTCAGTTACTTGAGTATGACATGCAGTTTCAACAGTATGGCAATGATTTTACATATTATGATTACAACCAACCAGAAGAGTTGCCACCTGAACTAAAGCATGTTTTTCGAGTTGTAGTTGCAAACCCTCCGTACTTGAGTAAAGAGTGCCTAGAGAAGATTTCTCAGACGATGGCTTTCTTGGCCCATCCACAAGGATCCTACTTATTACTTCTAATAGGAGAGGATCACAAAGAGAGAGCTGCAGAACTACCTGAATCTATACCCTTGTGGCTTTGAACCTCAACACTCTAGCAAACTTGGAAATGAGTTTCGACTCTTCACAAACTATGACCCAGAGGAAAGACTAGGAGGCTGGGAGCAAAACAATCAGAAGTAACGTCATTTTTCGCTCAGGAACCAGCTTTGGAATCTATTGCAACTAAAAGTCATTTAATCAATGGAAACAACATTTCTAAACTGGTGGAGTCTGTTTCTCTGAGTATCATACCCCTGGAACATGTGGTTTTATGCTTCCTTAGAGAATTTTGATGACTAAACATCCCTATATTAGCATTCCAGGAACTACAGTTATCATTTCCTTTCTTTGTGTAATGGGAAGAGTTAGGTTCATCCCATGTGGAATTTCAAGTTGGGAAAAAAAAGCATACAACATTTTCCTTAATGTGTTGAAGGGATAAGGAATATCATTGGTCAAAAAAAAAAAAACAAGGGATCATATGTCAAGCCGACAAATTCAGCAATAGTTTTCTCAAAATTACTGATGGTAACATGGTATGCCATCAGAATTCGCAAAACCTACTACTCGTGGCTTTCTGTGATATCTCCTTATCAAGATTATTCAGCAAAACTTACTTTGTTTCGTCGACGATGACCCGGACGAGGAGGCCGAGGGCGACGAGCACAACGACGAGGTGGAGGAGGGCGAGCCCGTCGATGAGGCGGAGGAGGGCAAGTGCGGGGGTGCTGGCGACGACACGGATGAGGAGGTTGATGAGGCGACGACGAGGCGAGGACGTAGGCAAGCACGGGGGTGCTAGCGGCGACGCGGATGACGCGGAGGAGGGAGCATGATGCCTAGAGGAGAAGAGGGATTGAGGGGGGTTCGGGAGAGGGATTTAAAGAGGAGAAAGGGTTTTGGGTTTTGATCAAGGGAGGGATTTCTTTTTTCCGCGGAGTAGAGGGAACGGGGGGTGCGAGGGCGAGCGTGACGTTTTTATTTTGGGATAGTTTTTTTTATGTTTATATTTGATTTTTTTTTAAATAACGTTTAATTAGAAAGATGTCAATGTAAGTAAGGTTAATGTTATTTTTATTATTTTTGTTATGTTAATTTGTTAATTTTATCGAAGATAGTAATGTTAGATTTAATTAAACGTCATTTTTTTTTTTTGTTGTAAAAAAATGTAAGTTCCCTTATACCAATCTTTAATAGGATGATGTAAAGAAAAGAAACAAATCATCAATCATAAAATGTTGTGCACAGTCACGATCCTAGTTCTCCATCACAAGATGCATGTAATGAATGAACAATGCAATAGCAATTTGTGAGCATTACTATGATCTAGCAAGTCTGAAGTTATGGTAAGACAACCATCAAAACATTCGATTCTTTTTCTTTTCTTTTCTTATTTTTGTAAGAATTAGAATATTTGTGTTCAACTTAGCTACATACCATACAGAAATAAACATTACCTTTTAAAGAAAAAAAGTCACCTACAATTAACAAGCATGAATGAATTGTTATAGTTTAAAGATATCTACTGTACAATTAGCAAAAATGTTACAACGACTTTAATTGCAGTTAAGTGATATCGAGCCCTATCACTTTCAAAAGAATATAAACTTCTCTTAAAGTTATTATTCTATCAATTCACTAGGCCTTAAGATAATATAAATTATAAAATGCAACCTCCGAGAAAATTATAAAATAATAAGAAATATTTTGCTAAAGGATCACACAATTCTGAAAAAAAATAATGGGAATGATGTTTTAAAAGTAGCAGTCATAAAGGAGGTTGCTTTGATTGAATCCAAAGAGCAAAAGGTATGTGAAATGCTATAAAAGATGATTGTACAAACGAAAGAAAATGTCGAAAAGAAACAAGTTCTCACAAATGAGGAAATGAAATCCAAGCAAACACATGTAGGAATAAGGAACCATTGCTCTTGATGCTTAGAAATTTCAAAGAAGCCAAGTTAGTATATTCATTCATAATAACAAATATGTCATCACAAACACCAACTTGAATAGCAGCCTACAACACACTCCTTTGCATTTAGATTAACATACATGCAAGCTTTCCAACTCCCAAGCATGAATTGGCAAATTGCAAGTGAGCACATACCAAATATTTGTAGAAAGAAGTTCGCAAAAACACCCTATTCTATCCATTTCGTTAAAACACCCTGTTCGATCTTCTAAGCTTAAAAACACCAAAACCACCTTCAAAGGTCAGCCCATGCACCTCATCGAAAGCAACCAACAGGAAACCCCTAATTTTGTCTGTTGTAACTTCCAAGAAAACGTTCCCTATTTCTAGTCCATCCTCTATCTTCCAAGGCATTCAAAAAACTGAAAACTGAACATTAGTGTCGCAGAGAGGACAATATTAAAACTAGTGTTCAACCTTTGATAATGATAGTGTCTTCCCTGATTAATCTTCTCTCTGACCTTTGCACAACTAGTTATATGCAACTCTCAACCCTTCTAAGTTCATAAAGTGGTACCTAACCAACAAACTACATTGAGGTATCCACTTAGCCGACTCTAAATGCTTCATGCCAAAAGGTGTAGGAGATGACTTACCTTGAGTAGTGTGGAGCCCTAGATGTCAAGTCTAAAACACCAAAGAAGTATTGGAAGGAACCTATAAACCATGATCTTGTTTTTTTGAATTTACATGCTTAAAGGACAAAGAACATATCTGAATAAGGTGAATTGCTCATGTAGCTGACCCCAACTAATGTTGGAAAAGGCTTGATTGTTCTTACTATGTTTTTAAGATGTGATTTATGGATGAGATTTATGAACACATTCAGCAACATAGGCAGAAATAGTTTTCATCATCTTGCAAAAATCAACAAATTAGCATCATAAGAAAATAAGTTCAAATATATATTCCTCATGGTGTTAGAATATTACTAGGGTAGCACCAATAGCTTTTGCAACATGGCAAACGTCCTCCTTAACAAGATTCACTGCAAAGGCACCAACTTCCACAAAATACTATGACAACAATCAAAAACTAGTGAATACTACAAGTCATTACCATCAAAAAAATAAGTAGGCAGTTTCAATTGCTAAACCCAAAAAGATCTTTTTACCATAAAGTATGGGGAATGGTCTTGAATGCAAACTTGAGAAGCTTAGAAGTTCAAGATAACTTTGTGTTAAGATATCATGTTTACATGAGGATACAAGGAACTTTAAAGTGATTTAAAAATAATAATAATAACTGAAGAACGATGCTCTTTGTTGTCCATTTTCAAAGAGTAACAACATTCAAGTAGTCACAATTTCACTGTATTCAAGACAAACAAAGTTCCTGATAATCAAATGCCAGCAAAGCAAAAAAAATAAATCCGTAGAGCAAACTTGATTAATTAAGTCCTTGATAACTTGCCTTCAAAGCCATGTCATCAATTCCTTTGGTTGTTAATATAACATTTGCTCCCGCCTTCAAAAGGTTCTCTATTCCTTCTTTCGTTATATCCGCTTCTCTACATCAGAAGGCAAAAACATTAACAGTCCAAAGCAATAAACACAACTTGGATGGATGGATGGCCATCCATCCAGAATAAGGAAATAATGGGATTTAGAAGAAAGGAAAGTGAAAAATCGTGCATAAGTCCTTGATTCATGTGAAAAACACATGATTTTTTAGGCAAACTTTAATTAGGGCAAATTTACATCTCACTGATTCGATTTTGTATGAGGATAATAGAACTCAATTCAAATTTGTGGTTCAGGGCTATTAAATGATGTAGATCCATATTAGTTCTCATATCACCTCATACCTGCACCACCACCTCACACCTTACCCCCACTACAGCATTTCATCAAACACCTGGGCTGCACCATCTCGACCCTCCCGCCCACTATATCATTTCGTTAAACACCCTGCAAGAAACATCAAAACATATACCAAGAGAGACCGAGAAAGAGATCAAGTGGGAGATCTTGAGTGCATATTCAACCACAGGTTTGATCTCAAACCCTAATCGAGCAAAAGATTTGAAAGAGATACCATCTTTAAGATCCAAGTGAGTTTGATCAGATTTGGGAGATCTTACTTGTAAGAGTGAGAGATCGAGAGATCAAAGAGGGAGATCGAAGAGGGATCTACGCAAACTTGAGCAAAATCCAGAGAACCATGTAAGGAAGATTGAGAAAGACCTACTATTATAATTGAGAGAGACATTGGAGGTGTTGTGCAATGGCATAGACGGGGAGAGTGATAAACGCCAGTTTATCATTATTCTTATGCATTAAAACAAACCTAGCCTTTAGAATTTTAACTCCGCAAATGGGTTTTGGGCTGCATTTAGGCATCACATAGGTTAGGCATGCATTGCATTGTTTTGTTATTTCTAACATGTTTATTTGAGTGTTAGGGTTAAAACAGATAAGCAGAACCCTAAAACCCTAACACTCATGAAGTTAAATGATGAAGAAGGAGCTCATTTCAGCTGGGACTTAGCTAGATCTAGCTCCACATAGTTGGACACTAGCTTACCTGAACTAGGGTTAGCTCCACTTAGCTCCATTCAGCTCATCTTGGCTGAATGGCAGCTCAGGCCAGCTCATCCTAGCTTAACCTAGCCCAGATCCAGCTCAATTTAGTTGAGTCTAGTTCATCCCAGCTCCATTTAGCTCACTGGGAGCTCTAACTAGCTCAACTAAGTTGACATCAGCTAAACTTAGCTCAGATCCAACTCAACTTGGTTGAGTCTAGTTCATTCCAGCTCCATTCAGTTCACTGGGAGCTCTAACTAGCTCAACTGAGTTGACATGAGTTCAATCCAGCTCCAGCTCAGCTCAGTCTAGCTCCACCTAGCCCCCCTTAGCTTACAAGAGCTCCAATCAACTTAGCTTAGCTACTAGTTTTTAGCTAGCTAAGCTAGGTCAGCAAAAAAGTCCACAGCCAGCTTCCGCCAGCTCCAGATTAGTTGATATCAGCTCAACCTAGCTCAACCTACTCAATTTAGTAGCTAGCAAAGAACTAGCTAGCTAAAGTAGAATAGCTAAGGTCCTACAAAGACTTCTACAGCAGATGATAGCTCCCACAAACTTTAATGTAGCTCAAGGCTACTCCCTCAGCTCCTCCTCCCTAAACCCTAATCCCTTACCTCTTCTTCTACTCAAGCATTAGCTAAGCTCAGAATCAGCTCCCCTTCCATGGCCATCCATCTAAACCCTAACCTAACTTCACCCTAACCACTACTCCAAGTCCACCACCTAAACAAGCTAACTAGTCCACTCCTAGTTGGATCCACTTACCTTCATGACCCTTCACACCACCACCACCAAAGGCCACCTAATTTTCCCTCCAAAACCACCCATAACCACCACCTTAACCCACTTCAAGTTGGCGCCAAAAACACCTCCACAACCCTTCAAAGTTGGTGCCAACTTGAAGACCAATCAACCCCCTACACCTACCTCCATAAGTGCATCAACACCCTACACATCACCCCCTTCTAGAAGACCACCTTGGCGCCAACTCAACCCCCCCCTAACCACCCTCACTTGGTGCCAAAACAATCTACCCACACCCCTTCATGTTGGCGCCAACACCACCTTCAATCACCACCATCCAATCAATACCACAACCCATCCTAACCCTTCCTTTGTTGGTGCCACCTAACCCTCTCCCTTAACCATTCCGGCGCCAACACCACTTAAACCCACCATAACCACCACTCCATACACCCCTTCTTTTGGCGCCACCTTATATCCACCCTCCATTCACCAACCACCACCCTACAACACCATCCAAACCCTACACATATCCTACATGCCACCTAACCTTACGACCATCAACCCTTAACCCTAGTCCCCACCTATGGTCGGTACCAAATACCATGCATCCCCCCATTTTGCCACCAACCATTATCAACCCTAGGATCTCCTAACCACCCTCTACAAGCCATCCTAACCCTCCATCCATTAACTACCCCTAACCCCCTTCCACTCCTATAAAAAGACCAACACCCACCACCATTAAATTACCTTTGGCTACATAATTTATACCTATACTTCCACCTCCATAAATGGCCAAGAGAAGAAGAAGATTAAGGGGACACTCTGTCCCCTTGGTGCCTTCCCCTCTTCTCTTCTCTCTTGTGTCTATACCAGCCAAAGGGAGAAGCCAGGCAAGGGAGAAGACCTAGGGTACACACCTACCCTAGGAGAAGGATTTTGAGGGTGGTACACGCCCACCATTGGAGGAGATTTGGAGGTGGATTCATCCACCTTTGGAGGAGCCTAGGCACGCCCCCCTTGGGCTTGCTAGGAAGAGGATCACATCAACTTGGAGGAGCTTTGCAAGAAGGGAGAAGAAGGAGATCTTCTTTTCAAGCCAAGGAGCAGCGAGGCTTGGAACAAGAAGAGCTTCATCTTCTTCACCACCATCATCATGTAAAGGATTTGTTTTTATTTTGTTCTTTCAAATTCTAATAGAAGCATTCCTCTACTTGTAAAAAACAATTCCCTTTAGTAAAGAATTTTTGCCTTCTTAAATTCTTGTAGCAATTCTTATAAGTTTTATTGCTTTATCTTTGTGCACTTACACTCCCTCCCTCTAATTACCCTAGGCCTCCACGTGCCTAGGGTGAGCTTAGAAAGAGGCCATTTTGTGTCACCTAGGCATTAGGTTCTTAAGTGTTTTCCGCTTTAGTTTTGTAATTGCCCCCGTTGTTTCAAAACCCTAAAAATCTTACATTCAAAAATACAAAAAGAAAGGTGATTCCCATATTCAAGTAAGAGATTTATAATTGCAAAAATTACCTTCTTTGACGACCCTAGATACTCCACTATCTAGGATTAAAAATTTAAAAGCGATTGCGATTTAGCTTGTTACGACTTAAAAACCTGCTTTTACAAATCACACCATTTTTCGCACCAGAGAGGCATCGAGTGTGTGTGTGTGTCTCTGGTGGCAAGGCATTAGGTTGAAGAGCGTTAGAGGTCCTCGTGTGTTGGGGGCGCGGAGGGGATTGGAGAGAGTCGGAGGTCCTCATGTGTTGTGAGGGTGGTAGGTGTTGAAGAGCATCGAGGGTCCTCGTGTGTTGGGGGGAGCGGTAGGGGCTTAGAAAAGAGGGTTGTATGAATTTAGGTTTAGGACAGAAAAGAAAAATAAACGAAGGGAGGAGCGAAAAAATTTTAAAAAAAAAGGAAATTAGTGACATTTAAGGGAGACAAATAATAATGGATTTGGAACGTTGTTGTAATCCGCCCGTCATTGTATGTCATATTTTTTGTAGTGACCCTAAGTTGTGATCAAATCTTTAAGGACTCTCTTTAGCCCGGTACTTCGCCGAACTAAACATGATCAACACTTATGGCATACTATAAAGACAAAGTATCGTGCATGTAAGTGAGGTATACACACACTCTGCATTCTTCATATAAAATGATCATATGTCCCGACGGACTAGTATCTTGACACAATTTGACTCCAAAAACTTTTACCCTGAGGGTTAAAATATTTAATGTTTGGACTCACGTGCCTCTAAATTGTGCAAGTGTGTGTATCTAACAATTATAATAAATTACGCTTTAATTGTAGAATCCTAACATAACCTAACCATAACCCAATAAATTAACCACCAACCAACTAATACATTGAACATTAATGAATTTAAAAAAAAAAAATTGGCAGAGTTTCCCCTTAAATTTTTTATTTTTTTCATAAACCTGCATTTAAAAATAACACACCACAGATGCGGAAATAGAAGTGGGCACACCCGACATAAAAATTTAACAAACAAAATACATAAATGCATAAGAACATATATGTGGGCACACCCAACATCCAATAAAATCCTAAATTTACAAACAAAAGATAGAAAAGTAGGCACACCCCACCATCAATTCACCAAAATATAATATATATGTGGGCACACCCCACATTTAAATGGTGTTAAAATATCACAAAATTAAATTAGAAAATTTTAAATCATACCTTTAACGACTCCGAGAGTGACTATCGCGTGCGAACAACCTGAACATGAAATAAATTAAATAATCAATTGCTATGTTATTAATAACTTTAGTAACTAATTTAATACAATGAGAAGGAGAGGAAGAAGCAAATGATTAGCTATAAATTTCAATTATATAGTCATAGTGTTATATTTAGGCCATAGTGTTATTGATACGTTTCACTAGGTCAAATAGGTCATAGTGTTATTCTAGGGTCAATTATAGGGAAGGTTAAGTTTGTTTCTTTCTATCTAGTAAAGCTATATATGGGCCTAGTTTTATGCTTAATGAGTTTATTGAGTTTGAGCTTCGCTTGTTAGGCTTGAGACAACCACATATTTCTTTTTTTGTATGCTTCTATTATCTCATTGAAAGGCTTCATTTATACTCCTTTGCCTACCCATTCCATGGAATTGCTAGAATAATAGAATCTATATATTAATATCTTGAAATGAGGTTTACATGCTAACAAAAAACTATATTGATATCTTGAATCTAAACAAGGTTTAGATTGAAGCTAAACATATATGGTAGCTGGAGCCACCCTTGTGAACCTCCTCTACCTTCACAAGATACCCCTACTTCCATTACCCTCTCCTCCCTTTCGCCCTGCTAACCCAACTAACTTTAGCAATTCTACCATCATCTTCCTTCGCCTTCCCTCCAATGTCACCGTTAACATCTCCATCCTCTCAACATCTCCACCATCATCTTCATCGCACGCCAACATCTCCATCAACATTATCTTCACACCATTATTGCATTCACAAATTAATTGACATAACAACTTTAACATTATCAAATAAACATCATATCACAACTTTCTTCAATCGACTAACAATTTTCAAATTTAATTAACATGTAACAATACAAACCACAATTCACATTAATCTAAACAATTATGAAACAATTTAATTATCAACAATTACAAAAAATAGAATTTATCAAAAAAATTACCAAAATGAATTTCATAAGGGGGTGTGGGGGCTTGTAGGAGGAGGAGGCAAGGGGGTTGGAAGAGGACGGGCCATGTAACAGCCCCAGGTAACTCCCCCAGATTCGGTTCAAGTTGCACATAGTTGAATCAGCAGTTCTTAAGTTTAATCCACTTAATAACCATTTCGAGTTTTAGATGGCATAATTTTATGTACATTCAGTTTGGTAGCAAGAAACATATAGTCAACAAGCGTGGCAAAACAGGAATAACCACAAAGCACTAACATTATATATCATGAGCACCATAAGACACTACAATCATCCCATAGAATATACTCAGGACCCACAATTTACAATTCATACGTTTCATGACAGTTAATTATTACAACACAGCAATAACAGAGTGGGTCTCAGCCGCAACTTACATTAAACAGGGCCTACAATAGAAAAAGAGACAAAATACAAGCTACCCAAGGTCATATTTCCACCAACTCCTCCCATCCCCCATCAATGGTAGGGCCCAACAACAGTACCTGCAATAGAAGCTCCACTATTTAGGCCTCTACGCCTCAGAGTATCCAGCAACAATGGTGTCTCACCAACACCCAACGAACCTGCACCGAACTGCTTGTACTCGTGGTATGACTCCATGGCCTCGGGCCCTAAAATTTGGCCACAAAGTAGGGGTAATCCAACTAGCTCGATAAGGAAAACAATAGCGGGTGCCACAAAAAACAAGTAGTGTGCGAGTTACAGTGCCTCCAGGCTAACAGAACCAACCACCCCAACCTTATAATTATTCCATGTCTTTCATTTCAATTATTATTATTTTTATTTGCTCACTCACCTCAAAGGATCCAATTCTTGAAATCATTCCTCCATACTAGAGGGGATGTCGGCATATCCTCCTCTCGTATCACAGCCTGGCAGTCCCTCCTTGATCAGGGGAGAGACTAGCAACGCTAGTGATCTTCAAGCAAGAGTACCCGTTCTCACATTATGAGAATGTTGTCTGACTTCCGTCAGGAGAGTCGAGCCTCTTGGGAGCTACCTAGGCCAAATAATTCATGAACAAGATGAGCCAACACTAGCCAAGTTCCATAAAATCAAGTCATCGACATTCAAATCTTTCCAAATCATATTACAGGACATGGGCAGACATTACTAGGTCACATCTATGCTCCCTCTCGGAGCTTACATCTCGGATGTGCCCTCTCAAATTCATCATTGGATGAGGTCCCCACCATCCCTCATAGCACCCCAATGTCATCCATCCTTAAAAGCACCTATAGAACTTATTGCTACGAGTACCAGGTACCCCAACGTCATTTGTCCTTGCGGGCACCTACGGAGCTTATCGCTATGAGTAACTCACATTGAGTCAAATTCAGGTATGTTCAAATACCTCATTTTGATGACAACCCATGGCTCATCACCACAATCGAGAAGTGATGCGAAGAAAAGCGTGATTTGTAATTAGGGTTTTTAAATCATTGTAACATGCCAATTTGTAATCACTTTTACAATTTATAAACCTAGATAGTGGTAGTATCTAAGATCGTCCAATGAGGCGGGAATGCACTTAAAAACTCTCGCTTGACAATAAGGAAATCAACGTTTTTTTCGGGAATTTTGAATATAAGATTTTTTTGGGTTTTTAAATAACAGACGATTACGTAATTGTGAGCAGGAAAATAATTACACCTAAATTGCTAATGCTAACACCTAGGTGACAAAAATGACCTCTCTCTAAGCTCACCCTAGGAACGTGGAGACCTAGGGTAATTAGAGAGAGGGAGTGCAAAGTGCTAGAAGAGACAATTAACAAAGATGCAACAAAAATTTTAGAAAGGCAACTTTATATAAAGGAGGAATTGTTTTACAAAAATCACTAGTAGAGGAATTCTTCTACTACTAGAAATAAAAATACAAAAGATGAAAAACACTAATCCTCCTGATGATATTGGTGAAGAAGAGAGGCATCTTGCTCTAAGCTTAGCTGCTCTAGGATTGGAAAGAAGTTCTCCTTCTTCTCCTTCCTTGAAAAGCTCCTCCAAGTTGGTGTCTTCCTTGGCAAGCCCTAGGTGGGCATGCCCTTGCTCCTCCAAGGGTGGAAGTTCTCCACCCACAAGACTCCTCCTAGGGTGGCATGTACCACCCTCAAGACCTCCTCCTAAGGTCCTTGCCTGGCTAGTGGGGGCACAAGAGAGAAGGGAAGAGGGGAAGGCACCAAGGGGACAAAGTGTCCCCTTAATCTTCTTCTTCTCTTGGCCGTGGATATGGTGGGATGAAGGTGAAAAATATGTAACAATAATGGAGCCAAAGGTGAAGGTATGGTGGTGGTTAATGGGGATATATATAGGAAAGGATGGGGGTTGTAGGTGGCTTTTAGGATGGATGGTTAGGATGGATTTTTAGGGTAGTTAATTGATCCTAGGGCTACTATAGGTTGGCGCCAATTCAAAGGTGGTGGGTGCCCCTTGAGTTGGCGCCAAAAAAGGGGTTCTAGAAGGGGCTTGGTTGGCGCCACTTAATGGAGGGTGGAGATGGTTTAGGTGATGAGGTGTAGGGCCATGATATGGTGGTGTTTTGGTGCCAAAACAAAGGGCTTCTAGAAGGGTAATTTGTTGCCAAAACAAGGTGGCTCTTGGTGGTGGTTGAGGGGCCAAGAGGTGTTTAATGTTGGCGCAAAAAGTAGGAGCTATGGTGGACTAGGCTTAGGTCTACTTGGTGAATCTTAGGTCGGTGGGTTCTAGGGTTAGTTATAGGTGGTGGACGGCCATTGGGAGCTAAGGTGTAGCTAAGCTAAGCTAGCTTAGCTAGTAGTTGAGTAGAGGAGGAGTATGATGGAGCTAGGGTTTAGGGAAGAGGAGCTGAGGAAAAATTATCTGGAGTTGGAATGAAGCTGCATTGGAGCTGGAATGCTGAAGAGGCCTTCATGAAGAGTTAACTACTTAGCTTAGCTAGCTAGTTCTTATGCTAGCAGCTAAGCTTGGGTAGTTGAGCTAAATTGAGTTGGTTTCAAACTAACTAAAGCTAGGTTGGGTTGGAACAGTCTCTGATGAGAACTCCCGAGCTAGCTTAGCTACTAGTTGACAAGTAGCAGCTAAGTTGGGGGGAGTTCAGCTACCATGAGTTGAGTGGAGCTGAGGAGAGCTAGACCTGAGCTGAGGTGGACTCTTGTCAACTTGGTTGAGCAAGCTAGAGTGCCCAGTGAACTGATTAGAGGTAAGATGAGCTAGACTAAGCTAAGTTGAGCTAGATCTGAGCTGACTTGAGGTAGGTTGAGCTAAGATGAGCTGCCTTGAGCTGCCATTCAACTAGGATGAGCTGAATGGAGCTAAATAGAGCTAACGCTAACCCAAGTGAGTTGGTATCCAGCTATAATGAGTTGAATTTGGCTAAGTCCCAGTTCGAATGAGCTTCTTTTCCACCAGTTGCCTTCTTGAGTGCTAGGGTTTTAGGGATCTGTCTATCTGCTTATCCCTAACACTCAAATAAATGTGTCAAAAATATAACAAATAATGCAATGCATGCCTAACCTAATTGATGCCTAAATGCAGCCCAAAAACCCATTTGCAGAATTGAAATCCTAAGAGCTAGGTTTGTTTTAAGGCATAAGAATGATGATAAACTGGTGTTTATCAGGAACCATTCAAGTCCCAAGGTTCATCACTAGTAGCCACTAGCTACCCAAAATTTCCTAGGTCTTCCACCCACAGCCATGAGCCCGTGTCTCAAGAAGTCAAGGTGTTAGCTCTACAAGCCCACCTATCTGACCTAGACATCACATTTGTTTTTATTCACAGTTTCACTTAAGGTTCCATTTAGGATCCTTAGATTTGGGTTTCAAACTCCGAACAGAGCTTAATACCTTCATTCTTTGATATTTGGCTCAGAGTTAACCAAATAGATCAAGCTCTTAGTCCTTGTGAGGAGTTTTTACACGAAATGGGACCACATCATTCTAGGGTGTTTATGTAATTTGTCCATTTCATTCTCAATGAGGGTGTCCATTAGATCTTTAACTAGTTCTAGGGTTAGTTTAGGTCACCCCATAGGGTTTATAGGGTCAGCAACCCATGTTTCCATCCAATATAGTGCCTAAATAGGACATCTAATGTTAGGCACTTATGACCCAACGTTAGGTAGCCTGTCAACAGCTACCTAACGTTAGGTCACTAATAAATGCCAATTTATCATCACTATTATGCCTAAAAATACATCTAGCTCTTAGGTTTTGCACATTACATTATGGTTTTGGGTTGCATTTAGGCATTTCCTAGGATAGGCATGCATTGCATTGTTTTGTTACATTTGCAACTTTATTTCAGTGTCAGGGATGAACAGATTTAGAATATCTCACAAACCCTGGCATTAAGAAAGGCAAAAGATGAAGGAGAAGCTCAATTCAGCTGGATCTCAGTTGAACCCAGGCCATCTCAGTTGGATTCCAGCTCATTCAAGCTTAACCCAGTTCCTCCCAGCTTAACCCAGCTCCTCCCAACTCTATTCAGTCCATGGAAGCTCCACTTGATCATGCTTAGCTACTACCATCAACTAGCTAAGCCTTGTCAGCTGATGAAGTCCACAATCATACACATACCTAATGTTAGGTACTACTACAGACTGCAACTAGACCATAAACATAGGTTTTATTGTTCCAAAACACATGCTTTACTCATCCAAGTATCATGAAACTTTAATCACATGCTAACACACAAGAAACACAAGAAACATGAAAATTCACCTTTAAAAGATTAAGGCATACCGCAACTAGAAAAAATCCCATAGATTTTGTAGAACTCAACATCAAGAATTAAATCCCAAGTGAAATCCCTAACTCACACTCACATGGATTTAAATCAAGTATGAAACATAAGCCAAATATTCCCACATATAACCATAATCTTAGCAAGTTCATTGCCCCATTCCATAATCTAACTAGAAAAATGAAGAGAGTAGCCAAGAAAGGTGGAGATCCCTACCTCAAGGCTCATTACAGTCCTCTCTCTCACCTTCTTTCCCCTCTCTTGCTACAACCACAGTGACAACAACAACAAGAATAGCAATAGCAGGAGTAGCAGCTACTCTTTTTCCTCTTCCTTGCTGCAATCATAGCAACAACAACAACAGTAAGAGCAATAGTAGTGTCAACTCCTCCCCTCCTTCCTCTTCCTCTCCTTTGCTTTCTTGTTGTTGGTAGGGAGCGAATGTGAGGGAATGCTTGGTGGTGTTGGTGGAGGGATGTGATAAGGAGAGGGGGAGATGAAATTGAAATGAAGGTTAGATGAAAGGGAAATGAGATGGGATAACTCTCATCCTCTCCTTTGTTTTTATTTGACAAAGGCAAAAGTTTACACCCATCCACTAGCAAGTTTCAAATTATTAACAAGGCTACAAATTATGTCATCTACATTTAGCCCTCTCTTATTTACATTTCGATGATCCATTTGTTTTGTTTCCCAAATTTAAGAGTTTAAAACTTCTAATTTCCCTATGATTTTGACACTTGGCCTAAAATTAAGGGGTTTGATTAATGCTAAGGGTATTGTTAAAATTTCACACCCTTACAGGGTAGGAGGTGTCGCGCCTGGTGAAGGAGGAGGGGGCAAGGGGATTGGAGGAGGGGGTAGGGGGTGGCGGCTGGTAGGGGCAAGGGGTTTGGAGGAGGAGGGGGCAGGGGGCGAAGGCGGCTGGTGGAAAAGGAAGGGACAAGGGGGGCGGTAGTGGCTGATGGAGGAGGGGGCACGAGGTGGCAGCTGTTGGCACATGATGAGGGGGAGATTGAGGAGGAGGAGGAGAGGGTGGAGGAGGGGGATGTGGAGAAGTAGGAGAGGGTGGGGGTGGGTTTCATCGGAGGAGGGGGACGTGGAGGAGGGGAGGTCCAATAACTCTACGAGGAGAGCGGCAAGGACGATCGAAGTTGCGACGAGGATGATCAGAGGTGCAGCGAGGAGGAGGAGGAGGAGGTTGCACGGACGGTGAGGAGGAGAATGTCGCATTGCAGAGGGAAGGGGGTGATTGAGGAAGAGGAGAGGGGTCATGGGGCGTGCCCTAATATTCCACATTTGGTGACAGTTTCTATAAAACCGTCACTGAATGTATTATAAAATTCATCTTTCCCACTTGGAGTGAAAAATCTATGCCACTTTCTAAGACGGTTTTTTGAAACGGTTTCCGAATCCATTAAAAAATTCATTCTTGCACATGTAGCTACAAAATTTGAGACATTTTTACCAATTGTATGTCACTAACGGTCCTGAAATGTATTCTGCGATGGTTTTCACATCGTCACCAATTTAATGAATTATTCCACTTCACGCTGTAACGGGGGGGTTTATTGCCACATACGATGACGGTTAAATAAATAACTGTCGTCGAATATGTTATTTGGAGATGGGTACAAAACCGTCACTGCAAAAGCATTGCAAAACGTGCCTCTTGTAGTAGTGATTCTTGGTTGCCTTGAATAGGTCCATTATAATCTTTTGATCCCCAAGGGCAATCTCTATACATCTTGTGTCACAATCAATGTTGGCCTATGCAATCGACAAGAATGGGCGACCAAGGATGATGGACGAGTCACTTAAATGCTCTAGAACCTCCATGTCCAAGATAAAGAAATCTGCCGAAAAACAAAATCCTTGGACCTTAACAATCACATTTTTCACCATACCCTTGGGTGCCTTAATGGATCAATCTACTAGCTATAAGGTTAGGGGGGGTGGGCTTTTGTTCTCTAAATTGAAATCGTTCATACAAAGCAGTCGAAGTCGGGTTGATGGAGGATCCTAAATCTAGAAGGGCCCAATCAAAAGTGTCACCATGGATGTTGTAAGAGATCGAGGGTGTTCCCAGGCCCTTTTGCTTAGGTGGTAGGCTACTCAAGATAACTAAACTTGTTTGCACTAAGAGAACCACCTTCTTAGCAATCCTTGACTATCATTTGGGTGTGCTGTAATCCTTAAAGAAATGGGCCACAGTCAAGATATGACCAATTGCCTCAAGGGGGTGATAAAAGAGATTTTATGTGAGTAAAATCAAGTTTGAAAACCCATTGTCGCAGTTGTGAAAAATCCACTAATCAAATAAATTTACCGAAAGTCTGGTGAGTCCTAGATCGAATGCAAGAAGGTGAACATTTGATTTAAAAGCCACGTTTGAAATTATTATCACAAAGCAGATTAGTCAGTAAAACTCAATCTACACGAGCTACTCTACTTAAAAAATAAATAATAAAAGAGAGAGAGAATAATACAAAGAAAGAGAGAGATAGAGAAAGAATGAACAAATCTTGCATTTAAATAAATCAAAGTCTATTACAACTACTTGCAGAAAATAAATCTATTCTAAAAAGTGATAAAAAGATAGAGATGAGCAAAATCCCCCTTGACGGCTACATAGAGGATGAGTTGCATTGACGAAGTGCCCGGAAGATGATGGTGACATGCTGGACGAGGGAGGACGAAGCTAGAGGAAGGAGAATGAAGCAGGACAGCATCGCAGCGAGATCCGATTCTCGAAAGGGGCAAGAAGACAACCACGGGTGCTCCACGAATGGGGATGAAAGGATGGGAAATTTTATTTTTATAAACTCTAGTGAAGCATCCTAGGTATGGGACTAGCTCTTTAGAGCTTTGGAGAAGAGAAGAAGAGAAAGGAATGGATGATGAAATGTGCAGGAGGGGTAGGCCTTTTATAGGTGAGCTTTAAGGGCAAAAAGTCATTTTAAGCCTTAAAATAAACTCTACAACCTTTAATAGCACATGCATTCGTTTCTATATACGCACGTCTTTGGAGGCGCGTTGAACAAGAGTCGTTCGATCAAGATCCGACAACTATCATGCGGCCACGTCACCACCGCTTAGCCTTCAACCGTTAAGGTGCGCCCATGAAACGTCGCGACACATGGCCTAATTAAGATCATCTGATGGAAATTTGACGACTCTGAACCGCTCATGCCCGCAGTTCCAATCACGCTCATTAGTGTGTGTATCAGCACGTCAGATCACGCATGCATTGTGCACACATCTCCGCGTGCCACGTAGCAGCTCAACGTCCACGCGATGAAGATCCAGTGACTGAATTTGATACGCTCGTGCCAGCACTGAGGATTGGAGCAGCAGGAACACTTCGAACCCATGACCTACTTGCAGTGAAGGCTCTTATCCATTACGCTGCGCGCATCGATTGGCAAGGAGACAATCAGATGCATGAGAAATTATGGTTGTTGGATTGTGGATCGACGGCTCAGATTGTGTGATGGAGTGTCCTTTAAAGATGTGATGTGTGGCTTGAGTTGATCTCAGCTGTTGGATTGCGATCTAATGGTTGAGATCACACGATGGATGCAGCCCTTTAGGCTAAGGAGGAAGGCACTGGCAACTTTAGGCGACCTGGATGATGCCACGCGGCATCATCTGGGTCGTTCATCTTCAAATGCTCATAGGTGGTGCCATCGATGTCGGATTAAATCGATTTTCGCATCATTGGGCTGCGATCGTTGATCTGAACCCATCCATGCAGTTAAATTCTTCATCTGAGGTCTAGATTTTCACCACCTTGCCCTATTGCCTTTGATCTTCTGTGGCTTGTACAAGATGTTACGAACGTTGAATCGGAGTTATTTTGGAAGCATTAGACTCCAATCATCACCTTGACCACATCCGTACAGTCAGATCTTTAATCCAAAGCCCAGAAAGATGTTGCCCTATCCCCTAGCCATAAAATAAGAAAATTAATATACAATTTATACAAATTATTCTAAATGCATGACAATGCATGTTATGCAATATTTATAACGCTGAATGCTTCTATGGACCTAGGAACATGCATAAATAGGCAAATAAACATGGATAAATGTAGATTTATCACACCCCCATGCCTATCTTTTACTAGTCCCTAGCAAAATTAAACTAAATGCTATGTATAAACAGAATTAGGATCAAATTACTTAGGTAATGATGCGAGAAATACGCGGTTTGTTAAAAGCAGGTTTTTGTCATTGAGATGGGTAAAATCGATCAACTCTTAAATTTATAACCTAGATAGGGTAAATATCTAGGGTCGTCCAAGGAGGCCAATTCGTTAATCACATAAATTGATTATCTCTCTCGCCTCTCAAATCTGCACTTTCTTTTTGTGATTTTGATTTTTGTTGTTTTTAGGGTTTTCAAAGATAATTGGGTATTTTGATGCGAAGATGAACTACGCTAAAATTAAGCCTACCACTAGACCTAAGTGACAAGAATAGAACTCTCTCTTCTAAGCTCACCGTAAGCAAATGCGCCTAGGGTAATTAGAAGAGGAGAGTGTGGTGTGCACACAACTAGAACTACATGAAAAACACACTAGACATAAAATAGAAATTGGAAGGCAAATTTGTATTACCAGTAATCTAGACAATAGGTAGCGGAATGCTTCTTACAAAAACATTAAACTACTAGCTAATATAAAAACATGAAACGATAGAGAAGAAGGGGAGATTTTCTGATAGAAGATCCGGATGATCCTTGCTCCAAGTGTGGTTGCCCCACACTTGAAAAGAATTATCCTTCTCTTCTTTCTTCAATTGGTCTTCCTTCAAGCTCTCCTCCAAGGTGGGTGTCAACCACCTTGTTGGCTCCTCTTTTGCCTCGTCATCTCCTCTATGTTGAAGATGATCTCCTCCTTGGCGTGGCACAAGGGAGAGGAAGGAGAGGAAAGAGAGGAAGAAGCCACCAAGGGGGCGGGTAGGTTGCCCCCTTGATCTTCGTCTCTTCTTCTTCCTTGGCATGGATGAAGGTAGTATGGCTGGAACCTAATCTAATGGAGAACATGATGTTAATGTGGTAGTTAGGAGGGTTTATATAGAAGTGGTGAGGGGGTGGTTGGCGTGACCTTGAATGGAGGGTTAAGATTGGCTTTTGGTGGGTGGTTGTAGGTTTGATGGATGGCATAGGTTCGTGCCATGTGTAGGGTTGCATAGGTGCGTAGTTATGGGGGTTAAGGTGCCCCTTGGTGGTCGTCCACCATGGAGAGACACTATGGTTTTGGTGCCACCTAAGGAAGGTTCTAGAAGGGGGGTAGGTGGAAGGTTAGGATGGGTCGTAGGGGTAGGTGTATGGCTAGGATGTAAGGGTGTTTTGGAGGGAAAAGTGATGCCAATTCTAAGGGTGGTTGTAGGTGGTTTTGGTGCCAACTAGTGGTGCCTTTTGGTGGTGGTTGAGGGGCCAAGGGGTGCCTACTTTTGGTGCCAATTTAGAGTGGGATTAGGGTAGCTTAGGTGGACTAGGTTTAGGGCTAATTGGCGGAGCTTAGGTAGGTGGGTTTAGGGTTATGTAGGGATGATAATGAGGTGACTAGCTAAGCTAAGCTAGCTTAGCTAGTAGGGAGTAGGGTAGAAAGGTAGAGGGATCTAGGGTTTTGGATGAGAGGAGCTGGAAGGAGCTATCTTGAGCTGCAATGGAGTTGGTGGCTGCTGAAGAGAACTACAAGGAGCTACCTTAGCTGGCTTAGCTTACTAGTTCTTTGCTAGCTACTAAGCCAAGCTAAAATGAGCTGGCTTCTTCTGATATAAGCTGAGGTGAGCTGGGTCTGGTCTTCCCAGAGAATACCTAGCTAGCTAGAATAGCTACCTTAGGTCAAGTAGCTCAGCTCAACTAAGTTGAGCTCAGTTAAGCTTTCGGGAGCTGGATTTGAGCTAACCTAAGCTGCTTGAGGTCATCTTCAATTGACCAAGTCTAGCTAGTTGATGGCAGTAACTAGTCCTAGTCAGGTTAAGCTTCCAGTGAACTGTTCTGAGCTGAAGGAGTGGGAATGGAGCTAGGATCAACTATTTTGAGCTAGTTTGAGCTTCCATCCAACTGAGGTGAGCTGAATGGAGCTGAGGTGAACTAGCTAGAACTACCATTCAGCTAAGATGAGCTAAATGGAGCTAAAGATAAGTTGATCTAGCTAAAATGAGCTGGGATCCAGTTGAGATGAGCTGGTTCTAGCTAGAATCTAGCTGATAGGAGCTTCTCCTTCATCTTCTGCCTTCCTGAGTGCGAAGGTATGCGGGATTTGACTTTCTATCTATCCCTAACACTCAAGTAAACACATCAAAAATACAACTAAAGGTACAATGCATGCCTAACCTAGGTAAATGCCTAAATGCAGCCCAAAAAACCTGTTTGCGGTGTTAAAAACGTAAGAGCTAGATCTGTTTTAGGACATAAGAATGATGATAAACTTGCGCTTATCACACCCCCATGCTTATCTTTTGCTAATCTCTTAGCAAAACTAAATTCACAAAATGAATTTTTGGGATAAACTTTTTTTTTTACTTTTGAGAAGAAAAAGATTACAGGGCCTTGGTTGATTGAAAATATGAAAAGCACATGATTTGTTAAAGATAAAACATCGGGATTTGTCTTTAGATCCAAGAGTTGGAAGAATCGGGATCAATGTATCCTTCAAAAATTCACAAGTTAACTCCTTGTTAATTCAAATGACCCGAAATCATTTTGCGATTAGGATTTCCTTGGCTCTTAAATCTAACTCGCAACTTACATAATCCTTTAAAACTTTGTGTAGGTGCTTTGTGAATGCCAACATTTATAGGGATATTTATAAGGCCGTGTTTTTTGAAACTTTTTTTTGTCTTACCCATGCTTACTCCTAGCTTAATCCCACAACAGATGTGTCGGGATCATTATTCCCATTATCAATTCTCAAGGGGCCTCTCGCGCCAACACTTCGAGATAGTACTATTCAAGACACTGTTGTATCGAAAATTCGTCGCAAAAAAATTTGAGTTCTGAAAACTCATCGTTGTAGTGTAACTTGCGAGAAAATTCGAACAATCAAATAATTTTTACCGAAGCTTAAAAGGAGTCCTGGGTCGAACACAGAGAGGTTATATCTATTCGAAATCCACAATTATATTTTTTTGTTATTTTTGTTTAAAGATGAGATAATCACAATGATTATACTCTACCTGTAATATAAACACTATAACGAAAAAGAGAGAGAGATATAGAGAGGGAGAAAAAAAGAACAACTTTTATAAAAAAAAAATGTTGTTACAACTACAACTAGAAAGTGGAAATCTAATCTAGAAAGCGGTAAAGAGAAGGGAGAGAGAAGTTATCCTCCTCTTTGACGAGCAAAATCGAGGTTTTAAAAATTGCGTTATAGTATAGCCGAAATCGCTTTGAAAATAAATAATATTTATTACTCGAATTTTAAGTCCGAGGTCAAATACAGTGAGCAATATGGAATTCAAAACTCAAAATCACAATTTGAATTAGAAATATAAGAGATTGCAACAAGAATAATGTCAGGTATCAATATGTAAAAAGAATGGAGTAAAATGGTGATTTAAATTACCAATTACTCCTCACAAATAGCAACTAAATCAAAGCCTCAAATATATGTAATCAAATGTATCAGACGGCTTAAACAACCTATGCTACAGTGCTATTTAGAGACTCATGGATCTCTCTTCTTCTTTTGCCTTTTGTTCTTCCTCTTATGTTCTTCTACTCTTCTCCTTCTTTTCTTCTCTGTGCAGCTCTCCTTCCTTCTCCTTTCCTTCTTTTGGCTCTAATCTTCTTCTCCTCTTCTCACAGAGGGGAAAAGTTCTTCAAACGGCTAAGTGTCAACCGTTACACCCTGTAGCAAAACCCCCAGCCCCCATGTGCTCTCTCTCTCTCTCTAGGTCACTCTCTCCCAGAGCCTTCCACAGTGCCGGGTATTCGAGTTTTGGACCTAGAGCACACCTGGGTCCAGGGCTGCGGGCGTGATCGCAGCTGAGGAGTGGAACGGGTTAGGTGGGTCAGATCTGCGCCAGGCCCGTGGGGGACGGGTCACGGGCGAGGCGCAGGTGAGTGGGTAAGCGAGGACCTCACCCCCAGTGTCTGAGGCGATAAGCCTTAGACACAAAATCAACTTATGCGCTGCGATGCGCTCTTCAGCTTTCAAGGTGGGACTAAAGTCCCACCTTCCTTTTGCACATCTGCAGCAACACGGTCTCCTCAATTGCCTCAGCTCGCGAGGCCAAGGCGTCCAATTGACCACCTGGGCGTGTGCACGAGACATTTCCACGCTACCTAGAGTCAAGGCCTGGAGTGAAGGCACCGTAGAGCGGCCTCGAAGCTTGCTTGAAGAAGCTACGACAATGGCGGAGGGGGCGGGTACCTGAAATCAACAAGAAGGCCTTTCGGCCATGTCAGAAGGCCAAGGAAGTATCGCGGACCACAGCAAGTGTGATGATGATGGTCATGTGGCGTGGCGTGGTCTGTGCATGTGGGGCAAAGTTGGATAGTGCGTGTGAAGGTGGGTGTGTTCGGGGGTGAGCGAGAGTGATCAATAGCCCTAACTAAGTTAGGGTTTTTGATCTACGATGAATGGTGAAGGTGTGGAGTGCGAAAGCGACGACGTAGGTGAGCTGTGGTGGCCGCTAGCACTCGCCAGAGGTCTACCAGTGAGATGGAAGATGGAGTTGCAGAGGGCGTTGGTGGGGTCGAATCAGAGTGTTGAAGTTGTTGTTGTGATGAGGGGAAGCCGAGGAGTCGTCTGGGAGAGGTAGCGGACGATGGGGAACAGAGAGGGCGTCGGTTGTGGTATGACCAGCGTCGGAGACAAATCTAGTTCTGATAAGGGTTGAACGGCGAGGATGAAGGGGATAGGGACACCGGCTGGTACTGCTCGACGCGGAAGAAGGCAAGGAAGGAGAATCTACCGCTGGTATTGCAGTCAGACGATGAGGAGAGGCAAGGAGGATCGTCGGAGCTCAAGGAGCTTTTCGGCTGGGTCAGGAGAGAGGAATTTAGGGGAGATCCCCGTCAAAATTGAGCTTGAGGGGAATGGTTTGATCTAGGGGTCTTTTTATAGACCTTTGAAGGAGGTTTTGGGCTTGGGAAGCTTGGCCGGAGGAGGAAAATTTTCTGATACCCAAATCTCTCATGCGTTCGCATAAGAGATTGGGAAGGTTTTGGGGCGTGGGATTTGGATCAAAAGGAAGGGAATTCCTTGACGAACTTCCCTTTCAAATTTGAAAGGGATTCGTCAAGGAATCAAGGTGTTCTTGCCAATTTTAGGTTGCCGGTGCTTGTAGGAATAGGATTAATGGCGGTAGGGACCTATTTGTGAAGATGATGACAAAGTTAGGGGTCTATTTGTAAATATTTTGAAAGTTAAGGGCATAAATATAATCAGACAGGACCAAGTTGCAAACTAGGTCAAGATAATTTCATCTTAGGTCCAAATTTTGGTACAAACCTAATTTGGACTTAAGGAATCCAATGGTGAAGTTGGATTTTGGTTTTAACAGTGTTTGACTGGGTAATTTATGCAAAAACTCAAATTAAGGTAAATGTCTGTCTGAGACTCTATTTTGGGCCAAAATGGGTTCTGATGGTCAATTTGAAGGTACAAAACCCTAAAGAATATTTTTTTATGAATTTTAGAGGGTTTATGTGAATTTTATCCTAACCAGAACCTTAGTTAATTAAGCAGGTTTGTTTTTAGAATTTCAAAAGTCATTTAATTCTCAAAATACATGCAAACGCTTTTCTGTTTGTTCTAACCCACTTGTTATCCTTTTAAGACCATTTGACCCTCAATTAACCCCTAAGAAAACTAGTGGTTGTACAGTATTCAAGTTATGATGGTAAAATTATAGTTTTAACCTTGTTTTCTTATTTCTCCCTAAAAATGGTTACGCAGTGACTTATGGCTTTCTAGCAGTTATGTAGGACCATTTATTGACTTAGTTGGATCAAAATGAGCAAGTTATTGAAAGTTTCCGGCCCTACCAGGAGGGGGTGACGTAATAATTGCGGAAATAAATATAAATAATCTCACAAATAAGCAATCATACAAGTACACAAGAATTTTTAGGTGGAAACCCAAACCGGGTGAAAACCACCACCTAACCCTCTTGAGTTAGGATTTTCCGATCAACCTAGTTGATCAAATCCACTAACCGAATCACTTTAAACGAGGGTGATTCAACCTCAATTACAACCACGCTACAAGTACGAGGGTAGCGTTCCTCAACCCCTTCTCTCCACGAGAAGGATTTTGTCCCACGAAGGAGACGGGAATTCGCAAAGCGAATACCCAACTAAATAACAAAGATAAAATAAACAACAAGTCCTATAGAGCCAACAAAGTAATTATAAACCTAGCTTCTATAGGAATTAGGAAACTCCCCTTTGCAAGGAGTGCGTCGAGTTGATGACGCGGTGCGTGAGTCACGTGACGATGCTACTTCGCTCTCGTGAACAACGGTGGGAGAGCGGGTGCACAACAGCTTGATGCTCTCAAGAGAATGGAGCTTGAGCTTAGAGAGCAAGAGCTATCTAGGACACAAGAGAGTGGAACTATGTTGCTTAAGTGTGTCTTGTGTTTCTCTTAGTGTATCTTGGTGTATCTAGGTGTGTAAAGGCTCCCCTCTATTTAAAGAGGCCTTAGGAAGGCTTTGGAAGGCTTAGAAAAGCTTCCATAGCCGTTGGGTACAAAGACCAAGAGAATCAGCCCGAAATCAGGAACAATTATTGCTCTGACAGGCTTATCAGACGTCTAATTCTGGCATCAGACGTCTGTAAGTTCACTTTAAGACGTCTGATTTCAATGTCAGACGTCTGATTTTGGGCGGGTCTCTTCCTGACTTGAATCAGATCTAAACAGGGTTCTAGTGCAAGTCCATCAGACTACATATAGGACGTCTGGCACTATGTTTGAACGTCTGGAAACCTACTTTTACTATGGGAATGGATTTTCCAAATGTTGCAACGGCTAGAAAATCTCTGAGAAGAGATTTTGGGTCAGCCGAGGCAAAACGGTCATTTATCAGACGTCTGGACAGTCCTATGGACGTCTGATAAGGCTCTAATGGTCATATTCTTGAGTGTATGCTAAGCCAGCCAACGGTCCACTAATTGGACGTCTGGCAAAGTCATCAGACGTCTGCTAAGACGTCTGGTCTAAGGTCTGAACGTCTGATTTCATCAGACAGAACTAGCTATGTCCAGCCTAACAGTTATCAGACGTCTGAAACAACAGTCAGACGTCTTAAAATAGTTTATCAGACGTCTGATTTGGGAATTAGACGTCTGGAAACTCTGTTTGAACCCTATATTGGTTTTCTAAGTGTTCTACAGAAAACCTAAGTATCCTAGGGTTGTGCAGGTGTTCCTAGGACTACTGTTAGGGTACTTTGAGGCTCTTTAACATAATTTTCTAAGGAAATAAAGAGCAACAAAAGAAACGAAAAATAAAACAAGTACAAGAGAAGGAAATCTATCCTATTCTTCATTTCCTTCCATCTTTAATCTATCACTCCTCACGAATCTCTTCTGTTTTCCATCAAGCTCGTCCAATCCATCCTGAATGCGAGCTCGAACTCCGTCTAATCACATATCCATTTGCGACTGACCTGAAATCTAGGACTCAAAGCGCAAATATTAAATGACACGTGTTTTGTTATCATCAAAACAAATGATCGTGGTGCTCTAGCACCAACAGTTATGACTCATGATGGTGTTCCCATCATACCCCTATGCCTAGCTTTTGCTAATCCTTTAGCAAAATCTCATGGAGTTAACTTTAATTCTAGACCATATGCCTTTTTATTCTCAAAACTCTGATGTGTGCTTTCTTTGTAGATTAGGTCAGAATGCCGATAGTAGGCCTAAAGATACTCAAGTACCAACCAAGATTCAGACCTAACCAGCCCTAGCCTCAGTTCGCCGCAAAGGTTTCTAAGGCCCACAGGAACTAACCTAAGGTTCGTTGAACTCCTCGGTTAAAGCACCCGTGCTTGTAACATGTTTTAGCCCAGGTTTAGTTTGCAACGCATTTTTGTAAGAGTGACAGAAGAGGTTTTGGAGAGTTTTCTCTCTCTTTTCTTTTTCTCTTATTTCTAACCTCGGATTGGCTTTACAACACAGTCTGTATCAGATTCCTACTTCCCATCATCAATCCTCGCAGGGTCCCCAGTAATCGTTGCTTCGGGATAGCACTGCCCATGGCAACCCCCAGAACCCTAGCTTTCGAGATTTTAAGATAATCTCACCCATGGTGTTCTGTAGTTAAATCCAAACCCTGGCAATCGACATTTCGTGATAATGTCACCCATGGCATCTGAACCAGCACAAGGTGCTTACACACCCTTGACAAGAGGCGATTCTCATGCATGTTTTGAAAACAGAGATCTCGTCGTAGTATAGTGTGCGAAAATGCTCATCAAAAATAATTTATAAAGATAACAAGACTTGAGTCCCGGTCATTCATCTCTGGGAGGCGTTTATGGAAATGCAGATTTGAAATCTATCTCTCTTGCTCTACTTATTCAAAATCGCATGTTGATATATGCTAAGTTCATATTTATGCATGACATGCTTAGTTGCCAGAGTATCGGAATTTAAAACATGCAACTTCAATCACGTAAAAATATTGTAACAAGGCTTATGGTGATTTTCACAAATAGATATATATATAGAAAAATATTTTCAGTGATTCATGATGGTGTTTGCAATATAAAGCTCATGGAAAGCTTGTAAAGGAATGCTTGAAAACATAAATCTAGCTAGCAGAAAACGATTGCATACATGAATCTAAGGGGGGATTATGCATGCATCATTGGGGGAGAATTTAGAGCTACACTATTAAGCAGTAATTAAAGAAGTAAAACTATGAAGAACTACAATTTAATCTATCAGAACTAAGGGCATTTAGAGGTGGGCTCCGATGGCCTTTGACTTGGTTGAGAGGAGAAGGAGGGGCGGCCAATGGTGCTTAGGCCGACACTTGGAGAGAGGTTGAGGAGGTGATCCAACATCTTGGCCTGGAGATGGTGGTGGCCATGGTGAAGCTACTTGTGAAGGTGGAGTGGAGGTGGAATGAAGCTGCTAAAATGGAGCCAAGAGTGAATGGGTGCAAATGGCCACCCCTTAGGTCTTTTTATAAACCTAAGGGAAGCTCTCTAGAGAATTATGGAATTCTCTAGAGAGGCCTATGGTGGGAGCTTGTGGGAGAGTGAGAGGGAGGATGGATGGTGGTTTTTAGATCCACCAAATGTGGATCTAAAAATTGAATGGCTCTTGGTTGCTAATTTTAGCAACCAAGGCAACAACACATGGTAGAGAGTTCTAAAGAAATCTAGACTAGGTATTTTCATGTGGATGATGTGTGTGAGTGTGTGTGGGTCGAAACTTAGGTGACTGGGTTGATTAAGTTAGGTTCTAGTGGGTTTAGGTCAAGGTAGCTCTCAAATTAGGGTTGTAAATCCTAATTCACTATGGTAAAGTGCAATTAAACTTTATACAAGTTTAATTGGGTGTGTGAAAACTTAATTGAGAGTAAAACAACTTAATTAAGTTAGGTCTAGGTCAATTGGACTCTCACTGAGTCCAATTGGACAATATGTGCTGCAATCAGGGCTCAATTGGACTCAATGAGTCCAATTGAATAGACTAAAGAGATTGGCCATGATCCAAGTCAATTAGGTTTAGTGAGGACCTAATTAGGTCCTTAGGGAGGTCTAAAGGTGATGTACTAAGGTTAGGGTACCTTAATTTAGGTTCCTATGGGGTTGGAATTGGGTTTAGAGGCCTAGGAATTCAAGATCCAAGCTTGAATTCAAAAATAGGAACTAGAGAGCAGTTCCAGACATCTAGTAATATTGTCAAACATCTTATAGTGAAAAATTAGAAGTCCAGACTTGTTGTCTGCATATCCAATCAAAGTTAGGAGGGATTCTAGGTTCTGTCTTGGGCATTTTATAGAAATTAGATGTCTGACCAAGTGTCTGGATGCCCAATAATACTACAGAAGTGGGTTTAAGGTGTGCGAGAGTTAGCTAAGGGTTCTGGACGTCCTATAACTCATTTGGATGTCCAGATAGAGGCTAGCATTAGGGTTTTAAGGTTTCTTAGGGTGTTGTGACCTAACCTAAGGGTGGCTAAGGCTTGGGGAAGCTTCTAGGCTGTCCTAGAGCTAGGATGGATCTAAGTTCTTCACAATTTATTGCTTTATTCCTACTTAATAGAATATCATACCTTAACTCCCTTACATTATTATCTACTGCATCTAATCTAGGTCTTCCACTCCAGCTCTCTTGCAACACCAGTTATTCTTTATTCTTTAGATCCAGCTTTAGATCCAGCTTCAAATCTAGCTTCTAATCAACTTATTACCTGCAATTGACATATGCACCTAATCAGTACATCATAGCATTACTTTATACATAGCTAAAAGAAAGAAGTAAAGGTGCTAGTAATGCTTATGCATGCATGAATTACCCTAACTTATGCTAAGTTCTAACCTAATTTAGGTTAATTAAGACCTATGATCGCAATCATACCCCTATGCCTAAATCTTGCTAGTCCCTAGCAAATGTAAGACTAAATTATTCACAGAAGGGTCCCTTAAGGGATATTATTTTATCAAGTGTATGCCTAGAGATTTTTCTCCTTTTTGTTTTCATCCTATGCTCTAGAAATCCAGACAATTGTGAAAATGTAGCTATGTAGCTTTTGTAACGGATTCGAGTGAAAAACTAATTCACCTCTAAAGCCTGTACTTGACCCCTAGTAAAAATTCTAGTGGGATAGGCGGACTTCTTCCCTCGGGGTATTAAAGATATTCTATGAATTCCACCCGACTTTAAGCTTAAGTAGAGAATCTTAGAGGGAAAAGATTATATATTTGGTGGCTCACTCTCACTTGGTGCTACATAGAGATTAGTACTATAGAATCTAGATTCCCAAATTATTACTTAACTCAACTCAAAGAAAGATGAGAAAAACTATTCTCTCTTTTGATTCCTTTGTATTCATTCTCTCTTACTCTTTTTCTGTTTCTTTTCTTTTCTTTCTTTTTGTTAGAGCTCACAATCTCACTAGATTCACACATATGACCTGTATTTGGTGGTCTCGCTTGGCATTAACACTTTAATTTAGTTCCCATAACTCTAACACTAAGTTAGAATTCCTCAGCCAGTATTCGGGTTGTTAGAAACACAAGAAAGGTGGGTTAAGGCCATATTTGGTGGATTTCAAATTTATTTGGTGGAATTACCTCAATACAACTGAAATAAATACTAAATATTCACTCTTTTTTTTGTTTGCTTTTTCTTCTTTTCTAATTTTTTTTAATTTTTCTTTCTTTTCATCATTTCATTTTTTTCTCTCTTTTATTTATTTATTTTCAATACAACACAACTAGCACACATCCATGAACTTTATTGAGGAGGCATTATTAGGGATTAGTGGTACTTAAGAGACATTGGGTGGCTTATTTAAGGGAAGTGCCTACTCACGGCATCGGGAGAGATGGATAGGATGGTATATTTCTAACCTTGACATCAATACCCTCCTTCAGCCGAGGATTTTATAAAGAATGCTCGTAACCATCCACCTTAGCCCTAGTTTTATGAAAACTCACTCTCCGCGTATTTGCCTTATTTGGTGGCTCTCAAAATTTCACACAAAATGTATACATAGGAACCGAGAGCGAAAACTATGCCTAATATCTGAGTATCATCATCTAATTATCTACGATTCTAGATTCCTTGCACTAATCTTAAAGCACCAGTACTCTCTATTCTCATCTCACACTATTTGGTGGATTTTTGGAGGAAAACCTGTCTAGCTCCCAAAACATTGTCCAGGGGTTCAGGAGAAGAATCACTGCTTCTTCTCGACAGACTAAAGACGTTTATCAGCCTTCACCATGAATCCATTGCAAATTCTACGTGTGTGTGAAAAAGTATACTGGATTCCAGATTACAGGAATCAACTAGAGGATAAAATCCCTAATGCATTCTCTTAATAAGATAATCTTATTCATGGATGCACTATGTATATATGCTATAAACAAGAAACCTCTTATATTCGTACTTCATGAAATTTTTCTTTCAATTACATTCAGCTTGACCCTAAATTTAGAAGAAAAGGTGAACGGGTGAGTCGGAAGTGGCTATTGCGAACGATTTTTAGCTCTAATGCGGACATTAGAGGTGGAGTCGGTTGTTCTTATATTTAGGATCCTAAAGTATGTTTGACATGCTACTCCAAGGTTTTGTAAGTGTTGGCGTAAAAATTTTCAGGTTTGCTGTATATCCACCCCCCCATGCCTAAGTTCTTGCATGTCCTCATGCATCAATATAAAAGAAAATAAATATAGCAGGGAGTAAATGGATAGAAATCACCTGGAATTGCTCCTGAATTTTAATGTTTAGCATCAGCCAACCTGACAGTATGCAATATGTGAAAAGGAAATATGCTTAAAAGAAAAATATGTTATGTATAAAAATGGTATGTATTGGTGATGGTAGAATGTGGGATAGATGCTGAGTTTAATGCCTCCAGCTGGGCGAAAACTCAATCAGACGTATCAGTTCTAGCATAGGAGCCGGTCAAGATTAAGAGAAAGATGTGCTCATATGCTTCTAGAATCAGTGGTTCAGAGATGCGAACCAACTGATTGTGCACCCCTACTCCAAAAATTCTAGCTATAAGAAAGTGTGGAGTGGTGGTGGAAGATAGAGGATAATCAGAGGGGGGGTCATGATGTTGATTCAGCTGATTTATCATGTCCCACAATTCAACAGGAAGTTGTTGAGGGAGTAGATCAACATGTATCTCAGAACCAAAATCTAAGTCATAGGGATCCTCATAACGATAATTGACATCAAAGATCATGCCCTCTCCAGGCTCTGGATCATATGGGGGTATCCATGAAAGTAGAAGATTTGTGGGGAGGTAACTAAAATCCTCGTCAGAAATTACTTCGTCCTCATCAGTACTCATCTCTGATTCATCGGAGGCTGACTCTTCAGGCTCGGAGTGGAGCCATCCATTAGATTGACTAGGATGGTAGATGCGTCCCCAACTCATTCTGCTCAAAGCTTCACCCTCGTATGCATTAGGTTCCTCAGTAATTCTTGCCTCAGGTAGCATATCCATTTCTTTAGTCAAAACATCCATAGCTACTTCTGGTCTTTGGATGTCAGGATCAGAGATATAAAGTGTCATATTAGAATCTTTAACATGCAAATTAGGTATGTAGGTGAAAGAAGAAGAGTGCAAATCCGAAGATGTTGGCTTTAGCACAAGCTCACCTATAATGGGAAGTGGCCTAGATTGATCAGTAGTGTCACATGTAATGTTTCCCTCAAGATCCATATCCTCAAATGGATCTACTTCCCTTATCACTGTTGTGTTATCTAACCCAAGAGGTATCTCCCAGGATTTAGGATAATCCGATTGTGGCTCAGTCTTGGAGATATTGGTCCTTTCCTCCTCAGTTTCTTGAATGGAGTTCTCAGACGAACCCATTCTGAATATTTCCTGCTCCTGTCTCATATCCAAGCTGGATTCTTCTTCCCCTTAATTATCTTCCAGCATCTACTCCTGAGAATCTCCTGTGTCTCCTTCCGACGTAGTCATTTCAGATTCTTCGAGGTCTTCAAGGCTATTTTCCACTTGATATCTCAAAAGCAATAGTTCTTGAGTTTCCCGATTTTGTCCAATTAGCCTTGTTATCCCTGTTGTTCCTTGAAGGAGCTCCATCACAGCTTATTGATATGGAATCTAGCTTTGTCTTTGGTTTGACTCAATGATAGCTTGGATTTCGTGTAGATAGAATGCAGCCTTCTCCTTGGCGCTAGCTATAGTTCTCTGTACTCTATAATGCGGTCTCATATGCACTGGTAGTTCTTCAGGGGTTCCAGGGGGTGAATCAGGTCTACCCATATTCCATGGGTGAGAAGCAGGAGTATGAAATTCATATCCTGGGTTATAAGATGCGGTCCTTTGAGGGATCTACTGGTATGGGTCATAATATCCAGGGTTAGGATATGGGTTAACCATTTTGGTAACCTGAGGAGAAGGATCAGGCGAAGTGAAAAGTCACCTTCACCACCTTGGGTTCTGATCCCAAGGTTGAGCTGATTCAGTGACCCGGGCTCTCAGATAAGCTCATGGGTCTAGCTCTTCTGGATCCCGATTAGGTCCAGATCCAGGGTTAGCCATTGCAGCTAAGCAATAGAAGAAGTGGGTGGGGGAGAAGATGGTCTTGGAGAGGTGACTCACCTCCTTGGGAGCGGCTCCCAAGGTCCAACCAGTCAAGGTCTGAGTGACCTCCTTCCTTGCATACACCACCCAACCCCTGGGTTGGTGTAGCCAAGCCAAACAAGGCTAAGGCCCTGTCAGTCAGATGGTCGTTATGATCAGATGACCAGATTTTTTGTTTAAAATTCTAATTCCTGAAGAGAAAATTTGTCGTTCAACCAATTGAAAGTAATTCCCGCCTCTCAAGCTAACCTAGCCAGTCTGGTTACGAGGGGACTAAGGGGAAAGTTCTTCCTTCGACTTACGCCTCCGATTCTGTTGACCCCCAAGCCACAGTCATTTGACACTATCCCGTAGACTTAGTCATCAGGTTTGGCAAGAGCGGTTGAAATCACCCAATAGTATGACAGCGAATTTGAGTTTATTTCATATTTTAAAATTAATTTCAATCCGTTTATCTTCAGTTGGGGTTTGTGGTGAGTGGCCCACAAGGTGACCAAGCTCACCGGCTAAACACTAGACTTGACTAAGTCTAGTCTAGCCCAAATGTATGGGCTCTAGAGTGTAACCCAAAAAGTGTAACCTATGGTTCATGCAATTCTAAGGTTTTCTTTTTTCTTCTTCAGCAGACCACAAAAATAAGAATAATTCTCTGATAAAAATTGGAATCAGAATAAAATGAAATTTAACAAGTAGATTCCTTTTTCAATTATCTTTCCACAGAATATTTTTTTATAATTTTTACTATTTCAAATGAATTTATAGAGATTTTTAAATTTCAGGGGATTATATCTGGAATTTTGACCCCTGGTCGGTTTTCCTCTTTGAATAGTATCAAATAATCTTAAAAAATTCAGAAAAAATATGGAAATTAAAGCTAATGAGATCAGCTTTCAAACCCTACCGCTTTTAGTCAAAACAAATTCATGGATTAGTCGAAATTGCTTTTTTAATTTTGAAAAATCTCAAATCTAGGTAAGTCTGACTCCCTTGCATGTCGTGAATTTTTAAAAATTTTATACTTGGAATTTTTTCAAATGAATGGTTCCGTTTGAAAGGTGATTTAAAAATGAAGGTCTAGCAGAAACTTTAGAATTTTATGCTCATTAATTTTTTGACAATTGAATTTTTAAATCGGAATTTGAAGCCTGGTCGAAAATCAGAGGGTGGTGGAGAAGCTTTTGAAAGGGTGTTTGAATTTGAAATTCAAACTTTTCACCAAAATAATTTTTTTTTAAGGAAAAACTTTTTTTTTCAATTTTTTTTTTCAAGTAAACCAACCTAATATTCAAATGGAGACCTAATCTAACTACCTAGACTTTTCATTTTCAAGAAATAAATAGGGTTTTTTTTTTAAATGAAATTGCTAGAAGGAAATCTAACCTAGGATTCAAAAAAGGGAAATCCTAATCTAAGAGGAGATGTGCACTTGATGATTTTTCTGCACCCAATGTGTGCGCAAAACTCATTTTTCCTATTTTCCTGCACATCAAAAGACAAGCAAAGGAAGATTTATTAGTGATAATTCAAGAGATCGAAATCAAAAAATGACGTTGCCTCCCTGGCAATGGTACCATTTGACAGACAACGATTTTCACGTGTGTTTTGAAAACAGAGATCTCGTCGTAGTATAGTGTGCGAAAATACTCGTTAAAAATAATTTATAAAGATAACAAGACTTGAGTCCCGGTCATTCGTCTATGGGAGGTGTTTATGGAAATGCAGATTTGAAATCGATCTCTCTTGCTCTACTTATTCAAATCACATGTTGATTTATGCTAAGTTCGTATTTATGCATGACATGCTTAGTTGCTAGAGTATCAGAAATTAAAACATGCAACTTCAATCACACAAAAATATTGCAACAAGGGTCATGGTGATTTTCACAAATAGATATATATATATATATAGAAAAATATTTTCATTGATTCATGATGGTGTTTACAACATAAAGCTCATGGAAAGCTTGTAAAGGAATGCTTGAAAACATAAATTAAGCTAGCAGAAAATGATTGCACATATGAATCTAAGGGGGGATTATGCATGCATCATTGGGGGAGAATTTAGAGCTACACTATTAAGTAGTAATTAAAGCAGTAAAATTATGAAGAACTACAATTTAATCTATCAAAACTAAGGGCATTTAGAGGTGGGCTCCGATGGCCTTTGACTTGGTTGAGAGGAGGAGGGGTGGCCAATGGTGCTTAGGCCGACCCTTGGGGAGTGGTTGAGGAGGTGATCCAACATCTTGGCCTGGAGATGGTGGTGGCCATGGTGAAGCTACTCGTGAAGGTGGAGTGAAGGTGGAATGAAGCTAGCTAAAATGGAGCCAAGAGTGAATGGGTGCAAATGGCCACCCCTTAGGTCTTTTTATAGACCTAAGGAAAGCTCTCTAGTGAATTACGGAATTCTCTAGAGAGGCCTATGGTGGGAGCTCATGGGAGAGTGAGAGAGAGGATGAATGGTGGTTTTTAGATCCACCAAATGTGGATCTAAAAATTGAATGGCTCTTGGCTGCTCATTTTAGCAACCAAGGCAACAACACATGGTAGAGAGTTATAAAGAACTCTAGGCTGGGTATTTTCATGTGGATGATGTGTGTGGGTGTGTGTGGGTCGAAACTTAGGTGACTGGGTTGATTAGGTTAGGTTCTAGTGGGTTTAGGTCAAGGTAGCTCTCAAATTAGGGTTGTAAATCCTAATTCACTATGGTAAAGTGCAATTAAACTTAATACAAGCTTAATTGGGTGTGTGAAAACTTAATTGAGAGTAAAACAACTCAATTAAGTTAGGTTTAGGTCAATTGGACTCTCACTGAGTCCAATTGGACAATATGTGCTGAGATCAGGGCTCAATTGGACTCAATGAGTCCAATTGAATAGACTGAAGAGATTGGCCATGATCCAAGTCAATTCGATTTAGTGAGGACCTAATTAGGTCCTTAGGGAGGTCTAGAGGTGATGTACTAGGGTTAGGGTACCTTAATTTAGGTTCCTATGGGGTTGGAATTGGGTTTAGGGACCTAGGAATTCAAGATCAAAGCTTGAATTCAAAAATAAGAACTAGAAAGCAGTTCCAGACGTCTAATAATAGTGTCAGACATCTTATAGTGAAATATTAGAAGTCCAGACTTGTTGTCTGGACGTTCAATCAGAGTCAGGAGGGATTCTAGGTTCTGTCTTGGGCATCCTACATAAATTGGACGTCTGACCAAGTGTCTGGATGTCCAATAACACTGCAGAAGTGGGTTTAAGGTGTATGAGAGTTGGCTAAGGGTTATAGACATCCTATAACTCATCTGGACGTCCAGATAGAGGCTAGAATTAGGGTTTTAAGGTTTCCTAGGGTGCTGTGACCTAATCTAAGGGTGGCTAAGGCTTGGGGAAGCTTTTAGGCTGTCTTAGGGCTATGATGGACCTAAGTTCTTCACAATTTATTGTTTTATTCCTACTTAATAGAATATCATACCTTAACTCCCTTACATTATTATCTACTACATCTAATCTAGGTCTTCCGCTCCAGCTCTGCTGCAACACCAGTTATTCTTTATTCTTTAGATCCAGCTTTAGATCCTGCTTCAGATCTAGCTTCTGATTAGCTTATTACCTGCAATTGGCATAATGCACCTAATCAGTACATTATAGCATTATTTTATGCATAGCTAAAAGAAAGCAGTAAAGGTGCTAGTAATTCTTATGCATGCATGAATTACCTTAACTTATGCTAAGTCCTAGCCTAATTTAGGTCAATTAAGACCTATGATTGCTGCGCAATCAGCCCCCGATGGGATATTTAGATATCTTAGGAGACAAGCCCCGAGGAGACGATATGTTATTGTGCATCTTCAAGGGAAATTTCCCACCTCTCCGCCCTGGGAACTCATCCAAATCAACTTGTGTTGATCAGCCGCTCCTAATCTAGGTAACTTTTTCAGAACAGATTTAACACATTTGCGTGATTTTGATATTTAAGTGCACTGAACCAGACTGTGTTTGGATTGGGGTGCTTAGGTTACCGAGTCCTGCAAACCAGAGGTCAGTTAACGAGGCCGAATAATCCCTAAGCCTTAGACCTAGTACTTAAGCTTCGCATATTTCCCAACCTCTCGAGGACTATCCAGATCTTAGTGGATACTTGAATTTTTATGCCTAGGATCGCAGCCTAAGAGGCCTAAGATTAGCGTTCGTACTAATCTCTTTTATATCTTAGCACTTTTTGTCTTTGATTTTCTTTCTTTTTGATTTATTCTAGAACTAAGTCAATTCCTTAATCTTTTACTAATGACAATCTCTTTTTCTTTTCAAATTGTGCTCCTTTTTGACATTTTTATCACCTCTCCTTTTCTCCTCAGAAATGATATGCAATTAATTCATAATTTCCTCCCTTCTCCTATTTTTTTGTTCTTTTTTAATTTCTTTTTATTTTTTTGGTTTTTTGGAATATGTGATTTTTCTGATGAAATCCTTTCTTGTGAAGTGATTTTCACAGTATTTTGCACTTTAATACCCCCATGCCTACGATTTGCAATGCCCTCATTGTAAATTAGGTGGGTTCGAGTTTAGCCTAGATCATTCATTAGAACAGATGTTGGGTGGGTGGATAGGTCGGGATGACTGTTGTGGACGATTTCAAGCTTAGGTACGGGTACCAGAGGTGGAGTCAGCTGTTCTAATGGATGGATCCTAAAGTGCAATATGAGTTCAGTATAAGATGTGTCATGAAGGGTTTTGGGTTTTTCAAAAAGATGACGAGTTGCCTCCTGTTAAGCACTGAGTTTAACGCCATCAGTCGGGCGCAATAAGCTCAGGGAGAATGGAGATTAAAAGATACCTCGCCATGTTTGTATCGGTGAGTTTAATGAACGGCTTAAGTCGCTGGCCATTCACGACAAAGGGTTCTGAATCAAAGTTGGGTTGGTTGATTTCTATGGCTCCATTTCCAACGATTCGTCTGATAAGATATGGTCCAATCCATTTTGATCTGAGTTTTCCTGGGAATAATTTGAGTTTGGCATCAAAGAGTAGGACTTTCTGACCAGGGTGAAAGATCTTTCTGGATATGTGCTTGTCGTGAATGGCCTTAACCTGCTCTTTGTAAATTCGCAAGTTCTCATATGCATCATTGTGTAATTCATCAATCTTGCTCATTTGAAGCTTTCTGTGAGTTTCTACCTTAGAAAGATCTAGATGACACTTCTGTATAGCCCAATAGGCTTTGTGCTCTAACTCGACGAGGAGGTGACATGCCTTCCCGTACACCAATCTGAAAGGAGACATGCCCAATTAGGTTTTGTGGGCGGTCCTATAGACCCACAAGGCTTCTGGAAGTCGGGACGACCAATCCTTCCTGTCAGGTCAAACAGTGACCTGAAGGATTTTCTTGATCTCTCGATTCGATAGCTCAGCTAGACCATTGGTTTGGGGGTGATAAGGAGTAGAGATTCGGTGCGACACCTTGTATTTGGTTATCAGTGATCTGAACTGAGCATTTGTGAAATGGGTCCCTCCATCAGAGATAATGGCTCGTGGAATCCTGAACCGAGAAAGGATGTTCTGATGAATGAATTTGATTACCACCTTATGATCATTGATTCGGGTCAGAATGGCTTCGATCCATTTGGACACGTAGTCAACCGCAAGAAGAATGTACTTGAAGCTGTTCGAAATAGGCAAGGGTCCGATGAAATCAATCCGCTAGATATCGAAGATTTCGCATACGAGAATCGGTTGTAAAGGTGTCATATTGCGGTGGCTCATGTTGCCCAAGGTTTGGCAACGAGTGTATGCCTTACAGTGATTGTATACGTCTTTGAAAATCGTGAGCCAATAAAAGCCGCAATGGAGAACTTTTGCTGTGATTTTATGTCTAGAAAAGTGTCCACCGCAAGCCTGGTCATGGAAGAAGGACAAAATGTCTTGAATTTCCGCTTCCGGGATGCACTGTCTAATGATCTGATCAGCACCAATGTGGAAGAGGTACGAATCTTCCCACATGTAGTACTTGGCATCGAAAAGCAATTTGTCTTTCTTGGCCTTTGGCCAATTGAACGGGATCTGATGTGATGCCAAGTAGTTTACTAGATCAGCAAACCAAGAAAGTTCCGTACTAATAGTCAGGAGGTGCTTATCTGGAAAATGTTCTGTGATGGGTCCGGAAGGGTTGATACTGTCAGAAGGAAGGCGGGATATGTGGTCAGCTACCACGTTCTGCTTTCCCGCTTTATCACGAATCTCGAGATCAAACTCTTGTAACAGCAAGATCCAGTGGATTAGTTGAGGTTTCGTGTCCTTCTTCGCAAGGAGGTGCCTCACTGCAGTGTGAACTAAGTATATGATAACATGGGAACCCAAAAGATATGATCTGAATTTTTCCAGGGCAAATACTAAGGCTAGCAGCTCTTTCTCAGTAACTGTATAGTTACACTGAGCCTCGTCAAGTGTCTTGCTAGCATAGTAGATGACCACGGGTTTCCCATCTATTTTCTGCCCAAGTACCGCTCCTACAACATAATCAGATGCATCGCACATGATCTCAAAAGGTTGAGACCAATCAGGGGACTGTAGGATAGGTGATTGGGTAACTCAAGCACACAGGATTTCAAATGCCTAAGTGCACTCCTTAGAGATTTCAAAAGGGACATCCTTAGATAGAAGATTAGTGAGGGGCACGCAATTTTTGAAAAATCAGGAATGAATCGATGGTAAAAATCGACGTACCCCAGAAAGGATCGGATGTCTTTGACCGAGCTAGGCATAGGGAGTTTGGAAATTAGATTTACCTTAGCTCGATCAACCAGAATGCCTTTTTCAGAGATGAGATGTCCTAGGACAATTTCCTCAGGTACCATGAAGTGGCTCTTTTCCCAAGAAAGAACCAAGTTCACGTCGATGCACCGCCTGAGGATTTGGACCAAGTGCAAGAGGCAATCATCAAATGATTCTCCAAATACCGAGAAGTCATCCATGAAGACTTCAAGGTGTTCACCTACCATATCTGAGAATATGGCAAGCATGCACCGCTGAAAAGTAGCAGGTGCATTGCAGAGACCGAACGGCATCCTTCGGAATGCGTATGTTCCGAAGGGGCAGGTGAAGGTAGTATTTTCTTGGTCCTCGAGATGGATTGCGACCTGATTATAACCGGAGTACCCATCCAAAAAGCAGAAGAATCGATTTCCCACTAGTTTCTCGAGAATCTGATCAATGAACGGTAGTGGGAAATGATCCTTCTTTGTGGAGTTGAGTCTTCTGTAATCAATGTAGACTCTCCACGAGTTTGCTATACGGGTCGGTAAGGTTTCTCCAGTTTCAATCATGATGACAGTGAGCCCTGCCTTCTTAGGCACAACTTGGATTGGTCTCACCCATCGACTGTCGGAGATCGGGTAGATGATCCTTGCATCTAACCACTTGATGATCTCCTTTTTCACGACATCCTGCAGATTTGGATTTAGGTGTCTCTGCATTTCACGGGATGGTCATGAGCCCTCTTCAGTGTAGATGTGATGTGTGCAGTATGAAGGGTTGATACCAGTCAGATCATCGAGAGTCCATCCAATGGTTCTCTGATGCTGCTGGAGAACAGAAATCAGACGTGTTTCCTGATTAGGTGTGAGTCGGGAGTTGATAATCATAGGAAACGTTTGATTGGAACCCAAAAAGATGTACTTGAGATGATCGGGAAGAGGCTTTAATTCCATAACTGGGTTGTCAGCAGTAGCAGGTGGTTCAGGGTGGGTGTCGGGAGCAAAGAAAGGAGCTATGGGTGTATCTAGGTTGAGTTCGGGCTCCTCTAATTGTGGGTTTTGATCATCTTGTGGTTGACCAGAAATAGTCAGGTTTTCCTCGATGAAGTCGTCAGCCACAGCTTCGATATCGCAAATCTGTTCTATGACTCCGCAATTAATTCCTTATTTGGCCTTAAAGATGTCGATCTTTAGTGTCTTGTCCCCAAATTTTAATTCAATTTGGCCCTCCTCACAATTGATATTGGCCCTAGCAGTGGCCAGAAAGGGTCTTCCTAGTATGATCGGTGTATTCTTCACATTTTCAGGAGCGTCCATGTCTAAGACGATGAAATCCACTGGAACATAAAAATCATGCACCCTAACTATGACATCCTCGAGAATTCCTTTTGGTGACTTAATTGATCGGTCAGCTAGCTGTAAAGTCATTTTAGTCAATTTAAGCTCAGATTCCTCGAAGTAGTCTAGTAGGGATGTAAATATCAAATTTATGGAGGCTCCTAAGTCTAATAAGGCTCGATCAAATTGTATATCACCGATTGTATAGGAGTTTAGAGGGGTGCCTGAGTCTTTTGCCTTAGGCGGGAGTTTGCTCAAAATGACGTAGCTGGCTTGCTCCGACAGTACGATCGGATTCCCATCTTTGGTTCGCAGTTTACGCTTAGGTGTACACACGTCTTTCAGAAATCGTGCGTAAGCCGGTACGGGGCATATTGCATCCATCAAGAGGATGTTTATATGGACTTGCTCAAAGAGCTTAACTAGGTCCTCCTTAGGTGCCATGATTTCGGTTATCCTTTTTCCCTTGGTCAAGGCCTCGGGAAATGGAACCTTAGATGGTTCCTCTAGAATTAGCTTAGGCTCTTGATCTGGGATGGGTGTGTCCTAGATGACTATCCTAGGGTTAGGGCTTGTAGTACCAGGTTGGGAGTGGCTTGGATAAGGTAGGTCCTGTGTTGTTTTGCCACTACGGGTAGTAACAGAATTCAATCCTACCTGGTTCTGGTTTGGTGTGGCTAAAAGAGGTGCTTGCTGCTCGTAACACGCATATGATGTTGAAGCCTCCATCCCGTCGGGTGATGGAGTAGAAGGGGCCTAATAAACAAAGTGAGCTTGGCCCTGATTTGGGTTCATAACGCGCCTCTGATTTGGCACATTATTTGGATTAGGAAGAGGCCAAGAAGGGAGTGCCCCAGGTTGGCAAGCACTTACCAGCTAGGCCAGTTGATTTCGTAGCTCAGAGATCTCTTGTTTGTGTTGTTTTTGCATGTCAACCAAGGTCTGGAGAATTAGAGATGTATGATCTTCTTTAGGTGGTCCAGATTGGAAGTTTTGAGTGCGCCTTGGTTGGGTAGGCTGATAAGGTAGCAGAGCCTGTGGTCGGGGTTGGAATTGAGTTCTTAGATTCAGGTTATTACCCGAACATGAAAAGTTAGGATGATTATGCCATCCAGAGTTGTAAGTGTTGGAGAAAGGATTATTTTGGATGGTGTGAAGACCCTCGCAGGTCTGAGGAGCTCCGAGATAATCAGGGTACGGGGGTTCAGAGTTCCCCCAACTAAAGTGGCCTAACCCATAGTTGCCTCTAAAGCCATAATCAAACGGAGGTGGATATGTATCCATCCTCGAAGAGTGGTAGATGTTGTGCGCAGCCTCCCTTCCTGTGGGCGGGTGCGTGTATGTGCCTTGAGGTGCAGAGGTGGATTTGTGTAGATGACGATTGATGTCATCCACCTTCTTCTCGATGATGAAGACCTTGTCCAATTGACCGGCTACCAACTCTAGATCAACGGATGTAGAAAGGCCTCGGGATTCGTGTACCCCCCGATTATTTGTTAATGCACAGGTGGTCATCTGGTCGTACGCACCCAATGACTCATTGTTCAGGGAGTTCTCGCACATGTTTTCGAGAATTTCCCAGATCGTGCCTTCATGCTGACCCATGAAGCTACCACCACAGGTTGCATTGACAAAGAGCTTGATATCCTCACAGAGTCCGTGGTAAAGGGATTGGACTTGTTCCCACTTTGGAACTCCATGATGGGGGCACTTACACATGAGATCTAGAAAGCGATCCCATGCTTTGTGTAGAGATTCTCCCATTCCTTGGGAGAAGTGTGTGATTTGGTGCAGCATTGTGTTGGTACGATCGATGGGGTAGAATTTTTGTAAGAAGGCAATTTGAAGTTCTCCCCATGTGTTGATTGCGTGTGGTTGAGTCTGAATCTAGTGAGCGGCTTTATTAGCCAAGGAGAATGAGAAGAGTTTTAAAAGTAATCCATCCCGATTCTGTACATCTGCCCCAAAGGTGTGGGCCAAATGTTTTAGGTTCTTGATGTGCTGGAAAGGATCCTCAGAGTTCAAGCCATGAAATTTTGGAGTCATATGAAGCATGCTAGGTTTGAGATCTACCTTAGGTCCTCCCACAGGAATGTTGATTCAGGGTTCGATCTCCACCATTGCGGGATTATAGTGATCTCGCATTTGAGGACGCGGTGGTGGGTTGATGATGGCATTGATTCGATTTTGGAGGTCATGGAATTGTTGCTCAAGATTAGGTTGTTCTTCTTAGTGATCCATAGTTGATGAAGGGGAAGTGAGTTCTAAATCAGAGGATATGTCAATGTGATCAGTTTGTTGCACAAACATGGAAGTCGAGGCTCAACCTCAACGAGAGTGGATATCTAATGGAGGCCTCAAGGATGGTCTTAAGGACCTCCTCCCAAACATGCATCGATGGATTAGATGAGAGAAAGAATGTGATGGACCCAATCAAGACACCCAAAAATTTTGGATGACTATAGAGGTTTGGGGTGGATGATACCCCTTAGTCAGAAAGCCGTCCACCTGAGAATTACCTGGACAGCCAGAGAGGGATAGTCCCTTAAAGACCCTAAACGGTAGAGCACCCCCACGGGTTACAGGATTTCCCCCACCTGACCTCTCTTGTTACTGATATTCCAGGTAGACCAAACTGGGGACTTGAACTCTTAAGTCTACCAGTTTTAATTAAGAGCAAGGGTGCTTATGATTTCACTTGTACTTTTAAGATGTTTTTGTGAAAAGTGACCTAATTTGAAGATTAGTTAACCTAACAAGGTGGGTCAACGTCACCTGTTTTGTCCTCTTGAGAAATTTAGGTCCCTCTTTTAGTGTTCAAATGAATTTAAGAACCTGATTTTAAGGTTTTTCTTGTATAAATCAATTCAATCAAGGCTTAGGCACACAATGTTTGGAAAGATAAATTCTTGATTAAGCAAGTGTGTAGGCACACATTGTTTGGAAAGATAAATTCTTGATTAAGCAGGTGTGTCTCTAAAACCCTAAACTAGAATCCTTAATTCACTCTGATTTGGTCCAATTTAGTTTGTCAAAATGTGGTACCTAGGGCTCAAACAAGAATGTGATAGCCCTAGATACCTTAGCTTCAAATGGGTGATCAGATCAGGATTTGGATTCTAAATAGAATGTATCGCATTAGGCAACTTGATGATTAATCTAAGAATATAATGTAAGTAGCCCTAATTGATTTTTCCCTTTTTTAGCTTTTTCAAAATCAGGGGTTTAGAAGAAGGCAGATGGAGTTTACATGCCCCTGGAGCGGTTGATGTGCGGCTGATCTTCCTCAATGGACCCCTGAAATAGATAAAAGTCAAAAGAGATAGAGCAAGTTAGTATTGATTCGGATATTGTAACCAAGAGATCTAAATTGCACGTTGCTCCCCGACAACGGTGCCAAAATGTTTGACAAGCGAAATTGAGGTTTTAAAAATTATGTTATAGTATAATTGAAATCGCTTCGAAAATAAATAATATTTATTACTCGAATTTTAAGTCTGAGGTCAAACACAGGGACTAATATGGAATTCAAAACTCAAGATCACAATTTGAATCAGAAATATAAGAGATTGCAACAAGAATAATGTTAGGTATCAATATGCAAAAAGAATGGAGTAAAATGGTGATTTAAATCACCAATTACTGCTCACAAATAACAACTAAATCAAAGCCTCAAATATATGTAATCAAATGTATCAGACAGCTTAAACAGCCTATGCTATAGTGCTGTTTAGAGACTCAAAGGTCTCTCTTCTTCTTCTGCCTTTTGTTCTTCCTCTTCTGTTCTTCTACTCTTCTTCTTTTCTTCTCTGTGCGGCTCCCCTTCCTTCTCCTTTCCTTCTTTTGGCTCTAATCTTCTCTTCTCACAGAGGGGAAAGGTTGTTCAAATAGCTAAGTGTCAGTCATTACTCCCTATAGCAAAACCCCCTGCCCCCTCACACTCTCTCTCTTTCTCTCTCTAGGTTACGCTCTCCCAGAGCCTTCCACAATACCAGGTATTTGGGTTTCGAACCTAGAGCACACCTGAGTCCAGGGCTGCAGGCGTGATCGTAGCCGAGGAGTAGAATGGGTGAGGCAGGTTGGATCTGCGCTAGGCCCGCGGGGCACGGGTCACAGGTGAGGCGCAGGTCAGCGGGTGAGTGGGGACCTCTCCCTCAGTGTCTGGAGCAATAAACCTTAGACACAAAATCAACTTATGCGCTGTGGTGCGCTCTTCAGCTACCGAGGTGGGACCTTCCTTTTGCATGTCTGCAGCAGCACGGTCTCCTCCTTAATTGCCTCAACTCGCAAGGCCAAGGCATCCAATTGACCACCTGGGCGTGTGCGCGAGACATTTCCACGCGACCTGGAGTCAAGGCCTGGAGTAAAGGCACCCTAGAGCGGCCTCGAAGCTTGCTTGAAGAAGCTGAGGCAATGGCGGAGGGGGCGAGTACATGAAATCAACAAGAAGGCCTTTCGACCGCATTAGAAGGCTCAGGAAGTATCGTTGGACCACGGCGAGTGCAACAATGATGGTTGTGTGATGTGGCATGGTCTGTGCATGTGGGGCGAAGTCGGACAATGCGTGTGAAGGTGGGTGTGTTCAGGAGAGAGCTAGAGTGATCAATAGCCCTAACTAAGTTAGGGTTTTTGATCTACGGTGAACTGTGAAGGTGTGGAGTGCGAGAGTGGCGGCATAGGTGGGCTGTGGTGGCTGCTAGTGCTCGCCGGAGGTCTACCGCAGAGATGGAAGACCGAGTCGCGGAGGGTGTTGGCGGGGTTGAATCGAAGTGTTGTTGTTGTGATGAGGGGAAGCTGAGGAGTCATCGCGGAGAGGTAGCGAACGATGGGGAACAAAGATTTCGCCGGTTGTGGTATGACCGACACTGGAGACGAAGCTGGCTCTGATAAGGGTTGGACGGTGAGGATGAAGGGGATAGGGATGCCTGCTGGTACTGCTCGATGCAAAAGAAGGCGAGGAAGGAGGATCTGCAGCTGGTATTGCGGTCAGACAATGAAGAGAGGCAAGGAGGGTCACCGGAGCTCAAGGAGCCTTTCGACCGGGTCAAGAGAGAGGAATTTAGGGGAGATCCTGGTCAAAATTGAGCTTGAGGGGAACGATTTGATCTAGGTGTCTTTTTATAGACCTTTGAAGGAGGTTTTGGGCTTGGGAAGCAAGCTTCCCAAGCTTCGCCAGAGGAGGAAAATTTTCTGATACCCAAACCTCTCATGCATTCGCATAAGAGATTGGGAAGGTTTTGGGGCGTGGGATTTTGCTTAAAAGGAAGGGAATTCCTTGATGAACTTCCCTTTCAAATTTGAAAGGGATTCGTGAAGGAATCAAGGAGTTCTTGCCAATTTTAGGTTGCCGGTGCCTGTAGGAATAGGATTAATGGCGGTAGGGACCTATTTGTGAAGGTGATGACAAAGTTAGGGGTCTCTTTGTAAAGATTTTGAAAGTTAAGGGCATAAATGTAATCAGATAGGACCAAGTTGCAAACTAGGTCAAGACAATTTTAGCTTAAGTCTAAATTTTGGTACAAACCTAATTTGAACTTAAGGAATCTAATGGTGAAGTTGGATTTTGGTTTTAACAGTGTTTGACTGGGTAATTTATGCAAAAAACTCAAATAAGGTAAATGTCAGTTTGAGACTCTATTTTGGGCCAAAACAGGTTCTGATGGTCAGTTTGAAAGTACCAAACCTTAAAGAATATTTTTCTATAAATTTTAGAGGGTTTAGGTGAATTTTATCCTAATCAGAACCTTAGTTAATTAAGCAGGTCTATTTTTAGGATTTCAAAAGTCTTTTAATTCTCAAAATATGTGCAAATACTTTTCTGTTTGTTCTAACTCACTTGTTATCCTTTTAAGACCATTTGACCCTCAATTAACCCCTAGGAAAACCAGTGGTTGTACAGTATTCAAGTTATGATGGTAAAATTATAGTTTTAACCTTATTTTCTTATTTTTCCCTAAGAATGGTTATGCAGTGACTTATGGCTCTCTGGTGGTTATGTAGGAGCATTTATTGACTTAGTTTGATCAAAATGAGCAAGTTATGGCTCATGATGGTGTTCCCGTCACCTCGTTGACGGCTGCTTGGAGGACGAGCCGGACAAGCAACGCTTGGAAGAAGAAGAGCGAAGACGGAGGACGGAGAACGAAGTGAGAAGAATCGGGGGTGAGGCAAGACATTGTCGTCGTAGGATCCACGTCCGCAACGGGGGCAAGAAGACGACCACAGGTGCCCCACAAACGGGGCGAGAAGTGGACAAAAATTTGATTTTTATTCTAGAGGTGCATTCTGGGTTTGGGACAAGCTTCTTTAGAGCTTAGGAGAGGGAGAGAGATGAAGGGATGATAAGAATGTGGGGGTCGTAGGGCCTTTTTATAGGTGTAGAAGTTGGGGGCAAATAGGTCATTTTAACATTAAAACATTAAATGCATTAGCCTTTAGTGACGAATATAAACCTCACTCAAGGCTGAATGTAGATGTAGCACACGCGCATGCCCTCGCCTCCTCGACTTCAGCCACTTCAATGCTTCTCCACGTTCAGACAACCTCAATCGTCGATCGCGAGATCGAATGGCTTAAGATCATCTACACCTGCTTGATCGCACGCTCGCGCGTACGATCATGCATGCAACCACGCATCTGATCGCGCATGCGTGAATCGTAGCCTCTGGGTGTGCCACATCTCCTCATTTGCTGCCATTCGATCTTTATCGCTCAATCGTAATTGACTGCACCCCACCCGCGCCTTCAATTTGAGGTGCGCAGGGGCTCAACCCCATGACCTCTTCCTCGTGGAGAGGCGCTTGTCCAATGCATTACACATATTTGAGGCGCATTTTGATCCAAGGCACGAGCGCTCATGGCTGTTGGATTAGGATCCAACAACCCAGATCTGATTGCCGATTGAGGCGAAGAAGCACAACAATGATCCTAGGGAAATTTGGGTGGCTGAGATGGTGCCATAAGGCGTCATCCTAGCCGTCCATCTTCTCTGACTTGTAGATGGTGCCATGGATGTCGGATTGGACCGATTTTTGCGTTGTTAGGCTACGATCATCGATCCAAACCCATCCGTGCGATCGAATTTGTCATCTGATATACGGATTTACACCACTTGGTCCCTTAATCTCAGATTTTTCTTGAACTACATTTGATGCTACAGAGATCCAATCGAGGAAATCTTGTAGTCGTTGAACTCCAATCATCACCCTGATCAGATCCATATGATTGGATCTTCAATCCGATGGCCTGATTAAATATCGCCTTGACCCTGACCACCAAAAATAGCAAATTACTATATAATTTGTACAATTTGACCTAAATGTATGATGATACATGTTATGTAATATTTACAATGCATGATGCTTCTATGACACTAAGAACATGCATAAATAGATATTCACACCCATGCCTACCTTTTGCTAGTCCCTAGCAAAAATTATATAATATTTATAAAGAATTAGGGTTGGGTTTCTTGGGCAAGAGTTATTTTTCAACACTAGGATCAAATTACTGAAGACCTGAATTAATGAGACACAACAGCACCCGAGTGTCTGCCAAAATGCAGAACGTCCAAGCCCTCACCTTATTCAAAAGTAGAAGCATTTTTTCTTTTTCTTCTTTTTTAATTTTTTTGGATTTTTAAGTTTAGGGTTTCGAGGCAGCTTTCTATGGCTACCTGATTGCGCACCAATCATAGGTCTTAATTGACCTAGATTAAGCTAGGACTTAGCATAAGTTAGGGCTATTCATGCATACATATGCATTATTTGCATCTTTACTGCTCTTCCTTAGCTATGCATAAAATAATATTATAATGTGCTGATTAAGTGCATTATGCCGATTGCAGGCAATAACCAGATCTGGAGCAGGATCTGAAGCTGGATCAGGAATAACGGGAGTTGCAGCAGAGCGGGAGCAGAAGGCTTAGTTTAGATATAGGAACAATAATGTAAGGGGGTTAGAGTTTTCTATTCTATTAAGTAGGAATAAAGCAGTAAAATATGAAGAGCTTAGGTCCATCCGAGACCTAGGATAGCCTAGAGACTTCCTCAAGCCTTAGCCACCCTTAGATTAGGTCACAACACCCTAGGAAGCCCTAAAACCCTAGTTCCAACCCTTATCTGGACGTCCAGATAAGTTATAGGACGTCCAGGACCCTTAGCCATCTCCCGCACACCTCAAACCCACTTCTACAGTGTTATTGGACGTCCAGACATTTTGTCAGACATCCAATTTCTGCAGGATACCCAAAACAGAACCCAAAATCCCTCCTGACTCTGATTGGACGTCCAGACAACAAGTTTGGACTTCTGATTTTCGAGTATAAGACGTCTGACACTATTATTAGACGTCTGATACTGCTCTCTAGTTCCTATTTTGAGATTTAAGCCTTGATCTTAGATCTCTAGGTTCCTAAACCCAATTCCAACCCCATAGGAACCTAAATTAAGGTGCCCTAACCCTAGTACATCACCTCTAGACCTCCCTAAGGACCTAATTAGGTCCTCACTAAACCTAATTGACTTGGATCTTAGTCAATTCCATCACCCTATTCAATTAGACTCATTGAGTCCAATTGAGCCTTGATCTCAGCACACACTGTCCAATTGGACTGAGTGAGAGTCCAATTGATCTAGACCTAAATTAATTGAGTTGTTTTACTCTCAATTAAGTTTCCACACACCCAATTAAACTTGTATGAAGTTTAATTGTACTTTACCTTAGTGAATTAGGGTTTATAACCCTAATTTGAGACATACCTTGACCTAAACCCACTAGAACCTAACCTAATCAACCTAGCCACCAAAGTTTCGACCCACACACACCCACACACACCCACACACACCATCCACACGAAAATACCTAGCCTAGAGTTCTCTAGAACTCTCTACCATGTGTGGTTGCCTTGGTTGCCAAAATTAGCAACCAAGAGCCATTCAATTTTTAGATCCGCATTTGGTAGATCTAAAAACCACCATCCATCCTCTCTCTCTCACTCTCCCACGAGCTCCCACCATAGGCCTCTCTATAGAATTCCATAATTTTCTAGAGAGCTTCCCTTAGGTCTATAAAAAGACCTAAGGGGTGGCCATTTGCACCCATTCACATCCCTTGGCTAACATTGGCACCACTCACCTCATTAGCTCCATACACGCCCACCTTCACTTAGGTCAGGTACTCCACCTCTACGAGCTTACCACCACCATGGAGGACATCATGCCAGGATGCTGGATTAATCCTCCCTCTCTCCAAGGGTCGGCCTAAGCTACATTGGCCGCCCCTCATTCTCCTCTCGACCACTCCAAGGCCATTGGGGACCACCCCTGAATGCCCTTTATTCTGCTAGATTTAGTTTATGCTCTCCATAATTTTTACTGCTTTTATTACTGCTTAATAGTGTAGTCTTAACTTCTCCCCCAATGATGCATGCGAAATTCCCCCATTCATTCTAGTATGCAGTAATTTTCTGATAGTTAGATTTCCATTTCAAGCATTCATGTATAAGCTTTCCTCTAAATTTCCTGTGCAAACAACTCTCCCCAATGAATGAATGAAAATGCATTTTTATATATATATCTCTCTTTATGTGTTTGAAATCACCATGAGCTTATTGATTAATATTATATTTGCGTGATTCAAGTTGCCTGTTTCTAACTCCTAATATTCTCGCAACTAAGCATGTCATACTTAACTATGTAATAATCACGAGCTGGCATGTGATTCTAAATAAAGTAGAGCAATAGAAGATCGATTTCAGAAGTAAACAAATGCCTCCTAGAGACGAACGACTGGGACTCAAAGTCTTGTTATCTTTAGAAATCATTTTTTGACGAACGTTTTTGCGCGATTATACTACGATTCTGATGACTTTCAAAATGCGCGAAAACGGTCCCCGTCACTCCCAACCCACCTAAGACTCGAAGAGAACTCTAAGTACTAAGCATCTTTATGTGTGAAATGTGATAGACTTGTTGATCAGGAATTATAATGTACTACAGGTTTCTACGCCTCTAGGTGACCTTGAAAAGGAATTCTACCTAAAGGTGTATCGATATGATTGATAGCTTTCTCTCTACTTTTATTTTTATGGGGTCAACACAAAGGCGAACCCAATGTATATCTCCCCGGCTTATTCTACTTCTCTGCTTCTTAAGTGCTCGTTGGAATTTAATGTGCATTTTTGTAAACTGGGTTCTAGACAACCGACCAATGAGTTCTTACCTACGATAACTTGCCAGTCATACTCGTGCGATGAAGTGTGGCTTATTTCTTTCTTCTTTTCTTCTTTTCTATTTCTTTTCTATTTCTTTTTCTTTTTCTCTTTTTGGATACTCCTTTTTTTTTAAGTAGGTGACTTCCCTTATCTATGATTTACCTAATGGCAGCAAGAAGAGAATGGTCGTATGACTGGGCTCTGAACAATCGACCAATGGGCTGTTAGCCACGATAACTTGCCAACCATACCACCTTAGAAGGTTCATTAGCTACCCAATTTTCGTTAAAACCATCAAAAAGCGAGTTGGTGCAAATAGTGTGTAGATATTTAGATTTAAAGTCCCCTCAAATCAAAGGGCAAGTTGATAGGTCATGTACCTATCACCCCAACTTATTTAACCAAATTGAAACGAATTTTTAAATGGTGAGGACTCGAGAAACAAGTCCACATTTTAGTGGACACCTGGGCTGATTAAACTTGAAGACCTGATGATCTAAGTGTTCAGATCCTATTGTGTTATTTCCTAAGGTTGAAAATTTCTAAAGCCCAAGTTTTCTTTTCCTAATTCATTTTTTTTAATAAAAAGGAAAAAATAAGGAAAATTTATAAGAAATCCACAGAGCTAACAATATAATTCAAAAAATAAATCCACCCCCCATGCCTAACTCATGCAATGTCCTCATTGAAAATAAAAGGCATGAGAAAGGTAGAATGAAGAAAATATCACCTGTATTCCATGATGCTCGGGTCAACTCTGAGTCAGATTGTACAAGTGCTAAGTTTAATGCCATCAGCTAGGCGAAGTCCAGGTAAAGAAGTCACATCAAGGTTAAAGCAACTTTGTCTGAGACAGGTTCTGGAATAACACGGTCAACATAAGGTTTCAGACGTTGTCCGTTGACCTTAAAAGAATTACCCATCTTTGGGTCAGAGATCTCAATGGCCCCGTTTAGGAATATCCAATCAATGATGAATGAGCCATTCCACTTTGACCTAAGCTTGCAATGAAAGAGCTTAAGTCAAGAATCAAAGAGCTAGACCTTCTAGTTCAGGTCAAAGCTCTTGCAGGAAATCAGCTGGTCATGAAGAGCTTTGGTCCTAGCCTTGTACATCTTAGCATTCTCGCATGCGTCATTTCTAAGCTCCTCCAACTCAGTTAGTTGGACTTTCATGGTCTTTCCAGCTAAACTTAAATCAAAATTACATTTCTTGATTGTCTAGAATGCCCTATGTTCAACTTCAACAGGTAAATGGCATGTCTTTCCATACACCAGACAAAATGGTGACATGCCGATAGGCATCTTGTATGCCGTACAGTAGGCCCAAAGAGCATCATCATGCTTTTGAGTCTAGTCTTTTCTATTTGGCCTAACCATCTTTTGTAGAATGTTCTTGATCTCTTGATTGGAGATCTCGGCCTATGCATTCGTCTGGGGGTGGTAAGGCGTGAAGATTCTGTGATTCACTCTGTATTTCGCCAGTAAATTGCGGAACTGGGCCTTGGTGAAGTGAGTACCACCATCACCAATGATGGCCCTTGGAATCCCGAACCGATTGAAGATATTCTTCTTGACAAAATCGATGACCACCTTGTGGTCATTAGTTTGGAAAGGGATAGCCTCAATCCACTTGGACATGTAGTCAACAGCTACAAGAATGTACTGGTGTCCAAATGAAGGGAGGAAGGGTCCCATGAAATCAATGCCCTAAACGTCGAAGATTTCGACAAGAAGAATTGGGTATAAAGGCATCATGTCTCTCCTGGCTATGCACCCGAGTGCCTGGCATCAGGAACACGACCTCGAGAATTCCTGGGCATCTTTGAATAAAGATAGCCAATAAAATCCAGAGTGCAAATTTTTACAGACGTCTTTTTCTCAGAGAAATGTCCACCACATGTAAATGCATGGCAGAACTCAAGTATACTTTGGAACTTATTCTCTGGAACACATCAGCGAATAATCTGATCAGCACCGATGCGATATAGTTCAGGGTCATCCCAGAAGTAATATTTGGCTTCAGATATAAGTCTATCCCATTGTTTCTTGGTCCAATCTTGGGGGATTTGACCAACAGACAAATAATTAACCATGTCTACAAACCACGGAGTTTAGACACCTGAAACTGCAAGAATAGTCTCATCCAAAAAAGTACCAGTAATTGGAATATCCGGATGAGAAGAATCACTTAACAGTCTCGAAAGATGATCCACCACCACATTTGTGCCCTGAATTTGTCTTTAATTTCAAGATCGAATTCTTGAAGTAAAAGAATCCATCGGATGAGCCAGGGTTTGGCATCCTTTTTAGCCAAGAGATGTCTCAAGGTCGAGTGGTCGGTATAGATTACAACATGAGAACTTAAGAGATAAGCCGTGAATTTTTCCAACGCAAATACTTCAGCTAGCAATTCCTTTTTGGTAACAGTGTAGTTTCTCTAGGCCTCGTCAAGAGTTTTGCTAGTGTAGTAGATGACAAAGGGCTTCCTATCAATTTTCTGACCCAAAATAGCCCTAACCTCGTAATCATAAGCATCGGTCATGATCTCAAATGGGGTTATCCAGACTGGTGGTTGCAGCACCGGAGCACAAGTGACTACCGTTTTAAAAAAATCAAATGCCTTATGGCATGATTCATCAAAATCAAACGACGTATCTTTGGCCAAAAGGGTGCTTAAAGGTCAAGCAACCTTAGAGAAGTCCTTGATGAACCTTGATAAATGCCAGTTTATCATCATTCTTATGCATTAAAACAAACCTAGCTCTTAGGATTTACTCCGCAAATGGGTTTTTGGGCTACATTTAGGCATAAATTAGGTTAGGCATGCATTGCATTTTTTATTGTCTTTTTAATATGTTTGTGTGAGTGTTAGGGATGTACAGATATACAAATCCCTAAAACCCTAGCACTCAAGAAGGCAAATGGTGAAGGAGAAGCCCAGACTAGCTGGAACTCAGCTTGATCCAGCTCACCACAGCTGGAACCTAGCTTACTTGAACTAGGGTTAGCTCATCCCAGCTCCATTCAGCTAATCTCAGCTGAATGGCAGCTCAAGAGAGTTCATCTTAGCTCACCCTCGCTCAAGTCAACTCAGATCCAGCTCAACTTAGCTAAGTATAGCTCATCTCAGCTCCCACTAGTCCACAGGGAGCTCTAGCTAGCTTAGCTTAGTTGACAGGAGTTTACCCCAGCTCAGATCCAGCTACATCTAGCTCCACTCAACTCCAGCCAGCTGAAGAAGAACTCATCCCAGCTCAGGAAGCTCAAGCCCAGCTCCCGGGGACTTAGCTTAGCTCAACTCAGTTGAGCTAAGCTACCTTAGCTGCCTCAACCAGCTTGATTCTCCCCGGGAGCACCAGACCTAGCTCACCTCAGCTCATTATGGTAGAAGCTAGCTTACTTTAGCTTGGCTTAGCAACTAGCAAAGAACTAGCAAGCTAAGCCAGCTAGAGTAGCCCCATGCTAGCCTCTTCAGCAGCAGCCAGCTCCAACTCCAGCTCCATACTTCTCCTCAGCTCCTCCCTCCAAACCCTAGCTCCAACACCTTCTCCTCTACTCCACCTTTAGCTAAGCTAGCTTAGCTAGCAACCAGCTCCTTGGCCATCCACCACCTTCAAATTCAACCCTAGCTAGCTCCACCAACTTAAGCCTACTTAAGCTAGCTACCCTACTCAAGTTGACGCCACCACATAGCCATCCCTTCACCCCATTATCACCACCAAAAGACGCCATAAGTTGGCGCCAAAAACTACCCCTAACCACCTCTATATTGGTGCCAACTTTCAGCCCTTAATCCACCCTACACCTACCCACATAATCCATCCTAGCCATCCACCTACCCCTCCTTCTAGAACCCTTCTTGGCGCCAACTTAGACCCCTTTCTAGAAGCCATTTTGGCGCCAATATCAAGGGATGTCAACACCCATAACCACCCCCTAGGTGTCCCTTAAGGTGGCGCCAATTCACCTTGGCCATTGGATCCTTAACCACTTCCATCTCTTCATCTTAGCCCTCCATTCCAAGAGTCACCTTAGCCCCCTTCTTATTCTATAAAAACCCACCACCTACCACCATTTTGGAGCATCCTCCATTAGTGTATTTTGCTACCTATACCACCTATACCTAAGGCCAAGAAGAAGGAGTAGAGAAGGAGATTAAAGGGTCACATCACCAGCCCTTTTGGTGCCTTCTTCTCCCCACTCTCTTCAACTTGGGCCACGCTAAGGAGGAGGACTCTTCCACTTCAAGGAGGATGGCTAGGCAAGGGAGAAGGACCTAGGGTGGATGTCCACCCTTGGAGAGAAACTTAGGGCACGCCCCCTTAGGGTTTGCCTTGGAGGACATCACCTTGGCGGAGCACAGTAAGGAAGGAGTTGGAGGACTCTTTTCAAGATTGGGAGCTACCAACCTTGGAGCAAGAAGCCCTCTTCTTCACCATCTATTTAGAGGATTTGTGTTTGCTTTCCTTATTTGCAATTTTCTAGTAGTAGAAGCATTCCTCTACTAGGCCTTTTTGTGAAACACTTTTTCATTTATCTAGTTTCCTTCTTTGCAATTTCGTATTTGCATTTCTACTTACTTTGTTTTTAGCATTCTTCACTCCCTCTCCCTAATTATTCTAGGCCTCCACTTGCCTAGAGTGAGCTTAGGGAGAGGGTCTACTTGCCACTTAGAAGAGTATTTGAATTTGAAGTGTAAATCACTTTCCCGCCACCATTTCGCATGTTGTCTTAATTCAAAAATAAAAAAAAAAATGATATATTGAAAATACCAAAAAAGAAAGTTGAGATTTGTATTCCAAGCAAGAGAATCAATTTTGCAAACATTTGGCCTCCTTGAACAACCCTAGATACTCCCCTATCTAGGAATATAAATTTAAGAGTTAATCGGTTTTGCACGTTACAACGACGTAATTAACAAACCGCGTAAAATCGCTATCAAACCTCCTATAAAATCTCACATGACCAAGAATTGATTTGATTTTTTTAACCGATGTGAGAAGAGGAAGTTTGGAGATTGCATCCACCTTAGCTTTATCAACCTCAATTCCCCGCTCAGAGACTACATGACCCAAGACGATGCCTTCTTGTGTCATGAAGTGAGTCTTTTCCCAGCTAAGGACCAACCGTGTTTTGATACATCTCTTAAGGATCAATTCTAGGTTAGCTAGGCAAGAATGAATGGAATCTCCAAAAATGGAGCAATCGTCCATGAATACTTCCATAAACTCTCCCACCATATCTGAGAAAATGGCTAGCATACACCTTTAAAAAGTCGCAGGTGCATTGTAAAGCCCAAAAGGCATTCTACGGAGTAGGGACTTGGTTGTATCCCGAGTAACCATCTAAGAAACAGAAATCCTTTTGCTCGTCTAACCTTTCAAGGATTTGGTCAATGAAAAGAAGGAAATGATCCTTTTTCATGGCTGTGTTCAGCTTCCTATAATCGATACAGACTCTCCAAGAGGAAGCTGAACGTGTTGTGACAGATTCTCCTTTCTCGTTAGTTACAATGGTGATCTCGTCTCTCTTAGGAACAATTTGCACAGGACTGACCCAGGGACTATTCGAGATTGGATAAATAATTCCTACGTCGAGCCACTTAATAATTTCCTTCTTGACCACTTCTCGCATATTAGGGTTTAATCTTCTCTACGTCTAGCAAGAAGGGCGGGATCCATCTTCCATAAAAATTCTATGATTGCAATAAGATGGATCAATCCCCCTAAGGTCATGATGGTCCAACCAATTTCCTCTTTATGTTATTTTAGGACCTTGATCAATTTCATCTCTTGCTCCTTAGTCAGTTTTGCACTTATAATCACAGGGAGCATTTTTTTAGGTCCTAAAAATTGATATTTCATACTCTCAGGCAACGGTTTCAGTTCGAGCTGGGGCGGGTTTATGATGGAGGGTAAGGAGGATGCTAATGAAGATTCATCAGGATCGTCTAGTGGAAGAGGTTGGGAGTGAACAAAATCAACAACCTCTTCAGCGTATGGCGAGTCTACCACGGAGGGTTGTGGGTTAGGTTTGCTAGTGCTGGTCGAGTCCTCAAGTACATTGATCGACATACATGTCTTAATATTGAAATCAAGATCCTCGAGCTCCTCAATAAATCCACACAATCCTCATATCCTTTTATCGTCTTGAAAATATCAACTGTCAATTTCCTGTCTCCAAAGGCGATCTCCATACTACCGCTCTCACAATTGATGTTGGCCTTGGTAGTAGCTAGGAACGGGTGCCCCAGAATGATGGGCGTGTTTCTTAAATCTTCAGGGCTGATGAGAGTTAGCAATGAGCCCAGATTGTAAGTTATCCAGTGATATCTTCAATTGTTGCACAAGCTGGAGCATGGATCCTTGCATCTCTACCATCTATCGATTCAAATTAACCTGCCGCACAGGTTGACGGGCATTCCAGCTTGGCTGATTAACCTGATTAGGGGGCAGCTGAGTGTATACATGACCCTGACCCATTAATCTTTGCAGTGCATAGTTTTTGGGTCAGATTTGGGTCTGCTGCCTCAGATTTTTCCAGGAGAAGTTAAGGTGGTTCCTCCAACCCGGATTGTAAGAGTTAGAATATGGGTTGGACCTAACATTCTCCTGTACAGCATGCACATCCACATAGGGCGAGGATGGTGGGAAAGAAGAAGAGGGATCAGAGAAACTGGGATCAAAGGCCCTAGTTTGGAACCCATAAGGTTTCGAGTAATGCTGGCTCATAGGTTAAGCTGCTTCCTATTGATTTACGAATTCCCGTCCAGTAGGAGCTCGTGAAGAATGGAATCCCAAGTTCTGGGATTGAGTGGATCGAGAAGTATTTGCAGAGTTTCCAACCATCCACTCTTCCATTCTTTTGGTAACCAGGTCCACCTTATCCAGTTTATTACAAATCAATTCCATATCGAATGAATGAGAGTCATGGACCTCATTAACATTCGATCTGTGTTGTTGGGACCGATTAAAGGTATCCATGAAGGCATGATTGATTAATTCTCACTCATTTTCTCAAATAATTCATGAGCACCATCTGCATCTTTGTTAAGGAAATTGCCTCCACAAGAAGCATCCATGTGGTTACGGAGCTACTCAGTCAACCCGTGATAAAAAATCTGCACAAGTTGCCATTTCGACACCTCGTGGTATGGGCACTTCCGCAGTAGATCCTATAATTGCTCCCAGGAACCATGACGAGATTCCCTTGGCCTCTGGACAAAAGTAGTAATCGCCCGTCTCAAAGCATTAGTACTCCCAACTGGAAAGAATTTCTTTAAGAAAGCCGATTTAAAACCATTCCAAGTTGCGATTAGCCTTCCAATTGTCCGGTACCATTGTGCAACCTTATCGCTAAGAGAGTGGGGGAAAAGCCTCATGATCTGTAACGACCCGGTTCCCGAGTCCCTACGAGACACGAGAACCGGACCGACTCGACTAATCCCAAGACCTAGTCGTCCAACGAGGAAGTAACCAAAAGACAGTAAAATAAACCACATTCAGCATGAATATAACTAACAGTAAGAAAGTACAGCAGTAAGGAAAGAAACTACTACAGTAGGTACCACCACAACAGTAAAACAGCATTTATCGTATAACAAGAACTGCAGGTAAAGAAGGTACAGCGGAAACAAAAACTACTCACTAGAACAGAAACAAAAGGGGTACAAAAACTGTGGTAACTCTACTGGACCCTACTCGGCCCAGCGTCCTCCGCAGCCGCCGACCCTGGCTGCTCAACACCTGGTCCTGAAAAAGGTAACGAGTGTAACACGTCAGCAAAACGCTGAGTAGAGTGGCAAACTAACTAAAGGAAACAGTAGAGTGTACAGTAGCTGTTATGTTCTATTACTTCCTTTATTCACATCTTTCAATTTTTCTCACTATTTCATTTATTTCTCAGATCCTTTACTTGATCTCGAATGTCCTCGTGGGAACGATCTTGATTGCAGTCTTTTCCAAAAGTAGAAGTAGCACGTGGTGCTCTCCTGGCCGGGAGAGTCCCCCGTGGTGATCCTACCCTCAGTCAACCACCCCAAGGTCACTGACAGACGTAACGGTGACTACGGCACGCGCGATAAACGCACAGGTAGCTAGCCCGCACTGGCACGTGGTCAGTCGTTTCCGTTAACGGGTGCGCCCAAAGCACAGCACGGAACCAGGGCAGAGCCCTCTCAGTAACAGGGGTCCAACCCCTCCACAGTAACCAAACCGGGGCCTTGCCCCTCCACAGTCCGCGCACCCTGGCCTGACTACCCTGGTTTGCCCTAATGGGCCTAACAAGTCGGTGAAGGAGGCTAGCAGAACCCCGGGGCCCGTGGGGTAGCTAGTACTCTCCTAACACTAGTAGCTCTCCTCGGTACTACGTACACGAGGGCCAACAAGTCGGTACAGAGCGGCCAATCCTAACCCCGGGTCCCTGGGGCGGCTGGCCCCACTCTGCACTAAACAGGTACAGGTACTTCCCTTGGTACTGCGTACCCAAGAGACAGTACGAACAACATCTCAGTTCCATTCCTTTCTCTTTCCAGGAGTTCCACTCCTAATTCCCCGTAGGGTTCCATCCTTTAATCTCAGAACATCATATGTTTCACTTTCCAGATTCACGTTCTCAAAGTCCATGATCTCAAACATGTTTCTTTATTCATAACAGGCAGCTGTTAATTAAATTTACAGGCAGCTTTATATATTCCTTTCCATTTTTCCAAGACTGCAGTAATATACATTCCACTAGTTTTTCCATCCTAGGATTCATGCCATATCCTAGGATCTATCATACAATCTAGTTTTCCGGCCCTAGGATTCATGCAACACCTAGGAGCTATCATTCCATATATTTCTCATTCCTAGGATTCATGCAATGCCCTAGGTTCTAGTTATGGTTCCATACTTTAACAGATTTTATTAATACTTAAAGCCACTCTACCAGGTACAACGGGAGTAGTGGGGGCGTGATCGAGAATCCCGCGTGCCTCCGCGACTCTCAAGACTGCAACCGAATGAGGTCCTATCACAAGGATCAAACACAAGGAGTGTCTCAGAACAGTGTATAGCTACTGTAGGCGGGTAGAGGAATTAATTCTGAAACGAACGCAACTCGAATCGCGGAAAACGGAGCCCAAACGGGCCCTAAACGGGTCGAGAAAGACAATACTGTGCAAAATCAGACGTCTGGAACTCCTTCCAGACGTCTTAAACGGTGGATCAGAGAATTACCTGTTCAGCTTGGTTCCCCGGACGTCCAGAAGTCTGCGGGGACGTCTGTCCTAATCCCAGACGTCCGATGGTCCACACGGACGTCTGTAGATCACTCCCGCCGTCTGGTACAACTTCCAGATGTCTGATTCGCAAAGGATGGCGAATCAGTGAACCTGCGCACAGCCAACCCCCCTCCCTCAGTACGGTCAGTCGACAAGAAGGAAGAAGAAAGCGGAGACTCACCTTTCATACGTCTGTATGATCTTACAGACGTCGACCTTGCCGTCTGGCTATCAACCCAGACGTCTGATTCTGGAAATTTTTCCAGAATCAGAACCCTGCTCGGCCTCCGCTCGCGACGCCGCCCGCGTCGCACCTCGCGCGTCTGCTGCTCAGCCCGCAGCAGGTCCCTCTCCGCGTCGCTCCGCGCCCCCTGCGCCCTCCGCCGGCCGGCCAAGCCGCTCCGGCGAGCTCGCCCTCACGGCAGAGCCCCGCCCTCGCACGCCGCAGCTCCTCCGCGCTCACTGCGGCTGCCGCTGCCGCCCTCGTGTCCGCTCGCTCTCGCGCACAGGAAGGAGAAGAAGGAGGAGACGGTGGAGACGGGAGGGGAGGCGCGCCCTTTTAAGGCCGCGCGAGGAGGAGAGAGAAGGCGGTCGCAGCGCGCCTGCAGCCGCAGAGAGAGAGAGAAGAATCGCAGGTCTGCGCGCACAGGCGCGCAGACGAATCTCCCGTGCGAACATAACTGTTCTCCAGACGTCTGTAAACTATCCCGGACGTCTGGTCAGACGTCTGGATGTGATCCCAGATGTCTTGTCCGACGTCTGGGCCACCTCCCAGACGTCTTAAAAGGCGTCTGGGGCACGCGCTCGTTACATGATCATTTGCTCCTTATCCACGTTTCATGCTTTGCTGGTCTAGACCAAAGTGGTCAAGTCCTCCAAATGTCGAAACGGGTCTTCAGAGCCGAACCTGTGGAAATGCTTTATCAGGCTTAACACCTGGGGCTTGATTTCTATGTCTCCGCCTGGAATCTGGATGCCGGGACGTTCCTCGTAGCTTGAAGGATCATAAAAATGCTTTAAGGGCTGAGTGCCCTAACCATGCATTCACTAGAACCATTCTTGCATTTGCTACATTTATTATAGCTTCCTTTGTAATATCTCTTGCGGGTTCTAAGGCAAAGGAAGTGGTTGATCAGCCATGGGATCAATTTGATTGAAATTCAACCTACGCCTCCTTGAATGGCCTAATGGTCCTTCCAAGTGGGGATTCAATGACCTTCTAAGCATAAACTAGGAAGAGATCGGAAGGACTGGAGATAAGAACCCTGCAGCACAACAAAACAAGCATGTCCTTAAGTTGGGTAGCCTAAGGACCTATGCTTCAAAATAAACTCAAACTACAACATGAATTTTGTGTCGTCCTTAATCCAAAAGCTAGTTAAGTTGGGATGGCGAGACAAGGGAAATGTGTCCCGAAGGCCGCTAATTATGCCAAACCCCTACCTGCTTAAGTCGTTTGACAATTGGACCACCCAACCTAGCACCATCTGGAGAAAGCAAACGTCACAAATTCGCACCACAGTATGAGAAATATCTTGAAATAGACTGATGAGTCTTAAGGCCAACGTCTACTCGATTTTAGATTAGGCCTGGGATAGTAGTTGTTTTGGAATGTGGTGGGCTCTTAAAATGCTTTATGCCCTTAATTATTAATTGAATAAGTGTGAGTGCGTGCACAACCAGAGTTTTCAAAAAAGATTATTTGGATGATTGTCTTTTAGAGTTTAAATCTTACTTCAGTAGCTTTTAGGATTTGAATTAAGGTGATTTCAATCAAATTCAGGAGGCACGCCAACATTTGCAAACACGAGTGAAGATGTTTTCCTTTAAAATCAAAATAAAGTGGAGTGCCTGGTATTGACCTTAATTGTTAACCCTAATGAGCAAGCTACTTGATGAGTTATTTTTATATGAAGTGGTGCAGCCCAAACAACTCAAGCAATTGGCTTTAATACACCACTGAGTTAGGCATACAAGTGGTTATATAATCTGATTTCTACTCAATTATGTATTTGGATGTGTGTACCAATTCCAAAGATTGGGTTACCAGTTGAGTATGAAGAATCAGAAGAGCCTGTGTACCTCTGTGGTTTTTTTTTTTTTAGATTTTTTTTTAAAATGGGGGTGAGGTGGGTGAAGGTGAAAATCAAAACGACCAAACTAACCCTAGGGTTTATGAGAGCACTTAGGTTAATTAGGGTTTGAATTAGGGTGATGGAATGAAATCTATGGAGGGGGAAAGAATGGGGGAGCACTTATAGTTGTCTTCAACTGCACTTTACTCCTTTCTACCGCTTGTAGATTTCTGATCTGGGAACCTACAAGACAATAGAGAAGAAATAAAAGAGAGTTAGAAAGCAATTCAATGCGCAAAATGCAAAAAAGAAATTGAGATTTGTTGCCTCCCCAACAATGGCGCCAAAATATTATATCGAAAATTCGTCTCAAAAAGATTTGAGTTTTGAAAACTCGTCGTTGTAGTGTAATTTATGAGAAAATCCGAACAATCAAATAATTTTTACCGAAACTCAAAAGGAGTCTCGGGTCAAACACAGGGAAACTATGTCGATTCGAAATCCGCAATTATATTTTTTTTGTTATTTTTGTTTAAAGACGAGATAATCACAATGATGCTACTCTACTTGTAATATAAACACTATAACTAGAGAGAGAGAGTGAGAAAGATATATAGATAGAGAGAAAGAGAAAAAGAACTTTTATAATCAAAATAATGTTGTTACAACTACAACTAGAAAGCGGGAAATCTAATCTAGAAAGCAGTAAAGAGAAGGGGGAGAGAAGTTATCCTCCTCAACGGCTGCTTAGAGGACGAGTTGGACAAGCGACGCCTGGAAGAAGAGCAAAGACAAAGGATGGAAAACAAAGCAAGAAGAACCAGGGGCGAGGCAGGGTGTTGTCGTCACGGGATCCACCTCCGGAATAGGGGCGAGAAGACAACCACGGGTGCTCCACGAACAGGGTGAGAAGTGGACAAAATTTTGATTTTTACTCTAGAGGAGCATCCCGGGTTTGGGACAAGCTTCTTTAGAGCTTAGGAGAGGGAGAGAGATGAAGGAAGGGATGATAAGAATGTGGGGGTTGTAGGGCCTTTTTATAGGTGTAGAGGTTGGGGGCAAATAGGTCATTTTAACATTAAAACATTAAATGCATCAACCTTTAGTGACATATATAAATGTCACTAAAGGCTGAACATGGGTGTAGCATGCGCACACGCCCCCGCCTCTTTGCCTGCAGCCACTTCAACGCTTCTCCTCGTTCAGATAACCTCAGTTGTCCGATCTCGAGATCAGACGGCTTAAGATCATTCGCACCTGCTTCATCGCGCACTCACACATACGATCATGTGTGCAATGGCACGTCTAATCACGCGTGCGTGAATCATGGCCTCTGGGTGCACCACAGCTCCTCATTCACCACCGCCCGATCTTCATCGCATGGTCGCAATTGACTGCACCCCGCCTGCGCCTTCAATTTTTGGCACGCAGGGGCTTAACCCTGCGACCTCTACCTCATGAAGAGGCTCACCCAATGCGCTACGCACATGTTTGAGGTGCGTTTTGATCTAAGGCACGTGCGCTCATGGCAGTTGGATCAAGATCCAACGGCCCAGATCTTATGGCCGATTGAGGCGAAGAAGCACAGCAACGATCCTGGGGCAATTTGAGCGGCTGAGATAGCACCACATGGCACCATCTTGGTCATTCAGCTTCTCTGACTTGTAGATGGTGCCACGGATGTCAGATTGGTCTGATTTTTGCACTGTTGGGTTGCGATCGTTGATCCGAACCCATCCGTGCAGTCGGATTTGTCATCTAAAGTACGGATTTACACCACTTGGCCCCTTAATCTCAGATCTTTCTCAAACTGCTTTTGAAGCTACGGAGTTCCGATTGGGGCAATCCTGGAGTCGTTGAACTGCAATCGTCGCCCTGATCAAATCCGTATGGTTGGATCTTTAATCTGAGGCCCTGATTAAATATCGCCTTGACCCTGACCACCAAAGAGAGCAAATTACTATACAATTTGTACAATTTGACCTAAATGTATGATGATGCATGTTATACAATATTTACAATGCACGATGCTTCTGTGACACTAAGAAAATGCATAAATGAACATTTTAGGCTACTTAGTTGCATATACATCAGGCGCCACCTAGGAGCTCACAACCCCACAACACAATGCGGTGCAAAGGGACACTCCAAGCAAACTCAAGCTCTTGCTCCAGAGCTATGGGTAGAGCACCGTCCAAGACACTTGAGCTGCAAAATTGTACCTTAATGCTTCATTTAAAGATATGAAATATAGATATAGAGTAGTATCGAAGCGGAAACATGTTGACATCGCATCCTCAAAGGAGGCATTTTTCTCCCTTTCGGCGGTAGGAACTCAAACCAATCATCTGCTTCGAATTTCACTAAGACTAATTAAGGGGTTTTTCTAATTTATAAATAATTTTTAGTTGTTGGCTACGTGTGAAATATGACACAAGAATTTTTGCAAGAGATGCAAGTTTTTGGGTCAGAAACTAAGCCAAGTAATTTTCAAATCACAAAAAGAGATCAATTCACTTGAATCATCACGAGTTCAGGTGGAATTTAGAGAAAGATACTTGATCTAGTCTAAGAATAGACCCAAAAATTCTAAAAAGTGGATCTGCATTCTAGTCCCTAATTTGTTAAAGATTAAATCCCATTGTACCTAAAAATGAATCTTCCAACCTTAAACCTGATTTTCAAAATTTTCCTCAAAGAGTTTTATGATTTTTCTATAATGAGATGCATGTGAAAGAAAAATAGCATATTTTTAGGTTTTGAAAATCCTAAATCGATCGTCAAAATTTAAAAACACTCCCCCATGCTTATGATATGCAATGTCTTCAGGCATTAGGAGGGAAAAGAGATCAACTTAGTGAGAGTTGATCGATTTCAGGGTGGTCAAAACCTGGGAAAAGCAAAGAAAAAGGAAAGCAGGAAAAATGATGGGCTACCTCCCATCCAGTGCTATCTTTTACGCCTACTCAGCTGGGCATGAAATGATGCATGAAAGATGGATAGTCGTGTAAATAATTGGACACTTGAATGGCCTCAAGAAATAGGTCATCCTCAGGATCCCCAGAAAGATGATTAGTAAAAATATAGGGATCAAAATGAGATGGAGAAATGGAAGAATGATCCGAGTCTGGCCATGGTTTGAGTTCATGATAAAATTCAAACTCGAGTAGGTTGAGTGGTAGGTCCAATGGAAAGAGAGGGGGCGAGAAGTCAGTGTGATGAAGGGTGGGTGAAGTTAATGTGGATGGGTCAGGTGGAAATCAGGAGGAATTGAAGAATGAACTTCAAACACTACCACATAATCATATTCAGAATATGAATCAATAAAATCTGGACCAATGGTGGTCAAAGTAGAGTAGAAATTGATCAACATAGATTTCTCAATTATTGCTTCCATTTTATTATCAGTGTCCTCAAAAAATTCATGATCAATGGACTTCCTAGAAGCTTAGAAAATATCTAATGAGATAGTCTGGTTACCGCAACTTATATCCATGTTTCCAGAATGAAAATTGATATTAACTTTTGCAGTAACTAAAAAAGGTCCTCCAAGGATCACAGGGGCATTTGTGAGAGTCTCAGGTACCTCTATGTTAAGGACCAGAAAATCAACTAGAAATAGACAATTCCGAACCTTGATAATAATATCCTCGACAATTCCCCGCAGTTGAATGGTAGATCGGTCTACCAATTGAAATTGAACCTTAATAAGTTTTAATTCACCGAATCGAAATTCCTTGAATAAGATCGGGGACATGAGATTAATAAAGGCACCTAAGTCGAGAGGGGCATGATAAAGGGTGGTGTCATTTATGACAACCAAAATGAGTGGTGCATCCGTGTCCTTACTCGTGAGAGGTAGCTTGCTTTGTACAACTGAGCTCACTGTCTCAGAAAGGACCACCCTTCCTAGATTCTGGGCCTGTCGCTTTAGAGTGCATATTTCTTTCAAAAAATGAGCATAGACAGGGATGGCATCTAGGAGGGTGATGTTAGTCTCGACTTGCCCAAATAAGTCCAAAAGATCTTGGTGTGAGGGCTTTGATTTCTTTCTCTTAGAAGGATTGGATTGCAGTGCTTGAGGGTAAGGAATAGGATTTGAATCTTGTGTTTTTGGTGTGTCTTTTTCTTCTTTCTGCTTAGGGTTAGGAGAGTCAATTTGCATAGGTTGAGAGTGGGTTTCATCCATTTGATGTGAAGGCCCTAAATCAGTGGTGGTTTTCCCACTTCTCAATGTAACTACATGTGCAGTTTGGTTATAACTGGGAGGAGGTGGGGGGCCTGTTGTTGATAAAAACCTGGTTGGTGCTGAGGTATCAAGTTAATGGAAGGCTGATTAGTGTGGTTCTTATTTTGATTTCCACCCGGATATTGGTTCCTTTGATTGACAAGGTTGGGTATGGGCGAGGATGGAAAAATGTCCTGTAGGTCTCTAGGTCAGAGTAACCACAACTTGATCATGGAGATTGTTAATAACATGGGTTACTTCCAACATCTTGCTTTACATTCCCTGCACGGTTTTCATCATCTGGGCATTGGTGTCTTCTTGGGATGGCCTAAGTTGATAGAAAGTCCGATTCGAACCATACCCTCCAAATAGGTTTTTTTGTTAGTGAGGAACTGGATTGGTCCAGGAGTGAGTCGAGTAATTCCTCCAATTAGAGGAATTTTTAAATTGTTCCTAGAGGGTAGAGATATTTTAGTGGGGCTCTGATTTGGATATGTATAATTCCCCGATGAACCATAAAAAGCCTCAGAATATTGATTATACTCAGTAGGGGTAGCATTTAGTTTATGCAGATTTTCTCTCTTGAGGATGTTAGGTGGAGTTAGATGTGGAGCCTGTGGAGCTTGGGTAGTTGTGGTAAGTCTCCCTTGGTTGGCTAGGTTTGTTACAGTCCTAGTCACCTGTTGTTGATTAGCTTGTAGTTGAGCCACTTGCTCAGCTATCATGGAGTAGAGATTAGGCGGGGGGCCTTGATTAGGTAGCTCCAAGGTGAGTAGATGAGGGATGGAAAAATCATCATGTGGGTTAGATTGTGGGTTAGAGGACCTATTTTGTTTTTACATTTTTTTTAGGATGCAAGTGGGAGGAAGAATGCAAAAAAAGAGGTCTGTTTGTTGGGGCAAAATCAAGTGGTCCCTCCAAGTGTGGAGTTTGTGACCGCTGCCTATGCATATCATGGAAGAAATGGGGAGGAGACGAGGGAAAGATGAGAAGTGTGCAATCAAGCAACAAAATTCTAAGCCTAGTCTTAAGGTTGACTCCTTAAAACTAAAGACTTGGGAATCCGAAAAAGTAAGAAACCACTAATTGAACCCCCTTCCCAAAATCAACATGGTTAGATTAGAGAGGTGGCTTGGGCCCAAGTCTATCCTGGGAAAATCACCAGGGGCTTGTGTAAACCCATAACCATCGTTTGACTTCCCTCTTAGTCTGACACCAAGTTTAATTAAGGGGATTGGGATAATTAGAGATGACTTAAATTTCAGATATCAGGCCTAAGATGAAATGAAGTCCTTAGGGGTCAAATGACTACCAATTTTAATTTAGGCTTAGTAACTTAAGTGCACAAGGAATGTGATGGGTGTTAATTGGGGTAATGCTCGATTTTTTTTTTTTTTTTGTGTACAAATTTAGAAGGAAGTGGTACCCAAGCCAAATCAATAGGCTTTGCAAACAAGGAATTTTTTTAGTTGAAGTTTATGGAAACACCATCATGAGCCATAACCAGCTCAATTTGGTCTAAAAAGGTTGATAAATGCTCCTACTTATCCATCAGAAGGTCCTACGGGCACAATATCTATTTTGAAAAGAAGAGAAGAATATAAGATTATTTTTGAAAAATTAACAACATTCCACAAATACATAGTAACCACGGGATATTTCATGGGTTTATTAAAGGTCATATAGTCATTAATGTTTGATAAGTAGGTTCATACAGAACAAAATGGGTTTTCACACATTTTAAGAATTAATGGACATCTGAAACCCTAAAAATAGATCCAGTTAATTAACTGAGGTGTTAGTCAGGATAAAATTCATCTAAACCTTCTAAAAATCATAGAAAAATATTCTCTAAGGTTTGGTACCCTTGATTTGACCATCTGAACCGAATATGACCTAAAACAGTCTCAAGATAGATAATTAACCTAATTTGGGTTTTTATGTAAATTACCTAATCAAACTTGATCAAAACTAAAATCCAACTTCACCATTAGATTCCTTGGGTCCAAATTAGGTTTGTACCAAAATTTAGGCCCAATCTAAGATCATTTGACCTAGTTTACATTTTGATCCAAGTGTGACTTGTTCTCTCAAATAGCCCCTTAGCTATTGAAATCTTTGCAAAAAGCCCCTAACTTCTTCATCTTCTTTGCAAATCAATCCTTGCCACCATTGGATGTCAACCGACGTCTAGACGAGCTTTGACCAATCGAAATACTACTCAAACCTCAATCAAATCCCACCAAATTTGGTGGGATTGATGTTCACACCTAGGGAAACCTATTAGGATCAATTTTGACTACTAACTCCCTCTGATTCATGTGTGTGAACCCATGAAATCAGTGGGCTTCTTCTTGAATCCCAAGCAAGCTATGGAATTTGTTTCCTATTCTCCAAGCTCTCCTAAGCCCTATAAAAGACCTCCCATGCCTGCCATACCTCATTAGCGAGAAATAGAGCCAAAAACACCTCTTCTTCCTCTAGTCTCTGGCACGCTCCACCTCACTCTGGCAACTCTCCTCCTCTGACCTCTTCGTTGGCCGCCACGTACGATAGGCAGTCGATTCTTCTTCCCCTTGTCTTTCCACACCTTGTAATACCAGCGAGGTGTCCTCTAACCCTCCGTCGTCGCCATTCTTCACCTCCAAAGCATCCTTTGTCACTGGTGCCGGCCATATCAAACCCGATGCCTCCTCCGTCCCCCTTCGTCCACTACTTAGTCTCCTCGACTACTTATCCTCAGCAATTCATCACCATGCTACTACTTCACTGTTTCAACCACTCCTACACCGTCCACGTCTCTGTCTTCCACCTCGACGGCGTACCTCCGATGAACCCTAGCGGCCACCACAGTCTACCAAACCGGCCGCTCTCAAGCTCCACACCTTTGCCGTTCACCGTAGACCAAAAGCCCCAACTTAGTTGAGGCTATTGGTCCTTCATACCTTCCACCGAACACAACCACCTCCACCTTCGTTTTTCGCATCTGCCAGCCATCTCCGACCACTTCCGCAGCACGCCACCACCACCATTGCTTTCGCCACATCATCGCATTCCTACAGAGTTATTCTGACAAGGCCGCAAGGCTGTGCTCTTCAGTTCAGGTTCACAAGACACGCCCCATTGACAAAGCTTCTTTGAAGAACTTGAAGCATGTTCTTGCAGGTGCTCGCTTCAGGCAGTGTAGAACACTTCCAGGCAGTGCAGAACACTTCCAGGCACTCATCTAGGTCTTCAATTCGGAGTGTTGAGTGATCCCTCACCCTCAATTGGACCAGCCCTCAGTCACAACTTCACGCGGAGAACAACAGCCAAGATAGTCCCACATCGGGGATGTAGGAGCTCTCCACAACGCATAAGAGGAATTTGTGAAGAGAGCTTATCGCCTAAGTCACGAGGGGTCGAGTCCCTCACACGCACCCTCACCCGCATACCCGCCTATCCCCAGTGCTCGCTTACGATCACGCCCGCAGGCCTGCACCCAAATCTGGTTACTATTCCTACCCGATTACCCGATTAGCCCCGGGTCCTTGAGAGAAAGAAGAGAAGGAAATAGAGGGGGGTTTGCCTCGCTCTCTAACTCTCTAAAAGTTGAAGAAAAGAGGCCTTTGCCACCATGTGTGACTTGAGAAAGAGAAAAGCAGAGAAGAGAAGAAGAATGGTGCACACTCACTGTAGCAGGATGCTGTTTAAGTCGTCTGTCCTGAGCATCCGATGTCTGATTCCACCACTTTGTGCTTCTGAGGCTAAACTGCTTACTTACATTACGTGAAATTATTTGATTGATACTACTGAGATATTGCTATTATTGTAATTAGGGTAAATTAGTGATTCAAATCACCATTTTACCCTATTCTTTTTGCACTATTGACATTTGTCTTCATTTATATATCATTATTGCTTGGAGTTTTGTTACAAATTGTTTATCTTGTGCTTAAATTATTATCTTGAGATTAATTACAATACTTGCTTCCAGTGAACAACCTCGGACTTCAAATTCAAGTATAAATTGTATTTGTTTTTGTGTGATTTTGACCTTTACTACGACACATCTTTTATAACATTGATTTCTCGGGTTAACAGAAGTGTTTTAGGATTTTGATTAAGATTTAATGTGTTTTAAGATTCTCTCTTATTAATGATTCAAACAAGATTTTAATGTTCCACAAAATAGTAACAAACAGGTTATTGTTGGAAGTCAATTCCTTTAAAATTGATGTAACTAAGAGAGAAAATCAAAAACCCTAAAGTTGGAATTCCTAGTTATGAAACTCCTAAAAATGAATCTCTTTTTGAAATCTTTGGTGGTGGTCTAAACAAGACAAAAAATACCACCACCTAATAGAAAATCAAACAAGGAATCCAAAAATAATTTTTTTGAGATTCTAGAAAATTATTTGTTATTTTTTTAAATTTTTTCTTCTTACTGGTGTCAAGAGTCAGAAATAATAAATTCAGGAAATTGATTCTACAGAAACCTCAAATGGCCACAAAAAATTTTGAAATTTTATATGATGTGGATAATTTCTCAAGGTTTCTAGAAATATAAAGTTTTCTCAAATCTAGAATAAAATTCATGAACATTAAGAAAATAATGTCTGACCCTTATTTAGTCCATCAATTTTTTAATCTTTTCTGTTCAACAAAATTTCTTGAAAATTGGAATCAAGGTACCTTACACAAAGGGGCTTTCTTTGGTGAAATTTGGTGATTTTAAGAAGCTCCTAAGTGCCCAAACTTGATTCTTGAAAATCAAGACAAAAGTCAAAATTTTCATAAATTAGACACCAATAAGACTTAGGTGGTGGAAAAATGAAGCAAACAAGCAGTACAATGAGTTTTAGGGTTCCACCACCCTTAATTTTTCTTGTTTTCTGATTTTTTTGAAAATTTAAAGAATTTTTAAGAGATTTAGATAATGATACAAGAGATTGCCAGGGGTACTAACTTGAAATACGTGAGAAGACAAGTTCAGTTGAAGTTTCCCGCTCCAAGCGAATTTGAATCCTCTCCCACTCCTAATTTGCACCCTGAATCAAAACAAATAAAATTTTGTGAAGACTAAGCAAGCAAGAGAGAGATAAATGATGTGATTAACTCGTGCCTCCCCGACAACAGCGCCAAAAAGTGATGCGAGAAATACACAATTTGTTCAAAGCAGGTTTTTGTCGTTGAGATGCGTAAAATCAATCAACTCTTAAATTTATAACCTAGATAGGGTAAATATCTAAGGCCGTCCAATCAGACCAATTCATTAATCACATGAATTAATTCTCCCTCTCTCCCTTCAAATCCGTACTTTCTTTTTGTGATATTGATTTTTTTTGTTTTTAGGGTTTTCAGAGATAATCGGGTATTTTGATGCGAAGATGAACTACGCTAAAATTAAACCTACCACTAGACCTAAGTGACAAGAATAGAACTTTCTCTTCTAAGCTCACCCTAGGCAAGTGCACCTAGGGTAATTAGAAGAGGAGAGTGTAGTGTGCACTACAACTAGAACAACATGAAAAACACACTAGACATAAAATAGAAATTGGAAGGCAAATTTGTATTACCAGTAATCTAGACAACAGATAACGAAATGCTTTTTACAAAAACATTAAACTACTATTTAATACAAAAAGATGAAAAGATAAAGAAGAAGGGGGGATTTTCTGGTAGAAGATTTGGATGATCCTTGCTCCAAGTTTGGTTGCCCACACTTGAAAAGATTTCTCCTTCTCTTCTTTCTTCAATTGGTCTTCCTTCAAGCTCTCCTCCAAGGTGGGTGTCAACCACCTTGTTGGCTCCTCTTTTGCTGGCCGTCTCCTCTATGTTGAAGATGATCTCCTCCTTGGCGTGGCACAAGGGAGAGGAAGGAGAGGAAGAAGCCACCAAGGAGGCAGGTAGGTTGCCCCCTTGATCTTCTTCTCTTCTTCTTCCTTGGCGTGGATGAAGGTGGTATGGGTGGAACCTAATCTAATGGAGAAGATGATGTTAATGTGGTAGTTAGGAGGGTTTATATAGAAGTGGTGAGGGGGTGGTTGGCGTGGCCTTAAATGAAGGGTTAGGATTGGCTTTTGGTGGGTGGTTGTAGGTTGGATGGATGGGATAGGTTTGTGCCATTTGTAGGCTTGCATAGGTGGGTAGTTATGGGGGTTAAGGTGCCCCTTGGTGGTCGTCCACCATGGAGAGACACCATGGTTTTGGCGCCACCTAAGGAAGGTTCTAGAAGGGGGTAGGTGTATTGCTAGGATGTGGGGGTGTTTTGGAGGGAAAATTGGCACCAATTCTAAGGGTGGTTGTAGGTGGTTTTGGTGCCAACTAGTGGCGCCTTTTGGTGGTGGTTGAGGGACCAATGGGTGCCTAGTTTTGGAGCCAATATAGAGTGGGTTAGGGTAGCTTAGGTGGACTAGGTTTAGGGCTAGTTGGTGGACCTTAGGTAGGTGGGTTTAGGGTTATGGAGGGATGCCAATGAGGTGACTAGCTAAGCTAAGCTAGCTTAGCTAGTAGGGAGTTGATGGTAACACCATCATTAGCCATAACTAACTTAAATTAGTGGAAATCAAGTGATAAATGCTCCTACATGATCACCTGAGAGTAGTAATTCCACTCAAATCCATTTTAAGAAGACATTAAAAAGGGTTAAATCTGCAGTTTTAACATCACATCATAATTGCAGAATAACCATGGGATTTCCAAGGAATTAATAGAAGGTCAAATGAGCTTAAAAGTCTAAAGAGTGGGTCCACACTGACAGAAACAGGGTTTCACGCTTTTTGAGAACCACAACACACAAAATCCTAATTTCAGACCTACTTAAATTAAAGAGGTTCTGATGAGGATAAAATTCATCTAAACCTCTGAAAAATTATAGAAAAATATTTTAAGAGGTTTGGTATCCTTGGTTTGACCATTGGAACCCATTTTGATCGAGAACAGTCTTAGATAGAATTCTACCCTGATTTGGGCTTTTGTACAAATTGCCTAGTCAAATATGGTCAAAACTAAAATCCAACTTCACCATTAGATTCCTTGGGTTCAAATTAGGTTGGTACCAAAATTTGGGCGCAATCAGAATTCATCTTGACCTAGTTTGCGATTTAGTCCCTTAAATCTCTATTTCTCTCAGTCAGGCCCCTAACTTTTGAAATTCTTTGCAAATAGGACCCTAACTTCTTCATCTTCTTTGCAAAAACCCCTGCTGCCATTGATAGGTCAACTAACCTACTGGCATGCTTTGACCATCTCAAAATCGCACCAAATCAACTCCAAATCCCACCAAATTTGGTGGGATTGGTGTCACACTACAAGGAATCAATTGATTAGGATCTTGGATCCTAACTCACATCCTATAGCTCAGGAAAAGCTATCAAAATCTGCATGGAACCCAAATCAAATCACAATGAAATCGTGATGAATTCCCTTGTTAGAGCTCATCCTTGAACTCTATAAAAGCTTCCCCATGTTCCACCATCTTCTTCAATTAAGTTCAGGCCAAAATCTAGTCCTCCCCTCCAACTCCGGCCACCTCCGACCTTGACTCCGATGGCCCTCTTCCCCGTCTTCCTACGGCCTCCCAATCGCTCACCCCTTTGCTCCACCGAACAACCCACCTTCCGGCTTTCATCTCCAACTTCGGCCGGTTGATATACACATCAAAACACCACGCTGACATCACCGACATCTTCCTCGCAACTCAGCAATGGTCATGAGCTTTCTAATTGGGGTGACTAGCCCATATTCTTCTCCACAGGTCTTCGCCGGATCACTACCATTCGCCACCTACTCACCGTCATTGTCTGGCCGTTATCACCACCACAACCAACTCCAGCAGCTACGAATGGACATTCTGAAGGATACTAGATCCTCAATTGAAGAAGAATGGCATGGGAACAACTTTGATTTGAAGCTTGAATTCTCAGCTGCACACATGGGAGAAGGCACATCAATGCCACATCGTATGCATTAGGTCTCTAAAAGCACATAAAAGGAATTTCGATCTTCTGCTTATCACCTCTCACATGTAGGGGTGAGCTCCCTGCCTCACACACCTGTACACTCCTCACTCGCAGTACACACCACACAGGTCTAGACCCTACCCAGATCCGATTACCCACCTGAATACCCGAATACCCAATTCTGGAAGAAGAGAGAAGAGATGTGAGGTGAAGGGGGGAGGGTTTTGCTTCAGGATCTGTGTCCTGTTGCCTCGAGATGCATGCCTACTCACTCTAACACTTAGCAAGAATTTAAAGAGGCTTCTAATCTTGTGTTGGCTCTATGCTTGGTTGAAGTGCTGTGGCTCTGTTAAGGCCTTATGCTTCTAAGGCTTGGTGAAACTTAAGTCATCTGCCCCTTTGAGGCTGACATATGATCTGGTACTGGGGGATTATTTGGCTCATGGTTGACATGGATTAGTGGTTCAAAGCCACTATTGAGATATTTGATTAAATTGAATGCTTGGATTATGCTTAAATTGAAGGGGATTAATTAGTGATCTAAATCACCACTTTTTTTAGTCCTTTCTATTCTTTTTCCCCTCTATTTCTGAGATACAAATTGGGTTATTATTGCATATATTTCTGCCTATTGATTCTCATATATTATTGTGCTCATTGATTTAAATTGAAATTAGTGCGTGAATTCCACATTTGCTGCCTGCGAATGACCTCAGACTCACATCGATTTTGAGTTTTATAAATTTAAGTGTTTGTGCGAATTTCATCCTATACTACGACGTGTATTTCTTAAAAGACGATTCTCGTGCTTAAACAAGAGTAGGGTAGAGAGGTAGAGGGAGCTAGGGTTTTGGAGGAGAGGAGCTGGAAGGAGCTGTCTTAAGCTGCAATGGAGTTGGTGGCTACTAAAGAGAACTGCAAGGAGTTACCTTCGTTGGCTTAGCTTGCTAGTTCCTTGCTAACTGTTAAGCTAAGCTAAGATGAGCTGGCTTCTGCTGATATGAGCTGAGGTGAGCTGGGTCTGGTCTTTCCGAAGAATACCTAGCTAGCTAGATTAGCTAGCTTAGGTCAAGTAGCTCAACTCAACTAAGTTGAGCTCAGTTGAACCTCCGGGAGCTAGATTTGAGCTGGCCTGAGCTGGTTGAGGTCATCTTAAGCTACTCTAGTGTTCGACCACAAGACACGTTAAAGATTATAGCTTTATCGTTATAGTGCGAATCGCAGTAAAACAAATAATATTTATAAAGTTCAGTGAATACCGAGTCGTTCGCAGAGAGGCAAACTCAATTTCTATGCAAAATCCTTTCAAAGAGTTGTTCTAAAAATATTTATATATTTATATATCTATAGACAACAGATATTTAGAGAATTAAAGTTTTATTGCTATGGAAATAGTTTAAAACTATGAATAGAAATAACTATGCTAAAGTGAGAGAGAGAGAGAGAGAGAGAGAGTGATAGAGAGCAGATGACGATGACGTCACTTATGGGATTCTTGTGGGAAGTGCGGTAGCACTTTAGATCCAGAGCGTCGGGATGAGTGCCAGAGAGGAATTGCAGAGAGGGAGAGAAGCTGGAGTTGTATCTGGTGGGAGTCTGGTGGAAGAGATGATCAACAGGGGGCCTTGGTCATCTTTTATAGCTTTGATGAGGAGCAAAGAGGGCATTTTAGCCCTTCAACTCATGCAACAACCTAGGTTCGATCAGATCCTTCGATTGGGAGATCAACAGCACAGATCGCACCTAAAAATAGCCTCCAAAGCACCTTATACACTCGGATTCGCTCTAGTGGCACCACGCAGCAGCTTGTGAGCCGCCCGATCGTGATCACATAGTCCTCGCACACCCTCCACTTCGTCGCACACCAGCTGCTTCATCGTATCATGCGCTTCAAATTCAAAATGCGCGCTTGATAAATCGCATGCGCTCGCAACCTTAAGATTAACGTGTACAACTGTGCGTTGTGGCGACGTCAGATCTCGCATTTCCATCCAATGGCCTTCGCTACGCCACACGTTCATCTCCACGCCATGCAATCTTCATCTGATGGTCGGATTTTGCTTGAATGCCGCTGCCTTCCTAATTTGAGCCCAACGCAGCTCGATCCGTGTCCCTCGCTGTGGTTGTAGCGTGTTGACCAACTGCTAAGGGCACGCTTTGTTGCGTTTCCAAATCCATGTGCAGCTGCCCTCAGCAGTTGGATGATGATATAACGGCTAAGGATGATCCAACACTGTGGAATCATCTAGTTAGTTGATGGTAGTAACTAGTCCTAGTTAGGTTGAGCTTCCAGTGAATTGTTCTGAGCTGGAGGAGCTGGAATGGAGCTGGGATCAACTATTTTGAGCTGGTTTGAGCTTCCATCCAGCTAAGGTGTGCTGAATGGAGCTGAGGTAAACTAGTTAGAGCTATCATTCAGCTGAGATAAGCTGAATGGAGCTAAAGATAAGTTGATCTAGCTAAAATGAGCTGGGATCCAGCTGGGATGAGCTGGATCTAGCAGGAATCCAGCTGATAGGAGCTTCTCCTTCATCTTCTGCCTTCCTAAGTGCCAAGGTATGTGGGATCTGACTTTCTATCTATCCCTAACACTCAAGTAAACACATCAAAAATACAACTAAAATGGAATGCGTGCCTAACTTAGGTAAATGCCTAAATGCAGCCCGAAAACCTGTTTGCAGAGTTAAAAACCTAAGAGCTAAATCTATTTTAGGGCATAAGAATGATGATATACTGGCATTTATCACACCCCTATTCTGGCGGTGAGGGAAGGAACCAGCTGTGAGCATGGAAGCGAGTGTGTGCACTGGTTCAAGGCGGGAGGATAGGTGATGCCACCGAATTACTGAGAAGAGGCTGATGGCTCACGAAGGAAAATGGATCGCGATTGAAACGCTACAGTGTGCTACAATGCTACACAAAATAGGAGCTTCAGCAACTCAAAACTACACTAACGGTAATGGAAATCGATGCAATCAAAACCAAAAATCAGCGAGAATCCACTACACCCACCTACTCGCGAGGGAACTGGGCGGTGGTGGAGCTCACTGTGGTGTTTGGGACCATGGGGAGCTTCTCCCTACCTGCAGCATGCTCTCTCAACTAGGGAGAGAGAGTTGCATATGGGAGAGGAAGAGAGGTGAGAGAGGAGTTTGGCTGGTTGAGGACAATGGAGTGGCTGGAGCTGTGCGTGTGATGGGTGATGAGGTGAATGGCTGGTGGTTGTTATAGAGGGATGGAGTGGTAGTCGACCTCTTGTGTGGAGTGAGGTGGGGGAGGTTATATAGATGAGGGGGGAAAGAAGACAGGGGAATGTCGTAGGGGAATGGGATATTTTGGAATTTTTATGGGTAGGCACTTAAGGTGTTAGGTAATTAATGTAGGTGGTGAATAGGTAGAGTTAGGGGCTCAATCTCTCTCTCTGTCTTCCTCTCCATAAAATGCATTCATGCACATATTTATAAGATGCATGAATATCTACCTAATCTAAATGCAAATAGCTAGGAAATAGCATAAGATGGATTAATTAGCGGCATAAATTGTTGCACAATCACTAGGATCTTGGGTGAAGAAATCACATCAGCCTCAATTGGTTGCTCCAAACCAACCTGGTCATCCGCAGTCTCGTAAAAAGTATGCCCCCTATAGGTGCCTGAACAGATTTTGACATAAGTGCTCATGAAGGGGGTTCATCCTGGGAATCATTCCAAGATTGGACTAGAGCAATCACAAATTTCATCCTCAACCTTGATAATTTCCTAAGTAATAACTCACCCAGATCCTTATCCTCAACATCTTGGAGCTAATCCAATAAAGACTTGTTAAGATCGTCAATCATTTGAATTAAGGGCTCCAATTCTTTAGTGCAGGGTGTTGGCTGAACTTCTAAAGATTATATGATATTCCTCAAGTTATCCAACACCCTATCTTGGACCTGGTTCACTTGAACTGAATGGTTCGATTCAAGGTTGGGTGGGTTTGGTTTCAGTCCAGGAGTGTTAAGGAATTGAGGTTCTTGGGACCCTCTTTGATAGTAAGTTATTTCAGGTTTTTCATAGAGGGGTGGTGACCTATATGTAGTATAATCCTGGGGAGGGTAAGTGTTATAATCATCGTATCCTTCATGATTGTAGATTGAGTTAGGTTGATCATAGGATTGCTAAGATCTATAATCAATGTGGACATAAGAAGGATAGAAATCACAGTCTTGATGTCCAAAGTTAGACCATGGACACTGAGGTTCGGAATTGTATCCCCAATCAAGATTATCCCAACTAGTGGATGGATGACTGATGAGCCCATATTTGTGGGCTAATTTATTATTTAAATGCCTAGACATTAAGTTTATAGTTAGATATACATAGCATGTATTAATATGTAAATAAACTAGTTTACAAATATACTTTCATGCATATTTCATTCATGTGTAAGCATGCATTTGAATCAAAGTGGCTAATTATAAATTAGTTTGCATACATGCATTTCATACATAGTTTAAATGAGAATAGGATTTAGTATTTCTTATGGGTTTTGTACATAAATAACCTATATATATACATTTTCTTTTTATTAATTAATAGCTTCTCAACGGCTGCAGAGCTTAAAAGACAGTAGTGATGGGAGCGAAAAGCTTGGATCTCTGTTGCCACCATCATTTCATCTCCAATGCCCTTCTTGCATCTACGACTTCCCTGCAGCTATAAGAAAGGGAGAGCCTCAACCGGGCTCTGCAGGCCACCATCCCCGACCCACCAATGTGTAGAGCCTTTGGGCTTCTCCATTTCACCACCATCGACCTTGACTACGGCAGTTGCTCCACCACTGTTGGAGTGAATCGTGATAGGATGCTCTGCCAAATCGGAGCAACTGCGTTACTGTGAGCACCTCAGTGTGCACCCCTCCACGCTACATCACCTCCATCACTAGCAACCATCTCTAGTTCCTCGCCCCCGCGCCAGTTAAGACGTCTGGGATCATACCTCCACCTTCCTCTTTGTTTTTCCTTTATTTTTCCTCCACCAAAAAGAACCTAAACACCCTCTCCATGCACCTCCACTACCCGCATGCAATCACCCCGGGTGCACCATGCTACGCGCGTAGCCAAGCGCGCAACCCTCTTCATGCCTCCAGCAGTCACAACACCCCTCCGGTGCACCCAGCTCGCCTCCCCTCCACTCGCACAGCGCGCGTCTCCTCACCTTCAGCTTCCGCGTGCATCCGCCAGCCCGCAGCAGCAGCACCTGTGGCCGAGCTCAATAGTGCCCGCGCTCACCTGCACAGCCTGCGCACGTCCCCACCGACCTCCGGTCACACGCGTCCTTAGCGTCCTCAGCACACTCCTCCAGCAGCCCACGTGCATTCGCACGCCTCCAACAGCAACAGCTAGCAGCTGCCGCCTAAACCCACCTTCACCGGAGCTCCATCCGGCCTGCTCCGACTACCTCGCAACTCGCTATGAAGACAGCCGTGAAGCCCTCACTCCGGTCGACCTATTCCCAGAAGAGCTCCTCCAACGAACCTCTCCCGTGCGCAAGGAGGAGAAAGGAAGAATCCTCTGTTTTGGTTGGTATTTGTATTTACATTTACCTGCCATTGCCACAAAAAGATTTGCTTGGTTTATCATTATTTTATTATGGTGATTTTATGCAAAGAACCTCCCTCTTTCTCGTAAATACAATATCAGCATGTTAAAGTCTTATTATCTCAATTGAAAAGCGATTTTGGCTTAATTACTTGACAAAATTAATAGTGAACATCGATTTTTGACCCTTGCGAGTTTAAATAGGCCACTGCCTCCCTGTGGATACGATCCGCTCCTAATTGAGTGGTTATATTAATTGTTGATTAGTCGATTTACCACCACTTGCATACTACAACAACGTGTTATTTCATGTGTGAAACTTAATCGAAAGAGAAAATCGGCTTGTCAATGACCATAGGTCAAGTCATGATAATAATCATCTTAGGAATAAGTGGTGGTAGGAGGATAAGATTGGAAATATGTGTAGGATGTGGAAGAATACATGGCAAAGCAGGAGGAAAAATAGAGAAGACAAAGGTGCCCTGTAGTACAACCAATCAAACCTGTCCTTAAGCGGGTAGCCTAAAGACCTACAAAACTCCTAGAACTCGTCTTAAGATTATAAAAGATTTAGTCTACTTTTATCCAATCAATCCAACCACTTAGAAGGAAGAATTGGAGAGAAGGTTCTTCCTTTGTCTTGGGCCTTAGGTTCCTTTGATACCCCCCAACTGCGGTCGTTTGACACTACTCCCCTAGCTAAACATCAGATGGACCGATAGAAGCAGAGTAATTGAAAATAATCTCAATCTGGGCCCCGAAGAGCGAGTAAATCCTTAAGGCCAATGTCTACTCAGTTTTAGTTAGGGTCAACCTAGCCCAATTAGGAACCTATTCTCACAACCTATGTCTATCCCTAACCCTACCTACATAGAACCCACGAAAATCCTAGCCTAATCCTCTTAAGTTGCTGCCAACTTAAGAAGATTTTATCCCTTGGTGGTTGGCCAAGAGATAAGATCTTATCTCTTGGCAAGATTTTATCCCTTGGTAGCCACCCACCTGTTAGTGGCATAAGAAGGGGGGTTGAATTGTGAAACAAAATTAAATTCAAATAATTGCAACAAGAATATAGGTATTTAGAGAGGAAACCCTCACGGGAAAAACCTCTACCTAGATCTCTCAATCTAGGATTTTACCCCAACCCAAGTAGGAATTAGTAGCAACAAGTAATCTTACAAAAGCCCTCTTCCTGGACAAACCCCAAGAAGAGTTTTGCCCCTCTACTAAGAGGAAACGGGAAACCCACAAAATGGGTACCCAAATAAACTATCAAAAAGTAATATAAATGTATAAGCCTTTAATAAAAGAATAAGAATACTCCCTTCTTCAAACCTATGAGCAGCAGGAAGAAGAGTTGCTCTCAAAATCAACAACACAAGTGAAGCGCACAAAAGAGCACAAATGAGATCAAAATCTTTTAAATGAGTAGAATATGAATTTCTTTGTTATAAATTCTTAAGGCTACCTATGGGGGTATTCATGGTGTAGGAGGTCAGATTTGAGCTTTGGTAGTCGTCGAAATTTGTATTGAATTGGAATAAATTAAGATAGAACGGCTATAAAGCATTAACTCAAATTTTGACTATATCAGACATCCGAAAAACCATGATAGACATCTGAAAATACTATTCCAGGTGTCTAGGAATAAACTAGGACGACTAATAAAACTCTAGGAAAGAAAAGTGGTTACTGGATCAAATACAAGGATGTCTGAACAAAAATTAGACATCTGAATATGAATGTTCAGACGTCTGAAAAAGCATCAGGGATAGACTGATCATTACTGGAATGAAGTTAGACCCAAATAGGGATCTAACAAAATATGGTCAAACGACTTAAAAAGAACCAGTAGACATCTGAATAAATTTAAGGACGTTTGATGACCTTCAACGTTTCAAAATCAAAGTATAATGAAAATACTTAATTACGATCAATATAAACGTTGGAAAGAAAGTGAACGTTGGACGGTTTTAGATGGCTCAAGACAATGACAGACGTCTGAACAACTCCTAAGATTATGACCATTGTTCTATAGATTTAAAGAAATTATTAAAATCTCAAGGAGGCATCTGAAAGGAAAACAACCAGACGTCTGAAACTAATAATAGACACCTGAAAAGCTCAGATAATAAAGGTTGCAAGGTCTGGTAATGAATATAGGTTCTGGACATGATCTTGGACTTTTGGAAAAATGCATTAGACATCTTAGAAAACAAACTCAGACGTCTGAAGGTAAAGAGAGATGTCTAAAAATCCAATAGAAGTAAGACTTTACAAAATAAAGAATGCGAGTAAGAATAGGAAAGGTCAAAAGACATCAAGGCATTTTTACATTCTAAAAAAAATTTAAAATAAAATCTTTTGCCCTTCCTTTTCCTCGATCCTTATCTTTAAATGCTTCCTGCATTTTAAATCCTTCCTGCAATATGTTGTCTTTTTTAAGAAATAGCTCATTTGTCATTATCAAAAATACAATGATAACAACACCACCTAGGTTGCCTATTTTTAGAAAATGCTCTTCCTATCCTAGCCTTACAACTTAGATCCTAAGGTCCCTATTCAACCAATCCAAAGCATCACTTTTGATTAAATCACAATCATCCAAATTAGTGATCCTAGGCACTCTAGATCAACCAATAGGAAGCCACTGATGAGAACCTCATCATGAACCCTAACTAGCACAATCTAACCTAGATATGCAAGAAAAAGCTCCTACATAACTTATAGAAAGGCTTGACTCAGAGAATTCTGAGTTTATGAAGAAAACAGGTCATAAGGGGTAAGAATGTAATTTCACCAACACAATCAGTAAACATGGTAACTCAAGATCCAAACATAGGTCAAACTAACCTAATAAGAAGGAAAGTGGGATGATTTGATCCAACAAGGGCTACAACAACTCCACGGAATTAAATGACATTCTGTAACCCTAAAACAAATCCACTTCAATTCACGAGGTTCGAGGCAAATTAAAAATCGAATAAACCCTCTAAAATTCATAGAAAAATAATCTCTAGGGTTTAGAACCTTCAATTTGGCCTTGGGAACCCATTTTGACCTACATTGAGAACCATGCCCAATTAATGATTTAATTTGGGTTTTTACATAAATTGATCGGTCAAACAAGGTCTGATCTAGAAATAAAATTCACCATTAGAATCCTTAGGTCCCATTTAGTCATGCATAAAAGCTTGAGCCTAAGAAGAGACCTTCTTGACCGACTTTGCATTTTGGTCCTCATCTATTACTTTTTGACCCTCAACTTTCGAAACCCTCGCATTTTGGCTCCTATGTTCTTCGTCATTCTTTGCACTTAGGTCCTCCCTGCAAAACACTGACCAGCGCCATGCTCCGGTGACTTTGCACGGAGCATGGTGCCGCGTAGGGTAGGGGAGGCCCTCTGCCCGTTGAACCGGGTATTCCCTGCGACGTCTGCTGTCGCAGGGACACCACCATGATCTCTCCCATCGCCCACACCTTCCGTGCGAATGCGCGGAAGGTATGGGTTGTAACTCCGGCCATATTCCTGCGAGGGAGGCACGTCGCCTCCCTGCGCCCACCCCTCCGCCTTTGCCTTTATAAGGACCACCGTCGCCTGCCGATGGAGCAGCTCGGTCCTGACAGAGAAAAACCCCCGTTTTTCCTCTCTTCCCAGTCCGGCAAAAGCCCACCAGCTCCGGTGGTTCCTCCTCCTCCGTCTCGTCGCTTTGCTGCAATACCAGCAGCAGGGCCACCTTCGCCCGCTCTTCCCGCGTCGCGCCGTACCCAACGCGTGCCCTCTCGCTCTCTTCCTCGCCGCCGCCCTCTCCCTCTGGGTATCTTCTTCTCCGGCGACAGTCGATAAGACTTCCGCCCTGCTCCAGCCCCTTTCATCCCTGTAACTAGGTCAGAACTTCTCCCCATCTCCCCCTCTTTCTTTTCCTCACTGTCTTTCATTTGATTAAACCCTCGACTGCTCCTGTCCACCGTCACCCTCTTCGTCTTTGGCCACCCTCCGGCGAGACGCTCCCATCGCTCCGCAGCCCCACACTCCTCGCCGACCCTCACAGAACCTCCGCCTCATCACGCTGAACAACCTCCGCCCACCCATTGCCGCTCCACACCCCCACCACACTCCCCCGATCAAACCCATTTTTCCAGTCACTATCCGACTTAGCTCCGCCGCCAGATGCCGCCCCACGACCTGTTGCACCCTGCACCACCTTCGCCATGCCACGGCGAAGGTCCCCCGCTAGTCTGATTAGGCCGAAAGGCCGTGCTTCTATCTGACAAGGTAGCAACCCCAGCCACCATTAACGACGACTGAAGCAGCTTCGAGGCGAGCTCCAGGTCCTGCAACTTCAGGGTCCCAGGTGCTACAGCTTGGGGTGAAGTCTATGGAGACTTCCGCCTCATCAATTGGCACCGATAGTGGCTGCAGCTGAGCGGAGAGCAAGGTGGAATCGTCCTGCGGGCGCGCGCAAAAAGAGCACAGAGGATAGTCCCACATCGTGGGATTTCGAAACACCGCGCCGCAATAAATTGATTTTGTGCTTTTACTTGGTCACCTCCGAAAGCACTGGGGTGAGGTCCCGCGCCCACTCACCCGCCCGGTCCGCGAGCTCATCACGCGGATCCGGCAGATCCGACCGGACCCTATCTGAGCACACCTTGCGCATCACCCACACACCGGTGCGCCTGGTCACGGGCACGAAACCCGATCCGATTACCCGCGGCTCTGGGAGAGCGTCCTTCGAGTGCTTTACAGAGGGAGAGATGTGCAGGTAGAGGGACAGGGTAGGTTTTGCTCTTTGTGCAGGGACAGGGTGCGAGAAGCAGGAAGAAGAAGAAGAAGACCGCAGGAAGAAGAAGAAGAAGCACAAAGGAAGCACTGTAGCAGACGCCACTTAAGCCGTCTGATTGAGAAATCAGACGACGGATGAAGCTCTGCAGACAAAGCAAAGAAGAAGAAAAAGAAAAGAAAAGTGCCGCAGCTGAAAGCAGAAAGAAGAAGGAAGAAAAAAGAAGAAAAGAAAAGAAGAAAAGAAGAAGAAGAATTGAAGAAGATCAAGAAGACAAAAGAAGAGAAAAAGAAGACAAGCAAAGAGAGAAAGAAGAGAAGAAAAGCTGAGAAATAAAATCTACCTCTCTCTCTCTCTTATTTTTGTAATAAAAGCATTGTACTTCTAGAATTCTAGTAGCTCCCTGAGTTCGACCTCGGAAGAAAAACATTTCTGAGTAAAATTGTAATAGTGGCAATGACAAATCGTAGCTATTTTACCTGTACCACAACGACATTACTATAACAAACAAAAGACCTAGCCACGGTCGGTCACACTACAGCCATCATTCTTGGTGCCGTTGCCGGGGAGCTACGGCTATTCTAGAAGCTTTGAATTCCTTTTAAGAGATTGCTAATCTTTTTCTCTCTCTTGTGTGCAGGTTAAAGAATGAGAAGAGTAGCCACACAACCAACTCTCCAACAACTAGGTAATCCTCATTAGCCCTTTTCTTAACTCCCTTAAAGTCTAAAAAGGAACAAAAAGAAAAAAATCAACTTAGGGCTACCTGCATCATACATAGTAATTCATCAAAGTTGCCTAATTTTCATTTCAACTCATGCTTAACTGTCCATCCAACTAAGGTAACTAGGGCTAAAACCTTCTTGATTGAGCCCTAGATACCAAAATTTTGAGGTAACTTAAATGGACCAACTAGAGCCAATCCAAGGATTAAAAATCTAGGGTTTTGTTTTAGAGACACATCTTCTATTAACAAAGAAAAGATCTTCCTAAAAAGATGTGTGCCTAAGCCATTGGTTGAAAATACCTATTAAGAAAAACCCTAAACAATTGGCTCTCTAAACACTTGAACCCTAAAAAAAAAAAGGGCCTAAATTCTCAAAGGAATCCCTAGGTGAAGTTGACCCTTAGGGTCAACCAACCTTCAAATTAGGCCACCTTGTTCACAAAAATACCTAAGAGTTCAAGTGAAACCTTAAGAACCTTGATCTTAAAGTAAAAAAGGTAGACTTAAGAGGTCAAGATCCCCATTCTGGTCTACCTGGAACCGCAGTGACAAGAGAGGTCGGGTGGGGGAAACCCTATAACCCATGGGGACGCTCTACCGTGTAGGGGTCTTCGTGGGACTCACCCTCTCTGGCTGCCCAGGTAATTCTCAGGTGGACGATCTTTTTGATTAAAGGGTCCATCTGCCCCGCACCTCTGTAGTCACCTAACACATTTTTGGGTGTCTTGATTGGGTCCAACACCTTCTAAACTCATCTATTCCAACAGTGCATGAACGGTAGGAGATCCTTAAGACCACCCTTAAGATCTCCTTTAGGAATTCACTCTCGTCAAGGCCAAACCTCGACGCCCGTGTTTGCACAGCAACCCTACCCCATCATTCTCTCATCTGATTCTGAACCAAGCTCTCCTTATTCCCCCATCATGGCTCAACCAGTTGAGGAAGAAAACAATCTGGAGCATCAGCTCCAGCGACTCAATGACCTCTTCCAAAACTTTGTGCACCCACCGCAGCGTCTTATAATGCGGGACCATTATATTCCTGCTGTGGTGGCCATTGAGCCTCGAGTCAGAATCCCGACTGGAGGACCTGATTCCGAATTAAAGCCCAATATGATTCATGTTATACCTAAATTCTATGGGCTTAATTCCGAAGATCCCTTCCAGCACATCAAACAGCTAAAGCATCTGGCCCAAACTTTTGGGTCAAATGCGCAAAATCGGGATATTCTTCTCATGAAGATGTTCTCCTTCTCTCTTATGGACAAGGCCGCTCATTGGTATCAAACTCAAACCTGGCCGATCAACACTTAGGAAGAACTTCAGTCCGAATTTTTGAAAAAGTTCTTTCCCGTTGGTCAGACCAATGCCTTGCGCCATCAGATTACTCACTTCACTCAGCAAACAGGGGAGCCTCTCCATGAGGCATTGGATCGCTTTCAGGATCTCATGAGGAAGTGCCCCCATCACGGAGTTCCTAAATGGGAACAGGTCCAATCTTTTTACCAGGGACTCCGTGAGGACATCTGTCTCTTTGTCAATGCAACCTGCGGAGAGAATATCATGGGTCAACATGAGGACACCGTGTGGGAGATTCTCGAAAACATGTGCGAGAACTCCATCAACAATGACTCCAAGGGATTATTCGACAGGACGAATACCCGCGCATCGACGAATCTTAGGGGAGCACATGAGACGCAGGGCCTATCCGCATCAGTCGACCTGGAATTAATGGCCAGTCGATTGGACAAGGTCTCAATCATCGAAAAGAAGGTGGATGTGCTGACTCAGCACCTGCAGCGAGCCACCTCTACGCATAGCTCTTTGCACAGCCTCCTTCCACACGGGAGACTATGCAAAACATTCTCCATCGATCTTCTCCTAGGATGGATCCATATCCATCATTTGATTCTCGGACCGGAAGTCCATCCGATCCTTTCTGCACCAGCCCGGGGAATTCCATTCCCCCTTTCTCTGACTCTGTGGAGGTTCCTCAGACCTGCGAGGACCTCAATGCCATCCAGAACGACCCGTTCTCCAACACCTATAACCCTGGATGGCGAAACCATCCCAACTTTCAGTGGGCGGGAAATTCCCAAACCAAAAGACCACCCTTTCAGCCCCGCCCACAACCCCCTCGTCCTTACCAGCCGCCTCAGCCTCGGCCCAACCCTACTTATCCATCAGGGCCAAATCAAGATCAAATGTCCCTTATCCTTCAAACTTTGGCTGACATTCAAAGAACGAATGCGGCTATCCAAAAACAACACAAGGACGAGCTTACAGAGGTACGAAATCAACTGGCCCAGTTGGCAAATTATCGCCAGCCAGGCACTCTTCCTTCCCAACCTCTTCCTAACTCGAATAACGTGCCAACCCAGCGTCGCGTTATGAACCCAAACTCGAGCCAAGCCCATATGATTTATCAGGCTCCCTCTGTTCCTTCACCCGACAGGATAGAGGCCTCCACTTCTTTTGCAGGCTACCAGCAGCAACCCATCTTACCCAATCCCAACCAAAACCAGGCAGGACTTAATTCCATAACGACCCTTAGTGGTAAGGAAACCCAAGATCCACCTCACCCAAACCACTCCAAGCCTGGTAGTGATCCCAAACCTAGGACGGTAATCCAGGACGTTCCTACCCCTGTCCCAGATCCAAGACCAGGACCTATCCTAGAAGAACCAACCAAGATTCCGTTTCCCGAGGCCTTGACCAAGGGAAAGAAGACTACCAAGCCCATGGCACCTGAGGAGGACCTGGTCAAGCTCTTTGAGCAGGTCCACATAAACATCCCTTTGATGGATGCAATCCGCCACGTACCGGCTTACGCACGATTTTTAAAGAATGTGTGTACACCCCAGCGTAAGCCGCGAACCAAGAGTGCGAGTCTAATTGTTCTGTCAGAGCAAGCCAGCTCTGTGATCTTAAGCAGACTCCCACCCAAGGCTAAAGATCCTGGTACTCACCTGATTTCCTGCAAAATAGGTGATACCCAATTTGATAGAGCCTTGCTAGACTTGGGTGCTTCCATAAATCTGATACCCACATCGTTACTTAACCATCTAGAAGAATCTGAGCTAAAACCCACTGAGGTGACATTACAATCAGCATATCGATCTATAAAGTCACCAAAAGGAATTCTCGAGGATGTTATTGTGAGGGTACGGGATTTCTACTTTCCTGTAGACTTCATAGTCTTAGACATGGACGCACCTGAGAACCTTAGGGATACACCAATCATTCTAGGGAGACCTTTCTTGGCTACTGCTAGAGCCAACATTAGCTGTGAGGAGGGCCAAATAGAGCTCAAATTTGGGAATCAAACCCTGAAAATTGATATATTCAAGGCCCAACAAAGAATCAATTGCGGTGTCATAGAACAGATTTGTGACATAAGGGCTTTGGTTGATGAAACACACTTCCAGAATGACCTGATTATACCTCATCAACCGCAGAAAGATCTTGACCCGCAAACAGAGGAGTCGAATCTAGATTTGGACAACCCAGTAACTCCTACCCTTGAACCTCACATCTATGTTGAACCACCCGTCGCTGTTGATAACCCCATCCTCGAGCTGAAGCCCCTTCCTGCTCACTTGAAATACATCTTTTTGGGTTCTAATCAGACCCTTCCTGCAATTATCAATTCCAACCTCAATCCCGAACAGGAATCCCGTCTAATTGCTGTCTTCCAGCAACATCGCAGAGCTATCGGGTGGACTCTCGATGATTTGACTGGAATAAGTCCCTCTTATTGTACTCATCATATCTATTCAGAAGAGGGCGCACGACCTTCTTGTGAAATGCAGAGACGTTTGAACCCTAATCTGCAGGAGGTTGTGAAAAAGGAGATCATCAAGTGGTTAGATGCCGGAATCTTCTACCCGATCTCCGATAGTCGTTGGGTGAGCCCAATTCAGGTTGTGCCTAAGAAGGCAAGACTCACCACTATAACGACTGAGACCGGAGAAATCATTCCTACCCGATTAGCCAACGCGTGGAGAGTCTGTACAGATTACCGCTGACTCAATTCCTCCACGAAGAAGGATCATTTCCCACTACCTTTCATTGATCAAATTCTCAAGAAACTAGCGGGAAATAGGTTCTTCTGCTTTCTTGACGGGTACTCCGGTTACAACCAGGTGGTAATCCATCCTGAGGACCAAGAAAAGACCACGTTCACCTGCCCCTTCGGAACATACACTTTCCGAAGGATGCCTTTCGATCTTTGCAATGCACCCGCTACTTTTCAGCGGTGCATGCTTGCCATATTCTCAGATATGGTAGGTGACTATCTGGAAGTCTTCATGGATGACTTTTCAATTTTTGGAGCATCATTTGACGATTGCCTCCAACACTTGGTCCAAATACTCAGGCGATGCATCGATGTGAATTTGGTTCTTTCCTGGGAAAAGAGCCATTTCATGGTGCCTGAGGGAATTGTCCTGGGACACTTAATTTCGGAAAAAGGCATCCAAGTGGATCGAGCTAAGGTTGATCTGATCTCTTGCCTTCCTATGCCTAGCTCGATCAGGGACATCCGTTCTTTTCTGGGGCACATCGATTTTTACCGTCGCTTCATTCCGGATTTCTCGAAAATCGCCCACCCCTTGACTTCTCTTCTCTCTAAGGATGTACCCTTTGAAATCTCCAAGGAATGCACACTAGCCTTTGAAAACCTTCGTGACCGAGTCACCTAGGCACCTATCCTACAATCCCCTGATTGGTCTCAACCCTTTGAGATCATGTGCGATGCGTCTGATTTCACTGTAGGAGCAGTCCTGGGGCAGAAAGCTGACGGGAAACCCGTGGTCATCTACTACGCTAGCAAGACACTTGACGAGGCTCAGCATAACTATACGATTACAGAGAAGGAGCTGCTAGCCGTAGTATTTGCCCTTGAAAAGTTCCGATCGTATCTCCTAGGTTTTTACCGTCGCTTCATTCCGGATTTCTCGAAAATCGCCCACCCCTTGACTTCTCTTCTCTCTAAGGATGTACCCTTTGAAATCTCCAAGGAATGCACACTAGCCTTTGAAAACCTTCGTGACCGAGTCACCTAGGCACCTATCCTACAATCCCCTGACTGGTCTCAACCCTTTGAGATCATGTGCGATGCGTCTGATTTCACTGTAGGAGCAGTCCTGGGGCAGAAAGCTGACGGGAAACCCGTGGTCATCTACTACGCTAGCAAGACACTTGACGAGGCTCAGCATAACTATACGATTACAGAGAAGGAGCTGCTAGCCGTAGTATTTGCCCTTGAAAAGTTCCGATCGTATCTCCTAGGTTCCCATGTCATCATCTACTCGGATCACACGGCTGTAAGGCATCTCCTTGCCAAGAAGGACGCGAAGCCCCGACTAATTCGTTGGATCTTACTGTTGCAAGAATTCGATCTTGAAATTCGCGACAAGGCGGGAAGGCAGAATGTGGTAGCCGATCATCTGTCCCGTCTTCCTTCTGAGATTATCAACCCTTCCGGACCCATCACAGAATATTTTCCTGATGAGCACCTGCTGACTATCGGTACTAGACTTCCATGGTTTGCTGATATAGTAAACTACTTGGCATCTCATCAGATCCCGTCTGATTGGCCGAAGGCCAAGAAAGACAAATTGCGTTCGGATGCCAAGTATTACATCTGGGAAGACCCGTACCTTTTCCTCATAGGTGCTGATCAAGTCATCCGGAGATGTGTCCCGGAAGAGGAAATCAACAATATCCTCTCTTTCTGCCATGACCAGGCATGCGGTGGCCATTTCTCTGGGCATAAAACCGCATCAAAAGTTCTCCAGTGTGGCTTTTACTGGCCCACGCTGTTCAAAGATGCATACGGTCACTGCAAGGCATGCAGTCGTTGCCAGACTTTGGGCAACATGAGCCTTCGCGACATGATGCCTTTGCAGCCGATTCTCGTATGCGAAATCTTTGATGTTTAGGGGATTGATTTTATGGGCCCCTTTCTTGCTTCGGATGGTTTCGAATACATTCTTCTTGCTGTGGACTACGTGTCCAAATGGATCGAAGCCATACCAACCCGAACCTGTGATCACAAAATTGTTCTCAAATTCATTCATCAAAACATTTTCTCAAGGTTCGGGATTCCTCGTGCTATAATCTCTGATGGGGGGACCCATTTCACAAACACTCAATTTAGGTCACTGATGACCAAATACGGGGTGTCTCACCGAATCTATACTCCTTATCACCCCCAAACTAATGGTCTAGCTGAGCTGTCAAATCGGGAGATCAAGAAAATCCTGCAGGTCACTGTTCGGCCTGACAGGAAGGACTGGTCGTCCCGACTTCCGGAAGCATTGTGGGCCTATAGGATCGCCCACAAAACCCAATTAGCCATGTCTCCCTTTAGACTGGTGTACGGGAAGGCGTGTCACCTTCCCGTAGAACTAGAGCATAAAGCCTATTGGGCAGTACGGAACTGCAATCTAGATCTTTCGAAGGCTGGAACCCACAGAAAACTTCAAATCAGCGAGAACGATGAATTACACCTAGACGCGTATGAGAACTCGCGAATCTACAAGGAGCGGGTTAAAGCCTTCCATGAGAAGCATATCTCGAGAAAGATCTTTCATCCTGGTCAGAAGGTCCTACTCTTTGATGCCCGACTCAAACTTTTCCCGAGAAAGTTGCAATCCAAGTGGGTCGGACCATATTTAGTTCGACAGGTTTTTGGAAATGGAGCCATCGAAATCAGTCAGCTCAGCCACGATTCCGAACCTTTCATCGTGAACGGTCAAAGATTCAAGTCGTTCATTGATGTGACTTCTACTGATTTGGTTGAATCATCTTATATCCTCCATTTCCCTTGAGCTTATTGCGCCCAGCCGATGGCGTAAAACTCAGCGCTTAACGGGAGGCAGCCCGTCATTTTCTTGAAAATCTAAAACCTTTTTCACGCCTTTATGCACTTAAGGTTCGCCCTTATAGACAGCCGACTCCACCTCAGATGCTTCCATCTGAGATTAGAAATCGTCCGCAAAATTCATCCCGACCCATTCACTCACCAAAGCATCTGTCTTAAGGAATGAACTAAGTAAATAAAAATCCCCTAAGTCACAATGAGGACATTGCAAACCTTAGGCATGGGGGGTATAAAAGTGCAAAACTTGTAAAAAAAGGTTTTAAACAAAAAATTCACATATGCCAAAAGCACCATAAAAATTAAAAATTAAAAATTAAAAAAAAAAGAATAATAAGAGGAGAAAGGAAATGTTATGGGAGAAGGAAAAGAAACAAAATGAAAAAGGAGCACAAAAATGTCAGAAAAAAGTGATAGTCATTAGTAAGAAATTAAGGAAATGACCTAAGTTCTAGACCTCATTCAGGAAAAGAAATGAAAAGTGCAGGGTGAGATTAGTAAAAATGCAAACTTTAGGTATTCTTGGATAGACTTTTAGTACCCATTAAGATCCAGACATTCCTCAAGAGGTTGAGGAAAATGAAAAGCTGAAGCATTAGGTCTAAGGCTTAGGGAGTATTTGACCTCATTAACTAACTTTTGGTCTATGGGACTTAGTAACCTAAGCACCCTAACCTCACACACAGCCTGGTTCAGTAAGCACAAAAATCAAAATTACGCAGAAGCGTCACAAAATTCTGAAAAGTACACCTAGAGTAGAAGCGGCCGATCGACACAAGTTGATTTGGATGAGTTCCCAACGCGGAGAAGCGGGAAATCCCCTCTAAGATGCGTAACAAAATATCATCTCCTCGGTGCTTGTCTCTTAGGATATTTACATATCCTACTGGGGGCATGTAAGCACTCTGCTGGCTCAGATTCCATGGATGGCATTATCACGAAGTGTCAATTGCCAGGGTCTGGATTTGGCCACGGAACACCATGGATGGGATTATCTCGAAATCTCAATAGCCAGGGTTCCGGGGGTTGCCATGGGCGGAGCTATCTCGAAGCATCGATTGCCAGGAACCCTTGAGGATTGATGATGGGAGCAAGGAATCTGATACAGACCATGTTGAAAAGCCAATCCTAAGCTAGAACTAAAAAGAAAAAGAGAGAGAAAACTCTCCAAACAGAAAAATTTTCTATCTCTCTCTCTTACAAAACGCACTGTGAACTGAACCAGGGCTAAAATCATTTCAAGCACGAGTGCTTTAACCACAAAGTCCAATAGACCTTAGGTTAGTTCTTGTGGGCCTTAAAAACCTTTGCCAAAGACTGAGGCTGAGGCTAGACAGATCTGGATCTTGATTGGTACTAGAGTACCTTTTAGGCCTATGGTCAGCATTCTAACCTAATCTAAGTTCAAATGAAAAAGCACTTATCTGAAGTTATTAAAAACATCATGGTCTAGAACAAAGGTTAAAACCTTAAGTTTTTGCTAAGGGACTAGCAAAAGCTAGGCATGGGGGTACGATGAGAACCTCATCATGAACCCTAACTAGCACAATCTAACCTAGATATGCAAGAAAAAGCTCCTACATAACTTATAGAAAGGCTTGACTCAGAGAATTCTGAGTTTGTGAAGAAAACAGGTCATAAGGGGTAAGAATGCAATTTTACCAACACAATCAGTAAACAGGGTAACTCAGGGTCCAAACATAGGTCAAACTAACCTAATAAGAAGGAAAGTGGGATGATTTGATCCAACAAGGGCTACAACAACTCCAAGGAATTAAATGATATTCTGTAACCCTAAAACAAACCCACTTCAATTCATGAGGTTCGAGGCAAAGTAAAAATCGACTAAACCCTCTAAAATTCATAGAAAAATAATCTCTAGGGCTTTGAACCTTCAATTTGGCCTTGGGAATCCATTTTGACCTACATTGAGAACCATGCTCAATTAATGATTTAATTTAGATTTTTACATAAATTGACCAGTCAAATAAGGTCTGATCTAGAAATAAAATTCACCATTAGAATCCTTAGGTCCCATTTAGTCATGCATAAAAACTTGAGCCTAAGAAGAGACCTTCTTGACCGACTTTGCATTTTGGTCCTCATCTATTACTTTTTGACCCTCAACTTTCGAAACCCTCACATTTTGGCCCCTAGGTTCTTCATCATTCTTTGCACTTAGGTCCTCCCTGCAAAACTCTGAGCAGCGCCATGCTCCGGCAACTTTGCGCGGAGCATGGCGCCGCGCAGGCTGAGGGAGGCCCTCTACCCGTTGAACCGGGTGTTCCCTGCGACGTCTGCTATCGCAGGGACACCACCATGATCTCTGCCATCGCCCACACCTTCCGTGCGAATGTGCGGAAGGTATGGGTTGCAACTCCGGCCATACTCCGGCGAGGGAGGCACGTCACCTCCCTGCGCCCACCCCTCCCCCTTCGCCTTTATAAGGACCGCCGTCGCCTGCCGATGGAGCAGCTCAGTCCTGACGGAGAAAAACCCCCATTTTTCCTCTTTTCCCACTCCGGCAGAAGCCCACCAGCTCCGGCGGTTCCTCCTCCGTCTCATCGCTCTGCTGCAATACCAGCAGCAAGGCCACCTTTGCTCGCTCTTCCCACGTCGCGCCATACTCAACGCGCGCCCTCTCGCTCTCTTCCTCGCTGCCGCCCTCTCCCTCTATGTATCTTCTTCTCCGGCGATAGTCGATACGACTGCCGCCCTACTCCGGCCTCTTTCGTCCCTGTAACTAGGTCAAAACTTCTCCCCATCTCCCCCTCTTTCTTTTCCTCACTGTCTTTCATTTGATTAAACCCTCAACCGCTCCTGTCCACCATCACCCTCTTCGTCTCTGGCCACCCTCCGGCGAGATGCTCCCATCGCTCCGCAGCCCCACACGCCTCGCCGACCCTCATAGAACCTCCGCCTCATCATGCAGAACAACCTCCGCCCACCCATTGCCGCTCCACACCCCCACCACACTCCCCCGATCAGACCCATTTTTCCGGTCACTGTCCGACCTAGCCCCGCCGCCAGACGCCACCCCACGACCTGTTGCACCCTGCACCACCTTCGCCGTGCCACGGCGAATGTCCCCTGCTAGTCTGATTAGGCCGAAAGGCTGTGCTTCTGTCTGACAGGGTAGCAACCCCAGCCGCCATTAACGACGACTGAAGCAGCTTCGAGGCGAGCTCCAGGCCCTGCAGCTTCAAGGTCCCAGGTGCTGCAGCTTGGGGTGAAGTCTGTGGAGACTTCCGCCTCATCAGTTGGCACCGATAGTGGCTGCAGCTGAGTGGAGAGCAAGGTGGAATCATCCTGCGGGCGAGCGCGAAAAGAGCGCAGAGGATAGTCCCACATCGTGGGATTTCGAAACGCCGCACCGCAATAAATTGATTTTGTGCTTTTACTTGGTCGCCTCTGAAAGCACTGGGGTGAGGTCCCGCGCCCACTCACCCGCCCGGTCCGCGAGCTCATCACGCGGATCCGACGGATCCGACCCGACCCTATCTGAGCACACCTCGCGCATCACCCACACACCGGTGTGCCTGGTCACGGGCACGAAACCCAATCCGATTACCTGCGGCTCTGGGAGAGCATCCTTCGAGTGCTTTACAGAGAGAGAGACGTGCGGGTAGAGGGACAGGGTAGGTTTTGCTCTTTGTGCAGGGACAGGGTGCGAGAAGCAGGAAGAAGAAGCACAAAGGAAGCACTGTAGCAGACGCCACTTAAGCCGTCTGATTGAGAAATCAGACGACGAATGAAGCTCTACAGACAAAGCAAAGAAGAAGAAAAAGAAAAGAAAAGGTGCCGCAGCTGAAAGTAGAAAGAAGAAGGAAGAAAGAAGAAGAAAAGAAAAGAAGAAAAGAAGAAGAATTGAAGAAGATCAAGAAGACAAAAGAAGAGAAAAAGAAGACAAGCAAAGAGAGAAAGAAGAGAAGAAGAAAAGCCAAGAAATAAAATCTACCTCTCTCTCTCTCTTATTTTTGTAATAAAAGCATTGTACTTCTAGAATTCTAGTAGCTCCCTGAATTCGACCTCGGAAGAAAAACATTTCTGAGTAAAATTGTAATAGTGGCAATGACAAACCGTAGCTATTTTACCTGTACCACAACGACATTACTATAACAAACAAAAGACCTAGCCACGGTCGGTCACACTACAGCCATCAGCCACCTACTTTTCTATAAAAGGACCTAGCCTCTACCCTTTGGAACATAACTTAGATACCTAGAGATATAGGAATTAGTCTAAGTTTAGCTTAGACCACTATAGTGCATGCCACCTTCTCTCTCTGCACCCACTCTCCGGTCTTCTTCCCGGTACCCTGGATCTGAAGTGCTTCCACAATTTACACAAGCATCCCACAAGCGGCTCCGTCATCTCCACCACATTCTCTTCTTTTCCTCCATAGTTTATTCTTCTATTCATGTTATTTTCAAGCATTCAATTACAATAGATTTGTGAGACATTCTCTTTATCAACAAAATGTTTATTCGATCTTATGAATGCTTGTCTATATATACATACATAAATATTTGCTTAAAATGTCTTTCCAAATGGCTTTCACACAAAAATCACGTTTTTCCTCCCTACAAACGACTCGGTACTTATCGAAAAATTTATAAATTTATTTTGTTTCGACGTGATTAGCAACTACATCGATAACGTAGAAATCTTTTTACATGTTTCGCGATGAATAAATTGGCGTTGTTGCCAAGAAGGCAACGAAGTTAGTCTTGAAGCTTTTCTCCTTAGTGTTTATTTGAGATTTCTAACCTTCTTTATTTCCATTGATTTTGTGTGTGTAGAAAGCATGGAAATTCGAGAAGAAATGCAACAACAAAAAAGTTGTAGATTTTTAATCTCACATAAATACTGGAATCTTAGATTAGGTTAAATTTCCTTTCGAAAAAAAATATCAAAAAAAAATTAAGTGCTTTTCTTGATCCTTAGGTTAGTATTTGCTTGCTTTTAAAAAAAAAGGTTCTTGTTGGTGGGTATTATCTTTTGAAAATCAATAAAACCACCTTTTATATTTTCGGGCTGCAACAAACTTTTATTTTTAAAATACAATTCCCAAAATGTTACTCGACCAAAAATTATGAAATTTCTACTAAATGTGGGTATTGAAATAAAAAACAACATATCCAAATTTCGTCTCATTTTGATTTACATTAAATTTTAAAAATTCATGAACTAAATTGCTATCAAGTCTGTTGTTGCTCCTAATTTCTCAAACTTCAAAAAATTATGGGAATTTTAATACAACTCTGATTTATCTAAAAATTGTTGTGTTCGATTCCTATAATAATATAGAATCTTGAAAAAATATAAAAAACATATTTGGTGGACATTTGATTAGACAAAATATTTGATCACTAACTGGAGGTCAAAACAGACTATAGAAACCCTAGTACATTTTAAATCTGGAAAAATTACATAGCGTGCATTAAAAAAATCTAGAAAAAAAATTTCTGAGTGCCTTAGTTGGTGGTGCAATAGGACCATTGATTTCTCTGATTGGATCACACTAATTTTGATTTTTTAGGCTAAAGCATATCATATATCACTATCTGTTCTTAGGGTTTCACGTTAAGGTAGAGCACACTTGCATCTCCATACTTAAGGGAAATTTATCAAACAATTGGGACTTACAAAACCTTTTGTGTACCTCATCAAAATCATTGTTTGAATATATTTAATCATGTGAACCCTAAAATTCACTAATACAAGCACTTCAACCTTAAAAGCAACCACATCAACTAAGCTTGTATTGTAAACCCCTTGATTGTGCACTTCACTTTTGAAATCAATTTTAAAGGCAACACCCCCTTAATGCCCATCATATTCAAAAAGCACTTCAAGCCTAAGCCTAAAATTGAGTAGACGTGCCTTAGGTAGGACTAATCTTCTTGGTAACTTGAAGTTAGATTGAGCTAAGGTTAAGGCCTTGTCTACTTGGACCCACTAGTGACAAGAAAGGTTGGTGCAGTAACCGCATTAACCCTTTCTGGTGTCCTGTCATGCGGGGTGTCCTAGGGGGTCCCACTGGTCTGGCCAGCCAAGTAATTCAAGGTTGGTCTAACCTAATCATATTCTGGGGAGCCAGGATTAGGTCTAATTAGGGTTTACACACTAAGAACTAGCTTGATTGCTTATATTGTGAGGGCGAGTATTCTCTCATCTGTCTTCTCTCTCTTATCTACTAAAATTCTTCTAGTGTATGCAAGGTAAAAGATCTCTAAACCCTGATTTGATGCCACCTTTAGAGAGAAATCCTAGGAGAAGACTTGTTTTTTCTGAATCTGATTCTGAATCCTTTCCCATGGGTAATCACCATGAGGAAGAACTGATTGAGGAAGAGAACTTGGACGCATACTCTTTTGCTTCCCACTATTCCTCCTTTTCTCCTTATCCCAACCCATCCTTTACTCCAACTTCTTTAGGAACCTTCCTCAACACCTGAGACTTGATTCCCTTGCCTACACCTTATATTCCTTGGGTATATCTAGGCCTACCTCATTCTTACGGAATTCCACACAAATCTCTAGATATCAAGGATCTCTACAATCTCAAGAGACACTCTCCAAACAAGACCAGCACCTAATCGTCATGACCAACTATCTTGACCGATTTAAGCAGACTCATCTCTCTCCTAGTTAGGGAAGTGCCTCAGAGTCCCAATACCTAGGATATCAATCATATCCCCAAAATCAATTTGCAGATTATCCTAATTTCACCCAACCCACTCCACCTTCTTATTGGGATAACCCTATACCACCAAACCAAGGATATGATCATCACCTTAGGTATTCAAATCTTGATAATGGATATTCTGATTTGACTAAGATTAGAAATCTTGGAAATTATTTCACCGAACCCACTCAAACCCCTAACCATGGCAGTGATCCTGAGGTTACCCAATTTCTTCAAGTGCTCTAGGAGATGAGAGATGCTAATAAAAGAAATATTGATAACCTGCTAAAGGAGCTTAATAGAATCCAGCAAGCACAACTTGATAAACCTGGTCTGAGTGTAGCACAAGTTGGTGGTAAGCCACTTAGGGTTAAGGATCCGACCTTAGGTATGACATCTTATTCAATCCCAACCTCTACTTACACCGAGCCCACCCACCAACCCTGTGATTATCTAGAACAAATCTTACTTAGACCTACATTTGAACTAATGGACAATTCTAATGCTCCAAAGACTAACTTTGAGGAGGAAGACTCACTCAAGGATCCAAATCTTGATTCAGGAACTGAATTACAATCATTCTATCTTGAGCAACAAATCTCTAGTGGGCTTGAGTATGAGTCCTTTATGTTAAGTGATGCACAATTGGACCATGCAGATGATTTGGATTTGGATATCTCAAAAAATTTAGGAGAATCAAAACAAGATTATATAGAGTCTCATCAAGAAGGTAGAAGGATTGAGGATAGTGACACTCCCAGTCAAGCACATTTGGATGGTTCTGATATAATTTTGTCTGTGGATTATCATGATCATATGTGCTTCAAAAATTTGATTATGATATCTGGATTCGGTGGTACTGATCATTCTGAGATATTCCATTTAGAAGCCGAATCTACTTTCACTTTTGTATCAGCTAATTTTTACCCATCTCTTCCCATCTACCAAAGTGCTAAGGAAAACCTTGACTTTGATCCCCAACATCTCGCGATTAAATAAAGTAGACAATCCCCCTACGAAAAAAATGTTCAAGATATTGCAAAATTATTGGGGTTGACTTATGATGATTTACTTGAGGAAACAAAGAATTTATCTGAATCATGGAATTTCGAGCACTACAAGAAAATATGTTAATTACAACAAAATATTACCATGGCAAAAACATTCACTTTCGTCACAAAATTTTTTTTGAGATGGTAACATGAACCGTCACAAAAAGGAGTGTCTCAAAAAGAATTACCGTCGCAAATGATCTATCATTTGTGACGGTTAAGAACTATCACAAAAGTCCTTACATGACGTTTAACAACCATCACAAAAGATTTTAAGTTAAAAACCATCATAAAAGACCTTATGTGACGTTTAACAACCATCACGAAAGACTTTACATGACGGTTAAAAACCATCACGAAAGACTGTACGTGACATTTAAAAATCATCACGAAAGACCATATGGGATGCTTAAAAACCATCACAAGAGACCTTATGCAACGGTTACAAGCCATCACGAGAGACCTTAAGCAACGGTTAAAAACCATCATGAAAGACTTTTCGTGACGGTTAAAAACTATGATAAATTTGCAACAATAATTTACCATCTCAAATTCTTTTAGAGCCATTTCACGAAAATAATATAGTGCCAAAATTTATTTACCTATTTAAAAAATTTTAATTACTGTAATATAATCTCTTATGATTTACTTTTCTTTCATCAGTACTATTTTACCTATAATATTAATAGCAATCATTATAATAACATTTACGCATACCAAAAAAATTATACTTCATTCATTTTCAAACCAATATTCATGTTCTCAATTACAAAAAACTAAACATATGTAAATGAAACTAAAAGTCATTCTACAAAATTTAACTCATCCAACACATATTCCTACTCGTCAAGAAAGTAATCTTCTTCATAGTCAAGATCATTTCCATTCTCAAAGCCATCACCTTCAATATCCCTACTTGCTCCACTTCCTGCACTACTAAGACGATGCTGAGACAAAGAAGCATCTTATTGCTTAGTTAGCATATCCAAAACTTTCTCCATCATATCCATTTGAGTCTCGAGAGCTTTATTGGAAGAATAAGCACATCTTCCATAATAAGTAGATGGGCTAACACCAGGATCGATACCATGTACAAAACCAAGATGTTCTTTCCCAATGACCTACAAATAAGCATCATCATCTGACAATGAAGTAGAATTATATCCCTCTGACCGCGTTGTAAGATCTTCCATACATTCCTAGTTAACATAAAAACTCAATTAGTTAAGCAAAAAATTATCAAAAATTATTTTATATACTAAGTTATTTATACACATAACTAATAAAAGAATTAATTCAACAAACTTACATATTATTTTTCATACTCAACATACCAAACTCTTGACCCATTTGGACCTTCTCGACTTTTGGAATACTTAAAAAGATCTTTTCTTGAAGCTTTATTCCCCTATTTTGCCTATATGAAGTAATTTAATAGATTATAAGGATAAAATAAAAGTGTAAAAAAAAAATTAACTAATATTTACAATCTTATGATGTAACTAATGTAAATTTTGTCTACTCATACGATGGGTAACACGCTGTCCCTTAGCTCTATTCAACTTGTTTCTCTCTACTAGTGACTTTAAAACAAATAAAAAAATTAAGGCTTAAGATGCAAACTTAAGGTACAAAAGTACAATTACTAATACTTAAAATCAATCCAAATAATTACCTTATACTTGTCACTGGTCCAATGATCTATGAGTTTATGCCAATCATTGGGATGCACATCATTAGGTATTTTACCAAGCATCTCCGAGATAGGAACATCTTTATTAAAATACTATAAAAAAATCAAAAATCAATTATTCCATAAAAAATATAAATGTAAAAATTATAATTATTTTCCAAATTTAACTTACCTTTTCCTTCAACTTGTATCAATAATTGCAATGTTGTTTGACTACCTGTTTCATAATTTGTCGTTCGACGTAAGAACTATTTTCCCAACAAAAAGTTTCCTACAAAATCAATCATCTATAACTTATAAACATTTATTTTTACAAATTATTTTAAAATAATGATTAAATATAAGAAATTATACCTGTAGGTGCTTTAAGAGTTCCATTTTCATCTCCTTCGTCGCATCAAGTCTAAAATCTCTACTGCTGATTAGTATAATAGGACGAGCTAATTTTCCCACTTTACTTTCAAACTTTTGACTATATAATCCTACACTAACACCTTCCTTAATGTCAACAAAGATTGTCTCTCCCGGTGCAAAATAATGAACAAAATTGTAATGTGTTTTTCCTCATTTTCTTTTTTGATGTGTAAAAGTCATCTAAAAAATAATTAACATATGAAAAATATTTGTTATTACCATTATAAAACAAATAACTATTACAAGCAACTAATTGATTATTAAAGTCTCACCTCATCTTCAGCTTGTTGGGGACCATCTAAAAACATATATGAAACAAGCTAATCAATACACATAAATCAACTTGATCAATTATTATTAAAACACAATCTAGCTACAATGATAATAAAACACTTAAGTTCTGTATAATGTTACCTCTTCATCTTCATTCTACTCAAATGCTCTTATGTTATGAGTAGTATATGTTAAACGTCTATAAGTTATGCGATCAGAGATTAGCTACATGAAGATTTATAATAAAATATAATATATCAAATTAATCTATACGTTGTCAATGTCATAGAAGAACTAACCACTCCAGAACTCATCCACAGATGAGAATTGTATTGTACAATTCTTCGAGTCGGCAATCACTAACTTAGATATCAGAATGATTAGTAACAAAAATATTTATATATAGGCACTAAAATATTAGTTATTTGAACTCAACCACATTTATCCACTCACCGATACCTGGTACAATGTGTTATCTCATTCTTTATCCCTTTTTATTCATAGAGAGAAGATGAATACTGAAGATCATTAGTCACCAGCATATATTAACCAAAAAAACTCAATCTTTATATTTTGCCTTTTCAAATGCTACCCCACACTCAAGGACATAACTTTTCAATATTGTAAATCCATGGACATTGACTTACTATTAAAGCCAGGCTATGGTTTAGACTAACAACCTTCAAGGTTGATATCTGAATGCTTAACCTAAACATTTCATGTGGCCTTGTTTCTTCTATGATAACCACATAACAACATATTACCCAATAAAAAGAGCTTTTAAGTATGTGAAACTCTCTTATCCACAAGCACATCCAAGGTCAGCAAGCTTGGTATGATGCCTCAGAAAGCATTCGAAACATGTTAGTCATAAGACCTGCACTGCTTAAATGAGCATCTCTTTCAGCTAGAAACCAGGATCAATTTGTTCCTTGCATCAAAAAATAAGGACAATAAACCCACAATTATGCAGAGTATATCCCAGGATTTCGTACCTCATTGTAAAAGTAGAAAAAGTAGAAATCAGTAGATCGCTTCCATGATGTAAAATATACCATTATACAAAGTCATCCATTAAACCTAAAAAAAAGATTATCGCACTTAATAGGAAAAGAGTTGAATTTATAATATTTCATCTCTCAACCAACTCTCATTGTTTTCCCTCACCTTCCCTCCTTAAGAGGCATAAAGACAGCGTAAGCATGGTTTCTTGCATCTATTTAAGTTCAACCATTTATAATTATCTATCCATCCTTATGCTAATTCCCGATCATTTTGCAGCCTAAGTTTTTAGTTTTATTGAGGATATTTCAGCAATAACTAGAAATTAAATGGTGTTTCTATGTTGAGTTTGTTATACCAAATAAAAGAAAGTAGGCCTCATCACTGACCATTTCGTAAATACTTCATAGTACACTAACATTTTCCCCTTATACTCTTCTTTTTAGTTGCTTTTCAACATTCAAATTCTTCCCCTTTACACAATTCATTGATGTTGTGATTGACTTTGATTGAATGCATTGATGAAAAAAAATTAAATTTCATACTGCTTTCATATCTACAGATGTTTTACCATAAAGATTTTAGAACAATTTGATGTGCAAAGGACCTCTAATTTTATGGAAATAGTAAAGAAATATTCAAAGAGTAAATGAAAGCTATATGTGAAGTCTATAGAAAGCAATATTTAAAACTTGGTCAGATATAAAAGTTCATTATCAAAAAAGTCAGTTTCAAAAAGTGCCTTTGTTGCACCATCAAGATTAAAAATCATGAGTTGTAAAGTTTCCCAGACATTCAAGTATGATTAGTACTTGATTGGATGAATTTTAAGGCTTGCATTTAATTGGACATCATCCTAGAGGACCTACTTTGTAGTTTTGGAAAATTTACTTCTTAAAGTTGGAACAATAATCATTTCTAAATGGAACTAAGTCAACAAATATAATCTCATCATTTTCTTGTTGGAAGGCCATTGCACCAGTGATATGATTAGAAGTTTTAATAGTGAGACATGCTTGATGACAAGCATCTCTTGAATGTTGAGGAAGTGGACATTCAGAAACCATCTAAGAAATCATAAATAATATATTAGTTAATGTATAAAATCCAAACAAATCAATGGATGTGTTTCAATCAAATCTTCTTGTTTCTTGATTAAATAGCTTAAATTTTTCACTTGTTTTTGAAATATAGTCTGAACAAAGGAAAAGTAGTGTCTGAAGCCTAGAACAATTTATTTTCAGCAAAAACATAATTACATTAAAAGTAAAAGGAGTGAGATCAATCATCCTCTGAAACAATTTGAGAGAGTTAACGGAAGAAAGGAAAAGAACACTGTTGTGACATATGTAGTTTTTTCTTAGTTTTTTCTCCAAAAGTCTGGTTATTGATATTCGTTAGTAGCATTGAGAAAAAATAAACTAGAGAAATGATTATATGAGCAGAATTCAACTTAAAGTGCTCCAAGTGATATATGCAAGCTTGGGAAACTTTTTAAATTCTAAAAGACTACTATATACCGTTACCTCTTCATCTTCATGTTGCTCAAATGTCTCTGAACGACGAGGAATATTAACAAAATGTCAACGAGTCATGCAATTAGGCATCGACTGCATAAAAATTTAGAATAAAATATAATGCATCAAAAAGTTGTAAAATATAAAACGTAATAAATAAATATCACTGACAAAAAATATACATATCACCTCATTATCTTCTCGATGAAAAGCCATTGCACCAGCAGTATGATTAGAAGTCCCAAGATTGGGACATGCTTGAAGACAAGTATGTCCTGTACATTGATGAGGTAGACGTTTTGGAGCCATGTACATTAAAAATTAACAAAGAAAAACATATTAGTGACAAACAAAAATCAAACAAATCAATTATTATAAAAAAATCAACTATTGTGCAAAGAAATAAATTATTTTCATATAAAAGCCAACCAAATTATCATGTAAAAATAAATTAAATAGGATATACATTATAACAAATTTATAAACATAACAAGAGAAATGTATTATACCTTTAGAATAATTTTTTAATGTAAATAATCATTTTCATTTGGAACTTCTTGGTAGGCTTTATCAATATTGTCAGAAGTTGTAGATCCTTCTAAGACATCATAATATTCCCTCGGCATTGTTCTTATAGGTACGATCCATCCATTTCGGGAATTATCTGAAAGAAAGAACACCTGCTCAACTTAACTTGCGAGGGTAAATGGTTCTTCTATTCCCAATCTATGATTCTGTTTTAGACTGATGTAGCCATGTTTGTCTTTGATGAATCCTAAATCTTTGTTAAAAACAGCAAACCAATCACACTTAAAAAGAACAACACGTTTGTCATGCGTAAAACTGATCTCAACAATTTCAATGATTTCTCCATAGTAGCCATCTAAATCTGAGTGAAGGTTAGACTTAACTATAACACCACACATTTGTGTTCTCTTTGTTACATCCATGGATTTTGTTCTGAATCTAAATCCATTTATAATAAATCCTAAATGATAATGCGCATAAGTAAAAGTCTTCCCTGCTAAGACATTTAATTCAGGTGTCCATCTACTATCTTCATTTTCTTTAAGTATTTGGACCTGACTTTTAAACCATTGAAGAAAACTGGCTGCACAATAAGACATGCGTACTCAAGATGGAAATAATTCATTGTACTTCTCCAAAAATGGATCCAACTCTTCAACCTACATTAAAATGTAGTAGTGAGCCAAGTTCATATCTTCTACCATTATCTTTTTGGTTGTTCCGTTAATTGCTTTATCACTTGATGATAAAATTAACAAAATACCATTCAATTGAAGTTCCATTTTACCACCATCATAGTTCATTTCCTCTCTGTTAAATCGACTGTCTAGACTGTCAATATACATTGCAAAAAAGTTTACACATTCTTCGAATAAATATTCCTCTGTAATCGATCCTTCAGGTTGTGCCATGTTTTTGATATAATCTTTAAGTTTCTTGAGATACCGCTCCACAGGATACATCAATCTATATTGTACTGGACCAGAATCACATCAAAGAACTATTAGATGTACCATCACATCAAAGAATGTCGATGGAAATATTTTCTCCATCTTACATAATGTCTCAACAATCTCTGCCTCACACTTCTGCAGAACAAGTGGATCAAGAAGTTTTGAACATAGTCTTAAAAAATTTACTCAGTTCTACCAATGGATCAAACACATTTGATGGTAACATCCTGCGAAGTGCTAATGGTAGTAAACTTGCATGTAGACATGATGATCATGATTCTTCATCCCAGATACTTTTTTATCTACTGTATTGACACATTTGGAGACGTTTGAGGAATAGCAATTTGGAACTCGAATCTTTTCCAAAAATTCTAATTTTGATAGACGCTTTTGTAAGGACAATGTGTAACAAGCATCAGGTAATTCATACTTTCCATTAGCTAGATCCTTTGGATGTAACTCACTCCTTATGTTTGATTGTTGAAGATCCTGTCTAGCTTCTATTATACCTTTGGATTACCAGATAAATTCAATATCCCAAGAATATTCTCCATTACATTCTTCTCAATGTGCATTACATCTAAATTATGACGAATTTGTAAATCCTTACAATAAGGAAGCTCCTAGAAAAATATACTCTTCTTCCTCAAATGACCTGTGCTTGGTTGCTTAAAAAGGCAACCCAAGGGTATGTCTACCAAATTCTGTTGTTACTGCCACATGAAGGATCCAACAAAGCATGATAAGCTGAGACATTTTCCTGCAGATTGTGTTGAAATAAATGCATACAAGAAATAAATAAATAAAAACATATATATTTCCAGCAATTTCGCATAGATCAAAAATATTAAATCGAGCAAGCCAAACATGATTTGGCAAGATACATAATAAAATAAAGAACAAATAACATGCAAAAGCATAAATAAACAAAACGAGAATGAATTAGATTTTACTCCGATCGAAGTGTCCATTAAGGACTTCTGTTAAAGAAGGTATCGCCCCCCATAATATCGATGCGTTGGGGTCTGACGAACTCCTCTCAAGATACAACGATCCACCTCCAAGATTCGATGCACTCCGATCTTGGACGTCCTTGAAAACCACCTCAGGAGAACGAAGCCGAGGTAATTTTGTTTCCAACCAAATTCCTAATTGATCTACCAATTTAATGGTTTGATCAACCAAAAACTTCTTGTGGATCTCTCAATCTCCTTGTGCAAGATCGACAAAAGTGATTGAAGATTTTCTACCAATCTCACGTCAAACAAATGCACCAAGAAAGAGAGACAAGAACAAGAGAGAGAGGAAGAGAGAGTGGAGAGAGCTTTCTGCTCTTATTGTGTGTCAAATGAGAGCCCCCTCGTGGTCCTTATAAAGTGCCAATGACCAGACATTTAGGGAAATCCCCATTTTATGGAAATACAGCAATTGGTCGATCAATTAAATCCATTGATCGACCAAAACAATTGGTCGATCAAACTTCACTATTTGGTCGACCAAACCAATTGATCGACCAATTTTACATTCTGATCGACCAATCCGAGTCAAAATCATGAGATTAAAATCCGTAGCAAAAGAGTCCAAGTTCCAAGTTCCAAATTGATTCTCACCCGAGCCCAAGCCCAAGCCATGATGGGGCGGGGTGTGTGAGCATGCATGCGTGGTCCCCAGCCCCACCTCTTACTCTTTGCTACATAAGCCATGGGAGGTAGAAACCTTTTACACCTACCAAGAGGTTTGTCCACTTCCAGTATGGGACTAAAAACATCACCCAAATCTCACTGATTTCAACATGAATTCCCACGTTACCATATAATAATTGCATCCCAATTGATGCAATTAGGCACTCAAATCCAACAAATTGTCCATCGAATCTATTATTAAATCAACGCCCCCTCCACCTATGGCCATGGGGAAGAAATCGACGATGTCCTAAATAACATTGTTTTCCACTTTCATCTAGTCGTAGACTATGTGTATCATCCATACACACTGGACAAGCAAATTTACCCTTTGTACTCCAGCCTGATAAGTTTGCATAAGCTGGAAAATTATTAATGGTACACAATAATGTTGCTCGCATTGAAAACATCTCTTTTCTATGTGCATCATATTTTTCTACTCCTGTATTCCACAATAACTTTAGCTCATCAACTAACGGTTGCAAGTATACATCAATTGCATTGCTTGGACTTTTAGGTTCGGTATGAGTAACGACATCATCATGAAAGACAATTTCATGAACATCCATGGGGGTAAGTTATAAGTGACAACAAGCAATGAAATATAGTATAATTATTGTTCATATTTGCAAAAGGACTGAATCCATCTCTAGAAAGACCAAGTCTAACATTGCGAACCTCCTTTGCAAAATATGGATGCATGTTCCTCAAAAAAAATATATGGATGCATGCTATCAAATCTAATCCACTCTTCTGCATCTGCAGGATGACGCATAATTCCCTCAGGATCTAGTATTCTTTTATCACTATACCACGACATCCATTTTGCATCTTTGATGATATAAAAAGTTATTGGAGCCTTGGAATCAAAGGGAAATAGTGAAGAACATTTGTTGGCTTTCTCACATCGAACAAATGCACCAAAAAAGTGATTGAAGATTTTTTTACCAATCTCATGTTGAACGAATGAACCAAGAAAGAGAGACAAGAACGAGAGAGAGAGAGGAGAGAGTGGAGAGAGATTTCTGCTCTTGTTGTATGTCAAATGAGAGCCTCCTTGTGGCCCTTATAAAGAGCACACAACCAGACGTTTAGGGAAATTCCCATTTTATGCAAATATGGCAATTGGTCGATAATTAAATCCATTGATCAATCAAAACATTTGTTCGATCAAACTTCATTATTTGGTTGACCAAACCAAGTGATCGACCAAACTAAATTCATTGATCAACCAAAATAATTGATCGACCAATTTGACATTCTGATTGACCAATCCAGGTCAAAATCGTGAGATTCAAATCCGTAGCAAAAGAGTCCAAGTTCTAAGTTCCAAATTGATTCTCACCCAAGCCCGAGCCCGAGCAAGGGTGGGGTGGAGCGCGGGCACGTGCGTGTGTGGTCTCCAGCCCCACATCTCACTCTTTGCTACATAAGCCATAGGAGGTAGAAGCCTTTCACCTACCAAGAGGTTTGTCTACTTCCAGTGTGGGACTAAAAACCTCTCCCAAATCTCACTAATTTCAACATGAATTCTCATGTCACCATATAACAATTGCATCCCAATTGATGCAATTAGACTCTCAAATCCAACAATCCCCCACAAATTCATCATTGAAATTCAACGATAAATTCATTGGCTACCACACTCTACTTTTAGTAAAGGTACCTTCCAGTTTGAACCCTTACCTGAGTCATTCACCTTCACCACCACAGGAATAAAGTTGAACTAGTCTTGAACTCTAGACCTTTGATGTGGGGTTTATGGTGGTGACAACAAAATGAAGTTCTTGGTGATAATCTTCAGGGTTAGTGCTCTTAAAGGCCATGCACTTTTCCCTATTTCATGAGTGTAATTGGGAAAGACCCTATTCCCTTACCTGCAGCCCACAGTAACTCACATATGTGGCGTTCTCCAAGGATTCACTGCTCACATCCTACCAAAAAGGCTTGAACCCATTCATAGCCTCTGCTCTTCCTAAATTTGCAACATAAGGTCGTCACGCTTCCAAGGATTCGACTCAGATGCAAATGCATCTAACAATGAGTGCCAACTAGTTCCCCATACAACTTTCTGCTACCATTTTGAACCTACTTTGTGGGATCTCCACTAAGTTAGGTTGGGTTGCTGCTACAGGTGAACTCTCAATGGGTCTCAGTCCCATCCCAAGCCTAGACTTAAGTATTAAAGATCTATCAAGTTCTTCAGTAAACAGATCTACTGTGTTATCCTTGGATCCTATAAATTCCACAGCAATCACTCCTTGAGACACTAAATCCCTTACAGACTTGTCTAATTTGGATATGTCTCCTTATTTTCTGATTAAACTTTGAACTCTTAATCTTTGCTATAGCAGTCATGCTATTACAATGTAAAGGTATCGCAGGAATTGGCTTACCCACCACAGGGATTTCTATAAGAAGTCCCTTTAGCCATTCAGCCTCAATTCAAATGGTGTCCAAAGCACATAGCTCAGCCTCAAAGGTAGACTGAGCTACAATGGTCTGTTTCGCAGACTGCTAGGCGACTACACTGCCTCCAAGGATAAAGACATACCCTGTAACACCTTTACTCCCAGAATCCTCCATTTGACTGATCCAACTTGCATCACTATATCCTTCCAAAACTGAAGAATATTTACCATAATGCAAATTAAGGGAAATAATACCCTTTAAGTACCTAAATACTCGGTCAAAAGCATCCCAATGAGTATGGTCAGGACATCTTGTGTATCTACTCAACCTAGACACGGAAAAAGAAATACCAGGTCTAGTACAGTTAGCCAAATACATCAAGCTTCCTATAATCTATGAATATCTTAGTTGTGAAACAGGTGTTCCACTTTTATTCTTATAGAGAATTTTTGATGAATTAAAAAGAGTGCTTACAGCCTTGCAATCTTCATAGTCAAATTTCTCAAGAACCTTCTCAACATAATGAGATTAAGAAATAGCCATCCCCTTTACTGACCAAATCAGTTTGAAGCCTAGGATCACATTTGCATCACCCATATCCCCTCTACTGACCGAATCGAGGCCAGGCCTGCAGTTTGTTGGTGTGCAACCTAAGACTAAAGTGGTGGACAATAGGTAGATCTGATTCACTCAACTCGGGTGTCCACTTAAAGTTCAGCTCGGGAAGATAGTCAATTATTCTGAGCTTGGGTTGCACATCAAAGATATTGTAAGGGTGCTGGTAGAAAGTCGGTGGTTTTAGGTCAACAGGAACCCTTAAATCTAAACTCCTGCTTTCCCTAAAGTTAACTTACGAGATCCTCACTTCCAAAGTCCTATCCTCTGACATCAAGTGTTTGGGTTCCGAGACCTTTAGCACATCATTCACCCCATGTGATTTACCCAAGTCCAAAAATCGTGGCTGAATCAGAATTGACTTAGGCATAATGATCTCAAACGTATGATCATTCAACTCTTCGGGGTGTGGTTGAAGATTAGGGCTACCAATTGGATCATCTATTATATTAGGATTAGTATCCTCCATGTTAGCCCCAATCAGATCACAATCTTCAATAATTAGGCTATCCAATGGTTCGTTATACTCCTCGAGCCTGTTTGTCTCACTAAAATCGCTTTCCTTAACTTTAAGTGAGACGTCACTCAGAGATTCCTCACCCTCAAAATTAAAGAATTCTTGATCCTTATTTATATGTCTCAAAATCATATGTCATTTCATGGTCCTCGGAGACATTTTTCGTCATTCCCTGGCTTGGGGATCTCATGTGAAGTAATCGGTTCATCCTGAATCAGTTGCTCTAGGCCAACCTGGTCATCTCTAGTCTCAAAATATGCATCCCCCCCGACAGGTGCCTGAGTGGGTTCAGACATTGGCTCTCCTGAAGGGGATTCATCTTGCGAATCATCCCAAGATTGGACTAGGGCAACCACAAATTTCATCCTCAATCTCGACAATGTCCCAAGTAGAAACTCACACAAGACTTTATCCCTAACATTTTGGATCAAATCCAATAAAGAGCTATTCAGCTCATCAATCATTTTTATCATAATTTCCAATGCTTCAGTGCATGGTATTGGCTAAGCTATTAAATATTGGATGGTGTTCCTCAAGTTAGCCAACACCTTGTCTTGGACCTGGTTCACCTGAACTGAATGGTTCAGTTTAGGGTTGAGTGGGTTCGGGTTAAATCTAGGGGAATCAAGATATTGAGGTTCATGAAGTTCTCCCTGATAGTAGGTCATTTTGGGTTGTTCAAAAAATGGTGGTAACCTATATTTAGTGAAATATTGGAGAGGGTAGGTGTTATAATCATCATATCCTTCCTGATTGTAGATCGGGTTAGGTTGATCATCAAAGGGTGGAAATCTACAATCATTGTAGGTGTGAAAAGGATGATAATCATAGTCTTATTGTCCAGGGTTAGGCCCTGGATACTGAGGTACGAATTCATATCCCCAATCAAAGTTGTCCCGACTAGTGGATAGGTAGCCATAAGTCAAGTCGGGATAGTAATCATCTTGGGGATAAGTGGTAGTAGGAGGGTAGGATTAGAAATGAGAGTGTGATGTGGAAACATACATAGTGAAGTAGGAGGGAAAACAAAAGAGAGAGGTACCCTACAATACAATCAACCAAACCTGTCCTTATGTGGGTAGCTTAAAGACCTACAAACTCCCAGGACCCGATCCTAAGATTATAAACGATGTAGTCTACTTCTATCCAGTCAATCCAACCAGTTAGAGGGAGGGGCTAAGGAGAAGGTTCTTCGTTTGGCTTGCGCCTCTGGTTCCTTTGTTACCCCCTAACCGCGGTCGTTTGACGCTACTCCCCTAGCTAGACATCAGATGGACCAGTAGGAGCAAATTAATCAAAAACAATCTCAATCTGAGTCCTGAAGATGAATCGATCCTTAAAGCCAACGTGTACTTAGTTTTAGTTAGGCTTGGAATGATCGTGCTCTTGGAATGTGATGGGCCCTTTAGAGGGGTTGTGCCCTTAACAATCAGTTAAAATGTATGTACGTGCATAACAAGGGTTTGCAAACAAGATTATTTGATGATGTATCTTTTAGAGTTTAACCTTGTTTGGTAGCTTTTAAGATTTAATTTTTTAGGTTTGTTCAATTAGGGTTCAGTAGAACACTCCAGGTTTTGAAAGCACTGGTGATGATATATTCCTTTAAAAATCAGAAATAATGTGGAGTGTCTGGTTTAACCCTAAAAATCAACCATAAATGGTAAGCTACTTGATGAATCAATTTTAATTTGAGTGGTACGACTAAAACAGCTTAATCAACTGGCCTATTGCACCACTTAGTTAAGGCACACAAAAAGTCTTAACCTAATCAGATTTCTACTTACGTATTGGTGTGTTGAGTTGAAGTGTACCAGATCCACAGGTCAGATCTCGGTTAAGTGGTAGAATCAAAGTGGAGTGGTGCACCTTAAGTCGAGAGTTGTGGGTGTTTAATGTGTGTCACTTTCATTAAATCCCACAAGAAAAGAGTTTTTTTTATTTTTTGAATTTATGCGGGTGGGTGAGGTGAGGTTTAGTGACAAACAAGACAAACAATTTCCATCCTAGGGTTCATGAAAACACCTAAGTAGATTAGGTCTTGGTTATTAAGGTGGTGAAATGATCTAGTGGGTGGGGAAGTGGGGGAAAACTTACAAATGTCTCTACCAGCACTTTACTCTAATCTACCGCCTTCGGCCCCTCGATCGGGTTCCTGCAAGAAAATAAATCAAAGAAGAAAGATAGGTTAGAAAAATATGTAAGTAATGCAAGAAAATGCGAGAAAAATCAAATAGTATTGCCTCCCCGGCAACGGCGTCAAAATGATGCAGCGGATTTGCACGTGGAAAGGGTTCGAGTTTGGAAACCCGTCGTCGTAGTTCAATTCACGAGAAAATCCATCGATCAGATAAAATTTATAACCGAAACTCGAAAAGTAAGTCCCAGGTCGAACACAGGGAGGCGAATGTTTGGTTTTGAAAAATACGCATTTCGCTTTATTTCTTTTTTGTCATTTTTTACCTTTTATAATTTTTTGTATTTTTAATAGGGCAAGAGATCAAGTCGAATTCTTATCTAACTAATCTACTTGCAAATATAAGAGAGAGAGAGAAAAACAATCACATATATCTCAACAAGTGTTTCTACAACTATGAAAGCGGGAAGAACTACACTAGAAAGTAGTAAAGATAGATGGAGATGAAAAGAATTCCTCTCGACAGTTGCTTCGAGGATGACTCTCTCTAACGGTGCTCGGTCGAAGGTGGTGAGGAGCGGGACGAAGGAGAAAGGCGGCGGAGGAAGGAGGACGGGACGGGACGTCATTACGGCGAGGATCTACTTCCCAAAGTAGGTGAGAAGACGGCCACGGGATGCTCCACGAATGGGGATGAGGAAAGGGAAAAATATTTGGTTTTCTATTCCAGAGGAGCATCCCGGACTTAGGACAAGCTCTCTCTGGAGCCTTAGAGGTGGTGAGGAGAAGAAAGGAAGAGATGAAGAAGTGGAGGTGTAGGGGTCCTTTTATAATGGAGAGAAGAGGAAGAAATCCATTCAAGGGTTACAGCGATATCAAATGCGTCGTTGAAGATCTGTGCCAACCAATGCCCCAAATGCGCTAAAGCCTGTTGGTGCTTGTGCTTTATCCCCACTAGCATCTGTTGGAGTGCCTCCCCGCCATTTGATCAAGATTTGAAAGCTTAAGCGCACCCGCTGATCGCACCCTTTGACGACACGTACCACTGTCATTGAAGAGAGGCGCGAGCATCGCTAGATTGGCATCAGCCGACTAACAACTCCAGCGGACATCTTAAGTTCACGCCTGCATACAATCACGCGTGTGATTTCACGTGATCGCATGGGTGTGCAAATCTAACCTATGAGATTACGCAGCGTGGAAGCTTCATGGTCGCTCAATGGAGATCCAGCGATTGAATTTCAATTGTTGCGGCAAGGAAGCTTCAGCCAGATTTGACCCTGCACCATTTCAGTTGCGGAGAGCGCTTAGCCAATGCGCTAAGCCATCCTTTGTGTCACGAAGAGGAGTGCAGTGCAGAGGCTTCTCAGCCATTAGATTAAGATCCAATGGATGGGAACGGACGATGTGGTTGAAGAAGGTTAAGTGGACTACTGGCTGGTCTTGGGCAGCCTAGATGGTGCCACATGGTGCCATCTGGGTCGTCCATCTTCTTTCTATTACATAGGGTGCCACGATGCTCGGATTGAGATGATTTCCGTGCTGCCGGACTGCGATCATTGCTCCAGATCCATCCGTACGATCGGATTTTTCATCCGAAACCCGTAAGGATGTCGCATTGCCCCTGGCCATTGATCTTCCTCAGATCGCATAAGGTGATACAGGACTCCGATTAGGACAATCTCGGAGGCGTTGGACTCCGATCATCATCCTGATCAGATCTATACATTCGGATCGTCAATCCAAGGCCCCAAAATAAATATCCTTCCCTCCTGACCATAAAAAGGACACAATTAACCTAAAATATACACAACTATTCTAAATGCAGCATGATGCATGCTATGCAATATTTATAATATGAAATGCAAATCCTAGGAACATGCATGAATAAGCATTTTAAGCTAATTAAATGTGCCTACATCATCCCTAGTCAACACACCGTTAAAGTTGCAGATATCTGTGTACACCAAATCTAGAACCTCAATATCTCTAGTAATAGAGTGAGAAAGCTTCCTAGTTTATTTAGCCTGCACACATATCTCACATTTCTTAATTTTATCTATGGTGTGTTCAGGAATCATATTTAATTTCATCATTCTTTTTAAAGAATTGAAATTTACATGACCCAATCCACCATGTCATATATCACAAGATTCAATATTACTGCAAACAGATTGAATCGAATGAAAACTAATATTATTTAGAGCATTTTTAGATGATACATCCACATCACATCTCACTCTAAATAATAGATCAAAATCTACCAAATACCCTTTTCCATAAAATATTCCATATCTCAACATAACAACTTTATTACATTTAAAGTTTATCTCAAAACCCTCTCTAACAACAAGGAACCAAAAATAACATTCTTTTTCATAGCAGGAACATGCAACACCTTGTGCATTATTCAGACTCGCCCCAAGGAAAACCTCAAATCCACGCGTTCGAATCCCAGCACCTTGGCTGCAGAGTCGTTCCCCATCTTCACAATCCCACCACTGCAAGTCTGATAGGAAGAAAATAATGATCTATCAGTACAAATATGTACATGGCTCCAATATCCACGAGCCATTCAGTAGGATCGTGAATAACATAGAGTTCGGGTTTTATTGAAACATACCCATCACTAGGCCTGGCCTCCTCAGTGATCACATTCACCTGAAGATTCCTATCTATGATCTTCTACTGAGCTTTATTAGAAGGACAATCCTTCTTCCAATGCCCAACCTGCCCACAGTGCCAGCATGGTTTGTTCTTGGATTTCTTCTGGATCTTGGATTTGGCCTTCGTTTTGTTTTTATTATTCTTATTTATATTCTCCTTGCCTTTAGATATCATGACATTCACCTTAGACTCCACAGGCATTAGTGGTTTCTGTTTCCTATGCTCTTCCTCACTAGCAATGGCTATCATCAAGTCATCCAGAGAAATCTTTCCCTTCCTATGCTTGAGAGTCATCCCGAAATCCTCCCAAGACTTAGGAAATTTCTCAAGGATAGACATAACTTGAAACTTCTCAGGACGTTTCATTTCAGCCTCTGCTAAACCATGGAGCAACAACAAAAATTTGTATGCCTGCTTCGATATCGATTTACACTCAGCCATTTGGAATTTAAGGAATTTTGCGATAGAATATTTTTCAACACCAAGATCCTCGGTATTATACTTTTTATCCAACTCCTCTCATAGCACCTTCGCAGTGGAAGTGGATGTGTTGTATACATCAAACAGCACATTGAACAATGCCAATAAGATGCAACCATGACAAATACGATTGTACTCACTCCACACATCCATCTCCTTTTGGTCTTCAAAAGTTGATTTTTCCTTATCCAAAATCGGGCAATCTATTTCCAACACCGAGATCAAACCAATGGTTGTCAACCAAATTCTCATGCGTTGTTGCCAATGTTGGTGCTAGAGCACCACGATCATTTGTTTTGATGATAACAAAACACGTGTTATTTAACATTTGCAATTTGAGTCCTAGATTTCAGGTCAATTGCAAATGTGGACGTGTTTAGACGGAGTTCGAGCTCGCATCCAGGACGGATTGGAGGAGCTTGACGGAAAACAGAGGAGGTTCGCGTGGAGCGAAAGATTGGAGATGGAAGACAAGAAGAATAGGATAGATTCTTTTTTATCCTTTCATGTATCTCTTGTATTTATTTTCTTGCTCTTTTTGATTCCTTAGAACATTATGTTAAAGAGCCTCAAAGTACCCTAAAAGTAGTCCTAGGAACACCTGCACAACCCTAGGATACTTAGGTTTTCTGTAGAATACTTAGAAAACCAATATAGGGCTCAAACAGCATTTCCAGACGTCTAATCCCAAAATCAGACGTCTGATAAAGTATTTTAAGACGTCTGACTGTTGTTTCAGACGTCTGATAACCGTTAGGCTGGACGTAGTTAGTTCTGTCTGATGAAATCAGACGTCCAGACCTTAGACCAGACGTCTTAGGAGACGTCCGATGACTTTGCCAGACGTCCAATTAGTGGACCGTTGGCTGGCTTAGAAAACACTCAAGATTATGACCGTTAGAGCCTTATCAGACGTCCATAGGACTTTCCAGACGTCTGATAAATGACCGTTTTGCCTCGGCTGGCCCAAAATCTCTTCTCAGAGATTTTCTAGCCGTTGCAACGTTTGGAAATCAATTCCCACAGTAAAAGTAGGTTTCCAGACGTCCAGACATAGTACCAGACGTCCTGTATGTCGTCTGATGGACTTGCACAAAAACCCTGTTTAGATCTGATTCAAGTCAGGGAGAAACCCGCATAGAATCAGACGTCTGACCTTGGAATCAGACGTCTTAAAGTGGCCTTCCAGACGTCTGATGCCAGAGTTAGACGTCTGATGACCCTGTCAAATGCAATCATTGTCCTGATTTCGGCCTGATTCTCTTGGGCTTTGCACCCAACGGCTATGGAAGCTTTTCCAAGCCTTCCAAAGCCTTCCTAAGGGTTCTATAAATAGAGGGGAACCTTTGTAACACAAACACACTTAGAAAAACACTTGGATACACTTAGACACACAAGATATACACCTAGAGAGACCAAGATACACTAAGATCAAGTATTTCCACTCTCTTGTGTCCAAGAAGCACTTGCTCTCTAAGCTCAAGCTCCATCATCTTGAGAGCATCATTCCCGTTGCGCACCCGCTCTCCCGGCGTTGATAACGAGAGCGACGTAGCGCCGTCGCGTGGCACACGCACCGCGTCATCGTCGACGCACTCCTTGCAAAGGGGAGTTTCCTATTTCCTATAGAAGCTAGGTTTAATTTTTGTTGGCTCTATAGGACTGTTATTTTATTTTATCTTTGTATTTTGGTTGGGTATTCGCTTTGCGAATTCCCGTCTCCTTCGTGGGACAAAATCCTTCTCGTGGAGAGAAGGGGTTGAGGAACGCTACCCTCGTACTTGTAGCGTGGTTGTACTGAGGTTGAATCACCCTCGTTCAAAGTGATTCGTTTAGTGGATTTTGATCAACTTGGTTGATCGGAAAATCCTAACTCGAGAGGGTTAGGTGGTGGTTTTCACCCGGTTTGGGTTTCCACCTAAAAATACCTGTGTACATTTTGCGATTGATTTTTGTGAGATTGCTTTATATTTTTATTTCCGCAATTTTATTACGTCACCCCTCCTGGTAGGAAACCTTCAGCCAACACTTGAAATTTTGCCCACCAAATTTCTCGAGCATAACAGATAAGTCTACACGTGATTTGAAAGTCATTTCCAACATCCCAAATATTTTAGATCTAAGCGATACCTTCTCTAAGATTATTGAAATAAATGCATATAGAAAATAAATAAATAAAAACATATACATTTCCAGCATTTTCGTATAGATCAAAAATATTAAATCAAGCAAGCCAAACATGATTTGGCAAGATACATAATAAAATAAAGAACAAATAACATGCAAAAGCATAAATAAACAAAACAAGAATGAATTAGATTTTACTCTGATCGAAGTGCCCATTAAGGACTTCCATTAAAGAAGGTATTTCCCCCCACAATATCGATGCATTGGGGTCTGACTAACTCCTCTCAAAATACGACGATCCACCTCTAAGATTCGATGCACTTCGATCTTAGATGTCCTCAAAAATCACCTTAGGAGAACAAAGCCGAGGCAATTTGGTTTCCAACCAAATTCCTAATTGATCTACCAATTTAATGGTTTGATCAACCAAAAACTTCTCGTGGATCTCTCAATCTCCTTGTGCAAGATCGACAAAAGTGGTTGAAGATTTTCTACCAATCTCACGTCAAACAAATGCACCAAGAAAGAGAGACAAGAACAAGAGAGAGAGGAAGAGAGAGTGGAGAGAGCTTTCTACTCTTATTGTGTGTCAAATGAGAGCCCCCTCGTGGTCCTTATAAAGTGCCAATGACCAGACATTTAGGGAAATCCCCATTTTATGGAAATACAGCAATTGGTCGATCAATTAAATCCATTGATCGACCAAAACAATTGGTCGATCAAACTTCACTATTTGGTCGACCAAACCAATTGATCGACCAATTTTACATTCTGATCGACCAATCCGAGTCAAAATCATGAGATTAAAATCCGTAGCAAAAGAGTCCAAGTTCCAAGTTCCAAATTGATTCTCACCCGAGCCCAAGCCCAAGCCATGATGGGGCGGGGTGTGTGAGCATGCATGCGTGGTCCCCAGCCCCACCTCTTACTCTTTGCTACATAAGCCATGGGAGGTAGAAACCTTTTACACCTACCAAGAGGTTTGTCCACTTCCAGTATGGGACTAAAAACATCACCCAAATCTCACTGATTTCAACATGAATTCCCACGTTACCATATAATAATTGCATCCCAATTGATGCAATTAGGCACTCAAATCCAACAAATTGTCCATCGAATCTATTATTAAATCAACGCCCCCTCCACCTATGGCCATGGGGAAGAAATCGACGATGTCCTAAATAACATTGTTTTCCACTTTCATCTAGTCGTAGACTATGTGTATCATCCATACACACTGGACAAGCAAATTTACCCTTTGTACTCCAGCCTGATAAGTTTGCATAAGCTGGAAAATTATTAATGGTACACAATAATGTTGCTCGCATTGAAAACATCTCTTTTCTATGTGCATCATATTTTTCTACTCCTGTATTCCACAATAACTTTAGCTCATCAACTAACGGTTGCAAGTATACATCAATTGCATTGCTTGGACTTTTAGGTTCGGTATGAGTAACGACATCATCATGAAAGACAATTTCATGAACATCCATGGGGGTAAGTTATAAGTGACAACAAGCAATGAAATATAGTATAATTATTGTTCATATTTGCAAAAGGACTGAATCCATCTCTAGAAAGACCAAGTCTAACATTGCGAACCTCCTTTGCAAAATATGGATGCATGTTCCTCAAAAAAAATATATGGATGCATGCTATCAAATCTAATCCACTCTTCTGCATCTGCAGGATGACGCATAATTCCCTCAGGATCTAGTATTCTTTTATCACTATACCACGACATCCATTTTGCATCTTTGATGATATAAAAAGTTATTGGAGCCTTGGAATCAAAGGGAAATAGTGAAGAACATTTGTTGGCTTTCTCACATCGAACAAATGCACCAAAAAAGTGATTGAAGATTTTTTTACCAATCTCATGTTGAACGAATGAACCAAGAAAGAGAGACAAGAACGAGAGAGAGAGAGGAGAGAGTGGAGAGAGATTTCTGCTCTTGTTGTATGTCAAATGAGAGCCTCCTTGTGGCCCTTATAAAGAGCACACAACCAGACGTTTAGGGAAATTCCCATTTTATGCAAATATGGCAATTGGTCGATAATTAAATCCATTGATCAATCAAAACATTTGTTCGATCAAACTTCATTATTTGGTTGACCAAACCAAGTGATCGACCAAACTAAATTCATTGATCAACCAAAATAATTGATCGACCAATTTGACATTCTGATTGACCAATCCAGGTCAAAATCGTGAGATTCAAATCCGTAGCAAAAGAGTCCAAGTTCTAAGTTCCAAATTGATTCTCACCCAAGCCCGAGCCCGAGCAAGGGTGGGGTGGAGCGCGGGCACGTGCGTGTGTGGTCTCCAGCCCCACATCTCACTCTTTGCTACATAAGCCATAGGAGGTAGAAGCCTTTCACCTACCAAGAGGTTTGTCTACTTCCAGTGTGGGACTAAAAACCTCTCCCAAATCTCACTAATTTCAACATGAATTCTCATGTCACCATATAACAATTGCATCCCAATTGATGCAATTAGACTCTCAAATCCAACAATCCCCCACAAATTCATCATTGAAATTCAACGATAAATTCATTGGCTACCACACTCTACTTTTAGTAAAGGTACCTTCCAGTTTGAACCCTTACCTGAGTCATTCACCTTCACCACCACAGGAATAAAGTTGAACTAGTCTTGAACTCTAGACCTTTGATGTGGGGTTTATGGTGGTGACAACAAAATGAAGTTCTTGGTGATAATCTTCAGGGTTAGTGCTCTTAAAGGCCATGCACTTTTCCCTATTTCATGAGTGTAATTGGGAAAGACCCTATTCCCTTACCTGCAGCCCACAGTAACTCACATATGTGGCGTTCTCCAAGGATTCACTGCTCACATCCTACCAAAAAGGCTTGAACCCATTCATAGCCTCTGCTCTTCCTAAATTTGCAACATAAGGTCGTCACGCTTCCAAGGATTCGACTCAGATGCAAATGCATCTAACAATGAGTGCCAACTAGTTCCCCATACAACTTTCTGCTACCATTTTGAACCTACTTTGTGGGATCTCCACTAAGTTAGGTTGGGTTGCTGCTACAGGTGAACTCTCAATGGGTCTCAGTCCCATCCCAAGCCTAGACTTAAGTATTAAAGATCTATCAAGTTCTTCAGTAAACAGATCTACTGTGTTATCCTTGGATCCTATAAATTCCACAGCAATCACTCCTTGAGACACTAAATCCCTTACAGACTTGTCTAATTTGGATATGTCTCCTTATTTTCTGATTAAACTTTGAACTCTTAATCTTTGCTATAGCAGTCATGCTATTACAATGTAAAGGTATCGCAGGAATTGGCTTACCCACCACAGGGATTTCTATAAGAAGTCCCTTTAGCCATTCAGCCTCAATTCAAATGGTGTCCAAAGCACATAGCTCAGCCTCAAAGGTAGACTGAGCTACAATGGTCTGTTTCGCAGACTGCTAGGCGACTACACTGCCTCCAAGGATAAAGACATACCCTGTAACACCTTTACTCCCAGAATCCTCCATTTGACTGATCCAACTTGCATCACTATATCCTTCCAAAACTGAAGAATATTTACCATAATGCAAATTAAGGGAAATAATACCCTTTAAGTACCTAAATACTCGGTCAAAAGCATCCCAATGAGTATGGTCAGGACATCTTGTGTATCTACTCAACCTAGACACGGAAAAAGAAATACCAGGTCTAGTACAGTTAGCCAAATACATCAAGCTTCCTATAATCTATGAATATCTTAGTTGTGAAACAGGTGTTCCACTTTTATTCTTATAGAGAATTTTTGATGAATTAAAAAGAGTGCTTACAGCCTTGCAATCTTCATAGTCAAATTTCTCAAGAACCTTCTCAACATAATGAGATTAAGAAATAGCCATCCCCTTTACTGACCAAATCAGTTTGAAGCCTAGGATCACATTTGCATCACCCATATCCCCTCTACTGACCGAATCGAGGCCAGGCCTGCAGTTTGTTGGTGTGCAACCTAAGACTAAAGTGGTGGACAATAGGTAGATCTGATTCACTCAACTCGGGTGTCCACTTAAAGTTCAGCTCGGGAAGATAGTCAATTATTCTGAGCTTGGGTTGCACATCAAAGATATTGTAAGGGTGCTGGTAGAAAGTCGGTGGTTTTAGGTCAACAGGAACCCTTAAATCTAAACTCCTGCTTTCCCTAAAGTTAACTTACGAGATCCTCACTTCCAAAGTCCTATCCTCTGACATCAAGTGTTTGGGTTCCGAGACCTTTAGCACATCATTCACCCCATGTGATTTACCCAAGTCCAAAAATCGTGGCTGAATCAGAATTGACTTAGGCATAATGATCTCAAACGTATGATCATTCAACTCTTCGGGGTGTGGTTGAAGATTAGGGCTACCAATTGGATCATCTATTATATTAGGATTAGTATCCTCCATGTTAGCCCCAATCAGATCACAATCTTCAATAATTAGGCTATCCAATGGTTCGTTATACTCCTCGAGCCTGTTTGTCTCACTAAAATCGCTTTCCTTAACTTTAAGTGAGACGTCACTCAGAGATTCCTCACCCTCAAAATTAAAGAATTCTTGATCCTTATTTATATGTCTCAAAATCATATGTCATTTCATGGTCCTCGGAGACATTTTTCGTCATTCCCTGGCTTGGGGATCTCATGTGAAGTAATCGGTTCATCCTGAATCAGTTGCTCTAGGCCAACCTGGTCATCTCTAGTCTCAAAATATGCATCCCCCCCGACAGGTGCCTGAGTGGGTTCAGACATTGGCTCTCCTGAAGGGGATTCATCTTGCGAATCATCCCAAGATTGGACTAGGGCAACCACAAATTTCATCCTCAATCTCGACAATGTCCCAAGTAGAAACTCACACAAGACTTTATCCCTAACATTTTGGATCAAATCCAATAAAGAGCTATTCAGCTCATCAATCATTTTTATCATAATTTCCAATGCTTCAGTGCATGGTATTGGCTAAGCTATTAAATATTGGATGGTGTTCCTCAAGTTAGCCAACACCTTGTCTTGGACCTGGTTCACCTGAACTGAATGGTTCAGTTTAGGGTTGAGTGGGTTCGGGTTAAATCTAGGGGAATCAAGATATTGAGGTTCATGAAGTTCTCCCTGATAGTAGGTCATTTTGGGTTGTTCAAAAAATGGTGGTAACCTATATTTAGTGAAATATTGGAGAGGGTAGGTGTTATAATCATCATATCCTTCCTGATTGTAGATCGGGTTAGGTTGATCATCAAAGGGTGGAAATCTACAATCATTGTAGGTGTGAAAAGGATGATAATCATAGTCTTATTGTCCAGGGTTAGGCCCTGGATACTGAGGTACGAATTCATATCCCCAATCAAAGTTGTCCCGACTAGTGGATAGGTAGCCATAAGTCAAGTCGGGATAGTAATCATCTTGGGGATAAGTGGTAGTAGGAGGGTAGGATTAGAAATGAGAGTGTGATGTGGAAACATACATAGTGAAGTAGGAGGGAAAACAAAAGAGAGAGGTACCCTACAATACAATCAACCAAACCTGTCCTTATGTGGGTAGCTTAAAGACCTACAAACTCCCAGGACCCGATCCTAAGATTATAAACGATGTAGTCTACTTCTATCCAGTCAATCCAACCAGTTAGAGGGAGGGGCTAAGGAGAAGGTTCTTCGTTTGGCTTGCGCCTCTGGTTCCTTTGTTACCCCCTAACCGCGGTCGTTTGACGCTACTCCCCTAGCTAGACATCAGATGGACCAGTAGGAGCAAATTAATCAAAAACAATCTCAATCTGAGTCCTGAAGATGAATCGATCCTTAAAGCCAACGTGTACTTAGTTTTAGTTAGGCTTGGAATGATCGTGCTCTTGGAATGTGATGGGCCCTTTAGAGGGGTTGTGCCCTTAACAATCAGTTAAAATGTATGTACGTGCATAACAAGGGTTTGCAAACAAGATTATTTGATGATGTATCTTTTAGAGTTTAACCTTGTTTGGTAGCTTTTAAGATTTAATTTTTTAGGTTTGTTCAATTAGGGTTCAGTAGAACACTCCAGGTTTTGAAAGCACTGGTGATGATATATTCCTTTAAAAATCAGAAATAATGTGGAGTGTCTGGTTTAACCCTAAAAATCAACCATAAATGGTAAGCTACTTGATGAATCAATTTTAATTTGAGTGGTACGACTAAAACAGCTTAATCAATTGGCCTATTGCACCACTTAGTTAAGGCACACAAAAAGTCTTAACCTAATCAGATTTCTACTTACGTATTGGTGTGTTGAGTTGAAGTGTACCAGATCCACAGGTCAGATCTCGGTTAAGTGGTAGAATCAAAGTGGAGTGGTGCACCTTAAGTCGAGAGTTGTGGGTGTTTAATGTGTGTCACTTTCATTAAATCCCACAAGAAAAGAGTTTTTTTTATTTTTTGAATTTATGCGGGTGGGTGAGGTGAGGTTTAGTGACAAACAAGACAAACAATTTCCATCCTAGGGTTCATGAAAACACCTAAGTAGATTAGGTCTTGGTTATTAAGGTGGTGAAATGATCTAGTGGGTGGGGAAGTGGGGGAAAACTTACAAATGTCTCTACCAGCACTTTACTCTAATCTACCGCCTTCGGCCCCTCGATCGGGTTCCTGCAAGAAAATAAATCAAAGAAGAAAGATAGGTTAGAAAAATATGTAAGTAATGCAAGAAAATGCGAGAAAAATCAAATAGTATTGCCTCCCCGGCAACGGCGTCAAAATGATGCAGCGGATTTGCACGTGGAAAGGGTTCGAGTTTGGAAACCCGTCGTCGTAGTTCAATTCACGAGAAAATCCATCGATCAGATAAAATTTATAACCGAAACTCGAAAAGTAAGTCCCAGGTCGAACACAGGGAGGCGAATGTTTGGTTTTGAAAAATACGCATTTCGCTTTATTTCTTTTTTGTCATTTTTTACCTTTTATAATTTTTTGTATTTTTAATAGGGCAAGAGATCAAGTCGAATTCTTATCTAACTAATCTACTTGCAAATATAAGAGAGAGAGAGAAAAACAATCACATATATCTCAACAAGTGTTTCTACAACTATGAAAGCGGGAAGAACTACACTAGAAAGTAGTAAAGATAGATGGAGATGAAAAGAATTCCTCTCGACAGTTGCTTCGAGGATGACTCTCTCTAACGGTGCTCGGTCGAAGGTGGTGAGGAGCGGGACGAAGGAGAAAGGCGGCGGAGGAAGGAGGACGGGACGGGACGTCATTACGGCGAGGATCTACTTCCCAAAGTAGGTGAGAAGACGGCCACGGGATGCTCCACGAATGGGGATGAGGAAAGGGAAAAATATTTGGTTTTCTATTCCAGAGGAGCATCCCGGACTTAGGACAAGCTCTCTCTGGAGCCTTAGAGGTGGTGAGGAGAAGAAAGGAAGAGATGAAGAAGTGGAGGTGTAGGGGTCCTTTTATAATGGAGAGAAGAGGAAGAAATCCATTCAAGGGTTACAGCGATATCAAATGCGTCGTTGAAGATCTGTGCCAACCAATGCCCCAAATGCGCTAAAGCCTGTTGGTGCTTGTGCTTTATCCCCACTAGCATCTGTTGGAGTGCCTCCCCGCCATTTGATCAAGATTTGAAAGCTTAAGCGCACCCGCTGATCGCACCCTTTGACGACACGTACCACTGTCATTGAAGAGAGGCGCGAGCATCGCTAGATTGGCATCAGCCGACTAACAACTCCAGCGGACATCTTAAGTTCACGCCTGCATACAATCACGCGTGTGATTTCACGTGATCGCATGGGTGTGCAAATCTAACCTATGAGATTACGCAGCGTGGAAGCTTCATGGTCGCTCAATGGAGATCCAGCGATTGAATTTCAATTGTTGCGGCAAGGAAGCTTCAGCCAGATTTGACCCTGCACCATTTCAGTTGCGGAGAGCGCTTAGCCAATGCGCTAAGCCATCCTTTGTGTCACGAAGAGGAGTGCAGTGCAGAGGCTTCTCAGCCATTAGATTAAGATCCAATGGATGGGAACGGACGATGTGGTTGAAGAAGGTTAAGTGGACTACTGGCTGGTCTTGGGCAGCCTAGATGGTGCCACATGGTGCCATCTGGGTCGTCCATCTTCTTTCTATTACATAGGGTGCCACGATGCTCGGATTGAGATGATTTCCGTGCTGCCGGACTGCGATCATTGCTCCAGATCCATCCGTACGATCGGATTTTTCATCCGAAACCCGTAAGGATGTCGCATTGCCCCTGGCCATTGATCTTCCTCAGATCGCATAAGGTGATACAGGACTCCGATTAGGACAATCTCGGAGGCGTTGGACTCCGATCATCATCCTGATCAGATCTATACATTCGGATCGTCAATCCAAGGCCCCAAAATAAATATCCTTCCCTCCTGACCATAAAAAGGACACAATTAACCTAAAATATACACAACTATTCTAAATGCAGCATGATGCATGCTATGCAATATTTATAATATGAAATGCAAATCCTAGGAACATGCATGAATAAGCATTTTAAGCTAATTAAATGTGCCTACATCATCCCTAGTCAACACACCGTTAAAGTTGCAGATATCTGTGTACACCAAATCTAGAACCTCAATATCTCTAGTAATAGAGTGAGAAAGCTTCCTAGTTTATTTAGCCTGCACACATATCTCACATTTCTTAATTTTATCTATGGTGTGTTCAGGAATCATATTTAATTTCATCATTCTTTTTAAAGAATTGAAATTTACATGACCCAATCCACCATGTCATATATCACAAGATTCAATATTACTGCAAACAGATTGAATCGAATGAAAACTAATATTATTTAGAGCATTTTTAGATGATACATCCACATCACATCTCACTCTAAATAATAGATCAAAATCTACCAAATACCCTTTTCCATAAAATATTCCATATCTCAACATAACAACTTTATTACATTTAAAGTTTATCTCAAAACCCTCTCTAACAACAAGGAACCAAAAATAACATTCTTTTTCATAGCAGGAACATGCAACACCTTGTGCATTATTCAGACTCGCCCCAAGGAAAACCTCAAATCCACGCGTTCGAATCCCAGCACCTTGGCTGCAGAGTCGTTCCCCATCTTCACAATCCCACCACTGCAAGTCTGATAGGAAGAAAATAATGATCTATCAGTACAAATATGTACATGGCTCCAATATCCACGAGCCATTCAGTAGGATCGTGAATAACATAGAGTTCGGGTTTTATTGAAACATACCCATCACTAGGCCTGGCCTCCTCAGTGATCACATTCACCTGAAGATTCCTATCTATGATCTTCTACTGAGCTTTATTAGAAGGACAATCCTTCTTCCAATGCCCAACCTGCCCACAGTGCCAGCATGGTTTGTTCTTGGATTTCTTCTGGATCTTGGATTTGGCCTTCGTTTTGTTTTTATTATTCTTATTTATATTCTCCTTGCCTTTAGATATCATGACATTCACCTTAGACTCCACAGGCATTAGTGGTTTCTGTTTCCTATGCTCTTCCTCACTAGCAATGGCTATCATCAAGTCATCCAGAGAAATCTTTCCCTTCCTATGCTTGAGAGTCATCCCGAAATCCTCCCAAGACTTAGGAAATTTCTCAAGGATAGACATAACTTGAAACTTCTCAGGACGTTTCATTTCAGCCTCTGCTAAACCATGGAGCAACAACAAAAATTTGTATGCCTGCTTCGATATCGATTTACACTCAGCCATTTGGAATTTAAGGAATTTTGCGATAGAATATTTTTCAACACCAAGATCCTCGGTATTATACTTTTTATCCAACTCCTCTCATAGCACCTTCGTAGTGGAAGTGGATGTGTTGTATACATCAAACAGCACATTGAACAATGCCAATAAGATGCAACCATGACAAATACGATTGTACTCACTCCACACATCCATCTCCTTTTGGTCTTCAAAAGTTGATTTTTCCTTATCCAAAATCGGGCAATCTATTTCCAACACCGAGATCAAACCAATGGTTGTCAACCAAATTCTCATGCGTTGTTGCCAATGTTGGTGCTAGAGCACCACGATCATTTGTTTTGATGATAACAAAACACGTGTTATTTAACATTTGCAATTTGAGTCCTAGATTTCAGGTCAATTGCAAATGTGGACGTGTTTAGACGGAGTTCGAGCTCGCATCCAGGACGGATTGGAGGAGCTTGACGGAAAACAGAGGAGGTTCGCGTGGAGCGAAAGATTGGAGATGGAAGACAAGAAGAATAGGATAGATTCTTTTTTATCCTTTCATGTATCTCTTGTATTTATTTTCTTGCTCTTTTTGATTCCTTAGAACATTATGTTAAAGAGCCTCAAAGTACCCTAAAAGTAGTCCTAGGAACACCTGCACAACCCTAGGATACTTAGGTTTTCTGTAGAATACTTAGAAAACCAATATAGGGCTCAAACAGCATTTCCAGACGTCTAATCCCAAAATCAGACGTCTGATAAAGTATTTTAAGACGTCTGACTGTTGTTTCAGACGTCTGATAACCGTTAGGCTGGACGTAGTTAGTTCTGTCTGATGAAATCAGACGTCCAGACCTTAGACCAGACGTCTTAGGAGACGTCCGATGACTTTGCCAGACGTCCAATTAGTGGACCGTTGGCTGGCTTAGAAAACACTCAAGATTATGACCGTTAGAGCCTTATCAGACGTCCATAGGACTTTCCAGACGTCTGATAAATGACCGTTTTGCCTCGGCTGGCCCAAAATCTCTTCTCAGAGATTTTCTAGCCGTTGCAACGTTTGGAAATCAATTCCCACAGTAAAAGTAGGTTTCCAGACGTCCAGACATAGTACCAGACGTCCTGTATGTCGTCTGATGGACTTGCACAAAAACCCTGTTTAGATCTGATTCAAGTCAGGGAGAAACCCGCATAGAATCAGACGTCTGACCTTGGAATCAGACGTCTTAAAGTGGCCTTCCAGACGTCTGATGCCAGAGTTAGACGTCTGATGACCCTGTCAAATGCAATCATTGTCCTGATTTCGGCCTGATTCTCTTGGGCTTTGCACCCAACGGCTATGGAAGCTTTTCCAAGCCTTCCAAAGCCTTCCTAAGGGTTCTATAAATAGAGGGGAACCTTTGTAACACAAACACACTTAGAAAAACACTTGGATACACTTAGACACACAAGATATACACCTAGAGAGACCAAGATACACTAAGATCAAGTATTTCCACTCTCTTGTGTCCAAGAAGCACTTGCTCTCTAAGCTCAAGCTCCATCATCTTGAGAGCATCATTCCCGTTGCGCACCCGCTCTCCCGGCGTTGATAACGAGAGCGACGTAGCGCCGTCGCGTGGCACACGCACCGCGTCATCGTCGACGCACTCCTTGCAAAGGGGAGTTTCCTATTTCCTATAGAAGCTAGGTTTAATTTTTGTTGGCTCTATAGGACTGTTATTTTATTTTATCTTTGTATTTTGGTTGGGTATTCGCTTTGCGAATTCCCGTCTCCTTCGTGGGACAAAATCCTTCTCGTGGAGAGAAGGGGTTGAGGAACGCTACCCTCGTACTTGTAGCGTGGTTGTACTGAGGTTGAATCACCCTCGTTCAAAGTGATTCGTTTAGTGGATTTTGATCAACTTGGTTGATCGGAAAATCCTAACTCGAGAGGGTTAGGTGGTGGTTTTCACCCGGTTTGGGTTTCCACCTAAAAATACCTGTGTACATTTTGCGATTGATTTTTGTGAGATTGCTTTATATTTTTATTTCCGCAATTTTATTACGTCACCCCTCCTGGTAGGAAACCTTCAGCCAACACTTGAAATTTTGCCCACCAAATTTCTCGAGCATAACAGATAAGTCTACACGTGATTTGAAAGTCATTTCCAACATCCCAAATATTTTAGATCTAAGCGATACCTTCTCTAAGATTATTGAAATAAATGCATATAGAAAATAAATAAATAAAAACATATACATTTCCAGCATTTTCGTATAGATCAAAAATATTAAATCAAGCAAGCCAAACATGATTTGGCAAGATACATAATAAAATAAAGAACAAATAACATGCAAAAGCATAAATAAACAAAACAAGAATGAATTAGATTTTACTCTGATCGAAGTGCCCATTAAGGACTTCCATTAAAGAAGGTATTTCCCCCCACAATATCGATGCATTGGGGTCTGACTAACTCCTCTCAAAATACGACGATCCACCTCTAAGATTCGATGCACTTCGATCTTAGATGTCCTCAAAAATCACCTTAGGAGAACAAAGCCGAGGCAATTTGGTTTCCAACCAAATTCCTAATTGATCTACCAATTTAATGGTTTGATCAACCAAAAACTTCTCGTGGATCTCTCAATCTCCTTGTGCAAGATCGACAAAAGTGGTTGAAGATTTTCTACCAATCTCACGTCAAACAAATGCACCAAGAAAGAGAGACAAGAACAAGAGAGAGAGGAAGAGAGAGTGGAGAGAGCTTTCTGCTCTTATTGTGTGTCAAATGAGAGCCCCCTCGTGGTCCTTATAAAGTGCCAATGACCAGACATTTAGGGAAATCCCCATTTTATGGAAATACAGCAATTGGTCGATCAATTAAATCCATTGATCGACCAAAACAATTGGTCGATCAAACTTCACTATTTGGTCGACCAAACCAATTGATCGACCAATTTTACATTCTGATCGACCAATCCGAGTCAAAATCATGAGATTAAAATCCGTAGCAAAAGAGTCCAAGTTTCAAGTTCCAAATTGATTCTCACCCGAGCCCAAGCCCAAGCCATGATGGGGCGGGGTGTGTGAGCATGCATGCGTGGTCCCCAGCCCCACCTCTTACTCTTTGCTACATAAGCCATGGGAGGTAGAAACCTTTTACACCTACCAAGAGGTTTGTCCACTTCCAGTATGGGACTAAAAACATCACCCAAATCTCACTGATTTCAACATGAATTCCCACGTTACCATATAATAATTGCATCCCAATTGATGCAATTAGGCACTCAAATCCAACAAATTGTCCATCGAATCTATTATTAAATCAACGCCCCCTCCACCTATGGCCATGGGGAAGAAATCGACGATGTCCTAAATAACATTGTTTTCCACTTTCATCTAGTCGTAGACTATGTGTATCATCCATACACACTGGACAAGCAAATTTACCCTTTGTACTCCAGCCTGATAAGTTTGCATAAGCTGGAAAATTATTAATGGTACACAATAATGTTGCTCGCATTGAAAACATCTCTTTTCTATGTGCATCATATTTTTCTACTCCTGTATTCCACAATAACTTTAGCTCATCAACTAACGGTTGCAAGTATACATCAATTGCATTGCTTGGACTTTTAGGTTCGGTATGAGTAACGACATCATCATGAAAGACAATTTCATGAACATCCATGGGGGTAAGTTATAAGTGACAACAAGCAATGAAATATAGTATAATTATTGTTCATATTTGCAAAAGGACTGAATCCATCTCTAGAAAGACCAAGTCTAACATTGCGAACCTCCTTTGCAAAATATGGATTCATGTTCCTCAAAAAAAATATATGGATGCATGCTATCAAATCTAATCCACTCTTCTGCATCTGCAGGATGACGCATAATTCCCTCAGGATCTAGTATTCTTTTATCACTATACCACGACATCCATTTTGCATCTTTGATGATATAAAAAGTTATTGGAGCCTTGGAATCAAAGGGAAATAGTGAAGAACATTTGTTGGCTTTCTCACATCGAACAAATGCACCAAAAAAGTGATTGAAGATTTTTTTACCAATCTCATGTTGAACGAATGAACCAAGAAAGAGAGACAAGAACGAGAGAGAGAGAGGAGAGAGTGGAGAGAGATTTCTGCTCTTGTTGTATGTCAAATGAGAGCCTCCTTGTGGCCCTTATAAAGAGCACACAACCAGACGTTTAGGGAAATTCCCATTTTATGCAAATATGGCAATTGGTCGATAATTAAATCCATTGATCAATCAAAACATTTGTTCGATCAAACTTCATTATTTGGTTGACCAAACCAAGTGATCGACCAAACTAAATTCATTGATCAACCAAAATAATTGATCGACCAATTTGACATTCTGATTGACCAATCCAGGTCAAAATCGTGAGATTCAAATCCGTAGCAAAAGAGTCCAAGTTCTAAGTTCCAAATTGATTCTCACCCAAGCCCGAGCCCGAGCAAGGGTGGGGTGGAGCGCGGGCACGTGCGTGTGTGGTCTCCAGCCCCACATCTCACTCTTTGCTACATAAGCCATAGGAGGTAGAAGCCTTTCACCTACCAAGAGGTTTGTCTACTTCCAGTGTGGGACTAAAAACCTCTCCCAAATCTCACTAATTTCAACATGAATTCTCATGTCACCATATAACAATTGCATCCCAATTGATGCAATTAGACTCTCAAATCCAACAATCCCCCACAAATTCATCATTGAAATTCAACGATAAATTCATTGGCTACCACACTCTACTTTTAGTAAAGGTACCTTCCAGTTTGAACCCTTACCTGAGTCATTCACCTTCACCACCACAGGAATAAAGTTGAACTAGTCTTGAACTCTAGACCTTTGATGTGGGGTTTATGGTGGTGACAACAAAATGAAGTTCTTGGTGATAATCTTCAGGGTTAGTGCTCTTAAAGGCCATGCACTTTTCCCTATTTCATGAGTGTAATTGGGAAAGACCCTATTCCCTTACCTGCAGCCCACAGTAACTCACATATGTGGCGTTCTCCAAGGATTCACTGCTCACATCCTACCAAAAAGGCTTGAACCCATTCATAGCCTCTGCTCTTCCTAAATTTGCAACATAAGGTCGTCACGCTTCCAAGGATTCGACTCAGATGCAAATGCATCTAACAATGAGTGCCAACTAGTTCCCCATACAACTTTCTGCTACCATTTTGAACCTACTTTGTGGGATCTCCACTAAGTTAGGTTGGGTTGCTGCTACAGGTGAACTCTCAATGGGTCTCAGTCCCATCCCAAGCCTAGACTTAAGTATTAAAGATCTATCAAGTTCTTCAGTAAACAGATCTACTGTGTTATCCTTGGATCCTATAAATTCCACAGCAATCACTCCTTGAGACACTAAATCCCTTACAGACTTGTCTAATTTGGATATGTCTCCTTATTTTCTGATTAAACTTTGAACTCTTAATCTTTGCTATAGCAGTCATGCTATTACAATGTAAAGGTATCGCAGGAATTGGCTTACCCACCACAGGGATTTCTATAAGAAGTCCCTTTAGCCATTCAGCCTCAATTCAAATGGTGTCCAAAGCACATAGCTCAGCCTCAAAGGTAGACTGAGCTACAATGGTCTGTTTCGCAGACTGCTAGGCGACTACACTGCCTCCAAGGATAAAGACATACCCTGTAACACCTTTACTCCCAGAATCCTCCATTTGACTGATCCAACTTGCATCACTATATCCTTCCAAAACTGAAGAATATTTACCATAATGCAAATTAAGGGAAATAATACCCTTTAAGTACCTAAATACTCGGTCAAAAGCATCCCAATGAGTATGGTCAGGACATCTTGTGTATCTACTCAACCTAGACACGGAAAAAGAAATACCAGGTCTAGTACAGTTAGCCAAATACATCAAGCTTCCTATAATCTATGAATATCTTAGTTGTGAAACAGGTGTTCCACTTTTATTCTTATAGAGAATTTTTGATGAATTAAAAAGAGTGCTTACAGCCTTGCAATCTTCATAGTCAAATTTCTCAAGAACCTTCTCAACATAATGAGATTAAGAAATAGCCATCCCCTTTACTGACCAAATCAGTTTGAAGCCTAGGATCACATTTGCATCACCCATATCCCCTCTACTGACCGAATCGAGGCCAGGCCTGCAGTTTGTTGGTGTGCAACCTAAGACTAAAGTGGTGGACAATAGGTAGATCTGATTCACTCAACTCGGGTGTCCACTTAAAGTTCAGCTCGGGAAGATAGTCAATTATTCTGAGCTTGGGTTGCACATCAAAGATATTGTAAGGGTGCTGGTAGAAAGTCGGTGGTTTTAGGTCAACAGGAACCCTTAAATCTAAACTCCTGCTTTCCCTAAAGTTAACTTACGAGATCCTCACTTCCAAAGTCCTATCCTCTGACATCAAGTGTTTGGGTTCCGAGACCTTTAGCACATCATTCACCCCATGTGATTTACCCAAGTCCAAAAATCGTGGCTGAATCAGAATTGACTTAGGCATAATGATCTCAAACGTATGATCATTCAACTCTTCGGGGTGTGGTTGAAGATTAGGGCTACCAATTGGATCATCTATTATATTAGGATTAGTATCCTCCATGTTAGCCCCAATCAGATCACAATCTTCAATAATTAGGCTATCCAATGGTTCGTTATACTCCTCGAGCCTGTTTGTCTCACTAAAATCGCTTTCCTTAACTTTAAGTGAGACGTCACTCAGAGATTCCTCACCCTCAAAATTAAAGAATTCTTGATCCTTATTTATATGTCTCAAAATCATATGTCATTTCATGGTCCTCGGAGACATTTTTCGTCATTCCCTGGCTTGGGGATCTCATGTGAAGTAATCGGTTCATCCTGAATCAGTTGCTCTAGGCCAACCTGGTCATCTCTAGTCTCAAAATATGCATCCCCCCCGACAGGTGCCTGAGTGGGTTCAGACATTGGCTCTCCTGAAGGGGATTCATCTTGCGAATCATCCCAAGATTGGACTAGGGCAACCACAAATTTCATCCTCAATCTCGACAATGTCCCAAGTAGAAACTCACACAAGACTTTATCCCTAACATTTTGGATCAAATCCAATAAAGAGCTATTCAGCTCATCAATCATTTTTATCATAATTTCCAATGCTTCAGTGCATGGTATTGGCTAAGCTATTAAATATTGGATGGTGTTCCTCAAGTTAGCCAACACCTTGTCTTGGACCTGGTTCACCTGAACTGAATGGTTCAGTTTAGGGTTGAGTGGGTTCGGGTTAAATCTAGGGGAATCAAGATATTGAGGTTCATGAAGTTCTCCCTGATAGTAGGTCATTTTGGGTTGTTCAAAAAATGGTGGTAACCTATATTTAGTGAAATATTGGAGAGGGTAGGTGTTATAATCATCATATCCTTCCTGATTGTAGATCGGGTTAGGTTGATCATCAAAGGGTGGAAATCTACAATCATTGTAGGTGTGAAAAGGATGATAATCATAGTCTTATTGTCCAGGGTTAGGCCCTGGATACTGAGGTACGAATTCATATCCCCAATCAAAGTTGTCCCGACTAGTGGATAGGTAGCCATAAGTCAAGTCGGGATAGTAATCATCTTGGGGATAAGTGGTAGTAGGAGGGTAGGATTAGAAATGAGAGTGTGATGTGGAAACATACATAGTGAAGTAGGAGGGAAAACAAAAGAGAGAGGTACCCTACAATACAATCAACCAAACCTGTCCTTATGTGGGTAGCTTAAAGACCTACAAACTCCCAGGACCCGATCCTAAGATTATAAACGATGTAGTCTACTTCTATCCAGTCAATCCAACCAGTTAGAGGGAGGGGCTAAGGAGAAGGTTCTTCGTTTGGCTTGCGCCTCTGGTTCCTTTGTTACCCCCTAACCGCGGTCGTTTGACGCTACTCCCCTAGCTAGACATCAGATGGACCAGTAGGAGCAAATTAATCAAAAACAATCTCAATCTGAGTCCTGAAGATGAATCGATCCTTAAAGCCAACGTGTACTTAGTTTTAGTTAGGCTTGGAATGATCGTGCTCTTGGAATGTGATGGGCCCTTTAGAGGGGTTGTGCCCTTAACAATCAGTTAAAATGTATGTACGTGCATAACAAGGGTTTGCAAACAAGATTATTTGATGATGTATCTTTTAGAGTTTAACCTTGTTTGGTAGCTTTTAAGATTTAATTTTTTAGGTTTGTTCAATTAGGGTTCAGTAGAACACTCCAGGTTTTGAAAGCACTGGTGATGATATATTCCTTTAAAAATCAGAAATAATGTGGAGTGTCTGGTTTAACCCTAAAAATCAACCATAAATGGTAAGCTACTTGATGAATCAATTTTAATTTGAGTGGTACGACTAAAACAGCTTAATCAACTGGCCTATTGCACCACTTAGTTAAGGCACACAAAAAGTCTTAACCTAATCAGATTTCTACTTACGTATTGGTGTGTTGAGTTGAAGTGTACCAGATCCACAGGTCAGATCTCGGTTAAGTGGTAGAATCAAAGTGGAGTGGTGCACCTTAAGTCGAGAGTTGTGGGTGTTTAATGTGTGTCACTTTCATTAAATCCCACAAGAAAAGAGTTTTTTTTATTTTTTGAATTTATGCGGGTGGGTGAGGTGAGGTTTAGTGACAAACAAGACAAACAATTTCCATCCTAGGGTTCATGAAAACACCTAAGTAGATTAGGTCTTGGTTATTAAGGTGGTGAAATGATCTAGTGGGTGGGGAAGTGGGGGAAAACTTACAAATGTCTCTACCAGCACTTTACTCTAATCTACCGCCTTCGGCCCCTCGATCGGGTTCCTGCAAGAAAATAAATCAAAGAAGAAAGATAGGTTAGAAAAATATGTAAGTAATGCAAGAAAATGCGAGAAAAATCAAATAGTATTGCCTCCCCGGCAACGGCGTCAAAATGATGCAGCGGATTTGCACGTGGAAAGGGTTCGAGTTTGGAAACCCGTCGTCGTAGTTCAATTCACGAGAAAATCCATCGATCAGATAAAATTTATAACCGAAACTCGAAAAGTAAGTCCCAGGTCGAACACAGGGAGGCGAATGTTTGGTTTTGAAAAATACGCATTTCGCTTTATTTCTTTTTTGTCATTTTTTACCTTTTATAATTTTTTGTATTTTTAATAGGGCAAGAGATCAAGTCGAATTCTTATCTAACTAATCTACTTGCAAATATAAGAGAGAGAGAGAAAAACAATCACATATATCTCAACAAGTGTTTCTACAACTATGAAAGCGGGAAGAACTACACTAGAAAGTAGTAAAGATAGATGGAGATGAAAAGAATTCCTCTCGACAGTTGCTTCGAGGATGACTCTCTCTAACGGTGCTCGGTCGAAGGTGGTGAGGAGCGGGACGAAGGAGAAAGGCGGCGGAGGAAGGAGGACGGGACGGGACGTCATTACGGCGAGGATCTACTTCCCAAAGTAGGTGAGAAGACGGCCACGGGATGCTCCACGAATGGGGATGAGGAAAGGGAAAAATATTTGGTTTTCTATTCCAGAGGAGCATCCCGGACTTAGGACAAGCTCTCTCTGGAGCCTTAGAGGTGGTGAGGAGAAGAAAGGAAGAGATGAAGAAGTGGAGGTGTAGGGGTCCTTTTATAATGGAGAGAAGAGGAAGAAATCCATTCAAGGGTTACAGCGATATCAAATGCGTCGTTGAAGATCTGTGCCAACCAATGCCCCAAATGCGCTAAAGCCTGTTGGTGCTTGTGCTTTATCCCCACTAGCATCTGTTGGAGTGCCTCCCCGCCATTTGATCAAGATTTGAAAGCTTAAGCGCACCCGCTGATCGCACCCTTTGACGACACGTACCACTGTCATTGAAGAGAGGCGCGAGCATCGCTAGATTGGCATCAGCCGACTAACAACTCCAGCGGACATCTTAAGTTCACGCCTGCATACAATCACGCGTGTGATTTCACGTGATCGCATGGGTGTGCAAATCTAACCTATGAGATTACGCAGCGTGGAAGCTTCATGGTCGCTCAATGGAGATCCAGCGATTGAATTTCAATTGTTGCGGCAAGGAAGCTTCAGCCAGATTTGACCCTGCACCATTTCAGTTGCGGAGAGCGCTTAGCCAATGCGCTAAGCCATCCTTTGTGTCACGAAGAGGAGTGCAGTGCAGAGGCTTCTCAGCCATTAGATTAAGATCCAATGGATGGGAACGGACGATGTGGTTGAAGAAGGTTAAGTGGACTACTGGCTGGTCTTGGGCAGCCTAGATGGTGCCACATGGTGCCATCTGGGTCGTCCATCTTCTTTCTATTACATAGGGTGCCACGATGCTCGGATTGAGATGATTTCCGTGCTGCCGGACTGCGATCATTGCTCCAGATCCATCCGTACGATCGGATTTTTCATCCGAAACCCGTAAGGATGTCGCATTGCCCCTGGCCATTGATCTTCCTCAGATCGCATAAGGTGATACAGGACTCCGATTAGGACAATCTCGGAGGCGTTGGACTCCGATCATCATCCTGATTAGATCTATACATTCGGATCGTCAATCCAAGGCCCCAAAATAAATATCCTTCCCTCCTGACCATAAAAAGGACACAATTAACCTAAAATATACACAACTATTCTAAATGCAGCATGATGCATGCTATGCAATATTTATAATATGAAATGCAAATCCTAGGAACATGCATGAATAAGCATTTTAAGCTAATTAAATGTGCCTACATCATCCCTAGTCAACACACCGTTAAAGTTGCAGATATCTGTGTACACCAAATCTAGAACCTCAATATCTCTAGTAATAGAGTGAGAAAGCTTCCTAGTTTATTTAGCCTGCACACATATCTCACATTTCTTAATTTTATCTATGGTGTGTTCAGGAATCATATTTAATTTCATCATTCTTTTTAAAGAATTGAAATTTACATGACCCAATCCACCATGTCATATATCACAAGATTCAATATTACTGCAAACAGATTGAATCGAATGAAAACTAATATTATTTAGAGCATTTTTAGATGATACATCCACATCACATCTCACTCTAAATAATAGATCAAAATCTACCAAATACCCTTTTCCATAAAATATTCCATATCTCAACATAACAACTTTATTACATTTAAAGTTTATCTCAAAACCCTCTCTAACAACAAGGAACCAAAAATAACATTCTTTTTCATAGCAGGAACATGCAACACCTTGTGCATTATTCAGACTCGCCCCAAGGAAAACCTCAAATCCACGCGTTCGAATCCCAGCACCTTGGCTGCAGAGTCGTTCCCCATCTTCACAATCCCACCACTGCAAGTCTGATAGGAAGAAAATAATGATCTATCAGTACAAATATGTACATGGCTCCAATATCCACGAGCCATTCAGTAGGATCGTGAATAACATAGAGTTCGGGTTTTATTGAAACATACCCATCACTAGGCCTGGCCTCCTCAGTGATCACATTCACCTGAAGATTCCTATCTATGATCTTCTACTGAGCTTTATTAGAAGGACAATCCTTCTTCCAATGCCCAACCTGCCCACAGTGCCAGCATGGTTTGTTCTTGGATTTCTTCTGGATCTTGGATTTGGCCTTCGTTTTGTTTTTATTATTCTTATTTATATTCTCCTTGCCTTTAGATATCATGACATTCACCTTAGACTCCACAGGCATTAGTGGTTTCTGTTTCCTATGCTCTTCCTCACTAGCAATGGCTATCATCAAGTCATCCAGAGAAATCTTTCCCTTCCTATGCTTGAGAGTCATCCCGAAATCCTCCCAAGACTTAGGAAATTTCTCAAGGATAGACATAACTTGAAACTTCTCAGGACGTTTCATTTCAGCCTCTGCTAAACCATGGAGCAACAACAAAAATTTGTATGCCTGCTTCGATATCGATTTACACTCAGCCATTTGGAATTTAAGGAATTTTGCGATAGAATATTTTTCAACACCAAGATCCTCGGTATTATACTTTTTATCCAACTCCTCTCATAGCACCTTCGCAGTGGAAGTGGATGTGTTGTATACATCAAACAGCACATTGAACAATGCCAATAAGATGCAACCATGACAAATACGATTGTACTCACTCCACACATCCATCTCCTTTTGGTCTTCAAAAGTTGATTTTTCCTTATCCAAAATCGGGCAATCTATTTCCAACACCGAGATCAAACCAATGGTTGTCAACCAAATTCTCATGCGTTGTTGCCAATGTTGGTGCTAGAGCACCACGATCATTTGTTTTGATGATAACAAAACACGTGTTATTTAACATTTGCAATTTGAGTCCTAGATTTCAGGTCAATTGCAAATGTGGACGTGTTTAGACGGAGTTCGAGCTCGCATCCAGGACGGATTGGAGGAGCTTGACGGAAAACAGAGGAGGTTCGCGTGGAGCGAAAGATTGGAGATGGAAGACAAGAAGAATAGGATAGATTCTTTTTTATCCTTTCATGTATCTCTTGTATTTATTTTCTTGCTCTTTTTGATTCCTTAGAACATTATGTTAAAGAGCCTCAAAGTACCCTAAAAGTAGTCCTAGGAACACCTGCACAACCCTAGGATACTTAGGTTTTCTGTAGAATACTTAGAAAACCAATATAGGGCTCAAACAGCATTTCCAGACGTCTAATCCCAAAATCAGACGTCTGATAAAGTATTTTAAGACGTCTGACTGTTGTTTCAGACGTCTGATAACCGTTAGGCTGGACGTAGTTAGTTCTGTCTGATGAAATCAGACGTCCAGACCTTAGACCAGACGTCTTAGGAGACGTCCGATGACTTTGCCAGACGTCCAATTAGTGGACCGTTGGCTGGCTTAGAAAACACTCAAGATTATGACCGTTAGAGCCTTATCAGACGTCCATAGGACTTTCCAGACGTCTGATAAATGACCGTTTTGCCTCGGCTGGCCCAAAATCTCTTCTCAGAGATTTTCTAGCCGTTGCAACGTTTGGAAATCAATTCCCACAGTAAAAGTAGGTTTCCAGACGTCCAGACATAGTACCAGACGTCCTGTATGTCGTCTGATGGACTTGCACAAAAACCCTGTTTAGATCTGATTCAAGTCAGGGAGAAACCCGCATAGAATCAGACGTCTGACCTTGGAATCAGACGTCTTAAAGTGGCCTTCCAGACGTCTGATGCCAGAGTTAGACGTCTGATGACCCTGTCAAATGCAATCATTGTCCTGATTTCGGCCTGATTCTCTTGGGCTTTGCACCCAACGGCTATGGAAGCTTTTCCAAGCCTTCCAAAGCCTTCCTAAGGGTTCTATAAATAGAGGGGAACCTTTGTAACACAAACACACTTAGAAAAACACTTGGATACACTTAGACACACAAGATATACACCTAGAGAGACCAAGATACACTAAGATCAAGTATTTCCACTCTCTTGTGTCCAAGAAGCACTTGCTCTCTAAGCTCAAGCTCCATCATCTTGAGAGCATCATTCCCGTTGCGCACCCGCTCTCCCGGCGTTGATAACGAGAGCGACGTAGCGCCGTCGCGTGGCACACGCACCGCGTCATCGTCGACGCACTCCTTGCAAAGGGGAGTTTCCTATTTCCTATAGAAGCTAGGTTTAATTTTTGTTGGCTCTATAGGACTGTTATTTTATTTTATCTTTGTATTTTGGTTGGGTATTCGCTTTGCGAATTCCCGTCTCCTTCGTGGGACAAAATCCTTCTCGTGGAGAGAAGGGGTTGAGGAACGCTACCCTCGTACTTGTAGCGTGGTTGTACTGAGGTTGAATCACCCTCGTTCAAAGTGATTCGTTTAGTGGATTTTGATCAACTTGGTTGATCGGAAAATCCTAACTCGAGAGGGTTAGGTGGTGGTTTTCACCCGGTTTGGGTTTCCACCTAAAAATACCTGTGTACATTTTGCGATTGATTTTTGTGAGATTGCTTTATATTTTTATTTCCGCAATTTTATTACGTCACCCCTCCTGGTAGGAAACCTTCAGCCAACACTTGAAATTTTGCCCACCAAATTTCTCGAGCATAACAGATAAGTCTACACGTGATTTGAAAGTCATTTCCAACATCCCAAATATTTTAGATCTAAGCGATACCTTCTCTAAGATTATTGAAATAAATGCATATAGAAAATAAATAAATAAAAACATATACATTTCCAGCATTTTCGTATAGATCAAAAATATTAAATCAAGCAAGCCAAACATGATTTGGCAAGATACATAATAAAATAAAGAACAAATAACATGCAAAAGCATAAATAAACAAAACAAGAATGAATTAGATTTTACTCTGATCGAAGTGCCCATTAAGGACTTCCATTAAAGAAGGTATTTCCCCCCACAATATCGATGCATTGGGGTCTGACTAACTCCTCTCAAAATACGACGATCCACCTCTAAGATTCGATGCACTTCGATCTTAGATGTCCTCAAAAATCACCTTAGGAGAACAAAGCCGAGGCAATTTGGTTTCCAACCAAATTCCTAATTGATCTACCAATTTAATGGTTTGATCAACCAAAAACTTCTCGTGGATCTCTCAATCTCCTTGTGCAACATCGACAAAAGTGATTGAAGATTTTCTACCAATCTCACGTCAAACAAATGCACCAAGAAAGAGAGACAAGAACAAGAGAGAGAGGAAGAGAGAGTGGAGAGAGCTTTCTGCTCTTTTTGTGTGTCAAATGAGAGCCCCCTCGTGGCCCTTATAAAGTGCCAATGACCAAACATTTAGGGAAATCCCCATTTTATGGAAATATAGCAATTGGTCGATCAATTAAATCCATTGATCGACCAAAACAATTGGTCGATCAAACTTCACTATTTGGTCGACCAAACCAATTTATCGACCAATTTTACATTCTGATCGACCAATCCGAGTCAAAATTGTGAGATTAAAATCCGTAGCAAAAGAGTCCAAGTTCCAAGTTCCATATTGATTCTCACCCAAGCCCAAGCCCGAGCCCAAGCCCAAGCCAGGATGGGGCCGGGCATGTGTGCATGCATGCATGGTCCCCAGCCCCACCTCTCACTCTTTGCTACATAAGCCATGGGAGGTAGAAACCTTTTACACCCACCAAGAGGTTTGTCCACTTCTAGTATGGGACTAAAATCCTCTCCTAAATCTCACTGATTTCAACATGAATTCCCATGTCACCATATAACAATTGCATCCCAATTGATGCAATTAGGCTCTCAAATCCAACAAATTGTCCATCGAATCTATTATTAAATCGACGCCCCCTCCACCTATGGCCATGGGGAAGAAATCGACGATGTCCTAAATAACATTGTTTTCCACTTTCATCTAGTCGTAGACTATGTATCATCCATACATACTGGACAAGCAAATTTACCCTTTGTACTCCAGCCCGATAAATTTGCATAAGCTGGAAAATCATTAATGGTCCACAATAATGTTGCTTGCATTGAAAACGTCTCTTTTCTATGTGCATCATATTTTTCTACTCCTGTATTCCACAATAACTTTAGCTCATCGACTAACGGTTGCAAGCATACATCAATTGCATTGCTTGGACCTTTAGGTTTGGTATGAGTAACGACATCATCATGAAAGACAATTTCATGCACATCCATGGGGTTAAGTTCTAAGTGACAACAAGCAATGGCCATATAGTATAATTATTGTTCATATTTGCAAAAGGACTGAATCCATTACTAGAAAGACCAAGTCTAACATTGCGAACCTCCTTTGCAAAATATGGATGCATGTTATCAAATCTAATCCACTCTTTCATAGCTGTAGGATGACGCATAATTCCCTCAGGATCTGGTATTCTTTTATCACTATGCCACGACATCCATTCTGCAGTCTTTGATGACATAAAAAGTTATTGGAGCCTTTGAATCAAAGGGAAATAGCGAAGAACCTTTATTGGCTTTCTTTTCTTGCTTCGATTGAGGTTTGTCTTTGGGAACTTATATCTCAAGGCATCATAGTTAGGACAATGTTCAAGTTTTTCATTATTCTTCCAAAATAAGATACAATCATTAGGACATGCATCTATCTTCTCACAATTCAATCCCAATGTCTGAAGGCTCTTCTTTGCATGATTCCACTTTTTAGTATAACCTTTTGCATAACCTAATATTTCACCAATAAAGTCAAGCACATCTAACATCATCTTTAACGTAGAATGGTGAACAGCTTTTAATTTGAATAATCTCAATATGAAATTTAATTTAGACATCTTTAACCCTGGAGCAATAGGTTCCTCTTCTTCTGACAACATTTTATAGAAATCATCAACATCTACATTAGTTGGTATATCATCTTCGTGTCTGATTACGGATGCGATTTGGACAAGAACATGCCAAGAACCGCTTCCTCTGTGGGATGCTCTTTGGTAGAATTTCCTTCTGTGTGACAAACCACATATGCACATGGCTGCGACACTATGGTGTGTATGGAGGGCAAGGAATGAGAGCTTATTTCAGGAGAGACTAGTGTGCATTGATTAAATTGTAAATGAGTGCTGGTCCCTCATACATATGTGGGGATCTATTTTGTAGCTTCCTTTATTTTTTTTTCTTCCTATATGATAAATAAAATGCCCCTCTGGATTGCTATCACAGCAGGATAGCTTTCCTATCAGTTTAAAAAAAAAAAAATCAGAATCCATAGGAATCCCTCTTATGTCATACAGCATATCCATTAACTCATCATTTCCACCATCCTCATTCTGCACATTTTGATGACGACCTTATCGTGATGTCTCTCCAACTTCCTCTCCATGCACATTCCAAATTGTATATCTTGGCCACCAACCATTTAATATAAGATGCTCGTGCACATCTTCTCGATTACTCTTTCTTGTGTTCATACAAATCATACATGGACAAAATATCCAATCTTTCTTAAATCCAAATCTATACATTGATCGATCCTCATGAAATACCTAATTCAAAAATCGACATACTCCAATATCATATACTTCTATGTCTTCAAATCATTTATCCATCCATGTCTTATCCATGTCTACAACCTAAAAAAAAAAGATCATTTTAAAAGGTCTTCAAATTTCATAGATGAATGAAAGAAATAATATAATATAATATAATATGTAGACAAGACCAACCACAACAAAATCATAAGTTAAAAAGATTGAAACTAAAAACACATGTGCAAAACAAAGAATAAGATCCAAATCGAAAGTAATGACATGACCAAACAAATAAAGAATTTTGATTAAAAGATTCTTATAATAATAACTACTGGATGCACTAGGTGTGTTCAGGCTGATGCAGTTGTCCAAGCATTAATGATACTTTAAGTTATCATTAATGACATTGCGAGAACGAGTGGTTTGAGTGAGGACAGTTAATTCCTTGACATGACAAAAAGGGTCCTCTTGGAAGACCATGGAAATGCTTGATCAGGTTCAGAATAGCTGGTTTGATCTCAAAATCCCCTTGTGGTATGATCACCTCGGGTCTTTCCTCATAGTTGGAAGGATCATAGAAATCCTTAAGAGGAATGACAGGCTGCTGGCAGGGTGGTGGGTTTTGTTCTTGGTTGGTTAGGTTCGTCATAGTCCTAGCCAAATTCTCTTGATTTTGTTGTAGCTGAACCAAATGGTCGACCATAAAGGCAAGCATTTTGAGTTTGGATTTGAGGGCCACCTGGCCCTGCAAGAATTTTTGGTTGCTCCAAATGAGGGAGGTGAGGGATGGGGAAGTTAGCTTGTGGGTCGGCTGACGGGTTAGAAGCAGAAGCAGAATTTTTTTGTCGATTTCCCGGGTTTTCCATATTTTTAGAAGAGGAAGGAAGAAAACAAAGATTTTCTGGTGCGAGGGGCAAAATCAGATGGTCCCTCAAGATGTGGTTTTTGGGACCTTCGCCCGTGCATGCACTTTTTTTGGAAGAATTGGAAGGGAGGAGAAGAGATGGAGATGAGAGAAGTGTGCACACAAGCAATCAAATTCTAGACCTAACTTAATTGTGACTCCCTGGAAATTAACCTAAGACTTGGTCTACCTAGGAAATAAGTAATCAACAGTAAATACCCATTCTGTCAACAAATCTAGCCAAGTTGCTTAAGGGGAGGTTTAGGCCCAAGTGTTTCCTAGGAAAATCCCAAGTGCTTGTACAAACTCGTGCCTGGTCATTTGACACGGCCCCTCAGCCTGAATACCAGATATAGATGACAGAATTGGTATTAACTAGAGAAAACTTAAGACCTATATAGCAAGCCTACGTTGATGAAACCTTAGGGGTCAAGTTGCTACGGATTTTAGTTAGGTCTAGGATATTATAGTGCACACGGAATGTGGAGGGCGTTATTTGGGTTATTGCCCTGTTATTTCAATTTCTTTTTTTTGTATGTGTGTGCAAGAATTGGAAAGTAGTTCCAATGAAAAGTAAGTTGTCACACAATTTTATGTATTTCTATCTTTTAGGATTTGATTTAATTCAATATGTTTTAGGGTTTCTCTTTTTAAATTTTCAAACAAGTTTGAAACTCCACAATCAAAGGAAAAAAAAATAAGTTGCATTGGTGATGGTTAATTTCCTTTAATGTGGGTCTCTAAAAAGAAAGAAAGAAACCTTAATCCAATTGTCCCTAAGACAGAAAATTATTACCAATAAATTATTTTTTAGGTTTTCTGTATTAAGTAGTAGTCCAAACAAGTCAAACAACACTACTACTTTGAAGAAAATCAAAGATTCCATAAAAGATTTTTTTAAGAATTTAGGAATTTTTTAAATATTTTTCTTGAATTTTTATTTGTACTAGTGTCAAAGTCCAAAAATGATACTCGTGGGTATTTTAGACTTTCTGTACTACCACTGGCCTCCAAAAATTTTTATGAATTTATGTGATGTGTATAATTTTACAAGGATTCCAGAAAGCTAAATTTTATAAAAATTGGCTAAGTATAAAAAATCTAAAAATTCACGGACATTAGAAAAATAGGAAGAATAAAGGGTGTGACCCCTATGAAATCCATGAATTTTTAAAAATTAATTACAAATCCAATTACTCTGAAATTTGAAACAGATGTTCCTTACTTGATTTGGAATCATTGGGTGATATTTTATGATTTTAGGAGGCCTGTGGTGTTAGGAATTGATTTTTTCAAATCCGGATAGAAGTTAGGATCCGAAAAACAAAACACCCGCACTTAAGGTAGAGTGGTGTTTAATGGGGCAATCAATCAAACAATGGGTTTTAAAGATACCACTCTACCAAAATTTGATGTTAATAATCCTGAAAGCCAAGTTTAGTGTATCTTGGAAGTCTTTTAGGCTAAGTGTGATAAGAAAGAAGAAACCAACCTAGAATCGTGGGAAGAAAAGGAACTTTGAGCTCTCGCTTCCAAATTCCCACTTTTTTCCTGTAGTTCCTGCACACACAAGAAAGAAGAGAGGCAAGGGGATGAGATCCACTTCAAGCAAGAGAAAAATAATTTCCAAAGTCGTGCCTCCCCGGCAACGGCACCAAAAAGTTATACGAAAAATTACAAGATTTTTAAGATTAAGGTTTTAAGTCGCTGCAATGCGTAAATCCATTTGCTTTTAAAATTTGTAACCTAGATAGGGGAGTTTCTAGGGTCATCCAAGGAGGCAATATTTTGTGAAATTCATGTCTCTTGCTCGGAAATGAAACTCAACTTTCTTTTTGTTCTTTTTAAAAAATGTAATTTTTATGGATTTTTGAAATAACGTCAATACGAATTTTGTTGAAATTTGGAAATAACTAACACCTAATCCACTATACTACCACTAAGGTGATAAGCACAGCCTCTCCCTAAGCTCACTCTAGGCACATGGAGGCCTAGAGTAATTAGGGAGAGGGAGTGAAAAGTGCTAGAACAAAAGCAATCAAATGTGACAAAATTGCAAAGAAGGCAACTTTAATAAAACAATGAATTGTTTTACACAAAACCTAGTAGAGGAATGCTTCAACTACTAGAATTAAAAGTACAAAAACAAAATAAAAATAGTTATCCTCTAAAAACATGGTGAAGATGGCAAGGCTCTTGCTCCAATTGCGGCTGCTCCCGCAATAAAAAAGATCTCCTTCTTCTTCCAAAGCTTCTCCAAGTTGACGAACTCCTCCTAGCAAGCCCAAAGGGGGGCATGCTTGACTCCTCTTAGGTGGATGGAATTCCACCTTCAAAGGCTTCTCCTAAAGTGGCGTGGACCACCTTTGGCTCCTCCTCCAAGGGTGGTAGTGTACCACCCTCAAGTCCTCCACTTCCTAGGGTAGGCGTGTACCCTAGGTTTCCTTCAAATGCTTGGCTTCCCTCCTTGGCTGGCGTGGGCACAAGAGAGAAGAGAAGAGGGGAAGGCACCAAGGGTACAGAGTATCCCCTTAATCTTCTTCTTCTTCTTCTTCTCTTGACCTTCTATGTAGGTGGAAATATAGGTAGAAAAATTATAGCCAAGGGTGAAGATTTAATGGTGGTGGTAGGGGGTTTATATAGGAATGGTAGGGGGTTAAGGGTGGTTATAGGATGGACGGCTATGATGGGGGTTAGATGGTGGTTATAGGATCCTAGGGATAGGGTTGTTGGCACCAAAATGGAGGGGTACTTGGTGGTTGGCGCCAATCCTAAGTGGTAGCTAGGGTTAAGGGTTTGTTTAGGTGTGTTGTAGGGTGGAGATGGAGTTATATGGTGGTGGTTATGTGATGGAGGGTAGATATAGGGTGGCACCAAAGAGGAGGGATGCTTGAGGTGGTAGTTGTGGTGGAGTTAAGGGACTTGGTGCCACTTTAGGTGGGTTGGGGGGGGGGGGGGGGGGGGGGGGGGTGGTTAGGTGGCATCACTAGATGGAGGGTTAGGATAGGTTGGGGGGTAATATGTAGGGTGTAGATGGGAGGAGGCGTTTGCACCAAATGAAGGGATGTAGGGGGTGATTTTTGGCGCCAACTAAGGTAGGGTTTAGGGTAGTTATGGGGGGTTAGGTTTGGCGCCAATGGAGGGCTTCTAGAAGGGGTTAGGTGTAGGGTTTAGATGACCTTGGTTGATGAGGTGTAGGGCTAGGAATTAAGGGGAAGTTGGCGCCAAAATGAAGGGGTGGCTAGGGCATTTTAGCGCCAACTTGAAGGGGTGTTTAAGGTTGGTAGTTATGGTGGGTTGGCACCAAAAGGGGTTGGGTTAGGTTAGGGTTGGTTAGGGTTAAGGTGAAGTGGATGGCCATGGAGGTTTTTGGTGGAGTAAAGTTTAGCTAAGCTAGCTTCGCTAGTAGAGTAGAGGTGGAGGAGCTAGGGTTTCATGGAGGAGAGATGAAGAAGAGTATTCTAGAGCTAGGGCAGCTGAGGTAGCTTCAAGGGGAGCTCAACTACTGAGCTTAGCTACTTAGTTCTTATGCAAGTAGCCAAGCTTGGGTAGTTGAGCTCAGTTGAGCTGGCTCTAGCCTAGCTAGAGCTAGGTTGAGCTGGGACTGCCTCTGATGAGAACTCTAGAGCTATCTAAGCTACTGGTTGACAAGTAGTAGCTCAGCTATCTTAGAGTTAAGCTACTGTGAGCTGGCTGGAGCTAAGCTTGAGCTGAGGTGAGCTGAGTTTGAGATGAGGTGGACTCAAGTCAACTTAGTTGAGCTAGCTAGCGCTTCCAATGAACTAGTGGGAGCTGAGATGAGCTAGACTCAACTAAGTTGAGCTAGATTTGAGCTGACCTGAGCTAGGGTAAGCTAAGATGAGTTCTCTTGAGCTACCATTTAGCTAAGGTGAGCTGAATGGAGCTAACCCTAGTTCAAGAGAGCTGGTATCCAGCCATGATGAGCTGGAATTAGCTGAGTCCTAGCTTGATTAAGCTTCCTCTTCAACAGTTGCCTTCCCAAGTGCTAGGGTTTTGGGGATCTGACTTTCTGCTAATCCCTAACACTTCAAGAAACACATCAAAAATAACATAATAAATGCAATGCATGCCTAACCTATTTTATGCCTAAATGCAACCCAAAAAATCCGTTTGCAGAGCAAAATCCTAAGAGATAGGTTTGTTTTAATACATAAGAATGATGATAAACTGGCATTTATCATGACCGACTACTGGTGTGTTGCGCTAAAGTGCATGGGGGGAAGAGCAACAAGTGCCACATGAAGCCGAGGTCGAGTAATGAGACCACATTTGTGGTCTAATTAATACATAAATGCCTAATTATTATGGTAGCATCTACATATACAAAGCATACTTTGATGTGTAAATAAATTAATGTTCGCATATAGGGGCATACATGCATTTCATGTATTAGTTTAGATGATTTTTATAAATAACCCTATTTTTTTTTCTTTTGTTTTCTTCCTTCCCGCAGAAGGTGCAACTCCTTCCAGCCTCAGTGCAATGCCCGCGTGCCTCTTCGCGCTCCCACCAATGGCCAACAGCGCACTCGTGCCCATCCAAGGTGATAGTGCATCCCACAATCTCGCAACTGCCCCATCACCAAGACTGTTGGAGAGGATCTCGACAGAAGATACAACCTAAGAGTTAAAAAGAGGCACAGCCGACCTCGGGGGGGGGGACTCTCGGTCAGGCTCTCCTTCTTCTCCACCATAAAGGAGGCGTGCACCGTGGACTTCAGCGAGCACTGTGGCCTTCACGTCCTCAACCTTGCCCTCACCGTCGAAGCACACATGGTGACAGAGTGTGTGCGTGCCATCAACACTTTCAATTCAACCGCTTGTCGCCATCCCTTCACATCCACCACCTCTGCGCACCAGTATTCCCTCGCTGCAGAGCGCTACCAGGCGCGCACAATGCCGGCGCACAGTAGATCCGCGTGCAGCAGATCCACTAGCAGCCGCACCTTCATGCGCGCACCCGCACACTGCCTGTGCAAGCGACGCGTCAACGCCTCCGCGCTCCAGCCAGCGTGCGCGCACATCTTCACCCACGCTCCAGCCGCTTGCGTACTCCACTCCCTCTTCCTCTTCTTCTCCTTCTTCCTCTTCTTCTTCAACCCACCTGCAACCGAAAGAACCCAAAGCATGCCGCACACCCACCGTCGGTAGGGGAGCTTCCCGGCCGCTGAACTCACCGTCAACCTCGCCGTTGTCTTCACCTCACGCCCACAACCGTCGTGCGCCCACCAGCTACCCTCCACGACGCTCGCAAGTGCCACCTGCCATCGTCGTCGCCGATGTTTTCCTCCACCGTCCGATCACCTTTAGTCGCCCTGTCACCGCCGTCACGACCGTTTCTCTCCCATGCACCGCCACCGGGCTTCAATCGGCTGGTCGCCACGCCTCCACGCGTGTGAAGAAGAGAGAAGGGAATTCCTCTGTTTCCCTTCGAATTAAAATTTACGAACACTGTCGTCGTCAAACTTTATTTTTCTGATTTTTTTAATTAATTAAATTGAGGGGAAATTGCAGCCCTATGCTTATTCTTCCACACAATTGTTCAGCCCTTGCAATCCATCTCAATATACATCATATCTGAATTCTGATTTACACTTTAGTCTTCATTCAAGTAAAAAATACACATATACCCCTACACATGAACTATTTTCTTATGTGAAATTTACTTCAATAGCCCTTGAATTCTCCTTAAATTTAGGGTTTACATTCAGAGCAGCATATGCATTGTTTGATTTGACGAATACTCCTGCGAACTCAATTTCTACATAGTTGTGATTTTATTGGATCTATTCCTCCCTGTGGCTACGACATCCTTTTTGTGGTTTAAATTGATATCTATTTTAATCTTTGATTGAGAGATTTCCACCACATAAATTACAATGACATATCTTTCTATTATCTTCTTAATCAAGCGAAATTCTCTCTATCAAATGGCGTCGTTGCTGGGGAGGCAATAGACGCAATAGACTCACCTTATTATTTCTGAGTATTCTGAGTTGCGCAATTATCTGATCACTCTTTATCTTTTTGTACAAGGAATCTAACGGGGCGACTAACGTAGCAGAGCGGCAACATCAACCTTGAGCGATGCCCACACGAGGAGAAGACACAAGAGACCTAGATCCCGCTTTCACAGGAGATTCTCCTTCGTCACAAATTTCATTTCTGTCTTCTCGCCCTTGTAGTAATTAGGGCTGAATTTTTGGGAGTCTGTCCCCACATTCTTTAGCTACTAAGGTTTACATTCTTCTGCATGAGTGATTCATTTTTCTTCTTGCTTGCCTCTAAAAAAAATAAAAGAAAATATCGAGCTGCATGTTTAGGAGTTGCATGCCCTTAGGTGCATGCATTTAGGGGTGATTGAGCAGCACATTTGATCTCATTGTTGCATTGCAAGCATATTTTCACGAAGATTGATGGAGACAGTACACCTTTCTAACTTTTGCATCCAGCTCCTGTTCACGCATTTGCATGTGGATTAAAATTCAAGATCACCAAGTTGATTGAATTTATTAATTCAGTGGTCGCCTAACTGAAAGTGGGACTGATAATCAGATTCGACCTTAAAATCAAATCACACTTGATCTGATTCAAAGGGACTTGTCTGCATTTTCAAAATAAAAAAAAGATTTATGGTGTGATGCACACTTCTGACACTGAGCACGCACATTAGGCACCACACTAAGGCTCGATCCCTTAAGGCTATAAGCACCAATCTCTTTATCGGTGCAGACCCTCCTATCGTGCTTTGTGGTGGTGGTACTATCTTTTGACCAAGTGTTTTGATACTTCACGGAGGGGGACACCCCTTAAAGGAACAAAAGGGTAGTTAAGAGGTACTGCATACACATCACCTCAAAGGAAGGGTTCGCCCTACTTGCATCCCTTTGTTCGTCCTTGGAGTAACTTCTCACTTGATCACCTGGGAGTATCATCTAAGCAAAGTATAGGTCCTAGGGCACTCGAAGGTTAAATTAGGGCACGTAATTGCAGTGAATAACTTGTTTGGCCATCTATATCAACCAATTCTACCTTCGCAACAAAGAACATTAAGATCTCAAGTCATCATCCCTCTTATACCACTTACGTGGGAACAGAGGGATAAGTCTTGACCTTTGGACCTATCTTTGGAGTGGAGGTTTCACTTACTCAATCAACAAGAACTTGAATTGTGATTGACATTGTATGCTTGGTAGACGCTCTCTTGAGGGTAGTCTAGTGTTTGATCCTGAGCCTGCGAGAATTCTTAGGAGGGCTCACCTAGGAGAGAAAAGAGAAGGCATGGCTGATCAAGGAGCAAATCAACAACAGACCCTGAGGGACTATTTCATTCCAACCAACCAACCCGCACAAGCACTGAGACGACCGGCAGGGGATAATCCATATGAGATCAAGAGCAGTATCATATCTTTGTTGCGCTCCTTTTATGGTACTACTAGGGAGGACCCCTACTGGCATTTGGAAGAATTCACTGAGGTCTGTTCCACGGTGAAGCTCCAGGGCTTTACTGATGAAGCCCTGACAAGGACTCTATTTCCATTCTCCCTAAAGGATAAGGCCAAGCACGGGTATCATACCCTCTATGCAAGGGTAAATGATTGGGCCACCCTTAAGGGAGAATTTTTGAAAAAGTATTTTCCTATGAGTAAGACCAATCATTACAGAAGAGAGATTATGGGTTTTACTCAATAGGAAGGGGAACAATTTCATGAGACTTGGGAGCGCTTTAATGACCTTCTTAGGTTATGCCCCCACCATTCGGTGCCAAGATGGCAATTGGTCGAAAGGTTCTATAACGGATTATCTGAAAGACATAGGCAAACCAGCGATGCAGCCTGTGTAGGAACCTTCATGACCAAAACTGAGGATGAAGCCTGGGCATTATTTGAAACATTAAGTGACAACTCCATACATTTGTCCTCTGCCTATCAAGAAAGAAAATCATCAATCTTGCAAAGGAAGATAGAGGCCCATGAAGACGAGGCTTCTGAGGATTTGGCTTATCAGATTCAATTATTGAATAAAAACTTTGATAGGCTTTTAGCAAACCCCGGCATGAACCAGCAAGCAGCCTCTATCTTTCAGGCTTCAAGTGAATGCTCCATTTTCTAAAGCACAATGCATGGCACTACGGAGTGCCACCAGGAAAATCAATTCCCTAAGTTGATTCAGGCTGACTTAAATGCAGCCCAAGGTTTCCGCCCACCTCCTCGCAATAACCCTTATTCCAATACCTATAATTCAGGGTGGCGAAACCATCCAAACTTCTCTTGGAAGCAAGGTGATGCTTCTAACTCAGGGAATATATGACCCTTACCTCCCCAACCCATATACCAACCATCCTATGAAAACCCTCCTCAGAATAAGCCCTCTAAGATGGATGAACTTAAAGCCATGATGAAAATGATGCAAGAGCATCAGAATATGGTCATCCAATCTCAGAATAAGATGATTACTGATATGCAATCCCAAATTGGTCATCTTACTGAGGTAGTTGGGAAACGTAATCAGGGGAAGCTGCCTAGCTCTTCTGAGGAGAACCCTAAGGGCAAGAAGGTCGTATTCAGGGAGCACGCCCAAGCTGTGACCGTGTTGAGGAGTGGAAAGAAAATTGACAAGCCTGATAACACTCCTACAGTTACGTCTCATAATTCCCCTTCTACACCTGACCCGACTTCCATCTCCACCAAGGAAGAGCCACACTGCTCTCTCTCACTTGAAATCACCTACAATGAGGATGTTGTCCTTCCACCACCCCTCTCCCGCCATGACGACCCCTCTACCCAAAAGCTGAGGGTGCCCTATCCAAAGTGCCTATCTACTCCTAGGGAATCTTCTGTTGGCTCACCTGGAGCCAAGGATAGGATGGAGGAGATTATGGACACTTTTAGGCAAGTCTAAATCAACTTGCCTCTGTTAGAAGCTATCAAACAGATCCCGTCCTATGCCAAGTTTCTAAAAGACCTGTGCACTGATGAGTGGCTACTCATCATGGCTAAAAGGTTGAAATTAAGCTAGACACTAAGCAAAACAATATCAAATTAACATATAAAAAGGGTTACGTGTAGGAATTAAAGAAAAGACCTAAAACTTTTTAATGTGTGTTAAAACTTCATAATTAGGTCACAAAAGTGAGATACTCTGAAAACAAAAGAATAAATGATGATCCATGCATCAATTGAACACATAAACAAGTTTGAAAAGCCAAATCAGAAGTAAAATCAATGTCTTAAATGTTCAATTAAGCACATGTAAAACTTTGAAAGCAATTGGACATTATTTAGGCTTAGAAATAAATAGATTACAATTAGGTCCTTCATGCATTACATTTCTACCCTTCAAAACTCCTTTTTGGACCTTTTGCAAGCCGCAGGGACCCTTTTTTAAGACTGCAGGGCCCTTCCAGCTGTTATTCTTCTCACTTATGAGCCTGCATACAAATGTTCTACCCCTTCGTTCAAGGGTCCGTCTGCAAATTTCCCCTTTATTTCAATGAGAAGCTGTGTTCTTCACGCGCACTGTAGCGCGCGAAGAACACAGCCATTCTCGACCGTCCATCGTACTTTTGATCTCGATCTGCGGCTGGAATCAAATGGAACCTTCACGCGATTCGGTGCGTTAGTTCACCTCTCTTCCCAGATCTCATCTAACGGTCAGATCTCCCTCTTAGCTCGCCGCGCGCTCTACCCATCTCATCCTCACGCTAGCTTAATTTTGATTAACCTCACCCTTGCGGTGATTCCAATCACTGAGCTGCTACTTAAGCACCTCAGTGGTGTCGCGCGTAAGGGATCGCTCCCTCCTACATCTCTTAGCGATCAGTTCATCCAGTCCAGTCTCTCCTCATCTAGCCCCTGATTTCACAACCACCGGCTGTGGAATCATCTCCTGCTCTCGACCCTCCTCGTCGCTAAGGACCTCGTAGCACCTGAGGACGACCCTAGAGTCTCACTAGCAAACTCTTCCCTCCGTTGGAGTCACCCTCCTCCTTAGCCGCCGGCTAAGGACCCATAGGTCCCATTCTTCCTTTTAGTTTAGGTTTTTTAATTCTGCACAATTAGTGTTAGTTGTAGTTTACAGTAGTTTAGAATAGATTTAGCTTTAATTGTTAGTGTTTAATGTTAGCTGTAGTTTAGATTAGTCTTAGGAGTAGAATTAGCATTAGATCCCCTCCCTCACCTCCTCTGATCAGTCCAGATCAGAGGGGAAGAATCATCTGTTCATTGTTCAATTTATCTCCCTCTTCATGTTTTGTTTTTCCACCATCCAATTCTGATTTATGTTTCTTTTAACGACGAATTTTTCATCATTCACCCACACATCCGGACCCAATTTCAGATCTGATGGTGTACTGCCTCAGATCTGAAATTGGCGTCACAAGCACCATTTGGGGCTTCTCACTCACCCCATTTGTGTTCACAAAAGCCCCTTTTATTTTAGATTGATTGCCTCAGTTTGTCAGATTCACTTTAACATGGATTTTAAAGAATTTTGCTCTCTGGATTGCCTTGACAGATCTGACAAATTGAAGGGATTTTGGTTTTCCTTGTGGGAAAGGACTCTGAGAAGTTCTCTGGTGACAGAGAACAACTCAGAAGAGCCTTTCATGAATCTGTTTCTACCTTGATCTAAATGCATTCGCAAGCTTTTATAAATTTCTTTAATGCATTCTTAGTCTGTTTTGCCATTTCAGAACTGCCATACACCACCTGTTTTGATGATTATTTTTGTATGGTGATTTCCTAACCTAAGGAGTTCTCCATACTCCTTAAGGTTGCAAGAAACTGGGATTGTATGTTTTTGGTTTTATTTGATTAAGTTAAGTTCTCCTTCACGCTGTCTATAGCATTAGGAAGAGCTAACTCAATGCCATTTGTTGTTTTGATCAGAAATGATGCTTTTGATAAGGGCTTTTCCTTGTGGGTATTTGAATTGAATTCTTATGTGATTTTCGTGAGATCTATACCCTTATCAGATTTGGATTTCAACTCTCAAAATTTTTAGTTTGTTTTGAATTTTCTCTTATTCCCAGTTGTACAGTAACATGCTGCAAGTTGCAGCTACATTCCCCTCTTCTCTAAGCTCCCTTCTCCTCTAAATTCCTCTCATCTGTGAATACATCCCCCTCTTCAAATGGACTAACTGCAGCAGTAGTTAGCCCATTTGACAGTGGCTTAAGCCACTGCTGCTACTAAACAAAACACCCTGAACAGCACATTCTCTTCTCTTCCCATCTTCTCTGACAGTAGCTTAGTTGCTGTTTAAAATGAAATAAAAACTTAATTAACCCTTCTTCCTAACTTCCTACTAAAGCCTACTTATATATACTTAATTCTCACACTGTAAATATACATATCTATACTATTATAACTATAATATACAGCCTGATTATGTAAGTATACATACATAGATATACTGTAAATACTGCATGAACTTGTATATAAATCGATATACATCTGTAATCTATGTAAATATATGTATAAATACTAAACTATTATGTATGTATTTACTTAATTATATATATATATACAGAGACAGAGATATATTTACTTAGCTAGTAGCTATATTATAGAATAAATTAGCTAAATTAATAATTTAGAGCTATAATTAAGTAAATAAATCTATAGACTTAGGTTAATATATATAGTAAGTAATTTAAGTTAGTTAAAGTGTATTTATACCTATTGTATTTACTGTTAACTTAGTTTTAACTTATAAACACCCAGAACTGCTATTTTAACCTAAATAAAATAGAAATAAATTCGTAAAAATACAATAAAAATATGTATAAAATACTTAAGTATGTAAATTAAATCTGTATAAGGTCAATTAGACCATTTACTAATTATTTTATAAGTAATTAACTCTTTAATCACCTAAATCAACCTGTATAATCAGCCTAGTTTAGCGAATTTATTTGTATAGTAAACATAATTAAAAGTCAAAATTAATTAATCAATTATGTAGTATTATGTAAATACTTTATTAACCATATTTTATTTTATTTTTTTTAATAATTTATGGCCCCCAAATCGAGGGCCAAAAGGCCGAACAGACACAGCTGCGCCTGATTTCCAGCGCACGATGTGGCGCTGGAATAGCGCCACATCGTGCGCTGCAAACTAAATGCAGCGCTTTATATTGAATATGTGTTTTACGTATGCTAATCGTCACGGGCGCCCAAAGCGAAAGCATACCCTATTCGACCCGATTATCCGATACGCTATGAACTGTCTAAAATGCGATGATATATGTGATGTGTGCGGGACAAGGGGCCCGAGCTTGAGCATGTTGTGTGGTGTTTGGCTGAGGCCTTGCGCTGAGATAAAGACGTAATTAATCCACCTAATCGTAGATTAGGGCGTGCTTATTAGAGGTCTGGTCCCACCCTTTGGGTGCATTGTATCCCTCGAAAAGCGCACCCGCAAATTAAACACATTTTACATTAATGACATTAACCTAATCCCCTCCCCACCGCAGCCTCTTGAATATGTTAAGACAGAATTGCTAAAGATAGAAGAACAGACGAGTTAACACAAAGAAAAGACTTAATGAAGAAACAAAAGAGAAAAAGAAAAGACTTAGTGTACATACATAGAAATAGAATAAGTAGTATACGTACGTAAGTATAAGTAGTATAGCTTGTTATTTGTATAAGTAAACCTATATAATTACTAACAGAATAAAATGACACTATAAACGTCGCTAAAGACCTCAGTTTGCCTCTTTAGGTTGTATATAGTGTTTTCTGAGATTTAGCGACGCTTATATCTGTCACTGAAACTGCTGTATATGTTACTATAAATAACAAACTGATAAGTTAAGTCTCTACACCATTGCATCATAAGGTATTATATACTATTATGTTAGTACTAATAGGATAACTTGTAAATACATAGTTTAGAGTATAATAATAGATTGTTTGATGCTTGTTCATAGTTAGTATTTTTGCAAGCATTTCTTAGTAATTAGGTAAATAAAACACGCATTCATTCATTCTTTAATAAGATGTAAAGTTTCTTTTTGGAATTAGAGGATAATTTTGAGATCAAAGAGTGACCGATGTAATTCAATAAATTGCCTCCCAGTGAACGACCTGGAACAAAATCAGTAAAAATTAGATAAGTAAATAATAATAATGGTTGTAATGACTGGTACTCACCACTATACGACATTCTAAATGTTATATTATACACACTATACTGCAACGACATGATCATAATAATTCATTCATCATACAGTCATTGCAAATCGTATTTCATGCACCCAAAAGCGCCGATCTAGGAAACAGGTCCAAACCAAGGTCATCCTGCTTAACCATGTTAGCTCGATTCTCCAACATGGAACACCCCGCAAAATGAAAGACCCAAGGGCCCCGTATATTTCAGTGGTTATAGGTAACCAACACATTGACGAGGCTCTACTCGATCTAGGGGAAGGGGTGAACATTTTACCGAGCTCTGTCTACGACCTTTTGGGAGGAGGTGAGTTAAAACCTAGTCCAATCATCCTCCAGGTCACAGACAGATCACTTAAGACACCACGGGGATTATTGGAAGATGTCCTTATGAGAGTGGAGGACTTCTTCCCTGTTGACTTTCTAGTGCTAGATACTGACCCATCTAAGAAGCCCACAAAGTCGTCCATTATTCTGGGCGCCCCTTCTTGGCCACAGCCAACGCCTCTATCAATTGTAGATCAGGGGAGCTTAAAATGGGATTTAGGAACAAAAAGATCCGGTTGAATGTTTTTGATACTTACAAACAATCTAGATTTGAAGATTGTTCTCAGATTGAGGTCGTTGATGAAATAATTGAAGAAACTACTCCAGCACTCTTATGTAGAGATCCCCTTCAAAAGGTCATATCTAAGGACCATCCTCCAATTATTAAAGAAACTAAAAGGGAGATACCCGAAATAGAAGAGTTGATGGGGATACATGTTACGAACTCGTGGCTTCAGACGTCTTTTAAGACGTCTGGGAGGTGGCCCAGACGTCGGACCAGACGTCTGGAACCCCTTCCAGACGTCTGGGATTCGATTTCGACGGCACGCGCGGTTGCGTCTGCGCGCCTGCACGCGCAGACCTGCAGTCGCTTTTTCCCTCTCTCCTGCGGGCACAGGCTACCCTCTGTCTAGCTCTCTCTCTCTCTCCCCGCGCGGCTTTAAAAAGCCTCTCCCTCACTCTCATCGCCTCCACCCCTTCGTCTTCTCCTTCCAGCCAGTGCGAGAGTGAGCGAGCGGCGGCGGTGGCAGCCGCGGCGAGTGCGGGAGGAGGTGCTGCGCGAGAAGAGGAGGTGCTCGGCCGTGAGGGCGAGCTTGCTGGGGCTGCTAGAGCCGGCCGGCGGGGGAGCAGCAAACGCGGGGTGACGCGGGAGGCCTGCTGCAGCTCGAGCAGCAAGCGGACGAGGCACGGCACGGCCGTGCGTCGCGGGCGGAGGGCGAGTCGCACTCTGATTCTGGAAGTTTTTCCAGAATCAAACGTCTGGGTTTCCAACTAGACGACGGGGAAGACGTCTGGAGGGCGGTCCAGTTGTCTGAAAGGTAAGTTATTTTCGTACCTTCTTCCTTTCCTTCGACCGTCCATACTGAGCGCGAGGAATGGGTACGCGCATGTTCTGAGATTCGCATCCAACGTGAATCAGACGTCTGGCAGTGGTGCAAAACGACTGGAGGGACTTCTAGACGTCAGGGGTGACCATTGGACGTCTGGGAACTAGGCCAGACGCCCCCGCAGGCTTCTGGACGTCTGAGAGACCATGCAGGACAAGATACCATCTGATCCCCATTTTTAAGACGTCTGGAAGAAGTTCCAGACGTCTGATTTTGCACTGTTTTGTCGTTTTCGACTCGTTTAGGTCCCGTTTGGAGTCGTTTTCCACGTTTTGAGTTGCGTGCTTTTCGGAATTAAATCCTCTACCCGTCTACAGTAGTTGTATAATGTTTTGAGAAACTCCTTGTGTTTGATCCTTGTGATAGGACCCCATTCCGTTGCAGTCTCGGGGGTTGCGGAGGTACGCGGGATTCCCGACCACGCCCCCAGTACGCCTATTGTAACCGGTAGAGTGGCTTTTAAGTTTATAGTATAATTTGTTAAATTATGGAACCATAAATAGAACCTAAGACATTGCATGAATCCTAGGAATGAGAAACTAGAATGAATGGTAGATCCTAGGGTGTTGCATGAATCCTAGGGCTGGAAAACTAGATTGTATGATAGATCCTAGGGTATGGCATGAATTCTAGGATGGGAAGAACTAGTGGAATACATGAATACTGCAGTCTTGGAAAATGTGGAAAGGAAATAATAACTACCTGTAAATTGGTTTAACAGCTGCCTGTTATGAATAAATGAGCATGTTTGAGAATATGGGATGTATGAACGTGAAACTGGAAATGTGAAACCTGAATGTGCTGAGTTAAAAGAGCTGGAACCCTACGGGGAATTAGGAGTAGAACTCCTGGAAGGTGAATGGAATAGAATTGGGGAAGTGAGTTGGCCCTTGAGTACGGAGTACCAAGGAGAGCGACTGTCCCCCTGTTTAGTGCAAAGCGGAGCCAGCCACCCCAGCGACCCGGGGTTAGATCTGGCCACTTTGTACCGACTTGCTGGCCCTCATGTACGCAGTACTGAGGAGAGCTACTAGTGTAGGGCGAGTACTAGCTACCCCACGGGCCCCGGGGTTCTGCTAGCTCACCTACACCGATTTGTTAGGCCCACTGGGCAAACCAGGGTAGTCAGGCGAGGGTGCGCGGACTGTGGAAGGGCAAGGCCCCTGTTTGGTTACTGTGGAGGGGTTCAACCCCTATTACTGAGAGGGCTCTGCCCTGTACTGGTTCCGTGCTGTGCTTTGGGGCGCACCCGTTAACGGAAACAACTGACCGTGTGCTAGTGCGGGTTAGCTACCTGTGCGTTTATCGCACGTGCCGTAGTCACCGTTACGTCTGTCCGTGACCTTGGGGTGGTTGACTGAGAGTAGGATCACCACGGGGGACTCTCCCGACCAGGAGAGCACCACGTGCTACTTCTACTGTTCGGAAAAGACTGCAATCAAGATCGTTCCCACAAGGAACATTCAAGATCAAGTGAAGGATCTGAGAAATAGATAAATTTTGAAACAATAGAAAGACGTAAATAAAGGAAGAAAGAAAATTAAAACAGTTACTTTACACTTTACTGTTTCTTTCATTTTGCTGACGTATTACACTCGTTACCTTTCAGGACCAGGTGTTGAGCAGCCAGGGTCAGTGGCTGCAGAGGACGCTGGGCCGAGTAGGGTCCAGTAGAGTTACCACTGTTCTCTTGTACCTCTTTTTGTTCCACTGTAGTGAGTAGTTCTTGTTACCGCTGTACTTTTCTTTACCTGCAGTTCATATTATGTTATGAATGTTGTTCTACTGTTGTGGTGGTATATACTGTAGTGGTTTCTTTCCTTACTGCTGTATTTTCTTACTGTTAGTTATATTCATGCTAAATGTGGTTTATTTTACTGCTCTTTTGGTTACTTCCTCGTTGGACGACTAGGTCTTGGGATTAGTCGAGTCGGTCTGATTCTCGTGTCTCGTAGGGACTCGGGAATCGGGTCGTTACAATACACATAGAGTCTCTATCCCCACCCTGGACCGTGAAGGTAGATCCGCTACCTGAGGTGGGGACATCTCAACTTAAACCCTCAATCCAAAAGGCTCCTGAGTTGGAGTTGAAACCCCTCCCGAGCACATTGAAATATGCTTTCCTTGGCCCTAATGACACGCTCCCCATTATTATCTTGTCTGCATTATCTGAATTGCAGGAGGGAGCTTTGCTTGAGTGTTTACAAAGGCACAAGGAAGCAATTGCCTGGTCAATTGCTGATATTAAGGGTGTTGATCCCTCCCTTTGCATGCATCATATATACATGGACGAGTCCGTGAAACCTTTTCGAGACATGTAGAGAAGGCTCAACCCCAATATGCAGGAGGTTGTTAAAAAGGAGATTCTGAAATGGCTGGATGCAGGGATTATCTATCCCATTTCAAATAGTAAATGGGTCAATCCTATTCATGTGGTACCCAAAAAGGCAGGAATCACTATGGAAGAGAATGACCAAGGAGAGCTGGTGACCACTAGACCCTCAAATGGTTGGAGGGTCTGCATTGATTACCACCATTTGAACACGGCTACCCAGAAAGACCATTTTCCCTTACCGTTTATCGATCAGATTTTGGAACGACTGGTAGGGAATAAGTACTTCTGTTTTCTTGATGGGTACTCTAGGTATAATCAGATAGCCATTTTTCCTGATGATCAGGAGCGTACCACCTTCACGAGTCTGTATGGGTGACCACTAGACCCTCAAATGGTTGGAGGGTCTGCATTGATTACCACTATTTGAACACGGCTACCCAGAAAGACCATTTTCCCTTACCGTTTATCGATCAGATTTTGGAACGACTGGTGGGGAATAAGTACTTCTGTTTTCTTGATGGGTACTCTAGGTATAATCAGATAGCCATTTTTCCTGATGATCAGGAGCGTACCACCTTCACGAGTCTGTATGGGTGACCACTAGACCCTCAAATGGTTGGAGGGTCTGCATTGATTACCACCATTTGAACACGGCTACCCAGAAAGACCATTTTCCCTTACCGTTTATCGATCAGATTTTGGAACGACTGGAGGGGAATAAGTACTTCTGTTTTCTTGATGGGTACTCTTGGTATAATCAGATAGCCATTTTTCCTGATGATCAGGAGCGTACCACCTTCACGAGTCTGTATGGCACATTTGCGTTCCGTCGAATGCCATTCGGGTTATGTAATGCTCTTGCCACTTTCCAACGTTGTATGATGGCTATCTTTTCTGATATGATCGACGAGTTTGTTGAAATTTTCATGGATGACTTCTCCATTTACGGCTCGTCGGTTGACCAATGCCTTTCGTACCTTGATAAAGTCTTAACCCGTTGCGAAGAGGCAAAGCTGGTGCTTAGCTGGGAGAAAAGCCACTTTATGGTCCAGCAGAGCATTGTGTTAGGGCATATAGTTTCCAAGAGAGGATTAGAGGTGGACACCGCAAAAATTGATTCCATGTCTAAGCTTCCATCGCCCACCAATGTTAGTCAGGTTAGATCTTTCCATGGCCATGCTGGATTTTATAGGTGCTTCATTAAAGATTTCAGTAAAATCTCTAAGCCACTCTACGACCTGTTAGTGAAGGATGTCTCCTTCGATTTTGATGATAGATGTGGCGAGGCTTTCCAAGTCTTAAAGAAAGCCCTTATTACCACGACAATTCTCCAAGTACCAAATTGGACCCTCCTTTTTGAGCTAATGTGCGATGCTTCTGATTTTGCAGTGGGAGCGATCTTAGGTCAAAGGGTTGATGGCAAACCTCATGTGCTACTTTATGCCAGCAAGACCCTTACGAATCCTCAGTAAAACTACACGGTCACTGAAAAGGAATTTCTTGCTGTAGTATTTGCTTTAGAAAAGTTTTGGTCTGCTTTAGAAAAGGGATCCAAGGTTGTGTTGTTCACTGATCATTCTGCCTTAAAGCATCTTCTTGCTAAAAAGGACACTAAACCTTTCCTAATTCGTTAGATTCTGCTACTCCAGGAGTTTGACCTGGAAATTAAAGATAAGAAAGGAGTTGAGAATGTGGTAGCAAATCATCTGTCTAGGATCCCTATTGAGGCATCAAACCCTGCTAGCAGTATTCAAGAGACTTTCCCTAATGAGTCTCTAATGGCCGTGGAGGCCAAAACTCCTTGGTTCGCTGACATAGTGAACTATCTGGTCACGGGCATTATCTCCAGTACTTGGGACAAGTAGAAGCGAGATAGGTTTCTTACTAATGCTAAATTTTATCACTGGGAGGAACCCAAGCTTTTTAAAGTAGGCCCTGACTAGCTTTTCCACCGCTGCGTCCCCGACGAAGAATAGAGAAGTGTTCTGAGTTTCTACCATGACCTCCACTGTGGGGGACATTTTAGTGGGAAAAAGACTGCCCATAAGGTTCTTCAGTCTGGCTTTTGGTGGCCCACATTATTCCGAGGTGCACATACATATTTGGATGCATGTCTATGTTGCAAGCAGACGGGAACCATTGGAAAATGGGATGAGATGCCCCAGCAACCTATCCTCCCTGTTGAGATCTTCGATATTTGGGGCATCGACTTCATGGGTCCCTTTCCTGTGTCCTTCGGATATGAGTACATCCTTGTGGCTGTGGACTATGTATCGAAATGGATAGAAGCCATACCCACGCGAATCAATGACCATTCCGTGGTCTTGGACTTTGTTAAGGTTAACATCATTTCTCGGTACGGGTGCCCAAGGACGATCATAAGTGATGGAGGACCTCACTTCAAGAACGTACACTTAACAAGACTACTCCAAAATTTGGAAGTCAACCACATGATAGCCACACCTTACCATCCCTAAACGAGTGGACAGGTTGAAGTGTCTAATAGAGAGATTAAGCGAATTTTAGAAAAAATTGTCAGACCCAATCGTAAGGATTGGTCTAAAAAACTAAATGATGCTCTTTGGGCCTACACAACTGCGTATAAGACTCCCTTGGGCATGTCTCCTTTCTGTCTTGCCTATGGAAAGGCATGCCATCTTCCCGTTGAAATCCAACATAAAGCCTATTGAGCTATTAAAAACGTTAACTTGAATCTGGATAAAGCGGGAAAGGCATGTATGTTACAGTTAAGTGAGCTTGAGGAGCTTCGTAATGGAGCCTATGAAACTTCTCAAGCTTACAAGCAACGTACAAAGGTCTTCCATGATAAGCACATCATTAGAAAGTCTTTTGAGCCCAACCAGTGGGTCTGGCTTTCTAATTTCAGACTTAAATTATTTCCAGAAAAGCTCAAGTCCCACTGGGATGGGCCATACGTTGTTATCAATACTTTCCCTCATGGAGCTGTAGAAATTCGAAATCCTACTTCTGGTGCGAGCTTTAAGGTAAATGCCAGTGACTTAAACCTTATATTACTCTTTCAGATGGCCAGGTTTTAAACGCACTTCGGCTTGAGGAGCCTTAGCTCCTCCCACTCTCCTCCTCAGGTGATATTCTTCTATGTTTACATTTTTCCAATGAGGACATTGTCAATCTTAGGCATGGGGGGTATAACCTGAGAATGTTTATAGCATTTATAAATATTTGCATACATTTAGGATAGTTATAAAGAAAGAAAAAAAAAATCTTTTATTTTCTTGAGCTGAATTGGTTAGTCCCTAGCAAAACATCTTTGTCATGGAGGTGTCATTAAAGATTTTTCTTCTTTAATTGTTTCTTAAGTTTAGAATCCAGTACATTTACTTCACTTGCACGTAGACTGGGTAATGGATCTTTGAAGAAAACCAAAAAGTATTTTTAGTCTACTGAACCCTTGGACAGCTAATAGGGAGTCAGGCATACTATCTTCTAGAAAATCCACCTCATATTTGTGAGAAGAAAGTAGAGAGATTACTGATGCGCTAAGTCTAGTGCAAGGACTCTTAAGTTTTGAACAATTAGATGATGATACCTCAGAGTTAGGCATAGTTGTCGCTCTTTGTTCCTGTGTGCATTGCGTGAATTCCTAAGAGTCATTAAATAAGGTAGATACACAGAGATTGAGTCTTAATAAAGTTATGACTATGGTGGACAGCTACGACCGTCCTTCATAGAGTCCTCGGCTGAAGGAGGGTAATAGTGTCAAAGGTCATAAATACGCTTGTCCTATTCATTCCTTCCCGGTGTCGAGAGTAGGCACTTCCACCAAATAAGCCACACAATATCCTCTTGACCATCATCATCCTTAATAATGCCTCATAAATAAAAGTCTGCGTCATGTTATGTTGATTTATAAAGAAAGAAAAAGAAAAAAAGAAAAAAAAAAGAGAAAAGAAACAATTATATTTAGAAAAAATAAAAAGAGAAAAAAAGAAAAGAGAGAGAGAAAAGAAAAAGAAAAGAGTCCAAGTTTATAATTTTATCTTCGGGACGTTGTTTCTGAGGCAACAAAAACACTAATCGCGATCCACCAAATATGACCCATACCTACCTTTTAGTATTTCTGATCGCCCGAATACTGGCTGAGGACTCTAACTTAATTGTAGAGTTATAAGGACTTTAGTTGAAGTGTAAATGCCATGTGAGGCCACCAAACAGTGAGTACATTTACCAAATCTGGTGAGATTCATGATCTCGGAAAGAAAACAAAGAAAATAGTGAGCACAACGGAACATCAAGAGAGCATAGTTGTTTAGCTTCTCTTTGGGCTGACTCATTTGATAGTTTGGAGAGTTAGAGTTTGCAGTACTAGACTACAGGTAGCACCAGATGAGTGTGAGCCACCAAGTATAAATCCATTTGACTTTGTCTCTCCTACCTAAACCAAAAAAAGCCGGGGTCAAACTACAAATTATTTTCTGCTTTATCCCTCAGGGACGAAGTTGCCTATCCCAATAAAATTTACTAAGGGATAAGTACAAACTGCAAATGAAAGTTGGCTTTTCACTTGAATCCATTACTTAGGCTATTATCACTTCACAATTGTCTGGATCTCTAAGTTTTTGGAATAAGGGAAGAAGAAATCTCTTGGTTACTTCCATTGCTTTTCACTTTTGCTAGGGACTAGCAAAATTTAGGCTTGGGAGCATTTGATGAGACCACATTTGTGGTCTAATTAATACATAAATGCCTAATTATTATGGTAGCATCTACATATACAAAGCATACTTTGATGTGTAAATAAATTAATGTTCGCATATAGAGGCATACATGCATTTCATGTATTAGTTCAGATGATTTTTATAAATAACCCTATTTGTTTCTCTTTTGTTTTCTTCCTTCCCGCAGAAGGTGCAACTCCTTCTAGACTCAGCGCAATGCTCGCGCACCTCTTCGTGCTCCCACCAGCGGCCAACAGCGCACTCGTGCCCATCCAAGGTGATAGTGCATCCCACAATCTTGCAACTGCCCCATCACCAAGACTGTTGGAGAGGATCTCGGCGGAAGAAACAAACTAAGAGTTAAAAAGTGGCACAGCCGGCCCCGGGGGGGACTCTCGGTCAGGCTCTCCATCTTCACCGCGAAGGAGGCATGCACCATGGACTTCAGCGAGCACTGTGGCCTCCGTGTCCTCAACCTCGCCCTCACTGTCGAAGCACACACAGTGACAGAGTGTGTGCGTGCCATCAACACCTTCAATTCAACCACCTGCCGCTGTCCCTTCACATCCCCCACCTCTGCGCACTAGTATTCCCTCGTTGCAGAGCGCTGCCAGGCACGCACAATGCCCGCACGCAGCAGATCTGCGTGCAGCAAATCCACGTGCAACCGTGCCTTCTTGCGCGCACCCGCTTGCTGCCTGCGCAAGCGACCTGTCAACGCCCTCGCACTCCAGCCTGCGTGCGCGCGCATCTTCACACGCGCTCCAACGGCTTGCGTGCTCCACTCCCTCTTCCTCTTCTTCTCCTTCTTCCTCTTCTTCTTCAACTCACCTGCAACCGAAAGAACCCAAAGCACGCCACACACCCACCGTCAGTAGGGGAGCTTCCCGGCAGCCAAACTCACCATCAACCTCGTCGTTGTCTTCACCTCACGCCCACGATCATCGTGCGCCCACCAGCTACCCTCCACGACGCCCGCAAGAGCCACCTACCGTCGCCGTCATTGACATTCTCCTCCACCGTCCGGCCACCTTTAGCCGCCCCGTCACTGCCGTTGCGACCATCTCTCTCCCACACACCGCCACAGGGCTTCAGTCGGCCAGCCGCATGCCTCCACGCGGGCGAAGAAGAGAGAAGGGAATTCTTCTGTTTCCCTTCAAATTAAAATTTACGAACACTGCCGTTGTCAAACTTTATTTTTCTGATTTGTTTAATTAATTAAATTGAGGGGAAATTGCAGTCCTATTGCTTATTCTTCCACATAATTGTTCAACCCTTGTAATCCATCTCAATATACAACATATTTGAATTCTGATTTACACTTTAGTCTACATGCAAGTAAAAAGTACACATATGCCCCTACACATGAACTATTTTCTTATGTGAAATTTACGTCAATAGCCCTTGAATTCTCCTAAAAATTGGGGTTTACATTCAGAGCAGCATATGTATTGTTTGATTTGACGAATACTCCTGCGAACTCAATTTCTACATAGTTGTGATTTTATTGGATTTATTCCTCCCTGTGGATACGACATCCTTTTTGTGGTTTAAATTGATATCTATTTTAATCTTTGATTGAGAGATTTCCACCACATAAATTACAACGACATATCATTCTATTATCTGCTTAATCAAGCGAAATTCTCTCTATCATCGAGTGTGATTTTGCTGTGAGGGAAAGGGGAGAGTCTACTATGCAAAAATGAAGAAGATGCTCATTTCAGACGTCCAGGTAGGGTATCGGATGTCTAAAGTGGACCAAGGACGACCAGGACACCCGCTAGACGTCTGAGGAAGTGAGGCAGGGCATTCAAGCTTTATAAGACGTCTGAGGAGTACCTTAGACATCTAATAAGAGAGCCAGGCAGGTTCTAGGCAAGCGGGCGATCAGTTTAGTCAAACTGAACCGACCTGGCCAGATTCGAGTGAACCAGGAAGGGCTTTTGGGCCGGTTTAAGGCCCAAACGAGGTCTGATTTCCTTGCAAACAGGTATCGTTGGAAAGCTCCTGGAATTACCCACATATTGGAATCATTTCTACACTATTTTAAACTATCTTAGCACACTGAAATGTTAGTCAAAGTATTTAATGCTCCTTTTGACCACTAGTTTGGTGTAGGCTCTGAGTCCGGGATACGTGCGGGACCTGTGGGGGAATCCGGATTGGTCCCTCTTGCTCCTATACCTTCCGTACATCTAGGTAGAGTGGTCTTTCTTATTCCGATGTAGTTAGTTCCTTTTTGAATATATGTTACAAGCAGCTACTTAATAAATTATTATGCTTTCTGTAAATGTGTTTGTGAATAAAATCAATAACTGCTTTGTCTTATAGACTCATACACACTAACTCTTAGTATGTGAGCTTTATACTTGTTATACATGTGAGCAATGATTAATTCTTATTATGAGAAATGGTAACCCTAACGGTTGAGATCAAGGCTTTTACTGTAATGAACTTAATGGTCTACTTCCATGTCTGAAATCTAAATATGAATGGAGATGCATGTTAATTACTGATGTCTAAAACAAAATCAAAGGAATTATAAATGAACCTTAGGAAGAACTAGAATAATAGCTTATCTACTATGGTATGAAACTCTAATATTGATGGAATGATTTCGCCTAATGTAAGGCACGACTGTTGGTTGGGTTCTAGTACGGGAGTGAGTAGGCCCTCGGGTACACACATACCGAGGAGAGCTATTCACCCCTTGTGTGGGAAGAGAGCTACCCTCCCTCAGGTTGGGACCCAAGGTAGGAATGGCCTTCCAACACCAACTCCTATTAGGCTTACGAGGCCAACAGGGATAGTCGGGCAAGGGTACGTATACTGGTGAGGGGCACGGCCCCTATTCTATTCTGTGTTGTATGAATTAGAGCGTACCTGTTAGTGGAAATGATTGATCGTGTGCTAGTGTAAGGTAGCCCCCCATGCGTTTATTGCACATGCCGTAGTAACCGCTAAGTCGCAACCATGACCCCAGGGTCGTAGACTAGGTGTAGGACAAACGCAGGGTGTTCTCTCAGCCAAGAGAGTACCACGTGCATGTTCTGCATTGCGGGGAAAACTGCAACAAGATCATTCCGTTAGGGAACATGTGAACCAAGAGATAACAAGACCCTTTGTTAGAATATCTGAAAACACTAAACAACTAGTACTTAGAAATAGAAACAAAGCATGAACATGTGTGAAATGTTTACTGCTATCTGAAATGTTACCGCTTTTAGTTAAATTGTATTAATTGATTTTGCTCTTACCACTCTACTCAACTTTTACTAACTACTACCACTTGTGTCCAAGACAAGAGGTGAGCAGCCAGTCCAACCAGCTGTGAAGGGAGCTGGGCCTAGCCGAGCCTAACCTTAGTCATTCCATTTCTTTCTGTTGTAGGTTGACTCTACTGTTACTGTTGTGAGTATCTTTTCGGAACCATTAGTTCAGTTTCTATTTCTAGTATGTTGTGATGGCTATGTTGTAATCGTACTATTTCGCTTGTGAAACTATTTTTTCGTTATAGACACTTTACAAATAGTGGTCTTTTATTCATTCTTCTAACTATACTGCATGTGTGAAAATTATTACGGGTTGTCATATTTCTCATTAGACGACTAAGTCTTAGGTTAGTCGAGGTGACCCAAATCGAGTTCCATGTGGAGTCGAGTTTGAGTCGTAATATGAAGCCATCTACTTTTCTATAAAAGGACCTAGCCTCTACCCTTTGGAACATAACTTAGAAACCTAGAGATAGAGGAATTAGTCTTAGTTTAGTTTAAGCCACCATAGTGCATGCCCTTCTCTCCCTTTGTAGCCTCTCTCTTCGATCTTCTTTCCAACGCCTTGGATTTGAAGTGCTTCTGCACTTCGCACAAGCATCCTACAAGCGGCTCCGTCATCTCCACCACATTCTCTTCTTTTCCTCCTCCATAGTTTATTCTTTTGTTTCATGTTATTTTCAAGCATTCAATTACATTAGAATTGTAAAACATTCTCTTTATCAATAAAATGTTTATTCGATCTCATTATAAAATGCTTATCTATATATACATATATACATATATAAATATTTGCTTAAAACATCTTTCCAAAAAGCTTTCACACAAAAATCACATTTTGCCTCACTGCAAACAACTCGGTACTTACAGAAAAATGTATAAATTTATTTTGCTTTGATGCGATTCACAACTACAACGATAACGCAGAAATCTTTTTACACGTTTTGCGATGAACAAAACCCTAAGAGTTGAATCCTACAGAGTAGCTACTAGAAGAATTAATTTTAACTTAAGTGGTGCAACCTAAACAAATCAATCAATTGGCCTTTTCGCACCACTTGTTAAGGCACAAAATAATTCTAGTCACTAATGTGTGTAATGGATTCAGATGTAGCGGGTCCACAGATCAGATTCCCGGTTAGTGACTAAATCAGATAAGAGTGGTGTGCCTTAAGTCAGAAATTGTGGGTATTTAATGTGTGTAGATTTCAATTTATGTCCCACAATCAAAGAAAAGAATTTTTTTTTTTATATACGGGGGGTGAGGTAGGTGTAGGTGGCAAACAAGACAAACAAATCTATCATAGGATTTATGTGAACACCTAAGTATATTCAGGTCTTAGTTACTAATGTGGAGAAATGAAATCTAATGGGGGGTAGTGGGGTACACTTACAAACCCTTCAACTACACTTTGCTCCAATCTACCGCTTTTGCCCACCTCGAGAGAGTACCTACAATCACAATAAGAATGAAGACAAGTGAGGTAAAAGATAAGTAAGGTGGAAATGCAGGAAATCAAAGAGCGTTGCCTCCCCGGCAATGGCCCCAAAATGATAAGTGAGATTTTACGCAAGTAAAATTGAGTTTGAAAACTTGTCGTTATAGTTGCGAAAAATCTGCTAATCAAATAAATTTACTGAAACTCTGGTGAGTCCCAGGCTGAACATGAGGAAGAAAACGTTTGATTCAAAAGCCGCATTTGAAATTATTGTCACAAAGTAGATTAGTCGGTAAAAATCAACTACATGAGCTACTTTACTTAAAGAATAAATCACTGAAGAGAGAGAGAGAGAGAGAATAATACAAAGAAAGAGAGAGATAGAGAGAGAATGAACAAATCTTGCATTTAAATAAATCAGAGTCTATTACAACTACTTGCAGAAAATAAATCTATTCTAAAAAGCGATAAAAAGATAGAGATGAGAGAAATCCCCCTTAACGGATGCTTAGGAGACGAGCCGCATTGATGGAGCACTTAGAAGATGGTGGTGAGATGTTGGACAAGGGAGGACAAAGTTAGAGGAAGGAGAACAAAGCAAGGCGATGTCGTAGTGGGATTTGATTCACAAAGGGGGGTAAAAAGACAACCATGGGCACTCCACGAATGGTGTGAGAGGATGGAAAAAATTATTTTTATAAACTCTAGTGGAGCATCTCGTGTATGGGACTAGCTCTTTAAAGCTTTGGAGAGGAGAGGAAGAGAAAGGAATGGATGATGAAATGTGTAGGAGGGGTAGGCCTTTTATAGGTGAGGTTTGAGGGCAAAAAGGTCATTTTAAGCCTTAAAAATTAACTCTACGCCTTTTAGTAACACATACATCCGTTGCTATATACATACGTCACTGGAGGCACGTTGAACAAGAGTCATTCAATCAGGATCCGACGACTCTCGTGCGACCACGTCACTGCTGCTTGGTCTTCAACCATTGAGGTGCACCCATGAAACGTCGCGACACATGGCCTAATCAAGATTGTCTGATGGAATTCGGACAGCTTTGACCCGCATTGCCAATCGCGTGCATCAGGCTAGGGGTTGGCGCGCTTCGAGCCTACGACCTGCTTGCGGTGGAGGATCTTATCCACTACGCTGTGTGCATGGATTGGCAAGGAGATGATCAAATGTGTGAGCGGTTGTGGCCGTTGGATCGTGGATTGATGGCTCAGATCACGTAATGGAGGGTCCTTTGAAGATGTGAGGCATGGCATGAGTTGATCTTAGCCGTTGGATTGCGATCCAATGACTGAGATCTCATGATGGATGCAGTCCTTTAGGCTAAGGAGGGAGGCAACAATGACTTTGGGTGGCCGAGATGATGTCACATGGCATCATCTGGGCCGTCCATCTTCAAATGCTTATGGTAGTGCCACGGATGTCGGATTGAATCGATTTTCACCCCATTAGGCTGCGATCGTCGATCCGAACCCATTCGTGCAGTTAGATTCTTCATCTAAGGTTTGAATTTTCACCACCTTGCCCTGTTTCCCTTGATCTTCTATGGCTTGTACAAGATGTTACAAATGTCAGATCAAAGTGATTTTGGAGGCATTAGACTTCGATCATCACCTTAATCACATTCATATGGTGAGATCTTCATTCTGAAGCCCAAAAAGATGTTGCCTTGTCCCCTAGCTATTAAAATAAGAAAATTAATATACAATTTATACAAATTACTCTAAATGAATGACAATGCATATTATGCAACATTTATAAGAAACATGCATAAATAGGCAAATTAAAATGGATAAATGTAGATTTATTAGAGGGAAAATTGGATTTACACATCCTTGAAAATTTCCCGTAGCTCCTCGTAGGTTTATGTGCCCTTTTTCTTTTTCTTGGTTTCCTTTCTTAAAGCTGGTCAATCAATTACACTATTGAAAAGTTATAAAATCGTCATTGTGATCGCGCATGAATAGAATCAAAGAAATTTATAAACGAACCACATATAGGCGTGGGTGTCGATCCACAAGGAAGGAAACAAACAACATCATGTTTTTATTAAATCTCAAAAGCACTCATTCAAATGTTTATAAGCAAATAGATCAATCTTAAACAAAGGTGAAGGAAAGCAAACTAATTAAGGGGGCATCCCTCCCTCCCCCCCGGTGGTTATGGATGGCGGTGATGGTCGGAGATGTAGTCGAGGGTGCAACAAAGGCTCACATGCTATCACCACTTGAACCACGAATATGGAGAGCGTGAGGTGGAGTTCGCAAAGGCCACAATGCACATAAGATCCATAGTGTAAGCTTGAACCACAATGGGGAGGAACGGTAGAGGGATGTCGTATCGCCCTCAATGGGAGGATGAGAATGTGTTAGATGCACATCCTCCTTGTCTTTTATTGTTTGGCCAACCAATTCCTCGATTCAAGGGATTTGTTTGAATCCCATTCTAATAATAGCAAATGACCAACGTGGAAACTTAGTTGGCCTTATTAGACAACCAACCATCTTGTGTGGAGATGACATTCTCTTGTGAGAACTCAAGGGGGTGTGCCACTTGTGGGGGCATCTTCCTTTGCATCATGCCTATGACTCCTACATCTAGAGGATTTATTTACCACCTACATACATCAAATAAGTAACATAAAAATATGCAATTAAATGCACAGTAGGCACATAAAAATATATGCAGGCTAAGATTAATTGCGACTTAGATATAGGTAGTTAGGAACCAGAAAAATGTAATTAAGATGTACTCAGCCAACTTGTGGTCTACTTAAGTGGACCCATCAAAAGCCTTGGGGAAGGGCACGAGCTCGAGGGTCTTTAATTTGTCCTCCTCCAAGCTTTCATGGTCGAATTTTCAATTGGGATCATCCCTAGCGCTCGTGGATGCATGCAGGTTCAGGTTGTAGGCCTGAGGGGGGTTGGAAAGAATCGAGGGTTGCTGGTTGTTGGGAACCTGAAAACCAGGAGGTGCAGAAGGGCTGGAAGAATCAAATGGGTATGTCCCTATTGTGGGTTGAACCCTTAAGGCAAGTTGCCTTTGTTCGCCAAATTTCTTAGGTTGGAGAGGTAGGGATCCTTGAGCCCTGGTCTCCATTCTAAGCTAGCTAAGTTGATTATGCATTTCTTACTTCTACCTAAGTAACTAGAGTTGTAGCTCTTGGTTTTCCCTGGCCAAGGCAACCATGGCCCCTTGGTACCTTATGTCCATATCCGCCATAATCTTGGCCAAAATGTTTACAGCAGCGTCATTAGGCTAGGAAGGTGCGGTCTCTTAAGGTGCTTGGAGGGGTTGGTTGCAAACCATCCTATTTGGCAACCTAAGACAAGGGTTGGGTGATTGCACAACAATCATGGGACTTAATTAACTTAAATTATGTTAGAACCTAGCATAACTTGTGATTAGTGCATTCATAAATTGCATATCATGCATTGCATTCTTTTATTTAGCTGCATATGCTATAATGTTATTTTACTGTACCTATTAGGGTTTATTCTTGTCTCTAGGGAATAAGGAGCTCAGAAGTTGTCCTGAGCAGAATAAAGGTGGATAGGAGCTAGAATTGTAGCAAAGCTGGAGCTAGATATTTGGAATAAAGAAACTTGAGAACACAAGAAGAGAGAAAGAATAAAAATGTTGAGTACTTGTTTAGAATTAATGCAGAAAATGAAAGAGAAGAATTAGGATATCCCTATCCTATCCCTGAAACCCTAGGACAATCCTATCCCAGTACCTATCCTTGAATTAGCTCAACACTAGGATATCTAAGCTCAGAAGCCAAAAATATGCATAACCTTACCTATGTACTTATCCACCCTATCCCCAGCCTTATCCTATTACCCATATCCCTAGTCCACCTATCCACTACCCAATCCCTTGCCTAAAAACCTATTTAGGTCCATACCATACCTAATTGACTTAGTCTGAGTCAATTGGGTAAGCCATGTGTCAATTAGGTCCATGGGATCGGATTGGACTAATCCTAAGTAATTAGACTCAATTGGGTCTAATCAGACCCAACCAAACCCTATAGACCTAGCCACATCCAATCAGGTGTAGTACAACCTGATTGGGTGCACCCAACTCTAATTAGGTTAAATTGGAACCTAATTAGGTCAAGCCCAACCATGCCATACCTAATTAGACTCAATGAGTCTAATTGAACCTTACCCTAACCTAATTGGGTGCACACCTATTTGATTGGATGCACCCAATGTTAATCAAGTTCACCCAGAACTTGATTATGTCCAAATCAACCCACACATGTTCAATGGGACTCAATTGAAATCCAATTGAACTTACCCACAATCTAATTAGGTTAACCTAGAATCTAATTCGGATCCCCTTTACCTAATTAGAAGCTTCCCTAACGCAATTACACACTCACACACACAATTAGACTAGGATTAGTCTAATTGGACCCAACCCACTAGACTTAGGGTCAACCTAGCCTAATTAGGGACCCACCGCTACAACCTATGTCTACAAAATGTAGACCTAAGTCTACCCTTCTAGAACATTCTTCAAGTGGCGCCAACTTGAAGAGGTTCTATCCTCCTTAGCCTCCCAATATAAGGAAGATCTTATCCCTTGATCTTTCTTATAGAAAGATCAAGAGGATAAGATCTTTTGACACAACAACCACCACCTTAGGTTTTATCCCTAAGGTGGTTGTCCATAACCCCCTTTGACTATAAAATCCATCAAAAGGTAGTCGTCCACCCTTCCCTTTTAGTCCCCCTTAGTCCTCCCTCCTTCCTCCTTAGATCACCACCACCATAGCCCTCCCTACCACACTCCATAGTCGTCCACCACCATTTTCTTCTCTCAACCTTCCAAGGCCACCAAAAGCTTCCTCTGGGAAGCACCTTTGGTGCCTTCCTTCCTAAGTTCTAGTAGAATAGTTCTTTTAGTTATTTTTCTGCATTAATTCTAGTAGTAGTTCTAGTTATTTTCTAGTTCTCTTTTTCTAGTTCTAGTTGTTCTAATAGACATTCTCTTTCTAGTTCTAGTAGTTCTAGTTGTTCTATCCTTAGTTCTTCTATTCATAATCTCTATTTGTGATTGACTATATCTCTCTATATGAAAATAATGATCAATCTATTTCGATATCTCTATTGTGCACATGTGCCTAATCTATATCTTTCGTTGTGCTTGATTCTGTAAGATCTTAAAACACTATGCTATGCGCACAAACAAACTAGATGCAAGATATTAGCAATAAAAATATTTGCACAAAAATCAAATCACAAAGAATGAACATAAGATGTATAGTGGTTCCCCACTCACCTGAGTACTTCACTACCTAAGCTCCCAGCTTAGGATTTTTAACTCAATTCCCTCAACCCCAAGTGAATCGATATACTAACTGGGGCAGTTAACGAGTTACCTCAACCCAAGTACAATAAACTGGGCTATTACAACCCAAATAAAGAGCAAAAGCTCAATATAATGTAAGAACTGGTGTAAGAAAGATGAAATGTTACAACAAAGATTCTTACACCTCCCAACAATAATTAAAATGAGTATATCGATTAGAGAGCTTAGGAAAGACTTGAATCTCTTTGTACTTGTGTGAAAAGAACACGTCGTTGAGCTTGCAGATGTGTAAAGAGATTGTGGACAGCAAACTACTTTTCCTTTCTTGAGAATATGGTGGAAATATGAAACTATAGCTCTAGAATTTTCTCTTGTATTATTCTATATGTCTATATGTGTGCAAGCTAAGAGTCCAAGGATGTATATATAGAGTTAGGACCTTATGAATTCATCAACTAGACGATGGGGTTTAAATCCCAACGTTTAAGATCTCAAAATTAATTTTCTAGTCATTCAGATCTAGCCCAATGATTAGCTGGTACCGGTACTAAAGTATGAGTACCAATACTAGTGACATGCTGCTTTGTGTTTTAAATTAACTTGTCAGGACAATTCCTATTGGGTACGGTACTAATCGTGAATACTAGTACTTGTTGCTTCCAGATTTGGATTTTAAATACTTAACACAAATCTACAATCCACTTGTACTGGTACTGATCATGGGTACATATACTCGTTGCCTGTAGTACCAGTACATATCATGAGTACCGGTACTCACAGGTTACAGGTTTGTTTCTTTGAAAAAAACCCAAACATGTAACTCACATGTGTTAGCACTAAACTTTAGTACCAGTACTTGTGGGTTAACAAGTACCTTTTTAAATATGAATACAACTTGATTACTAGCCTACTTTTGCAACTACTTTAAACATTAAAAAACAATCTTTCAAATAATACGTACTTTGAAATAAATCGAATGATCATAATGTTTTATCCTAATTTATCTTTATATGATTTTTATGATCTAATTCTTTTTTATTTGTTGAAAGGCATACATTCTAACAAATAAGACAAAAACCTAATCTAATTGACAACTCAAAACATTTGTCCGAAGATGGTCTTCTATCATTGTCATCATAGCCTCCTCGTCAACTTGCTCTGTTTGCCTTGATGTCCATCATAATATAAAATATCACTCAATTGCAAATATTAATCTAAAATAATTTTGTTAACTATTGGCTCGTCTTGATCGTGTTTTAAAATCGTAGCGTCGTAGTATAGTGATCAAAGCAAATCAAGTATTTAAATTTTTAATATTCAAATTAAAAATAAACCTAATGTCATCTCTGAGAGCAATAAATCGCATAATTAATCACTATCAGAAGATAATATACGCTTAATGAGTAAACTGTATCCTTAGGTAGAGAGATATAAAAAAAATGTAGAGTAAAAGTGGTGGTTTAAACCACCAAATTTACTCGTTTATACTTAGCACAAACATCAACTATCAAAGCTTCACACTAACATTATTAGAATTAAACACTTTACCATCAGACAATAAACTTTAGGCACAGACGCCTTAAGTGTATGTAGCCACAGCACGAAGGCAAAGTTGTGAAGGGGGACGGGTACTGTTTCAAGCTGCAAAAACCCACCCTCTCCCTCCTTCACAATTTATTTCAAACTCAGTCAAACCCAGGTAACCGAATCCTCAGCCCAAACCTACGGGCATATTCGCGGGTGAGGGTGCGTGAGCATGCACGTGTGAGTGCGTGCGCATGTGCGTGCGGAGGGGACCTCACCCCTTGCTTTCTGAGGCGATAAGCCTCGGGTGCTTTTTTCCTAATAAGCGCTACTGCTCCTTAGATTGCACCCGATGTGGGACTATGTCCCTTTTACTTCGCTCGTCTTCGACAAGAGAGATGTTCGTCCTTGATTCGTGCACACCAACCGTCAGATCAGCTTGATGCACCTTGGGATCAATTGGTGCTGGTGTTGCACTCTCAATCGGCAAGCTTCTTCTTTGATCAGGGCACTAGATGGTGTGGTGAAGCCTTGTCGGAGATGACCGGGGAACTGCGGCTGGAAGCGAAGATGAAGGGAAAATCCGGTGGTTACCTGTGCACAATAGAACGAACCTCTTGATCCCAAATCAGTCTAAGAGCTTCAAGGAAGAACCCCGAAGCACTTCCTTAGGTCTATGTGCTGTGTGTAGGGGTTTAGTGGGGTGGCGAAGAAGCTCACCAGAGCTCCTGAAGATAGTGGTCGGTGATGGTTCAAATGGGGTTGAAAGTTAAATTTGGAGAGATGAGAAGATAAAGGAGATGAAGGGGAAGGGAAGCCCTAACTTTATTGTAGGGATGGAGGGGTGGAGACCGGTGGCGGTGGCAGGCCACCTGCAACGAATCAAAGAAGAATTTGAGGCCGACAAAGGGGGGTAGAGAGCCGACTTCTTTGCTAGGAAGCTCGGCGAGGGAAGGGCGAAGGCGGCTGTGACTTCGTTTGATGGCGAGAAGCAGCAAAGTGAAGGGGTGAAGAAGACCTCAAGGCCTGGCAATGGCAGCGCACGAAGGAAGGGAAGGAGAAGGCTTAGGTGCTTAGATTCTAGATGATTCGGCTCGAAGGAGCATCGCGAGTCTTTATAGAGTAGCAGCTGCGCGTGAAGTTGTTGCTAGAAGTTACGAGAGATCCTTGCAACAACTACGTGCTTGTTTGGACCAGAGAATACGAGCTGAGGTGGCAACGGTGGCCAGCTAAACAAACACCAATAGATGCAGAACTGAAAGGCGAATAACTTCGCCTTAGAGGTCGAAGTCAGCCGGAGCTCGAGGCAGCTGCGAATGGCACCGGAATCTCGACGAGCAGCTCGGTCAATGGAGCCCTAGCTGCTGAAGGAGGAAGATGACTCCAGGGACTAGTTTGTAAGAAGGAAAGGACCTAAAAGTAGGGAGATAGGACCTATTTGCAAGGATTTTAGGAATTTAGGAGCTTAAATACAAAGTAGGTGCAAACATTGTCAAACTAGGTCCAACTTTTTATGGGAGCTCAATTAAGACCCAAGGAATCTAGTGATCATGTCAATTTTGAGTTTTGAAATTGCTTGGTTGGTGAATTTCTCAATTAAACTCATTTAACATTGATTATTCATATAGGTCATTGTTTTAGGTTAAATTGGCTTATTTGACGTATCTGATCAAGTTAAATCTTGTGGAATATTTATCTATATTTTTAGAAGGTTTAATTTGTAATATTTTCATTAGAATGCTATCAAACTAGGTCATACCAAAAATAGGGTTTAATTGTTCTCTTTTAATAGCATGATTTCAAAAGAAACCCTAAATTGGCTATTTTGACCTGCATTGCGATCCTTTTGGGCTTATTCTAATGATTCTTCCTCTTGATTATATTGTACCCTTTTTATGTATTATTTAAGTCAATTTACCTTAGAACTTAGCTAAATTAGGTGAGTTATAGAGAATGATGGCAATGCCATCATTAACATCAAAACAAGATGTGGGACATGGTTCCAAATGATTCTACTAGATTAGTTTCAATTATCGTTCTATTTTCAAAAATCAAAAATCACAAAAAAATCCAAAAATCCAAAAATTATTTTCAAGAAATCTTATTATCATACCTCCCAAAGTTAGATCGAGACTCATCTCGAGTTTCGTTATTTTAAATTTTGTTGGGATTGATTTCATGTGCTATGCTATGACACTCAAAAATACATTTTCGTGTGATCCCACGCTCCAACATCAAGTTTCCTAGATTCCTAGTTTGTGTTGCCATGGGGTTTAGTCTCTAGTTTTGGTTCAACCAAGGAAGGTTAGGATGGTTACACCATCCAGGGTTATATGTGTTTGAGAAAGGGTCAACGAGAGAAGGTGAATAAGAATAATCCTAGAAGGGCAAGGCCAATGGCTCAGTCCAAAAGGGGTCCTTAATCAAGGTCAGATTGCTGACAGGCTCCTGAGGGATCGGAGTTCACATTAGTGGTGGAGTTGAGGGGGTTTCTCGAGTCAAATAGTAAGTCTAGGAATGTGGCCTATGGGCGGATGGTCCATGGGAAGAAGGGGTAGAATTGGCCTGACCCATCAATTCATCTAGCTTTTTATCCAATAAATCCACCTTGTCCAACTTCTTTGTAACGATATCCATATCAACCAAGTTGGAGTTTGCCTAAACCTCATAGGCTTCACCTTGGGGTTTGCTGGATCATCCAAATGTAGTCATGGAAGAGTGGTTCAACGAATTCTCACTTAGACTTGAAAAACTCAAAGGCTGTGTCCTCGTCCTTGTTAAGGAAGTTCCCCCTACAAGAAGCATCTACAAAGTTCGTTAGAGTCTCATTGAGCCCATGATAAAATATCTGATCTAGGTGCCATCTTGGCACCTTATAATGTGGACACTTCTGCAGGAGGCCGTTGAATCGCTCCTAGGTATCATGTAATTACTCCCCATGCTTCTAGGAGAAGGTGGTAATAACACGCTGAAGGGCATTGGTCTTTCCAATAGGGAAGAACTTCTTGAGGAAGGCACTTCATTATGATCCTAAACCAATGCGCTGCCTTATCTCGTAGTGAGAAAGGGAACATGTTCATTAAAACAATGTCTAGGCCAATGTCTATGGGTTTGATTGTCTCGGCTAAGCGACCTAAGTTGTCTAGGTGCTGAAAAGGATTCTCATTTGAATTCCCATGGTAGAAGATGTGAATCAGGATAATCACATTGAGTTTCAATTCAAACACATCTCCTCCCTTGGGGACCCTAACATATATAGGGTTCACTTTGGAGCACGGACAGATCATAGAAATCCCGCAAGGGCTTGGGTTGCTCTAGAGAGGGTGGATTCTATGTCTTAAGAAGGGTGCACATGATTTCTTGGATCTGGTGGTGGTGCTGCTGCTCAAAAGCAGCAAGTTGCGCCCATAATAGGGCAATAGGATCAGGGTTTGGACCATTTTCAGTAGGAGGTGGTGGAGGGGGAGGGTTTTGAGACATGTAGGATGATGAGGAGTCACCTAAGGAAATTCTTTTTCTTGGATCATCACACAATTCAACCAATTTAAGGTGAAGTGACCTCCTACTAAGCATACATAGATAGAAAAGAAGAGGGGGAAAGGTGAGAGGGGAGATAGGAGAGAGAAAGTGTATGTAACCCAACAAATCAAGTCAAACAAGCTAGCCCTAAAAGGTACCCTAGGACCTAAGTCTATGAGTTACCTTATATGAGGACCAAATACTTAGCCTATGTTCCCTAGGTCAATCAAGCCAGGTTGAATAGGGAGGGGTAAAGAGAGAAGGTTCTTGCCCGCACTAGTGAGGTTCCTTTGGACTCTCTTACCATGGTCATTTGGTGCTACCCTTCAACCTAGTCACCCGATTTAATATGGGAAATCAAGCAAGTAATTGAATCCTTACAAATGGTAGCTAAAACCTAATTGGAATCCTACGGTCATGTTGCTACCAATCTTCATTTAGGGCTTGGAAGAGTTGTTGCATGGGGGTGACCGGTGGCATTAAGAGGTGTTGATGCCCTTAAGATCAATTATTTAGTGTCTGCAAGTGACAATCAACACAAACAAGGCCTTTAATTTGGATTATAGTCTTTTAGAATTTTGGCCTTGTTTAGCCCTTTTGGAGTTGCACTTGATTAATAGATAATAAGTTCTACTGAGCACTCAAATAGTTTGCAAGCATGTAAAATTGATATTTTTCCTTCAGATGCAAGTGCTCCTAGATGCAACTCCTAAGGCACCCTACTTGGCTGTTGCTAAGGTGTATGTGGATTGATTTTAGTACCATGGGTGGAACAACCAAATAATGCAACAAAGGCTTCTTAGATTCCATCCATCAAGATAGCATACAGCCAATTGTTTTTCAAACACACATGAGAGGTGGCTATAGGCAAACTAAGTCCTCATCTTTCACCCTATACATGCAGCTCCTACTGATTTAAGCCCAAACGAATTGGTTTTAGGTCCTAGATGGTAGAGCTTAGGTCAAACAATCTCCCACTACTGGGTATTGTTCAACCAGCTAGGATAAAGCAAAAGGATATTTTCCTCATAATTTCTTCAGGGGGTTTGGATATTAAAAATGATTTTTCGATTCAAACAGAGCATTTAACCAAAAATGACCCCCTACTGAAAATCCACCCAAACAAGGATTAATCTCTTCTCCAAAATTCCCCCAAAAATAATGGACACTAAATATGGTAAGGAATCAAATGAACAAATTCCACAAAATGTGAATCATTGAGTAGGTGCCAGCAAAATCGTTAAGCTGAAAATTTTCGATTCTGTTTCATTCTAGACCCCTACTTCCTCAGTGAATTTTTAAAAATTCCACAGGTAGAACTTTTTCATGAAATTTATTCCAGATAAAAGCTTATTCAAATGGCTATCTCCAATTAGAATCTTAAGATTTTAAGGCATCAAAATTACTCACATCAAATTTTTGAAGTCCAATGAGTTGTTGCTGCCCAACCTAGCAACAACAACGTGGTGTTCAAAAAATGTGGGTCAAGTAGCTTTACACACCACGCACATTTTAAGCCAATTTTTAAAATTTTTTATCCATTTTTTTCATTTGTTATAATCTTTTTTTTTTTAAAGGAAGCGAAATGGGTACTTACCTCTTGCACTTCAACTGGCCTCAATGTGTGCATGGATTCCCATCCTAACACGATATTTACTTACACGAGATAGAACAAAGGCAAGAAAAGTTAAAACTAATCAAGTAAGATAAAAATAGAGCAAAAAGAGTGAGAAATATTACCTGTTGCCTCCCCAACAATGGCTTCAAAAAGTATGTCAAAATCACAAGTCAGATGTGGTAAAAACATCAATGTAGTGAAATGTTCGCATCTCAACACACTAATAAAATCGAGTTGCGTAAATTCCAAAGTAGGTTTTGGAGAGTCCCGAGTCAAACACGGGGAGGCAAATATGGGCGCTCTCTCACTAACTTGTCACTCTTTCCTTATTATGTTTTTGGTATTTTTTCATTTGCCATTATTTTGTCTTTTTACTTAAATAAGATGAACATGAAATAGAGTAGAATCTCATCGGAATACGGAGATGATAAAAACACTAAGTATCTTTTATTGCATCATAATAGAGATGAGTACATGGTCACATAATGGAAGAACAACATAAGCAAACATAGAAATGGATGAACACATAATAGCAGAGATGGGAAACATGAGATCAACAAAAAAGAAAACTAACAAAACAAAAAAACAAGTCAAGGTGCTTGGTGAGTCAAGGCCTTGCCACATCAATGCAACCCCCATATTATTTAGCTCTCAAGGATAACACAATGTAGCTGCAATGGTGGTGTTGGAGTAATGAAGAGTGGAGGAGGATGAAGATGGTGGTGTGGGATTGAGATGAAGGTGATGGGGGTGAAGGTGCATGGCTAGGAAGGGGAAGCTCACATCCACTGGGGAGGGCACTTAGGCCATCAGTGGAGGAGGAGATGACCATTGGTGACAACCTAAGGAGGATGCCAACTAACCCTCCAAGGAGGAGGAAAGGTGGAGCAAGGACGAGGAGGGGGACGGAGGGGGGTGATTAGGAGAGTGTGTGTGGTTGGTGTGGGAGAAGAATGGGAAGGACAGGGGGGGTGCTTGGGTGCATGGGATGAGCTCCTTTTTGGTGGTGTTGGCACATGTGGAAGAGGGGGATATTTTGGTGGTGCCTTGGGAAGGAATCCTTCTAGAATTTTCTAGAAGGGGTGCCTAGGTGGAGGGTAGTGTGTAGGCTAGGTGGCACCACATAGGAAGAGGGTGGTGAGATGGCATCATGTAAGCGATTGATGTGTCAGATGTTTTTGGGCAAGGTTTTAGGGAAATGTTAGGAGTGTCTCATGAGGTCCAATGGTGGAGGTTAGGGTGAAATTGGGTTAGGTGGCATGTGGTTAATCGAGTCCTCCTCAACTCTCCGTTGGTGTGATCCTGTTGTGGGTTGTCTTTGATTCTTCATGAGGTTCTTCTCACACTCTGAGCGTCTCCTTCCGCTCCATCCCCGGTATTTATTCATGTATATACACATAAATAGGGAAGTCACTAAAATGCCTTTATTTGCACAAATTAAGATATATGCTCATGAAATGCAAGATGCATGATATGCAGGAAATATATGTGTACAAATGCAATGCTATCTAGGTTCCCAACTTGAAATAGGGTAAGTAAGGCTATGGATTGTTGCGTAATCATAGATCCTAACGTCCTATATTTTTTTTGGGCCAAACCAGTAAGATTCAAGTAGAACTAGATCCCAATCCTTGGATAGAGATCCAAGGGTTCCCATCATGTGAGGATTAGGATTAGGACCCTATAAATATCTCCCTAAACCTTATGGGAAACCCTAATTGATCTCAGTCAATTCCAATCAAAGTGTGTGCAAATCCCTCCACCAAAGAAGAGGAGAAAGAGAGGAAAGAAAGAGAATAGCGATGTTGTCACCGCTCTCCTTCCTTGAGTTCTCAAAAGATAGCCAGAAGCACACTTGACCATCGAATTTCTCCTTTGTTGGACGTCCAGGACTTCTATCAAAAATCCAAAGGAGCCTTCAGACATCTCGTAAGAGTACCAGACGTCTCGTAAGAGTACCAGACGTCTGATACTCTTGGATGCACGATCCTGGATTGCGAAAACCAACTCTTTGAGGGAGGATTTAGGGTGTTGGATGCCTCAAGAATCGCAAAAGGCATTCACAAGACACGAAGGAGTTTGTGTAGCACACTGGGATCAAGTGTTTTTGACACGAAGAGCATCATCTACTTGTCGAGGAGTCCCATTAGGTAGGACTTATTTAAGGAGGCACAACACTTAGGGTGGTATACTATGTCGCCCCATAGGTATACGTCATAATTCATAGGGAACTCAGAATAAGGAGATGCTATATCTTCCCATGTAGTTTTGGTTACATAGGCCATTATCACTTCTCAATTTTGATTTAAAAGATTTTTGGGCATTGATCCGATTTTAAATTTGTAAAAAATTTCAAGTGACTATTTTACAATGCTTCGGTAATTCCACCAAGATCCGAGGAACGAATCATTCGTTCCCTACTCCTCGAGGAATACCTGACCCTCTAGCGTACTCTTGTCTCTCCATCACCATAGCCACCGCCACCCTTACGTCACCACCATCACACCAAGATCCTCCCTTTACTTGTTCTTTCTCTCTATTTTCTCTCTCCACTCTTTTTCCTTCCAATCTTGGCATTGTTTAGCATTAATCAAATTCCAATTTGGTAATTTGTTCTTGTTTTCATTAGCTTAGTAATTAACACTGTAGTTTCCAATTTACAATTAGTTTATTTCTTGCTTTTTGTGTACTTTTATTTTGTTAATTTAGGATTAGTTTTTAGAATTAAGCGTACTTCTTATCTCTTATTATAAAATTATAAAAAAATTTGAAAATTTCTTAAGAATCCAACAAAATAGGTAGGTTAGAAAATTCTACCTCTTTGATGATGACTTGGACTCCCATTATACTTATTCGTATTTCTTTTCGAGAGTTTGATAATTTTTCCATAAACAATCATATTTTCACATATGACACTTTTTTCCACCATGCAATCGCATGGTCAAAACCTCTACTAGATTATTAAAAGAAAACTAAACAATTAGAAGAGAGGATCTCCCATTCTCACAAACAGTCTCTAGGTGTTGAGGTAGGTGACATGCTATAGACGCGTTTGTTTAAGAGTGTCATTGTAGCTCGCGTTCGCTGTGTCGGTTTTAAATATAGAAATGGATTTGAGTCCGAGTGTCGTACCCAGGGAGGCATGAAATCGGGTTTTCTGTCACTTAGTTGTCACGAAAATGGCAAGTTTTTGCTTGCATGGGAAAATGCAGGAGAAAAGCAAGTAAGAGAGAGAGAAAGAGAGAGAGAGTAGGGCTAGAGTTCTTTTAAGTCATGGCATTCATGCAACTCATGATACGGAAAAAAAACTTGACAAGAAGAGAAAGAGCAACAATAGCTAGAAAAGAAACATCTTCATTTAACATGCACTTCAGTTTTACAATTACAACACTAGATAAATGCTTAAGCACAAGTAAAGCTAAGCTAGAGAGAGAGAAAGAGAAAGGAAACGGCGAGGTGGCCGCGGCGATGGAGAAGGGCTCTGTCGGCGGCTCGTCGACTCCAACGATTATAAAAGTGCTAGAAATAGCTAGTAGGGTGGAACACTTGCAAGGGTCTTGAATGCTTTACATGGGTAGTTGGAAGGGGTTTATATAGGAAGAAAGGGTTTCTAATTTAAGTATGAGCTTTAGCAATGTTCAGGATCTCGTTAAACCCATGCCAAAACCGTCGGTGTAGCCCCCTACCCGTTGGTTCAACGTGCGCGCCCATTCTTCTCGCGCGCAATCTGCGTGGTCGCCTTGAGGGCCGTCCGATCGAAGATCGAATGGCTGAGCTTGTGCGGAGGGCATGCTCGCAGATCGCGCTTGCATAATGCGCCCCCTAGCACATCATCGCGAGCATTTGAGCGTGCTCATTTGCGGGTGCCACGTCTCGCGATCACCACCGTCCGCGTGCTGATCCACGACCCAATTTCGTCCACGTGCACCTTTGCCTCCAATTTGTTGCATGGTGAGTTTCGACCCCGCGTCGCGTGTGCGCAGGTGAGAGCGTCAACTGCTGCGCTGTAGCTCGCGCATGGTCGCGAAGAGGAGTCGAGTGTGCGACGTGTCAACCATTGGATGGTAATCCAACGGTCGAGATCTGATTCTAGAGCGGCGAAGGGGCACGAGCGCTGCGGAAGTGTGGGCGCGTCTAATGCGTTCTCAGCCATCCGATTGGAGGATCGGACGGCTTATAGTGATGCACGGTGAGAAGCAGCGAGGGGTGCATCGGATGCTGCCACGTGGCGGCTATGTGGCCTTTGATCATCAGATCAACGGTCAAAATTTCTTGGGACAATTGTTGGAGCTCCGGATGTCGGATTTGGTCGATTGAGTCCGTTGGACTCCGTTCGTCGCTCTGAAACCATCCGTGTGGTCTGATTGCTCATCTGAGGCATGTTTTAACATGAACTTATACAAATGGCCATTAATACTGTTTAATAAGCAATCTCAATGTGCGATGCATGTCATGCTCTCATGCCCAATTATGATGTGTTATTTATGCATGTTACCCTTAAGATAAACCCCGTTTGGCAGAATTATCACCATAAAATGTAGCTTTATCATACCCCCATGCTTACTCCTTGTTAGTCCCTAGTAAGGCTCATCCTAGTTATTATTCTCAGTCAGAATCCAGGAATTGATTACTTAGACACTTTGTTACTTATCAACAGGAGGAAATATACTAAGATCCTAATCAACAAAGACTAAACAACACCCGGGTGTCTGCCAAAATGTGAATCACCCGAATCCTTGCTTTAAGGCATATATATATATAGACACACACACACACACACCAACACACTCTCAACTCCAAAAACCCAAAAAATGAGAAAAGATGAATATATATATATTCATCTTTTCTCATTTTTTGGGTTTTTGGAGTTAAGAGTGTGTTGGTAACTTTTTACGACTACCCAACCCACCAAAAACTCAAAAAAGACTCTAAGTGCTAAGCATCTTGGTGTAAAGATCGTAATAGACTCACTCAATGGTAATTCAAATAGACTTCGGGTTTCTATGCCCCTAGGTGACCGGAAAAGGAAGTGTTTTGCCTGAAGCTGTATCTATCCGATCGATAGCTTTCTCCCTACTTTTATTTTATTTGGGGTCAACACAAGGGTGTTTCCAGTGTATATCTCCCCGGATTGCTCTACTTTCCCGCTTCTTCCTTAAGTGTTTTGGATCTTTTTATGCATTTAGTGAGTTGGGCTCTGGACAACCGGCCAATGGGATGTTACCCATGACCACTTGCCAGCCATACTCGTGCGGTGAAGTGTAACTTATTTTGTTCTCTTTTTTTTTCTTTTCTATTATTATTATTTTTCTTTTTCTCTTTCTTATTTTCTTTTGTTGTTTAGTAGCTGGCTTCCCTGATCTCAAATTTACCTAGAGGAAATAAGAAGAAAGTGGTCCTGTGGCTAGGCTCTGGACAACCAACCAATGGCTGTTACCCATGAACACTTGCCAGTCATACCACACTAGGAGGTTCATTAGCTACCCAATTTCGGTCAGAATCTCTAAGGAGTGAGTCAGTGCAAAAATGTGTGCAGATGCTTAGACTGAAAGTCCCTCCGAGTTAGAGGACGAATTGATAAGTGATAGCGAAAATACGCGGTTTGTTAAAATACGTCGTTGTAACGCGTAAATCCGCTTTCGCTCTTAAATTTATAATCCTAGATAGAGAAGTATCTAGGGTCGTCCAATGAGGCAATATGGTTGCAAAATTGATTCTCTTGCTTGGAATATATCTCAACTTTCTTTTTGGTAATTTTCAATATACCATTTTTTTTTTGTTTTTGAACTAAGGCAACATGCGAAATTATGGCGGGAAAAGTGTTTACACTTCCAATTAAGTAAACTACTCTAAAGTGGCAAGTAGAGCCTCTCCTTAAGCTCACTCTAGGCAAGTGGAGGCCTAGAATAATTAGGGAGAGGAAGTGAAGAATGCTGAAAATAAGCAAATAGAAATGCAAACAAGATATGCGAAGAAGGCAACTAGATAATTGATAAAGTGTTTAACAAAAATGCCTAGTAGAGGAATGCTTCTACTACTAGATAATTGAAATAAAGAAAGAAAACACAAATCCTCTAAATAGATGGTGAAGAAGAGGGCTTCTTGCTCCAAGGTTGGTGGCTCCCAAGCTTGAAAAGAATCCTTCAACTCCTTCCTTGCAGTACTCCGCCAAAGTGATGACCTCCAAGGCAAGCCCTAAGGGGGCGTGCCCTAAGTTTCTCTCCAAGGGTGGACGTCCACCCTAAGCTTTTCTCCTTTGCCTGGCTGTCCTCCTTGAAGTGGGAGAGTCCTCCTCCTTGGCGTGGCTCAAGTTGAAGAGAGTGGGGAGAAGAAGGCACCAAAAGGGCTGGTGATGTGCCCCTTTAATCTCCTTCTCTACTCCTTCTTCTTGGCCGTAGGTATAGGTGGTTTAGGTAGAAAATATACTAAGGGAGGATGCCCCAAAATGGTGGTAGATGGTGGCTTTTTATAGAATAGGATGGGGGGTTAAGGTGCCCCTTGAAATGGAGGGCTAGGATGGAAGGATGAGGGTGGTTGGTGATCCTATGGCTAGGGTGAGTTGGCGCCACCCCAAGGGGTGTTAAAGGGGGTGGTTATGGTGGTGTTGGTGTCTTTTGGTGGTGGAGAGACACCCCCATGTTGGCGCCAACATGGGGTCTTCTAGAAGGGGGGTTAGGTGGATGGTGGAGATGGATTCAAGGAGGATTGTGTGGTGGAGATGAGGGGGGATTTTGGAGGGAAAAGTGGCGCCATTAAGGGGTGGTTATGGGTAGTTTTTGGCGCCACTTTTAGGTGTCTTTTGGAGGTGGTGGGTAGGTTAGGTTGGTGCCAAGTAGGTTAGCTTATGTGGAGCTTAGGTGGAGCTAGTTGGGTGGAGTTGGTAGGTGGGTTTTTGGGGTGGTACAAGCCAAAGAAGTTGGAGCATAGCTAAGCTAAGATAAGCTAAGCTAAGCTAGCTTAGCTAATGGAGGAGTAGATGAGAAGGTGTTGGAGCTAGGGTTTGGAGGAAGGAGCTGAGGAGAAGAAGTCTGGAGCTGGAGCAGGAGCTGGCTGCTGCTGAAGAGGCTGGCATAGGGCTACTCTAGCTGGCTTAGCTTGCTAGTTCTTTGCTAGTTGCTAAGCCAAGCTAAAGTGAGCTAGCTTCTACCAAAATGAGCTGAGGTGAGCTAGGTCTGGTGCTCCCAGGGAGAATCAAGCTGGTTGATGGAGCTAAGGTAGCTTAGCTCAACTGAGATGAGCTAAGCTGAGTCCCCGGGAGCTGGACTTGAGCTTCCTGAGCTGAGATGAATTCTTCTTCAGCTGGCTGGAGTTGAGTGGAGCTGGATGTAGCTGGATTTGAGCTGGGGTGAACTCCTTTGAACTCAGCTGAGCTAGCTAGAGCTCCCTGTGAACTAGTGGGAGCTGAGATGAGCTAGACTCAGCTAAGTTGAGCTGGATCTGAGCTGACTTGAGCTAGGGTGAGCTAAGGTGAACTCTCTTGAGCTGCCATCCAGCTGAGATTAGCTGAATGGAGCTGGGATGAGCTAACCCTAGTTCAAGTAAGCTAGGTTCCAGCTGTGGTGAGCTGGATCAAGCTGGGTTCCAACTAGTCTGGGCTTCTCCTTCACCATTTGCCTTCTTGAGTGCTAGGGTTTTAGGGATCTGTGCATCTGTATATCCCTAACACTCACAAAAACACATTAAAACAACAATAAAAAATGCAATGCATGCCTATCCTAATTTATGCCTAAATGCAGCCCAAAAACCCGTTTGCGAAGTAAAATCCTAAGAGCTAGGTTAGTTTTAAAGCATAAAAATGATGATAAACTGGCGTTTATCAATAAGTCGTATACTTATCACCCTATTTTATTGGTAAATTAAAATAAATTAAGGTTGTGAGGATTTGAGGCTAAATCCATATTTTAACGGATACCAGGGCTGATTAAGCCTGAAGGACTGAAAAGTCTAAATGTTCAGGTTCTTTTCGTATTATTTCCCACTGTTGACAAGTTCCTAATGCCTAAGTTTTTCTTCCTAAATTAAACATTTTTTTAAATTTTATTTTATTCAGACTGATTAAAATGAACTCAGAATATGCAAATTACCACCCCCTCATGCTTAAGTTGGACAATATCCTCATTGATAATTAAATTGATGCAACATGGGTTCAGAAAGAAATCACCTGAGCGAAGCAGTATATCTGATCAGTCTGAATCATCAGGGTTGCCTCCCAGGAAGTGCTGAGTTTAACGCCTTCGGCTGGGCGATGCCTCGTGTCAACCCTCAATGAGGGTGACAACTTCCTTTGGGGGAACCTGGGTAAGGAAGTGCTTCAATCTCTGACCGTTTACTATGAAAGTGTACCCAGTGTTTGGATCTGCAATTTCAACTGTCCCATTGGAATAGGGTCTGACCACCCTATATGGTCCTATCCACTTGGATCTGTGCTTCCCAGGAAAGAGTTTGAGTCGGGCGTCAAAAAGCCAGACTTGTTGGTTGGGCTTGAAGGTCTTCCTGTGGATGAGTCAGTCATGGACGGCTTTCATCTTCTCCTTGTAAAGCCAACTATTCTCAAAGGCATCCCGACAAATTTCCTTAAGCTCAGAGAGTTGGAGCGTCCTTTGTGCACCGACTAGCTGGGAATCCATGTTGCATTGCTTAACGGCCTAGTAAGCCCAGTGTTCCAACTCGACAGGAAGGTGGCAAGCTTTGCCAAAGACCAGGCGATAAGGCGACATGCTTATCGGGATCTTGAAAGTGGTCCGGTATGCCCACAGGGCATCATCCAGTCGTATGGACCAGTCCTTCCTGTCAGCTCTCACGATCTTTTGTAGAATGTTCTTGATTTGTCTATTTGAGGCCTCGATTTGCCCATTAGTTTGCGGATGATACAGGGTGGCAATGTGGTGGGTAACCCTGTATTTTCTGAGTAGGGCACGGAATTGGGTGTGAATAAAATGACTTCCACCAACACTGATCATGGCCTTCGATATTCCAAACCGAGAAAAGATGTTCTGCTTAACAAAGTCCATGACAACCTTATGATCGCAACGACGGGTGGCGACAGATTTAATCCATTTGGAAATATAGTCTACAGAGACTAAGATGTACTCAAAGCCTTTGGATGGTGGAAATGGGCCCATAAAATCTATACCCCAAACGTCGAAGATCTCGCCGATCAGAATGGGCTGGAGGGGCGTCATGTCTTTCCTGGTCATGGTCGCTAGAGTCTGGCAGTGAAAGCAAGTCTTAGCAAAGTTGTGTGCATCCTTGAATAATGAAGGCTTGTAAAATCCAGACTGCAAAACTTTTGCAGCCGTTTTCTTCCCTGAAAAATGGCCACCACAAGCTTGGTCGTGACAAAAGAATAGCACACTTTGAACTTCATCCTCCGGAATACACCTCCTGATGATCTGGTCGGCATAAAGGTGAAACAGCATGGGATCATCCCAGAAATAGTGCTTGGCTTCAGCCAAGAACTTATCCCGTTGCTGTCTGGATCATCTGTACAGGGTCTGTCCTACTACTAGGTAGTTGACGAAGTTGGCATACCAAGGTAGTTTCCTGTCTTACACAGCCAAAATTTTCTCATCGGGAAAGGTGTCAAATAAGGGCAAAGAGGGCCTAATGTGGTTCGGGTGGAGTCTGGACAGGTGATCGGCCACAACATTCTTTGACCCGGCTTTGTTGCGAATTTCCAAGTCAAATTCCTACAAGAGTAGGATCCATCTGATGAGCCTGGGTTTAGCGTCTTTCTTGGCCAACGAATGCCAGATGGCCGAGTGGTCAATATAGATAGTCAAGTGGGATCCCAGAAGGTAAGATCGGAACTTTTCTAGTCCAAAAACTACGGTGAGCAGTTCTTTCTCCTTGACCGTATAATTCTGTTGGGCCTCGTCCAACATCTTGCTCGCGTAGTAGATCACCACAGGTTTCTTGTCTTGTCTCTATCCTAGGATTGCGCCGATGGCAAAGTCTGATGCATCACACATGATCTCAAAATCCTAGGACCAGTCTGGGGGCTATAACACAGGTGCGGTGGAGGCTGATTCCCTGAGAGTGTAGTAAGCCTGGATGCAATTAGATGTCATGTTGAACGGGGCATCCTTGGACAGAAGGTCGATCAAGGGTTTGGAGAGCTTGGAGAAGTCTTTGATGAACCTTCTATAGAAGCCAACATGTCCAAGGAACGAGCAGATTTGTCGGACTGAGCTAGGTAGGGAAAGTTTAGAAATCAAATCAACTTTAGCTTGATCTACCTCAATGCCCCTATGCGATACGATGTGACCAAGGACAATTCCTTCTTGAACCATGAAATGGCTCTTTTCCCAGCTTAACACTAAGTTAACCTCGATACAACGCTTCAGGATTTTCTCTAAGTTGCTCAAATAGTGGTCGAATGAGTTCCCAAACACTGAGAAATCTTCTATAAAGACCTCTAGGTATTCACCCACCATCTCTGAAAAGATGGCTAGCATACAACGCTGAAAGGTTGCAAGTGGACTGCATAACCCGAATGGCATACGACGGAATGCGAACGTGCCATACGGGCAAGTGAATGTGGTCTTCTCTTGATCTTCAGGAGCAATTGCGACTTTGTTGTATCCTGAATATCCATCCAAGAAGCAAAAATATTTCTGCCCTGCCAATCGCTCAAGAATCTGGTCAATGAATGGTAGAGGGAAATGGTCTTTCTTGGTCACCTCATTAAGCTTCCTGTAATCAATACACATCCGCCATGCAGTGGTGGTACGGGTGGGGATGAATTCGCCACGTTCATTGGTGACAACGGTGAGCCCGGCTTTCTTGGGAACCACTTGAGTGGGGCTCACCCAGGGGCTATCAAAGATTGGGTAAATGATGTTAGCGTCAAGCCACTTGATGATCTCTTTCTTGACGACCCCCCGCATATTTGGGTTTAATCGCCTCTGCATTTGACGGGAAGATCTATCCCCATCTTTCAGGTAAATCTTGTGGGTGCAATAGGTGGGGCTAATTCCTCTCAAGTCCGAAATAGTCCACCCAATGGTAGCCCTATGTTCTAATAGGGTCGCGGTCAACCTAAATTCTTGATCCTTGGTTAGGTTGGTGTTGATAATCACTGGGAAGGTCAGGTTAGGTCCAAGGAAGACGTATTTGAGATTCTCAGGTAGCGACTTCAACTCAGGTGTGGGTGGGACAACAGTCGACGGAAAGGGGAAAGGCGGGAGTTGATCAACATCAATCTCGTCGAATGGTGGTGGCTGATGGTAATCAACTCTACAGAGGTCAGCGTGCACAAATGGTGACGGGTTAGAACAGTTGTCACAGGGTTAGGTCTGATGGTTTGAGACAGAACTAAGGGTAAGGCATTCCTCGAAGAGAGGCTCCATGGGATCGTGTTCCTCAACCCAGTCGCAATCGAAAGACTTGGTCACCCTGAAGATATCCAACTGCATTTTTCTATCTCCAAAGGTGATTCCATGCATCCCGTGTCACAATCAATGTTTGCCTTAGCCGTAGCTAACAAAGGTCTGCCTAGGATGATGGTTGTGTTCTGTAGCTGTTCAGGGGCTTCCATGTCGAGCACCAAGAAGCCGACCGAAAAATAGAAGTCCTTGACCCGAAAAATCACATCCTCGACAACCCCCTTTGGGGTTTTCACAGATCTATCAGCCAACTGGATGGTAACAGGTATGGACGTCGGCTCTCCAAATCCAAATTGATGATACAGGGTCATCAGAATCAGATTGATTGAAGCACCTAAGTCCAGGATCGCTCTATCAAGTGTCATGTCCTCGATATTGCAGGATATCAAGGGTTCTCCTGGGTCAGTTCGTTTGAGCGGAAGGTTACTTGATATTATGGAACTCGCTTGCTCTGAGAGCACAACTTTCCTAGGTGCTTGGGGTCGTAGCTTACGCTTTAGCGAATAGGCATCCTTTAGAAACCTAGCGTAAGCTGGATTGTGCTTGACTGCCTCGAGGAGCGGGATATTAACCTGAACCTGCTTAAAAATCTCCAGAAGCTCCTCATTCTCCACAATAATTTTCTTTTTCTTTATCTTGTCCAAGGCCTCGGGATATGGTGTCTGAACGTGAATAGGGTCTGTTTTCGGGTCCTTGGGTTTTTCCTGCGCCTCTTCAAAGTCGGGTATCTCAGGGGGTGAAGTCACGGGAGGGGTCTACCACTTGGGATCCTGGGTCTGGGTGCCGCTTCTCAAGGTCACTGCATTCGCAGAGGCATTGGGACCATGGGTTGATCCTTGAGAAGAAGAGGAAGAAGAAGCACCGAACCCAGAGGGTGTTTGTGGGGTTGGCTGGACCATGTGGGCCTGCCCGGGATTGCCTTGGAACCCTTGTGAATTGGGGCCTCTGTTAATTATGTTTTGTAGGTTCGGCTGTGGTTGAGAAGGAATGGATCCCTGCTATTTACAATCTAACAGCTGGCTTAACTGTCCCTTCACTAAGGCCATTTCCTCCTGGTGTTTTTGGTTCATGTCAGCTATCATCTTTATCAGGATGTCCATTTGGTTTTGTGGGAGAGGGGCCGCCCTATTCGGATTATAGGGGAGTCTAACTGGTGGACCTTGCTGATAGGAGGGAGGGTTTGGCTGTCGGTTTGGCCTGGGCTGGTTCTGAAATTGAGGCGATTTCTGGTTTGTCCAAGCAAAGTTTGGGTGATTACGCCAGCCGACGTTGTAGGTGTTGGAAAAGGGGTCAGGTTTGGAATAACCTTGGATAGACTGGACATCTTCAAAGATAGAAGGTGTCAAGGGGGAGGGAAGAGAATAATCAGGGGTTAAGGGAGCAAAGGTCCCTCCCTGGAACATGGTCAGGAGTTGTTCCAAGTGCATCTGGCTTAGTGGCTAGACCAGGTCTACGTTGTGAGCTCCCTTTGCTAGGGAGAGAGTCTGTAGCGGGTTCCTGGTTTGGTTCAGTAGTTCATCTATTTTCTTATCTACTAATTCCACTCGATCCAATTTCTTAGCAATGATATCCATGTCAACCGTTCCAGAATTCGCTTGTACCTCATAGAGCCAACCATGGGTTGGCTGGACCGACTAAACTGGGTCATGGAGGCATTATTGAGTGAATTTTCGCTCATAGATTCAAAGAGCTCAAACATGCTCTCCTCATCTTTTTTCAGGAAGTTTCCCCCGCATAAGGCATCGACGAAGTTTCGAAGGTTGCTGTCCAAACTGTGGTAGAAGATCTGGGCCAATTGCCACCTCGGTACTTCGTGGTATGGGCATTTCCTCAATAGTTCATTAAATCTCTCCCACGTCTCATGGAACTGTTCCCCACCCTGGAGTGTAAAGGTGGTAATGGCTCTTCTGAGGGCATTGGTCTTTCCTATGGGGAAGAATTTCTTTAGAAATGAGTGCCTCAATTCTTCCCAGGTGGAGATAGGTCTTCCTAAAGTCCTAAGCCAGTGAGATGCTTCGTCTCTCAAAGAGAAGGGGAACATCTTGATCAAAATAATGTCTAGGCTAATGTTCCAGGGCTTTACAGTCCGAGCAATCTGGTCAAGGTCCTCTAGGTGTTGGAAGGGGTTCTCATTTGAGCTTCCATGGAAGTGGTTCTGAATCAGGCTCAGGACGTTTGGTTTCAGCTCAAAATCATCTCCCCCCTCGAGGACCCTAAGGTGCGATTCGATCCGAATCACAGAAGGATTATAGAAGTCACAAAGGGGCCTAAGTTGGCCCTGGAATGGTGGTGGATCAAGTGGTGGTTGCCCTTGCGGGTCCTGCAAAGGTGGTGGTGGTTGCCCCTGCGGGTTCTGCAACCGGTGTATGGCTTACATGATAGTGTGGATCTGTTGCTGCTGAAGCCGGTGGTTTGCATTGATCTGGTCCTGGATGATGGCCATCGTATCTGGTAGAGGTTGGTCCTCAACCTCATCTACTCTAGGTTCGGCCATATCTCTAGCAAGATTAAGTTTCCTGGTTTCCTGTCCTAAAACAAATAGCTCGGGATGAAGTGATCGTCTCTCGTGCATACATTAGAGAAGAACGGAGAGGGATGCAAAGAGAGACAGATGCGAGAAGCGTGTGTGTACAACCAAGTAGATAAGCCTAGTCCTTACAGTGTATTCCTTAGGGGACCTAGAAATCTCCAAAGGAACGATAAAGTCTGTAGGCACGAGACCGCCCTTCCCAAAGCTAATCTGGCCAGGTTGATTACGAGGGGATTGTGGGAAAGGTTCCTCCTTTGGCTTGCCCCGCCGGTTCTGTAGACCCCACAATCGCGGTCATTTGACACTTCCCTGCAGCCTAGTCACCAGATTCTACTAAGAGAATGAAAGCCAAGTGCCCAGCAAACAAAACCACGCCTCTTGAGACTTAACCCAGTCCTGCCTAGGGCACGTCCACTCTATTTTAATGGGGCTAGGATAGTACTTGTGCTTAGGTTATGTGATGAGGCGTTGATTGGGGTGGTGCTTCTTAGTTATCTAATTCAAGTGTGTGCTTCTAACATGACATGTTTTCAAGCAAGGATTTAAGATGTGGTGTCTTTTAATGTTTGTCCTTACTTTCGTGTCTTTTAGTGTTGACGTGTCTTAATGTTTGTCTTTTACACACAATCGATGAGAGTAGATTTCCTTTAATGTGATGAGGCTTTAAAACCCTAACGTGCTCATCCTGGTGTTCATGTAATTTCTATCAGATGAGTTGATTTTAGGGGTGAGTGGTGCGGCCCAAGTCAAACCACGGTGGCTTCGCAAACACCACTCAAAGAAAAAGAACACTCAAAAAGATGAGGTCTTTAAGAATGTTAAAGTATATATATTTTTTTGTTGGGTGATGAGTTATAGATGAGGGTCATGCAATCATTCACCATGCCAATTTTTTTCTAATTTTAAATTTTTTTTAAATTTTTTTTTAGGCAAGCAAACAATCACGGGTAGAGAACTACTCACAACCGGTCCTTGCTGCGCTTACTCCATCTCCACCGTTACGAGTTACACTCCTTCGCCGTCCAAGTGCCGAGTTCTTGCAGCCATCAAGTAGAGGGAGAAAATGTGTTAGATGATGTGAGCATGGATGCAAAATAGAAGTGACAAAATAAATCCGTTGCCTCCCTGGCAACGGCGCCAAAAAACTAACGTGCTACGGATGCGTTTGTTTAAGAATGTCGTTGTAGCTCGCGTTCGTTGTGTCGATTTTAAATATAGAAATAAATTTGAGTCCGAGTGTCATACACAGGGAGGCGTGAAATCGGGTTTTCTGTCACTTAGTTGTCACGGAAATGGCGGGTTTTTGCTTGCGCGGGAAAATGCGGGTGAAAAGCGAGTAAGAGAGAGAGAACGAGAGAGAGTAGGGTTAGAGTTCTTTTAAGTCATGGCATTCATGCAACTCACGATACGGAAAAAAAAAACTTGACAAGAAGAGAAAGAGCGACAATATCTAGAAAAGAAACATCTTCATTTAACATGCACTTCAGTTTTACAATTACGACACTAGATAAATGCTTAAGCACTAGTAAAGCTAAGCTAGAGAGAGAGAGAGAGAAAGAGAAAGGAGACGGCGAGGTGGCCGCAGCGGTGGAGGAGGGCTCTGTCAACAGCTCGTCAACTCCGGCGGTTACAAAAGTGTGCTAGGGATAGCTAGGAGTAGGGTGGAACACTTGCAAGGGTCTTGAATGCTTTATATGGGTAGTTGGAAGGGGTTTATATAGGAAGAAAGGGTTTCTAATTTAAGTATGGGCTTTAGCGATGTCCAGGACGTTGCTAAACCCATGCCAAAATCGTCGGTGTAGCCCCCTGCTCGGTGGTTCAGCGAGCATGCCCTTTCTTCTTCTCGCGCGCAATCCGCATGGTGGCCTTGAGGGCCGCCCGATCGAAGATCGGACGACTGAGCTTGTGCAGAGGGTGCACTTGCGGATTGCGCTTGCACAGTGCGCCCCCTGAACTTCATCGTGGGCGTCTAAGCGCGCTCATCTACGGGCGCCACATCTCAGGATCACCACCGTCCGTGCGCTGATCCACGACCCAATTTTGTCCGCACGCACCTTTGCCTCCGATTTGCTGCACGGTGTGTTTCGACCCTGCATGACGTGTGCACGAGTGAGAGCATCGACCGTTGCGCTATAGCTCGTGCATGGTTGCGAAGAGGAGTCGGGTGCGTGGCGTGTCGACCGTTGGATGGTAAGCCAATAGTCAAGATCTGATTCTGGAGCGGTGAAGGGGCGTGAGCGCTGCGGATGTGCAGGCGCGTCTAATGCGTTCTTAGATAGTGATGCGGGGTTAGAAGCAGCGAGGGGCACGTCGGATGCTACCACGTGGTGGCTGTGTGGCCATTGATCATCAGATCAACGGTCAGAACTTCCTGGGCCAATTGTGGGAGCTCCGGATGTCGGATTTAGTCGATTTTGAGTCCATTGGACTCCGTTCATCTCTCTGAATCCATCCGTGTGGTCCAATTGCTCATCTGAGGCTTGTTTTGACATGAACTTATACAAATGGCCATTAATACTTTTTAATAAGCAATCTCAATGTGCGATGCATGTCATGCTCCCATGCCTAATTATGATATATTATTTATGCATGTTACCCTTAAGATAAACCTCGTTTGACAGAATTATCACCATAAAACATAGCGTTATCAGTAGGTCTTACACTAGTCACTTTAAAGGCAATTGCTGCCCTTGGCTACTTAGTTATACTTGAGTACAAAGCCCAAAGTAAATGTCAATAAAAGCTTAGTATAACTAAACAAATAGTACAAAATAGAGCACAAGAGATGGGTACTATTTATATATTAAAACATTTATCAAACTATTATTTGTTAACCACTATTCATTAGTTATTATATGTGCTGCCCTCATAATTAGTCTTTGTTATTTGTTATTTATCAATGAACACCTCAGAAGGCACAAACAGATCTCGTTGTGACATTTCAAGAAGTTCGACCAATGCAAGACACCCTTTTGAATAGGAGGATCCTTGAATTTGTCCCACAACGCAATCCATCACCATAAGGTCGTCGCAAGAGGAAGTGGTGGCTACATCTTGTAGGTAAGCACGTGTTAGCTAGACATGTTGATCCATGAATAGCTTTCCTCCATTCACTAGCTGAGAAAAGAAAATGTCAAATCCAACGCTCAAGCTAAGCACCCTGCTATCCAAGTTGGCCATTAGGCCTAGTTATAAGTTGCAAGGACCCAATTGATCCAATTCCACATCAACACTGCAACCAAACTCTAGCAAGCAACAAGAATGAACCAGTTATTCGATATAATCTGACATGTCCGTCAATATTTATATTTAACAATTAGTCACCGAATAATTGAATTATTAAAAATCATTTCATCGATCCATAATGTCCATTGTGAGATATATTCGTCATTGATTCATTATCTACTAATTCTCATATCAAGGTTTTCATTACTCAACATGAATCACGTAATTTAATGAAGATAATATTCATTTAACGAACGATATTCATATTTGAATTTAAGCATTTAATTATGAAATGTAAAGCATGGTAACTTCCCAAATTAAAGTTCTATATACATGTTATTGGCAACTATTTGTTTACCACAAAATGGCAACATTACTTAACTACAACAAATGAATCCATTACTTATTGATAAGTAAAGTCATTTTAACAAGAACATAATTAGATCTAAACTTAGTTAAAACATGCTACAAAAGCAAATCAAGTCCATGAACATGAATTTCAATGAAATCAAGGTTTCATTAATCTTGAGGAATCACAATCCTTATTAATTTTCCTTTTAAGTACCTAAACTATAATAAATCAAAAGAAATCATCTGGGATTTCAATACTCAACAAGAAAGGAGAAACACGTGCAAAATGAGAATTTATGTTAATCAGATTGTCATCATTGACCACTCAGAGAAAAGTATGTGACTACTCTACCTATCATCGCAGGGGGGGTCATGGTGACTCCAAGATACTATTTAGAGGTTTAGAGATGCAAATCAAGCATTATTGTACTCTGTGCATGCCTCGAAATAGGGTTCCTAAGACAAACATGAAAAAACCAAATACTTTAAAGAGTTTTCTGGGATTTTACATGTGAAACAGTACTCGAATAGAGTTTTAAGACTCATCAATGTATGTTACCCTTCTATACGATTTTGACGAGTCCTTATCTGTGAATTTCCAAGTCTGTTTGACCCTCAAACCACATGAAATAGACCAAAATAGCCTTAACTAGATCTGGTTCACTTGAACGACGTCCCTAAGCTACTCATGTAAGGCATCGCATGGAGGTTAATGATTCACTCAAGGTATCACAAAAGTATGCAAAAATGGTTGTTTGAAACTTGATTCATGAAAAATGATTCAATGCCCAAAAAAATTGGAATAATCATGAATCAAATCAACCTAACCTGGAACCATATGAGAAGAATTAGTTTCTTCCATTTCTGAAGTCCTCAATAGTATCGAGGTTATATCATCGCGGGTAGCATAACACAACAACCCATGTGTTGTTTCTCCTACTATAAGTCTGAACATGGTAAGACTCCCTTTCTCTTGGTAAGATGATGAAGCCCTCAATGTCGAAAACACCTAATATACATGTGAGTCACAAACCTTTTGCAAATCACAAAGGTGACCCTCACCTCCTTCTCTAAGAAACTTGACAAAATAAGTCGCAAAAACCAATGTCTAGTACAAATTGGATGTCTGGTGAAGTGATTGGACATCTGAAAGCCTCCTTGACTTCTAGTGGAGGCTCTAGATGTCTGGCGACTCTTTTCTTTCTATTCCTCTCTCATGGGTTGGAGGATTTTTGTCACATAAAAATAATTGGTTTGAAGCCAAGCCTTTGGGAGAAGTATAATCAGCACAATCCTAATACCATAGAAATTGTTGGATCATATCCAATGATTTAAATCAATTTCTACTTGATCATTTTTACATTATCTCTTTTATGTATTTATCCAATTGGATTTTTGTATCTAAACTACATTTAATTTCTATTCCATTCACGACTTGGCCTTAAGATTCCATTCACGAAGGATCATGTGTATGTCATGAGCGCGGTGGGGAAACCATTGTATTGTGATTGAGACACAACGTCGGGGAGGGGGATTGGATTCCGCAGGTATGTTGCGTGGAAGCATCGGAGGAGCGGGAACTCTCGGCCTAGTTGATGGCCGACGGGGGGGAATCTGAGGGCACATGTGTTGGTCTAGTCCCGAGTTGCCCAACCTCAACCATTCTGTGCATGAGGACATGCATGGGGTTGAAGGGAGAGAATTACGTGGAGGACGTTATGGCACACCAAATAGGGAATGAAAAGTTGCAAGTACCCTCGAGAGTTGAGGAACTATTGGCTCGTGAGTCTGAGGAATGGAAGCAGTTCCCAATAAAAAGAAGGAAAAGGGAAAAGAAAAATTAAAGGAGAAATTTATGGCAGAGGCGCCTATGGACCGAAGGGAGGAGCAAGAAGAAAAGTCGTGACTACGGAAAGAAGGAACGTGGGTCTAAGAATCTAAGATGGGAAAGCCAGAAACACATCTTGCCAAACCGGGAAGTGGAGGGTACCTGGAGCAGGGTTGCACATCCTGCTCCAACCATAAATGAGCAATCCTTGAGTGGAATACTCGTGGTTTTTGTTACCCCAAAAAGCGTAGAGGGAGGATCCGGCAACTAATAAGGGTGGATGCGTTCGCCTTCGTCTATGCAAGGAATGGGGCCGAGGAAAGGAGATCACTGTGGAACTATGTCGGAGGGGTTGCACGCGACATGGATCCCTCACCATGGGTGGCTTTGGGGGACTTCGACAGGATGCAGCGTCATTTTTTGTTATAGTGCGGTTTGAAACTTGAGGGCCCATTGCAGACCCGTTCAGAGTGCCTGAGGAGCTTGTGCTTGAGACAGGGTTAATATGTGATTCGGTGTAGGTGTGACCAGGTTGTATATATTGACCTTGTGCCGTTAAACTCTCTCAGTAAAATTTATCTTTAGGGCCGGGTTTGGCATCAGGAGATCCCCCGCTCCCCAACGTCTCTGAGTGCATGGAATACTCGAGGGCTTAATGCCTCGGGGAAAATGAAGGAGGTCATAAACCTCCTTTAGTCTTCTGATGTCCAGGTTGCAGGATTGCTGGAAACAAGACTAACTGCTAGGGTATGGGAGAGGGTCTCTCGTAGGATCCTTAATTAGTGGATGGAGTGCACTGTCTAATCTGGAGCATGCTTCTTATGCTAGAATCCTCGTCGTCTGGCACACGACGACTTGGAGCGTTTCTGTGATGCACTCCACAAACCAGGCTATGCTCGTCCATGCCGCGAATGTAGGGGGTGTCTTGATCCGCATTTCCTTTATCTACACTCGCAACACCTAGGAGCAAAGTGGGAACTCCGGTCCTCTCTTGCACCCATCGAGGCCTCATCGAGGGGCCGTGGATTCTCCGCGACAACTTCAATGCAATCAGGCTCCATGAGAAATGTCTTGGTCTTGCTGGTGCTATCATGTGCAGGGGCAGCATGCATGAGGGACTTCAGTGAATGCATTGTCGATTGTGGCCTTGTCGAACTCACTTCTAGCAGCAATCAACTCTCCTAATCCAATATGTCCTAGGGGAAGAGTGGAATTGCCTCTAAGCTTGTAAGGGTCTGGCCAACCCCCTTTGGCTCGAATTATTCCCACTTGTTTGGGTGGATTACTCTCCATCGGATCTTAGTGATCATGTAATTTTGATCCTTCGTCTCATGCAGCTTCATAAGAGGAGGAAACCTTTTCGTTTCCTCAACTACTCGATGGAATGACCCAACTTTGACAAGGCGGTGTAGGAGGCTTGGAGTGAATATGTTAGGGGGGACCCCCTATATTGCTACATTAAGAAGCTTGCCTGGGTCAAGGTGGCTTTTAAAGCGTGGGAAAAGGTTGATAAGCAACACCCCTGTCTCATCCATAAGCTGCCAAGAGGCTTGTGGCTGTCCATGCCAGGCTTGCTGTGGACCCTGGGTTTGTAGAGGCTCAGGAGGAGGAGGTAGCCACTCGAGACCATCTCTTGACCCTTCGTCGTGAGGAGGACTTCTAGATTCAATGAAGCCGCGTGGATTGGTTGAAGCTCGAGGATCATTACTCACAATTCTATGTTACAACTACGAGGAATATGCAAAATAAGAATTCCATCTTGTGCTTATTCCCTAACGATGGGGCTGTAATTGACACGGAGGAGGAACTTAAGGTCGAGGCTCTACACTTCTACAGTAAACTGTTCTTGCAAAATGAAGGGGATGCTACCATCAAGGACCTCCATCTCCCTTTCCGAAACCATGTGTCGTTAGAGGACAACAAGTGGCTAATTAGAGTCTCGCTTCCTCAGGATATCAAGTAGGTTGTTTGGTTATTGGCCCAAACAAGTCACCGAGGCTCGATGGCTTCAACGGCTTCTTCTTTCAAAGAACTTGGCATATCATCAAGGATGGCATCATTGAAGGTGTACATTTCTTTTTTTGTGAAGGTGGTGGCCTCAACAAGCAAGCTAACCACACACTTCTTACCTTGATTTCGAAGGAGAGCTCAGTCTCATCCTTCAAGGACTATCAGTCAATGACGTGTTGTAATGTCATCTACAAGTGCATCTAGAAAATCCCTGCAATGTGGATGAGCTCTCTCATGCCAAAATTAGTGGATCCACACAAGGGGCCTTCATTCGAGGGAGATCAATCTCTAATTATTCCCTCCTCACACAAGAATTTCTAAAGATGTTTAACTCCCCTAGGATGGCACCAGGGATGTGCATTAAAGTTGATATATCCAAGTTGTTGAACATGGTGCAGAGAGACTTTGTCATCAAGGTTCTCCAATCCTTGGGATTTTGTGATACCTGGAACATCACTTAGATCAAGAGATGCATTTGGGAGCCCTTTTGCTCCCCTCAATTTAATGGCATCCTAGATGGGTTTCTTCACACCTCGAGGGGCCTTCTCTAAGGGGACCCATTGTCCTCCCTTTTACTTGCCATCATTATGAATGCTCTCTCCATCTTCGTGGAAATCCAAGTTTGGGAGAGACGAATCACTCTGGCAAGGATTGGTGGCACCAAGTTCCCGTCCCATCTTCTTTTTGTGGATGATATCTTAATTTGCTCCTAGTCTAATGCATTTCCTCAAGAGGCATGAGGAGTGCCCTGAATGTTCTAGGGGCAATCGCAAGACTTAAAGTCAATGCATACAAAAGCCAAGTCTACCTCACCAAACACTTGAAGAAACGGTGGTGCATTTGCCTTATTTCGGGGGTGCTTGAAGGAAAGTTTCCTTGCAGGTACCTAGGGATTTGATTGTTCTGTGGTTGTGGCACTTTCTCGATTAAGGTGCTAGGGCCTAGTTTATGGTCTATTTTAGCTAACCTATGTCAGCATCTTTGCAACGAGGGATAACCCTTGTTTGTGTTTAGTTGAAAAAGGGTTAACCCCTGCTTGTGATGTGAAAGATGAGTGTTACTTGGTTTTGGGGATTAAATGGAGGTTAATGTGGTAAAAGACATGTTTGCCCTTGGGATGATTGATATATTAGTTGGTGAATTATTTTTTTATATTAAATAAATATAATATAAATCCAGTGATGAATTATTTTCTTACATAATATCATGAATGATATTTAATGTATCACTAGTGATATTTTAGTTCAAAACCAAATATCACGTGACAAATTGTATTATAGTATGTATTAATGTAATGAAGTTGTAATTATTTTATTTATTAAATACTAATTATCTTATATTGTAATTGGTAATTATGTTGCAATATTAATTAAGTTATGATTATTTTCTAATTAGGAATCATGTACTAATTTCATTAGTCAATGATTAATTTATAGTAATAATAATATGGTTTAATTATATGCTGAAATTATAAATAGATTGATACAATAGTTATGTAGTAGCTATATAAATAGTTGTTAAAAAATATGTCCAATAATATATTAATTATGACAAACTAATTTGATAAAGAAATGATAGCTTTTGTTATTATTGTGAAGTAATTATCTTACATTGCAAATGCTAATTACATTGTAATAGTAATTACGTTGTAATGCTATGATTAGATGCTAGTTAGGAAGTATATACTACAGCAGTCACTGATTATTTTATAGTAATAAAAATAAGATTATTTGTTAGGTTTGATAGATCATTATGGTTTAAGTATATATTGAAATAAACTTAACTATTTAATTATGTACTAACTATATTAAAATGTTTATTGAGCAAAATATATCAACCCACCAAATATGAGGAGAGGGAGGGTAAGAGAAAGGGTAGGATAGGAATGATGTCTTGGGGTGAAGGAGAAAACATTGATTAGGAAGGGGGGCTATCTCAACTCGCCATCAATCCTGGGTTAGCTTATCCAAGGTTTCAAATGCAAGGTGGTGTTCGGTTAACCCCTCTAGTAAACAAGGGTTAATCCCCCAAAAGAGGGGTTAACCCTTACCGTAAACTAGGCCCAGAGGATCAGGTGAAAGAAATGCTTAGTGGTTAGTGAAGGAAACTCCTTTCACTCATGGGTAGGGTTCGTTGGGTTTCTTAGGGTGTCGAGGGAGTCCTTAGATTTTGGCTTGCGACCTCAATGGTGAGGAAAGGCATCCTCTGGAGATTAAGGAAGATGCTTATGAGTTTCATTTGGAATGGAAAAACTCATTTGGTGGCATGGAGTGATGTTTACCTCCCATTAGATAATGGAGGTCTCAGGTTACATCGCTTTGAGGAACTTAAAGTGGTTGATATTACTCAAAGGGTTTGGAGATTGGTTCAAGTTGAGGACTCCATTTGGAGTCGATGGTTGAGTGCGTGCTATGGAGACTGTCTCCAAGCACATCACCGTCCCTCCGACTTGACTTGTTCGACATGGATGCTTGAGATTAAGACAATCGTATTTGAGCACTTCTATCATGAGGAGCATTGGGAGTGGGGACTTGACTTCAGTGAAGGGCTCTCTTCATCCAAAGTTTAGGATGCAATCAAATTGAGGGGACCTGAGCTCAAAATTTGGAAGCTACTTTGGGCCAAGGGCCAAGCCCCTAAGTAGGCATGTTGCACTTGGTTAGCAGTGAGGGGCTATCTCCTTACTTGAATCCGCCTTAGATGCTATGCTAAGATATGATTGTTCATGTGGGACGAAAATTGCCCTCACGAAATACATCTAATCGGCTTGTGATTAGACTGGGTGAATCCACGCGAACAGGGTGCACCTGCTTGGACTCTGTCCATGCGAGAAGACGAGGAGGCAACGCGATCCAGTGAGCGGTTACAAGGAGCCATTTTACCTCCCAACAGTAGGTGTGATCCACGGAGCAGTTACAGCTTCCCACAATATCTCTCAAAAAACTCTTCATTATCTCTTGATAACAACCTCCCTCTCATGTACTCGATAAATAGTCCCTACGTACACATGGAACGAGGGACCCAGGACTGGAAGAGAGGAAACCATGGTTCTCAGCCTACCACCCAATATGTACCTTTCCCATTGATAGTGGATATTGAGGGTTAGATTCCCTCCCCAGATGTATACCCCTTGAGGTGGAACTGGGTAAACAATTGTCGTGTGTATGTGATTGCTTATTTGTTCTTACTCTTTTGTGGCTATGTTACATTTCCTATGCAAACAAATTCTCTGATGGCCTTCCGGGGCTCATCAAATGGCACCGTCTGTTGGAAATGACAACAAAGAAGGCCGAGCTCTTCTCGTCAGTGAGCCACAGTCTCCTCTCCATGGTTGCTTCCAAACTTAAGGATCATTTGATTCCCATGGCGGCAAATATTATATCTCACTAACGGAGAGGCATTTTTGACACTCCCCTCTAACAACCAGCTACCCATTTGAGATCCCTTCAGGCTTCGATGCAAATATTCATTATTTAAAAGGAAAAGAAAGAAGGTAGAATGTGTTAATGCATGAAATCGATGTTTTAAAGGATGTAATCGTCATAGAAAGTCAAAATCGCTCGAAAACACTTAAAATTTATAACTCGCAAGTACGAGGTCGTTTACTGGGAGCAATAATGGCAATTCATTCTTACAAATTACAAATATAAGCAAAATATGAGCAATTGAGATCAAAAGAATAATTCAAAATAATATATCAATAGATCCAAATACCAATATGCAAAAAGATTAGGGTAAAATGGTGATTTGAATCACCAAATTACCCTTTAAGTTTAAATCTCACAAATACTCAAATATATGAATAGTAATCTCAACCACAGAATCAAATGCCAAGTATCAAACGTCAGAAATTAGCCCAGACGACTTAACCAACACAAGCACAAGGCTCCTCAGATAGAGCCTTCTCTTCTCCTTGTTGAGCCTCACAAGAGTGACTTGGTAGCCATGCACAATAGAGGCACAGCGCCTCTGAAATTCTTCTAAGTGTTGAGAGTTAGAGAGCGAGGCAAAAACCCCCCCTCTCTCTCTTTCTACTTCTCTTTCTCAGAAACCCATGTAATCAGGTCTATAATCAGGTATCCAGGGGAGTATACGGATCTAGCCAGGGGACCAGGGCTACTGGGTGTGAGAGGTAGCCGAGGAGTGAAGAGGGCGTGAGGAGGGACCCGAGCCATCGTGTACTGGGCGAGGGGTCATGGGTAGAAAAATAATTTATCCCACGTTGTAAGCTCCCAATCCCACGATGTGAGGCTAATCTTTCCACGGTGCTTCGCAGCGCAGTAGCAGATGGAGCTTCATCCAATTGAAGTCGAAGACAAGCTCGTGGCGTGGAATTGAAGGTCTAGAAGGATGCCTGGGAGTCACCCATAAAGCCTGGGACTGGAAGCTGGAGTGGATGTGGCCGGAAGATTGAAGGCGTAGTCGGAGAAGTCAGGGTGATGGCGAAGCTCTAGTGGAATACCTAAAAGCACGAGAATGGCCTCACGGCCACATCAAACAAGTTCGGAAAAATCGTCGGAGTGCAGCAAGTGCAGTGGTGTCGGTGGTGTGCTGTGAAGGTGCGTGTGTGAGCGTGGCGAAGGCAAAGAATGAGTGAGAGGGTGGTTGTGTTCGGGGAGGTGATGGGCGTAGCAATCCCCTCAATTTCTTAAGGGGTTTTGCTCACGTGGACACGGTGAAGGTGTGGGAGTTGATGGCAGGTGGATTGGTGGCGTGTAGCGAGTTGTCGAGGTTGTCGGAGGTATGTCGAAGATGGGGGAGACGACAGTGGAGTGGGCGAGTTCATAATCAAAATCGAAGCCTGGAGATGCTGGGGTGATCAATAGATGGAGGAGTCAAGAAGAGGTGCTAGCGGACAACGAGGATGTGGAGGAGGTGTCGACCGTGATGAGGCAACACCGGAGAAGGAGAATGCTCCAGGAAGGGGGACGACGATGAGGAGGGGACCGGAGAGCGCTGCGCCGGTATTGCATGATGTGGAATGAAGAGAGGAGTCAGAACCTACTGCCTATTGTACGTGGCGGCCAGCAAAGCAAATGGAGGAGGGTGGTCGCCGGAGAGGAGCTTGGAGCAGGCTGAAGAGGGAGAGGAAGAAGGTTTTATGGCCCAGAAACTCGTTAAGGAGGTGAGGCAGTCCATGATGGTCTTTTATAGGCCTTCAAGCAAGCTCCCAAGCTTGGAAATAAGCTTGAAAGTCTCGATTTTTCAGGAAGAAGGATTCTTGAAATCCTTGGGTTCGCATGAGCAACATAGACGGATTTGGAGTTTAGGATTAGGTTTAATCAATCACGGATCTCCTCAGGGTTGTCCCTTCCAATTTTAAAAGGGATTGGCCATGAAATCAGGGAGATCTTCCTGATTGAAGGTCGGTGCATGGTGGGTTTTAGGATTCTGCATATGTGAAGGCGACAGGGACCTGTTGATGAAGAATACAATGAAGTTAGTGAGGTCATCGTAATTATTTCGAATGTTGAGGGTTGATTGAAAGAGAAAAAGAGTCAGACTCGACCAAAATGCAAACTAGGTCAAGATGATCTCTGATTGGGCCCAAATTTTGGTACAAACCTAATTTGGACTCAAGAAATCTGATGGTGAAGTCGGATTTTGGTTTTGCCAAGTTTGACTAGGTAATTTATGTAGAAACCCAAATTAGGGTAACTTTCTGTCTGAGACTCCATTTAAGGTCAAAATGGGTTCCAATGGTCAAACCAAGGATACCAAACCTTATAGAATATTTTTATATGAATTTTAGAAGGTTTAGGTGAATTTTATCCTAACCAAAACCTCTGTTGTTTAAGCGGGTCTAAAATTAGGGTTTCGAGTGCTATTTTGACTCTCGAAATGTGCGAAAACCTGTCTCCATCTACACAAACCCTCTTGTTAGACATTAATGAACATTGACCTTAGTTTAACCCTTAGGAAACTTGATGATTACTCTACATTTATAATATTCTGTTAAAACTGCAGATTTAACCTTGATTTAATATATGTCTCTCAGAATAGATGTTCAGTGAATTACGACTCTCCGGTGGTTATGTAGGAGCAGTTGTCAATTAATTCTGACTAATTAATGCTAGTTATAGCTCTTGATGATGTTATCATCAGAATGTCCTCCCTACAACCCCAACATCCCTAGCTACCTAAGTTGCGAGGGAGGTGTACAGGCCACCCCCCGCCTAAAGCCTCACTATGCGAGCCCCTCCTGTAGCCTTCTTGCCTATAGGCTCCTCCGTGCCTACACTCCCTCTTTCATGAGAGCACCCACACCGGCCTCTCCAGCATGAACCAGAGGCTCAAAGAAGCAGGTCGATGATCTCTTTACCTCTCGTAAAGGATGCTGCCTACCCCAAAAGTAGGCTGCCTAAACTCTAACTCCATGCAAGCTCCATCTCGACCATGACTGACGTGTCGATTTTCACTTTTGAAGTTGTTTGTCACATAAAATGACGCGTCATTTGTAGTTCTATGTGGTGAAAAAATCGACTAATCAACAATTAAAATAACCACTCAATTAGGAGCGGGTCGTATACACAAGAAGTCAATGGCCTATTTAAACTTGCAAGGGTTACAAGCAAATGTCCACGATTAATTTCCCTAAGAAATGGAATCAAAATTGCCTTTAGATCAATGTAACAATGATTAGATGTGCTGATTTTGCATTAACGAGAAATAGGGAGGTTCTTTGTATAAAATCACCATAATAAAATAATGATAAACCAAAAATCATTTTTGTGGCAATGGCATGTAAATGTAAATATTAATATGAACCAAAACAGGGGATTCTTCCTCTCTCCTCTCGCACGGGAGAGAGGTTCGTTGGAGGAGCTCTTCTGGGAATAGGTCGGCCGGAGTGAGGCCATCGCGATGGTGGTCGTGGCAAAGTGCGAGGCAGCCGGAGCTGGCTGGATGGAGCTCCGGTGAAGGTGGGTTCCAGCGGCTCTTGCTGCTGCAGCTGAAGAAGGAGAGGTGGCGATTGCTGAAGGGCTGCACGCGCGCGGAGGACACTGAGGACTTGTGGGCACGCACGGGCGCGCAGCCGGAGGTCGGTGGTGCACGGAGATGGTGAGTGCTGCTGTGCGTGGGAACTTACTCGGGCAGACGGGAGCATAGCAAGGGGGAGTGCGTTGGAGGCAAGGAGGCGTAGCGAGGGCACGCGAGCTGGAAGCTGGCCGAGGCTGCTCTCTGCTACTGTGCGTGTGGAGGCACAACGAGGATGGCGAGGCACGGAGACTGTAATGACCCGATTCCTGAGTCCCTACGAGACACGAGAACCGGACCGACTCGACTAATCCCAAGACCTAGTCGTCCAACGAGGAAGTAACCAAAAGAGCAGTAAAATAAACCACATTCAGCATGAATATAACTAATACTAAGAAAATACAGCAGTAAGAAAAGAAATCACTACAGTATATACCACCACAACAGTAGAACAACATTCGTAACATAATATGAACTGCAGGTAAAGAAAGGTACAGCGGAAACAAGAACTACTCACTACAGTGGAACAAAAAGAGGTACAAGAGAACAGTGGTAACTCTACTGGACCCTACTCGGCCCAGCGTCCTCTGCAGCCGCTGACCCTAGCTGCTCAACACCTGGTCCTGAAAGGTAACGAGTGTAACACGTCAGCAAAACGCTGAGTAGAGTGGCAGCTAAACTAAAGAAACAGTAAAGTGTACAGTAGCTGTTTTAATTTTCTTTCTTCCTTTATTTACGTCTTTCTATTGTTTCACAATTTATCTATTTCTCATATCCTTCACTTGATCTCGAATGTTCCTCGTGGGAACGATCTTGATTGCAGTCTTTTCCGAACAGTAGAAGTAGCACGTGGTGCTCTCTTGGCCGGGAGAGTCCCCCGTGGTGATCCTACTCTCAGTCAACCACCCCAAGGTCACTGACAGACGTAGCGGTAACTACGGCACGCGCGGTAAACGCACGGGTGCGTCCAAAGCACAGCACGGAACCAGTATAGGGCAGAGCCCTCTCAGTAACAGGGGTCCAACCCCTCCACAGTAACCAAACAGGGGCCTTGCCCCTCCACAGTCCGCGCACCCTCGCCTACTACCCTGGTTTGCCCCAGTCGGCCTAACAAGTCGGTGTGGGAGGCTAGCAGAACCCCAGGGCCCGTGGGGTAGCTAGCACCTCCCTACACTAGTAGCTCTCCTCGGTACTATGTACACGAGGGCCAGCAAGTCGGTACAGAGTGGCCAGTCCTAACCCCAGGTCCCTAGGGAGGCTGGCTCCGTTCTGCACTAAACAGGGGGGACAGTCGCTCCCCTTGGTACTCCGTACTCAAGGGCCAGCTCACTTCCCCAATTCTATTCCATTCACTTTCCAGGAGTTCTACTCCTAATTCCCCGTAGGGTTCCAGCTCTTTTAACTCAGAACATCCAGGTTTCACTTTCCAGTTTCACGTTCTTACAATCCATATTCTCAATCACGTTTATTTATTCATAACAGGCAGCTGTTAATTCAATTCACAGGCAGCTAGTATTTCCTTTCCACATTTTCCAAGACTGCAATATTCATACATTCCACTAGTTTTCCCATCCTAGGATTCATGCCATATCCTAGGATCTATCATACAATCTAGTTTTCCAGCCCTAGGATTCATGCAACACCCTAGGAATCTACCATTCAATCTATTTCTCATTCCTAGGATTCATGCAATGTCCTAGGTTCTATTTATGGTTTCATAATTTAACAGATTATACTTAAAGCCACTCTACGGGTTACAACAGGCGAACTGGGGGCGTGGTCAGGAATCCCGCGTGCCTCCGCAACCCCTGAGACTGCAACGGAACGGGGTCCTATCACAAGAATCAAACACAAGGAGTGTCTCAAAACAGTGTATAGCTACTGTAGACGGGTAGAGGATTTAATTCCAAAAAGGACGCAACTCGAAATACGGAAAACGGAACCCGAACGGGCCCTAAACAGGTCGAAAACGACGAAACAGTGCAAAATCAGACGTCTCGAACTTCTTTCAGACGTCTTAAAAAGTGGATCAGGAATTACCTTGCTCTGCGAGGGCTCTCAGACGTCCAGAAGCCTGCGGGGGCGTCTGGCCTAGTTCCCAGACGTCCGATGGTCACCCAGGACGTCTAGAAGCCGTTCCCGCCGTCTGGCACTGCAGCCAGACGTCTGATTCGCGTTGGATGCGAATCTCCGACCCTACGCGTATCCATTTCCTCTCTCTCTTAGTACGGTCAATCGAATAGAAGGAAGAAGACGAAAAATCTCACCTTTCAGACGTCTGGACAGTCTTCCAGACGTCGTGCCTGTCGTCTGTCTAGAAGCACAGATGTCTGATTCTGGAAAATTTTCCAGAACCAGGGCCCGACTCGCCCTCCGCTCGCGACGCCCGGCCGCGTCGCTCCTCGTGGGCCTGCTGCTCGAGCCGCAAGAGTTCCCCCCCCCCGCGTCGCCTCGCGCCCGCTGCGCCCCCCGCCGGCCGGCCCTAGCAGCCCTAGCGAGCTCGCCCTCACGGCCGAGCGCCTCTCCCACACACAGCACCTCCTCCCACGCTCACCGCGGCTGTCCCTGCCGCTGCACCCTCGCGCTCGCTCTCGCGCACTGGCTGAAGGAGAAGAGGAAGGAGGCGGAGGTAACAGGAGTGAGGGAGAGGCATGGCCCTTTTAAGGCCGTGCGAGGAGGAGATAGAGAACGCGGCAGAGGCGTCTGCGGCTGTAGGAGAGAGGGAAAAAGAGGGAGAGAGAGAGAGAAAACGCAGGTCTGCGTGCTCAGGCGCGCAGACGAACAGTAGCGTAACAAAATAATCGATTTCCAGACGTCTGGAAATGATCCCAGACATCTGGTCCGACGTCTGTAAGTGATTCCAGACGTCTGGTACGACGTATGGGCCACCTCCCAGACGTCTAGAGCGCCCGTTCGTAACAATATAACAAACTCAAAGGAAGTTTCGTCCCCAAAACTTGCGCCAACTAGGGTGCGGGAAAACGTCATAAAAACCATAACAAACTCAAAGAGGACCGAAGCCGGTCCGAAAAGATGTACCCGCGAAGAGTTCCGGGTACCGCTCCCGCATTGCCACCTCAGGCTTCCAGGTAGCCTCCTCGTACCGCTGGCTCCTCCACAAATCCTTTACCAGGGGTACTTGCTTTCGTCTCAAATTGCGGACGGCACGGTCTAGAATCTGCACTGGCCGCTCGGGGTAGGTAAGGTCGTCGCCCACCTCGACGCTCTCGTGACTCAGTACGTGACTGGGATCGGCTACGTATTTCCTGAGGTTGGACACATGGAACACGCCGTGCACACCAGAAAGCTGCGGGGGGAGGGCAAGCCTGTGAGCAACGGGTCCAACCCACTCCAGGACCTCAAAGGGACCCACAAACCTCGGCGCGAGCTTCCCTCTCACCCCAAACCACTGCAGGCCCTTCATGGGCGAAACACGAAGAAAGACGTGGTCCCCAACCTCAAACTGCACCTCTCTGCGTCTCCGATCCGCGTAGCTCTTCTGTCTGCTCCTGACAGTGCGGAGTCGCCTGTGGATCTGCTCGATTACCTCCTGACTCTGCTGGATCAACCTGGGGCCAACCTCCCACTTGGTCCCCACCTCAACCCAACTCAAGGGTGTCATACACCTCCGTCCGTACAGAGCCTCGTAGGGAGCCATGCCGATACTCGAGTGATAACTGTTGTTGTATGCAAACTCTGCCAGGGGCAGGTGCTCCTCCAAAGAGCCCCTCCAGTCCAGTACACAGGTACACAAAGGTCCTCAAGTGTCTGTATCGTGCGCTCAGACTGTCCGTCCGTCTGGGGGTCGTAAGCCGTACTAAACCTCAACCTCGTCCCCAAGGCCTGCTAAAACTCAGCCCAAAACTAGGATGTAAAGCGGGTATCCCGGTCAGATACGATCTCCCGCGGAACTCCGTGTAGTCGTACCACATCACGGATATACCTCTCTGCCAACTGTGCTGGTCCCAAAGTGACTCGGATCGGCAAGAATCGCACCGTCTTCGTCAGTCTATCCACTATTACCCAGACTACGTCGTGTCCTCGCTGGGTAACAGGTAAGCCCACCACCAAGTCCATGGTGATGCTCTCCCACTTCCACTCTGGCACTGGAAGCGGCTGTAGCGGCCCTGCAGGCCTCTAATGCTCGGCTTTCACCTGCTAGCACACTAAGCACTGCTGCACGAACTCACCCACATCCCGCCTCATCCCTCTCCACCAAAACTCGCGTCTCAAGTCGTAGTACATTTTCGTGTTTCCAGGATGTATGGTGAATCTGGAACCGTGTGCCTCAGTCAGGAGCTCTCTCAACAGCTCTCCGTCTCTAGGAACGCACAACCGTCCCCTCCGGCACAGCACCTGGTCCGTGAAAGAGAAGTCCCCTCGGTCTCCCAACAGTGCTCTGTCAGGCAAAGATTGCAAGTACAAATCGGCCATCAGTCCTGTGATGATGCGGTCTATTAGCTCTGGCCTAGTCTGCCGTGTCACCATCACTGCCCCACAGTACCCTCGCAACTCTAGAGGTCGCCAACTGCCCACCTCCTCCAAAAGGCTCCAACTCTGTAACTGTAGACTGGCCAAGTGTGCGGGCGCCTTATGGCTCAAGGCGTCAGCCACCACATTGGCCTTTCCCGGGTGGTAGGAGATGCTGCAGTCGTAGTCCTTCAGGAGTTCCAACCAACGTCTCTGTCTCATGTTAAGCTCCTTCTGATCAAAAAGGTATCTGAGGCTCTTGTGATCTGTGAAAATCTCGAAGGTCTCACCGTACAAGTAGTGCCTCCAGTGTTGGTGCTAGAGCACCACGATCATTTGTTTTGATGATAACAAAACACGTGTCATTTAATATTTGCGCTTTGAGTCCTAGATTTCAGGTCAATCGCAAATGGATACGTGATTAGACGGAGTTCGAGCTCGCATCCAGGACGGATTGGACGAGCTTGATGGAAAACAGAGGAGATTCACGAGGAGCGATAGATTGAAGAAGGAAGGAGATGAAGAATAGGATAGATTTCCTTCTCTTGTACTCCTTGTATTTTTCGTTATTTCTGTTGCTCTTTATTTTTGTTACTTAGATTTCTGTTAAAGAGCCTCAAAGTACCCTAACAGTAGTCCTAGGAACACCCGCACAACCTTAGGATACTTAGGTTTTCTGTAAAGAACTTAGAAAACCAATATAGGGTTCAAACAGAGTTTCCAGACGTCTCATTCCAAAATTAGACATCTGATAAAGTATTTTAAGACATCTGACTGTTATTTCAGATGTCTGATAACTATTAGACTGGACTTAGTATTCTGTCCGATAAAATCAGACGTCCAGACATTAGTCCAGACGTCCAGACATTAGTCCAGACGTCTTAGGAGACGTCTAATGGATTTGCCAGACGTCCAATTAGTGGACCGTTGGCTGGCTTAGCAAACACACAAGGATATGACCGTTAGAGCCTTATTAGACGTCCATAGGACTTTCCAGGCATCTGATAATTGACCGTTTTGCCTCGGCTGACCCAAAATCTCTTCTCAGAGATTTTCTAGCCGTTGCAACGTTTGGAAATCCATTCCCACAGAAAAAGTAGGTTTCCAGACGTCCAGACATAGTGCCAGACGTCCTGAATGTCGTCTGATAGACTTGCACAAAAACCCTGTTTAGATCTGATCCAAATCAGGAAGAGACCCGCCCAAAATCAGACGTCTGACCTTGGAATCAGACGTCTTAAAGTGAACTTCCAGACGTCTGATGCCAGAATTAGACGTCTGATAAGCCTGTCAGAGCAATGATTGTTCCTGATTTTGGGCTGATTCTCTTGGGCTTTGTTCCCAACGGCTATAGAACCTTTCTTAAGCCTTCCAAAGCCTTCCTAAGGCCTCTATAAATAGAGGGGAACCTTTTCAACACTAAGACACACCTAGAGACACCAAGATACACAAGAAACACTTTGTAATACACTTTCCACTCTCTTGGGTCCTAGCTAGCACTTGCTCTCCAAGCTGAAGTTCCATTCATCTTGAGAGCATCAAGCTTCACGCACCCGCTCTCCCACCGTAGTTCACGAGAGCGAAGTTGCGCCGTCGCGTGGTTCACGCACCGCGTCATCAACTCGACGCACTCCTTGCAAAGGAGAGTTTCCTAATTCCTATAGAAGCTAGGTTCATAATTACTTTGTTGGCTCTATAGGATTACTTGTTTATTTTATCTTTGTTATTTGGTTGGGTATTCGCTTTGCGAATTCCCGTCTCCTTCGCGAGACAAAATCCTTCTCGTGGAGAGAAGGGGTTGAGGTACGCTACCCTCATCTAAGTAGAGTGGTTGTATTGAGGTTGAATCACCCTCTTTTAAAGTGATTCGGTTTAGTGGATTTTGATCAACTTGGTTGATCGGAAAATCGTAACTCGAGAGGGTTAGGTGGTGGTTTTCACCCGGTTTGGGTTTCCACCTAAAAATTCTTGTGTACTTGTGTGATTGCTTATTTTGTGAAGATTGTTTATTTCAATTCCGCAATTATTACGTCACCCCCTCCTAGTAGGGCTGGAAATTTCATCCAGGTCTTTAGCACGAAGACAACAGCTGCCAACTCTAGGTTGTGGGTACGGTAGGTATGCTCATGGGGCTTCAGTTGCCGCGAAGCGTAAGCAACAACATGACCCCTCTGCATGAGCACACCTCCTAACCCCTGCAAGGAGGCGTCCGTGTACACAACGAACCCGCCACTACTGTCAGAGATGGTGAGCACGGGAGCCGAGGTCAACCTCTCCTTCAGCTCCAGAAAACACGCCTCACAGGCGTCTGTCCAAGCGAAGGGCACGTCCTTCCGGGTCAACTGTGTCATAGGACGCGCAATCTGTGAAAATCCTCTGATGAATCGTCTGTAGTAGCCTGCCAGTCCCAGGAAACTGCGAATCTCAGTGACTGAACGTGGTCTCTCCCACCTGAGTACTGCCTCGACCTTGGCTGGGTCCACCGCCAAGCCGTCTCCAGAGATCACATGACCTAAGAAGGTCACCTCCCTCAACCAGAACTCGCACTTGCTGTACTTGGCGTACAGCCTGCGTCGTCTCAGAGTGTCCAGAACCATCCGCAAATGCTGTCCGTGCTGCGTCCGATCTCTAGAACAGACGAGTACATCATCGTCTATGAAAACCACCACGAACTGGTCCAAGTATGGTCTAAACACCAGGTTCATCAAGTCCATGAAAGCAGCGGGGGCATTGGTCAGCCCAAACGGCATGACCAAAAACTCGTAGTGTCCGTACCGGGTGCGGAAAGCTGTCTTGGAGACGTCGGTCTCCCTGATCCTCAACTGGTGGTATCCAGACCTCAAGTCGATCTTGGAAAACACCGTGGCACCCCGCAACTGGTCAAATAAGTCGTCGATCCTCGGCAGCGGATATCTGTTCTTGATGGTGACCCTATTCAGCTGTCGGTAGTCCACACAAAGGCGTAAGGTCCCATCCTTCTTCTTCACAAACAGTACCAGGGCTCCCCAGGGAGACGCACTGGGCCTCACGAAACCTTTCTCCAAAAGGTCCTGCAACTGGGACTTGAGCTCTCGCAGCTCAAGCGGTGCCATCCTGTATGGCGCGGTGGAGATGGGGCTGGTCCCTGGTACTAGTGAGATCTCAAACTCGATCTCACGCTCGAGCGGTAGTCCTGGTAACTCGTCTGGAAACACGTCGGGGTACTCTCTGACCACCGGGATGCTCTGGAAGTCTGCCACAGGGCTGGGCTCTTCCACCACACAAGCTAGGAAGCCCTCACACCCCTGGCTCAAAAGTCTCGCCGCCCGAAGTGCCGAAATGCACCTGAAACCTCCATCCACTGGCTGTCCGTGAAACTCGAAAGAAGGCAACTCCGGCATGGAGAAGACAATCTTCCTCTCAAAACAGTCCACCAAGGCGTGGTAAGCGGACAACCAATCCATCCCCAGAATCACTCCAAAGTCCTCCATCTGTATCATAATCAGGTCAGCTGGTAGGCTATGTCCCCCGACGCTGACCTCGCAATCCGTGTACACCTCAGCTACAAACAGCTGACCACTCGGACCTCCGATTACGAACTAATTCTCTAACAGTGTATAATCCTGGTCCAGCTAACTGCGAAACTGGCTGCGACAAACGAGTGCATAGCGTCGGAATCGAAAAGCGTGTAAACGAGTCTGCCGAAAACTGAAACCATACCTGCTACCACCAATCCCGAAGCTCTGGCGTCCCTGTGTGTTAGGGCGTTGATACGCCCTTCAGCTCTAGGTGCGGACGAAGCAGCCACACTCTGCGTCGGGCGGGTAGGTGCTGGCCGGTACCCTCCTCGTGACTGCTGTCCTCCTCCTCGCGCCTGGTAACCGCGGCCTCCTACGCGTCCTCCAGTGCTCTGCGCGGGAAGTATCTGCTGACCTCCTGCCCTAGACGGGCAGTCCCTCCTGATGTGGCCCGGCTGACCACACTGGTAACAGAGGGGAACCCGACTCCCACCCTCAGTGGGTCCCTGCTGTCGGCTGGGCAGGGGTCCGGTGTTGGCGACCGGCCCCTGTCGAGGGCCCCCAAAGGCCACTGATGGCGCTGTAAAACGTGACGGCTCTCCTGCGGACGCCACGTGTCTCCTTTGAGTTCTCCTAACACGCCTAGTGTGACGGCGGAATCTCGTTCCACCACCAACTCCCCTGTCGTACGCTCGGAAAGGGGAGGAGGGGGTGGCGATGTGGATGGAAGCTGAAATTCTTCACGAACCACCTCTCGAATTAGTTGGACGAGGTCTGGAGACGGTATGCTCAGGAGAAGAGGAGGGGTAGTATGTAATCCAAGCCCGATACATCTGTCCCTCGGGCCCCGACCTCGGCCGCGCCCGCGGCCCACCCTCCTAGTTCCACGACGAGGCATCTCCTACAAGGAAACGCAAAACAACGAAATACGTCAGTATGGAACAGTACCTAACGAAAACGTCTAAGAGCTCATGTCAAGAGATATGTTGTGGTGGCTACTCTAGTTATAGACAAGTGAATTGGTAATTTTCCAGTCAGTTGATTCACTTCTCTGGACGACCTTGGCTCTGATACCATCTTGTAACGACCCGATTCCCGAGTCCCTACGAGACACGAGAACCGGACCGACTCGACTAATCCCAAGACCTAGTCGTCCAACGAGGAAGTAACCAAAAGAGCAGTAAAATAAACCACATTCAGCATGAATATAACTAACACTAAGAAAATACAACAATAAGAAAAGAAATCACTACAGTATATACCACCACAACAATAGAACAACATTCATAACATAATATGAACTGCAGGTAAAGAAAGTACAGCGGAAACAAGAACTACTCACTACAGTGGAACAAAAAGAGGTACAAGAGAACAGTGGTAACTCTACTGGACCCTACTCGGCCCAGCGTCCTCTGCAGCCGCTGACCCTGGCTGCTCAACACCTGGTCCTGAAAGGTAACGAGTGTAACACGTCAGCAAAACGCTGAGTAGAGTGGAAGCTAAACTAAAGAAACAGTAAAGTGTACAGTAGATATTTTAATTTTCTTTCTTCCTTTATTTACGTCTTTCTATTGTTTCACAATTTATCTATTTCTCAGATCCTTCACTTGATCTCGAATGTTCCTCGTGGGAACGATCTTGATTGCAGTCTTTTCCGAACAGTAGAAGTAGCACGTGGTGCTCTCTTGGCCGGGAGAGTCCCCCGTGGTGATCCTACTCTCAGTCAACCACCCCAAGGTCACTGACAGACATAGCGGTGACTATGGCACACGCGGGAAAAGTACAGGTAGCTAACCTGCACTGTCACGCGGTCAGTCGTTTCCGTTAACGGGTGCTCCCAAAGCACAGCACGGAACCAGTACAGGGCAGAGCCCTCTCAGTAACAGGGGTCCAACCCCTCCACAGTAACCAAACAGGGGCCTTGCCCCTCCACAGTCCGCGCACGCTCGCCTGACTACCCTGGTTTGCCCCAGTGGGCCTAACAAGTCGGTGTGGGAGGCTAGCAGAACCCCGGGGCCCGTGGGGTAGCTAGTACCTCCCTACACTAGTAGCTCTCCTCGGTACTACATACACGAGGGCCAGCAAGTCGGTACAGAGTGGCCAGTCCTAACCCCGGGTCCCTGGGGCGGCTGGCTCCACTCTGCACTAAACAGGGGGGACAGTCGCTCCCCTTGGTACTCCGTACTCAAGGGCCAGCTCACTTCCCCAATTCTATTCCATTCACTTTCCAGGAGTTCTACTCCTAATTCCCCGTAGGGTTCAGCTCTTTTAACTCAGAACATCCAGGTTTCACTTTCCAGTTTCACGTTCTTACAATCCATATTCTCAATCACGTTTATTTATTCATAACAGGCAGCTGTTAATTCAATTCACAGGCAGCTAGTATTTCCTTTCCACATTTTCCAAGACTGCAGTATTCATACATTCCACTAGTTTTCCCATCCTAGGATTCATGCCATATCCTAGGATCTATCATACAATCTAGTTTTCCAGCCCTAGGATTCATGCAACACCCTAGGAATCTACCATTCAATCTATTTCTCATTCCTAGGATTCATGCAATGTCCTAGGTTCTATTTATGGTTTCATAATTTAACAGATTATACTTAAAGCCACTCTACGGGTTACAACAGGCGAACTGGGGGCATGGTCGGGAATCCCGCGTGCCTCCGCAACCCCCGGGACTGCAACGGAACGGGGTCCTATCACAAGAATCAAACACAAGGAGTGTCTCAAAATAGTGTATAGCTACTATAGCCGGGTAGAGGATTTAATTCCGAAAAGGACGCAACTCGAAACGCGGAAAACAGAACCCGAACGGGCCCTAAACGGGTCGAAAACGACGAAACAGTGCAAAATCAGACGTCTGGAACTTCTTCCAGACGTCTTAAAAGGTGGATCAGGAATTACCTTGCTCTGCGAGGGCTCTCAGACGTCCAGAAGCCTGCAGGGGCATCCGGCCTAGTTCCCAGACGTCCGATGGTCACCCAGGACGTCTAGAAGTCGTTCCTGCCGTTTGGCACTGCAGCCAGACGTCTGATTCGCGTTGGATGCGAATCTCCGACCCTGCGCGTACCCATTTCCTCTCTCTCTTAGTACTGTTAATCGAATGGAAGGAAGAAGATGGAAAATCTCACCTTTCAGACGTCGTGCCCGTCGTCTGTCTAGAAGCACAGACGTCTGATTCTGGAAAATTTTCCAGAACCAGGGCCCGACTCGCCCTCCGCTCGCGACGCCCGGCCGCGTCGCGCCTCGTGCGCCTGCTGCTCGAGCCGCAGCAGTTCCCCCCCCCCCCCCCCACGTCGCCTCGCGCCCTTTGCACCCCCCGCCGGCCGGCCCTAGCAGCCCCGGCGAGCTCACCCTCACGGCCGAGCGCCTCTCCCACGCGCAGCACCTCCTCCCACACTCACCGCGGCTGTTGCTGCCGCTGCACCCTCACGCTCGCTCTCGCGCACTGGCTGAAGGAGAAGAGGAACGAGGCGGAGGTGACGGGAGTGAGGGAGAGGCATGGCCCTTTTAAGGCCGCGCGAGGAGGAGAGAGAGAACGCGGCAGAGGCGTCTGCGGCCGTAGGAGAAAGGGAAAAAGAGGGAGAGAGAGAGAGAGAAAACGCAGGTCTGCGCGCTCAGGCGCGCAGACGAACAGTAGCGTACCAAAATAATCGATTTCCAAACGTCTGGAAATGATCCCAGACGTCTGGTCCGACGTCTGTAAGTGATTCCAGACGTCTTAAAAGACGTCTGGAGCGCCCGTTCGTAACAGAGACGGTGGGCGTGCAGGAATGGCGTAGCTGCAAGTGGTGCCTACGCACGCTGGAGCTGGAGGGCAATGCTGCACACTGGTGTATGCTGCAGGAGGTGAGGTGCGCGGATGGAGTAATTGCAGGTGGTGGTTGCGTGCGAGCAAGAGCGCACACACTCGTGGAGATCGCGTAGATGGTGCATCGGGGGTGATTGCGTGCGAGCAGTGGAGGCGCATGGAGAGGGTGTTTGGGTTCTTTTTAGTGGAGGAAAAAAAGAGGAAGGAAAAACGAAGAGGAAGGTGGAGGTCAGACGTCTGGGATCATTCCCAGACGTCTGGGATCATTCCCAGACGTCTGGGATCATTCCCAGACGTCTTAACTAACGCGAGGACGAGGAACTGGAGATGGTTGTTGGTGATGGCGGTGATGTAGCGTGGAGGGGTGCACACTGAGGTGCTCACAATAATGCAGCTGCTCTATTTGGCGGAGCGTCCTATCACGATGCTCGCCTACGATGGTGGAGTAGACTGCCGCAGTCGAGGTCGGTGGTGGTGGAACGGATGAGAAGCTATTCCCTGCATAGTAGGGGATCAGTGATGATGGCTCGTGCGCTAAGGATGCAGGAACCTTTCTTTTATGCTGCAAGAGGAGTGCGAGCGCAGACAGACGTTGGTTGAAGAAGAGGTGAAGCGACGCAGATCGTGGGAACAAAGATCCATGATTGTCGCTTGTGCATTTAGCTGGCGCAACTCTTTTGTATGCATCCATTGGAGATAAAATAAAGAAATTAAATGAGGGTTATTTATTTATAAGCCCTTAAAAGAAATGTGAAATAAAATAATTCATGTAATGCAACCTAAAAGATAAACTATTCTAATGCATGCTATTCTAAATGAATTCTAAGTATGAATGCAATGCATGAAATATGTAAATAAATGAATAATTAGACTAATCTATTTACATCTTATTGTATGCTATTTATATGCTAATATTAATCTAATTCCTGGCCATTTAAGTAACTAATTAGCCCACAAATATGGGATTATCAGATGCCCTCATGCCTAGTTTTTGCTAGTCCCTAGCAAATTCAAGCAATATCCTAGCTTTTCAAGTGGACTAGCCAACCCAATCAATCTCCCTTTAGAAACATGTTAAGTTTATACTTTAGACCTAAAGTTCCCATGTAATTGCTAAGTTACAGACTAGGTCAGCTAAAGATGAGTTGCAGGCACAGGTTTCCCTGATTTTTAACTCTACCCTAGGGTTTATTGGTCCTACAGATTAAAGCATCCGTGCAAGTGCATTGGTCTGAGTTATTTGAGGTTGGTTTGATTACCAACCAGGAAAGAGAGTAAGAAAGAGATTTTTTTTTATTCCTTTAAGTCTAACCTTGGATAAGCTATCAGCACGATCTGTGTCAGATTCATTGTCCCCATCACCGAACCTCAAAGGGTGCCTGGCTTTCGATGCTTCGAGATAGCATCGCCCATAGCGACCCCAATAACTCTTGGCAATCGACACTTCGAGATAGTATCGCCCATGGATTTCTAAAACGAATTCAGGCCTATGGCAATCGGCACTTCGAGATAGGGCCGCCCATGATACCTGAACCGCACAATGCGCTTACATGCCCCCAGTAGGATGGATATCCTAAGAGACAAGCACCGAGGAGGTGACATGTTATCATCGCATCCTCAAGGTGAGTATGTACTCCACCTCTCCTGTGACGGGAACTCTTCCAATCAACTTGTGTTTTCAATCTTCTCCTAAGTCAGAACTAAGAGAACCAAAATTTTTCTCCAAGAAATGAATTAGGGTGATCACTATTTATACAAGACCAAGTGTGTGTGAATTGTGGATGTTTTGGTTATGAGGACCCGTAAACCAAAAGGTAGAAAAAGACATCAGGTACTACCCAACCTTTAACTCAATCCCTAGCTTTCCTTCCTCAACCTCTTGAGAAATGGTCCCTAACTTAACTCCTACTTGATTTTTTTTTAGTCCACAAAGGACCCTAAAGATCTAAAGTTAGTAGGTCAACTTAGCTTCTAAGTCTAACCCCAGAGTCAACTTAGTCTAACCTAAAGTTCTGGTCTGCCTAAGAATGCAGGACTCAGCCAGTTAAGCTCAAAAATGTTTTTTCTTTTTTTAACAAATGTATGCAATGCAGAATGTTTAAACTAAATGCATAAATGCACTATGTATAAATGCTATGTACAGATGCCTCAGGTCCTATCCCCCCATGCCTAGTTCAAACAATGCCCTCATTGAAAATAAAATGGTCAAGGGAAGATGTTACCTGAGGTGGGAAAGAAAGGAGCTAAGGCTCCTCGAGAGTGATCTCGTCAACCAGATGGCCATCCAAAGTTACATAAGGTTTTAATCGTTGGCCATTGACAGTAAAGGGTGCTGCTGAAGAAGAAGAGCTCTTGATTTCCACAGCCCCATGCAGAAATACTTTGGTGATAATATAAGGCCCATCCCAACGTGATTTCAATTTTTCGGAAAACAACTTAAGTCTGGAATTGAAAAGCCATACTTGTTGGTTGGACTCAAAGGTCTTTCTAAGGATATATTTGTCATGCAAGACCTTTGTTCTCTCTTTATAAGCTTGGGAGGTGTCATAAGCGTCATTCCTCAACTCCTCAAGATCAGTCAACTCTAGTAAATGTGCTTTACTAGCTTGCTCTAAATCCATGTTGACACTTCGGATAGCCCAGAGTGACCTATGTTGAAGTTCAACGAGTAACTGGCATGCTTTCCCGTACACAATCCGGAAGGGAGACATACCCAAAGGGGTTTTGTAGGCCGTTTGATAAGACCATAAAGCGTCATCGAGCTTTTGGGATTAGTCCTTCCTATCTGGCCTAACAGTCTTTTCTAAAATGTTCTTGAGCTTCCTATTTGACACTTCAACCTGGCCACTTATCTGAGGATGATAAAGGGTAGCAATCTTGTGAGCTACTCCCAGACTCCTGAGTAGCCGATTGAAGTGATGGTTCCGGAAATGAGGTCCCCCAACACTTATAATCATCTTGGGGCAGCCAAAGCAAGAAATGATATTAGCCTTCACAAATTTCAAAACCACAGAGTGGTCATTTGTGCATGTAGGGATGGCCTCTATCCACTTGGAGATGTAATCCACTGCCACCAATATATATTCGAATCCATGGGACAAAGGGAAGGGACCCATGAAGTCTATCCCCCAAACATCAAAAATTTCCATAGGTTGGATGGGTGTTGGGGCATCTCATTCCGCTTCCCAATCGTTCCAGTCCGTTGACATCTGAGACAGGCCTTAACAAAGTAATGGGAATCCTTAAATAAAGAAGGCCACAAAAAATCGGACTGAAGAACCTTAAAAGTTGTTTTCTTAGCACCAAAGTGTCCTCCACAATGAAGCTCATGGCAAAATCTCAACACACTCTATTGCTCTTCTTCAGGCACACATCATCTCCAAACTTGGTCCTGTCCAATATGAAATAATTCTGGCTCTTTCGAATGAAAGAATCTAACTTGGGAAATGAATCACTTCCATTTTTGTGCATCCTAAGAGCCAGGGGTTTCTCCAGTGACCAAGTAGTTAACTGTATCCACATACCAGGGTGAAGTCGGTGTTACCGCCATAACGATTTCAATCGGAGATGTCTCGTGGATGTCTCCAGATTGAGAGTCATCAAGGGGAAGGCGAGACAGGTGGTTAGCCACTACATTTTCCACTCCTTTCTTTTCACGAATTTCCAAGTCAAACTCTTGAAGGAGTAGAGTCCATCTAATTAAATGTGGCTTAAAGTCTTTCTTGGCAATGAGATGTTTCACTACCGCATAATCAATAAAAATGACCACCTTGGATCCAAGAAGATAAGACCTAAACTTCTCCAGAGCAAAAACTACAGCAAGTAATTCCTTTTCAGTGACCGTGTAGTTTTGCTATGGTTCAGTTAAAGTCTTGCTAGCATAATGCAACACATGTGGTTTTCCCTCAACCCTCTGTCCAAGAACAGCTCCCACAGCATAATCCGAAGCGTCACACATCAGCTCAAATGGGAGTGTCTAGTCAAGAGCTCGAAGAATAGGCGTAGAGGTCAAGGCCTCCTTCAGCATATGAAAAGCCTCGGCACACTTTGAATCAAAATCGAAGGAAGATTCCTTCACCAATAAGTCGAAAAGTGGCCTAGAAATTTTGTTGAAATTCTTAATGAATCACCTATAAAAGCCTGCATGGCACAGAAAGGATCAAATCTGTTTGACATTCATGGGCAATGGAAGTTTGGAAATAGAATCAACTTTAGCCTTATCTACTTCCAAGCCTCTTTTAGACACAACATGCCCAAGTACAATCCCTTTCTGTACCATGAAGTGGCTTTTCTCCTTGCTGACTAAACCAGTCTCCTTACATCTCTTCAGCACATTCTCCAAGTGCGGGAGACATTGGTCGAAAGACGAGCTATAAATGGAGAAATCATCCATAAAAACCTCGACGCACTTGTCAATCATGTCCTAGAAAATGGACATCATACATCGCTGGAAAGTTGCAGGTGCATTACATAATCCAAACGGCATATGCCTGAACGCAAAAGTGCCATAAGGACTAGTGAAAGTTGTCTTATCTTGGTCATCAGGGAAGACTGCAACCTGGTCATACCCAGAATATCCATCTAAAAAGCAGAAATACTTGTTCCCTGCCAAACTTTCTAGGATCTAAGGCAAGGGAAAGTGATCCTTCTGGGTAGCGGTGTTCAATTTGCGATAGTCAATGCAGACCCTCCATCCAGTTGAGGGTCTGGTCACCACTTGTTCACCCGGGTCATTTGTTTCTACCGTGAAGCCTGCCTTCCTTGGCACCACATGGATTGGACTGACCCATTTTCTATCTGCGATGAGATAAATGATCTCAGCGTCCAACCACTTCAGAATTTCCTTTTTAACGACCTCCCCCATGTTGGGGTTAAGACGTCTCTGCATGTCTCGAAAGGGTTTGATGGAATCATCAGTATAAATGTGATGCATGCAAAGCATAAAGTTTATACCCTTAATATCAGCAATCGTCCAAGCTATGGCTTCCTTGTGCCTTGATAAACAGTCTAACAAGGCTCCCTCTTGCACTTCAAATAGTGCAAATGAGATGATTACAGGGAGCGTATCATTTGGCCCAAGGAATACATACTTGAGAGAGTCTGGGAGGGGTTTCAGTTCAAGGTCGGGGGCTTGTATGGTTGAGGGTTTCAAAATAGAAGTCCCCATCTCAGGTAGCTGATCTACCTTAGGTAAACATGATGGGGAAAGAGACTCAGTAGAAACTCCAAGCAATTCTTCAAGTTCTAGCACATCCCCTTCACATTCCTCCAAGAGATGGGAATGCTCATTTAGCATAACATGCTAAAGGGGGTCATCACATAAAATTACAGGAGTTGTCTCTTCAATCAGATCATCTACCGCCTCAACTTGGGAACAATCCTCAAATCCAGCTTGTTTATAAGCATCAAACGCATTCAGCCGAATTTTCTTATTCCCAAAGCCCATTTTTAACGTCCCAGTGTGACAATTAATTGAAGCATTAAAAGTTGCAAGAAAAGGGCAGCCCAAAATGAGTGAGGGCTTGGTTGGTTTGTTGGTGGGGTCAATGTCCAGTACTAGAAAGTCAACCGGGAAAAAGAAATCCTCCACTCTCAGAGGACATCTTCCAGCAGGCCTCGTAGTGTCTTCAAAGAATGGTCTGCAACTTGGAGGATTACAGGGGAAGGCTTCAGATTGCCTCCTCCAAGTTGTTCATATACATAGCTCGGAAGGATGTTTACCCCCGCACCCAGATCAAGTAGAGCCTCGTCTATTTGTAGGTTGCTAACAACCACTGAGATATAAGGGCTCCTGGGTCCTTAAGTTTCGGGGGCGTCCCGTGTTGTATAATTAAGCTAACAGAATCAGGTAGGACAACTTTTGATTGGACCTGTTTTCTCGATTGTCACTTTTTCGTGCACAGGTCCTTGAGAAAGCAGGCATAGGATGGAATATGCCTGATATCTTCAAGCAAAGGTAGGTTAATTTGCACTTATTTGAAAGTCCCCATGATTTTGCCCGTTCTATCTTTGACTCCAAATGAGCCAGTAGAAGGTTGCCCAGAGTCAGATAAGTGCTCTGAAAAAGGTACTCTCAGTCTCTGGTTGGAAGTGTTGTCATGTCGGGTAAGTGGGGGAACGGGGACAACCTCTTCCTGTGAGGTGATTTCAAGCGGAGAAGAGTTGTGTGGGTCTTCTCTGGTGGGGGCGTAAGTCGGGATGGATGGGTTCTTAGAAGGTGGGACTATAGGAGCATCAGGTTTGGAAATTTCTTTCCCTTTCCTCAGAATAGTCACCACCTGGGCATGCTCCCTAAAAACAATCCCTTTCCCTTTAGGGTTCTCCTCAGATGAACTAGGAAGCTTCCTAGTCTCTCTTTTACTCATGACCTCGACAAGGTGTCCAATTTGTGATTTCATCTCATTGATTGCCTTGTCATGAGATTGGATGATCATGCTTTGATTCTCCTGCATGGCTTTCAGCATGGCTTTAAGCTCATCCATCTCAGAAGTCTTGGATGGTTGGGAAGGCATAGGAGGTTGATTATACTGTTGAGTCTGAAAGGGTTGGGGTATGTAATTCCTTGAACTAGAGACATTCCTCTATCTCCATGAAAAATTGGGGTGGTTTCTCCATCCCTCGTTATAAGTATTGGAACAAGGGTCATTACGAGGTCTGGGTCGGAACCCTTGGGCGGCATTTAGGTCCGCCTATACAAGGTCAGGGAATTGGGAGGCCAAATGACAATCCACAGTAGCGAGAGTATTGCCATTACAAATGGAGCATTCAGAAGCTTGGGAAGCAGAGGCATTTGGCGTGAGTTGGCAAGGGTTCGTCATAAGCCTTTCCATGTTTTGGTTCAACAATTGAATCTAGAAGGCCAAATTATGGGTATCCCTAGCCTCATTTGCCTCAATCTTTCGCTGCATAAGAGTGGGTTTCCTATCTAAATAGGTAGAATTTAAATGGATAGAATTCTCACTCAAGGTCTCAAAAAGATCCCAAGCCTCATCTTCAGTTTTTGTAAGAAAGGTTTCTACATAGGCTCCATCCACTATTTGCTTGTGCGTGTCATTTAATCCAGTGTAGAACCTTTCTACAAGTTGCCATCTTGGTAACTGATGATGGGGACATAAGCATAGCAAATCTTTGAAGCGTTCTCATGCATCATGAAATTTTTTTCCATCTTGTAGAGCAAAACCTATGATTTCCCTCTTGTAGTGATTAGTCTTGCTCATGGGGAAGTATTTTTTCAAAAACTCTCCCTTCAAGGCATCCCAAGCATCCACTCTACCATCTAGAGTGTGATACTAATGCTTCGCCTTATCCTTGAGAGAAAGGAAAGAGGGTTCACATTTGGGCATCATCAGTAACACCCTGCAATCTCATCGTGGAACAGACCTCGGTGAATTCCACCAGATTCCTGTAAGGATCCTCCCTAGAAGTACCATAGAATGAGGGCAACAAAGATATGGTACTACTCTTGATTTCATATGGATTATTCCCCCCAGGTCTTCTCAGTGTATGACCAAGTTGGTTAGTAGGGATAAAATAATCTCTCAGAGATCGTTGGTTCTCCACAATTCTATTTTTACCTTCCTCGGCCATCTCTCTTCTCTCTTGGTTGGCTCTCCTAAGGATCCTTTCAGGTTCTGAATTAAACACAAGTTGTTGCCTCAGAGATCACCTACCAAGCATACACAAACAAGCACAATTCAAAAGGACTTTTATGTCTTTAATCAATTAAGGCCTTTAAGATTTTAGGCCAGTTGTAGGTGACAATATAAATTGCCCAATCAATTACGTGCCTATTGTCAACCTACAAAATGCCTTAATGAAAACCTAATTGGAACTTAGGTGCTCTGCCTCAAAGTTCAACTAGTAAAGTACTCCAAGGACGAAAGATCAATGGATGCAAGTAGGCCTAAGCCTTCCTTTGAAGTTGTGCTTTCGCGGTGATTCTTACCTACCCTAAAAAATCCATGACAGGGTATCCCCCTCCTTGGAGTTACAAAACTTTTGAACTTAAGTTTCAAACACTTTGTTATCCAATGGTAGGAGAGTTCTTTCCTAGTAGCTCAAAACCTAGGAGTGTCTAATTGCATGCTTTAGTGCGCGGTCATGCACGTGTGCATTCACCGTAAAAGTTTGAATGTTTGAACCGTAGCACAATGTCTCAAATCAACTCCTTGAGTTTTATATGTTCCTCCTTTAATTAGTCCTTTTTTCAGAAAATGTGAGGTTGGTTCATTTGATGGTTTTGAAAGGATTGCGATTTGTAATTCCCTGAATTTGAGACATTTCCTTGTCTCCATGAAAAGTTTGGGTGGTTCCTCCATCCCTCATTATAAGTGTTGGAGAAAGGATCATTACGAGGTCTTGGACGGAACCCTTGAGCGGCATTCAAATCTGCTTGTACAAGCTCAGGGAATTGGGAGGCCAAGTGGCAATCCACAGTGGCGTGTGTATTGCCTTGACAAATTACGCATTCGAAAGCTTGGGATGTGGAGGTGTTAGGTGTGAATGAACTCGGGTTCGACATAAGCCTTTCCATGTTTTGATTCAGTAATTGAATTTGATAAGCTAAATTCTGGGTGTCCCTTGCTTCATTCGCCTCCAACTTTCTTTGCATGAGAGTGGGCTTTCTATCCATGTAGGCAGAATTCAAGTGAATAGAATTCTCACTCAAAGTATCAAATAAGTTCCAAGCTTCATCCTCAGCCTTAGATAGAAAGGTTCCTGCACAGGCACCATCCACAGTTTGCCTATGCGAATCATTAAGTCCGGTGTAGAACCTTTCAACCAGTTGCCATTTAGGCACCTGGTGATGTGGGCAAAGTCTCAGCAAATCGTTAAAGCGCTCCCACGCATCATGGAAAGCTTCCCCATCCTTTTGAGCAAAACTCATGATTTCCCTCCTAAAGTGATTTGTTTTGCTCATGGGGAAGTACTTCTTCAAAAACTCCTTTTTCAGGGCATCCCAAGTATTTAAATTATCAAGGGTGTGATACCAATACTTGGCTTTCTCCTTTAGGGAGAAGGGAAAAAGGGTCCGCATTTGAGCGTCATCAGTAACGCCCTGCAGCTTCACCGTGGAACAGACCTCGGTGAATTCCTCAATATGCCTGTAAGGGTCTTCCCTAGTAGTACCATAAAAGGAGGGTAGCAAGGATATGGTACTACTTTTGATCTCATATGGATTATCCCCTCCAGGTCTACGTAGTGCTGGGCCAGCTTGGTTGGTTGGGATGAAATATTCCTTAAGGCTCCTTTGACCGGCCATTTCTACCCTTAGGAGGTCTTTTCTTAGGATTCTTTCCGGTTTAGGATCAAATACAAGTTGTCTCCTAAGAGAACGCCTACCAAGCATGCACTACAAACACAATTCAAATGGACTTGTTTGGTCTTTACAGATTTAGGCTTTTGATTTTAAGTCAGATTGCAGGTGACAATACAATTTGTTCAATCAATTTACGCGCCTATTGTCGACCTACAGCTCGCCTAAAAAGACCTAGTTGGAGCTTAGGTGTTCTTCCCTAAATCTCAAATGGTCAAGTAAATCCAAAGACGGAAGATCGAGGGATGCAAGTAGGCCTAAGCCTTCCTTTGAAGCTGTGCTTTCGCGGTGCTCCTCAACTACCCCCAAAAATCCGTGACAGGGTATCCCCCTATTTGGATTTACAAAACCTTTGATTTCCAGTTCCGAACACTTCAGAATCCAACGAAAGGAGGGCTCTTGTCCTAGTATTTCCAAACCTAAGGAGTGTCTAGAAGCGTGCCGTGGTGCAAGTGAAATAACTGTGCATACACCATCAAAGATTTTGAACTTTGAATCGCACGTCAAGTTTGAAAATCAAATCCTTGGTTTTTAAAAAGTCCTTCCTTTAATTAGTCCTTTTTCTAAAAAAAATGTGACCATTTGTTAGATTTATTCAGTACAGATTAGGTGGTCTTCGCATTAAATCCCAAATGCAATGCGTGATCAAAAATAGGATGCAAAGTAAGAGAATGCGTACCTTGCCTCCAGCGATCTTCGATGCAAAAATGCACGCAATGCAGAAAAGCAAATCTAGAGGCTGCTCATACAGACCTAAATGGTTCGTCCTAGGGCAGGCAACTTCTAGCAGGCAGCTCATTTTTTTTTCTTTTTCTGTTTTTTTTAGAACTACTTATGCACAAGCAAATAAAAGAAATAATAAAAAAAAAATAAACCTAAATCTAAAGAAAAAGGAACAGGCTCCCAAAAATTACCCAACACGGGTCCAAAACAAAATCGGGGAACAAACCCCTCAAAATTTACCCCAGAACAAGGGTTTCAAACTAACTGTAATGAAAAATTAAGTTTTCAGTCTTAATTCTATTCTAATTAAATTAGCGATTAAATACAATGGTGTCCGTCGCGTCCTCGTCCTTCTCCTCCTTTCAAAATTGCTTGTCCACTTCTCGTCTGGCGACGTCAAGGGTCACCTCTCACAGTGGCTGATTCTTGCACAAAATTTCTCGCACAGAAAAGAAAATAATAGATGGTCAAATCTCTGTGCAATTGACAAATAATCAAAATAAAATTAGGCGAAATTATTGCATCTGTTGCCTCCCCAGCAACGGCGCCATTTGACTATTCGATCTTTCACTTTTAAGTCATTTGTAGTTTAATGTGGTGGAAAAATCGACTAATCAATTTTTAATAAGAAATAACCACTCGCAGAGGAGCGGGTCGTATCCACAGGGAGGCAATAACGTATTAAAATTCGCGCCACTTAAAAATGTTTGTTCGGAGTCAATTTGGACAAGAACCAAGCCAAGATTGCCTTTAGATTAAGGTTTAAGCAAGAAACAATGCTGAAATGGCAATTATGAGAAACTACAGGATATTTTCCGCAATGTAGAGTGAATAGAATATGATTAAAATGTGGCAATAGCAGAAAATGTAAATTTTAATTAACATTTTACTGTAGCAAAACAGGGGAATTTTTCCCCGTTGTCTTGCGCGACGAGGAGCCGATGGCCGGGCGCGGGAAGCTCGGAGGAGGTCCCTTGGATCAAGGGCTTCGAATCGGTGGTGGCGGCGAGTCGCGCGGCGGTCGGAGGTGGCCGGACGAGCTCCGGCGGAGGTGCTGCAGGCGGTTGTGAGTGGGCGCGCGGAGGGTCTGCGGAGGGCGCGCGGTTGTGCGTGGGCGGTGGTCTGCAGGAGGGCGCTTGCGCGGTGGTCTGCAGGCGGTTAGCGTGTGCGGTGGAAGCTGGCGTGGGCGGAGGGTCTGCGGAGGGCGCTGGCGCGGTGGAAGCTGCAGGCGGTTGGCGTGTGCGGTGGAAGCTGCAGGCGGCTGTTGGAGGATGCTGCAGGCTGGTCTGCAAGCGTTGGAGGAGAGCGCGGGCTGATCTGCAGGCGTGCGCAGGTCTGCAGCCGGTGAGCGGTGGAGGGTGCAGGCGGTCTGGTGGCCGGTTGGAGAGTGCAGGCTGAGGAAGTGGAGGTGAGCGGGTAACTTCAGACGTCTGGGAAATTTCCCAGACGTCTTAAGTTACTGAGAGGGTGGCTGATCAGTAGCTCGGTGGTGGTGGTCTGCGACGACGGCGAGGAAGATGCACGCTAGGGTGCTCACGGTAATGCGGACGAGCTCCGGATGGCGGTGTGGCCTGTCACACCACACGCCCACGGTGGTGGAGACTCGCCGCCACGGTAGAGGCCGGCAGTATGGAGTGGAAGAGAGAGGTTCTCTCTGCACAGTGGTGGGTCGGTGGCGGAGGCCTCCTGAGCTCGGCTGCCTCCGTGCTCCTTTTGTAGTGTCTTGAACAAATTTGAAATCAGCGGCCGACCAGATCCACCACATCCACTCCCCCTTGAATGGCTTCTTCACTGCATCAGCCGGGCGTTGGAGCGGCAGCCAGCCGTTCTGAAAGAAGACGAATAAAGAAAATATTATTAAAATATTAGGGTTATTTATGTATAGACCCTCAACTTCTATGTTAATAAAAACAATATACCTAATTGGTTATCTAATTAGATGAATGCTATTCTAAGCTAATTCTAAATGCACTTAAGATATGAATGCAATGTATGGATTATGTAATTAGATTAAAACTATGAATTAATCTATTTACATCCTAATTTACACTAAATAAATGTTAGAATTAACCTAATGTGTAGGCACTTAAATACTTAAATAACCCACAACTATGGGCTAATCAACCATAACTAGAATCTAGGACATTGCATGAATCCTAGGAATGAGAAATGTATGGAATGATAGCTCCTAGGTGATGCATGAATCCTAGGGCTGGAAAACCAGTTGTATGCTAGATCCTAGGATGTGACATGAACCCTAGGATGGAAAAACTAGTGGAATGTATAATACTGCAGTCTTGGAAAAATGGAAAGGAATATAAAGCTGCCTGTAAATTGAATTAACAGCTGCCTGTTATGAATAAAGAAACATGATTGAGATCATGGATTGTGAGAACGTGAAACTGGAAAGTGAAACATATGATGTTCTGAGATAAAGAGCTGGAACCCTACGGGGAATTAGGAGTGGAACTCCTGGAAAGAAAAAGGAATGGAACTGAGATGTAGTTTGTACTGTCTCTTGGGTACGCAGTACCAAGGGAAGTACCTGTACCTGTTTAGTGCAGAGTGGGGCCAGCCACCCCAGGGACCCGGGGTTAGGATTGGCCGCTCTGTACCGACTTGTTGGCCCTCGTGTACGTAGTACCGAGGAGAGCTACTAGTATTAGGAGAGTACTAGCTACCCCACGGGCCCCGGGGTTCTGCTAGCCTCCTTCACCGACTTGTTAGGCCCACTAGGGCAAACCAGGGTAGTCAGGCGAGGGTGCGCGGACTGTGGAGGGGCAAGGCCCCGGTTTGGTTACTGTGGAGGGGTTGGACCCCTGTTACTGAGAGGGCTCTACCCTGGTTCCGTGCTGTGCTTTGGGCGCACCCGTTAACGGAAACGACTGACCGCGTGCCAGTGCGGGCTAGCTGCCTGTGCGTTTATCGCGCGTGCCGTAGTCACCGTTACGTCTGTCAGTGACCTTGGGGTGGTTGACTGAGGGTAGGATCACCACGGGGGACTCTCCCGGCCAGGAGAGCACCACGTGCTACTTCTACTTTTGGAAAAGACTGCAATCAAGATCGTTCCCACGAGGACATTCGAGATCAAGTAAAGGATCTGAGAAATAAATGAAATAGTGAGAAAATTAAAAGATGTGAATAAAGGAAGTAATAGAACATAACAGCTACTGTATACTCTACTGATGCCTTTAGTTAGTTTGCCACTCTACTCAGCGTTTTGCTGACGTGTTACACTCGTTACCTTTTTCAGGACCAGGTGTTGAGCAGCCAGGGTCGGCGGCTGCAGAGGACGTTGGGCCAAGTAGGGTCCAGTAGAGTTTACCACAGTCTTTTGTACCTCTTTTGTTTCGATTCTAGTGAGTAGTTTTTGTTTCCGCTGTACTTTCTTTACCTGCAGTTCTTGTTATATGATAAATGTTGTTCTACTGTTGTGGTGGTATCTACTGTAGTAGTTTCTTTCCTTACTACTGTACCTTCTTACTGTTAGTTATATACATGCTGAATGTGGTTTATTTTACTGCTCTTTTGGTTACTTCCTCGTTGGACGACTAGGTCTTGGGATTAGTCGAGTCGGTCCGGTTCTCGTGTCTCGTAGGGACTCGGGAACCGGGTCGTTACAAGATGGTATCAGAGCAAGGTCGTCCCGAGAAGTGAATCAACTGACTGGAAAATAACCAATTCACATGTTTATAGCTAGAGTAGCCACCACAACATATCTCTTGACATGAGCTCTTAGAGGTTTTGTTAGGTACCGTCTGTTCTGACCTTTCCGTTTTGTTTCGCGTCTCCTTGCAGGAGATGCCTCGTCGCAGGACTGGCGAGACTGGCCGCGGGCGCGGCCGAGGGCGAGGTCGACGAGGTGGACGTGCTGTCATTGACGTCTCGGTGGACCAGCCACCACTCCCTGGCATCCAGGCCCAGGACCTCGCCAGACTGATATGGGATATTGTACGAGAGGAGCTCCACCCACCGCCCCGAGCACCTCCTCCTGGGGTTGCAGAGGGGGAGTCCTCTGTGGGACCACGCGACGGACGCGGCGCTGGACACGAGGACACCGCCCCTGCCGCCCCCACCTTCCTCCGACACTTCTGTACACGAGGCACCTTCGCCTGGAGGTGCACCAGCACCTCCCCTACAGCGCCACTTAGAGCTTTTCGGACAGTTCCGGAAGCTGAAGCCCCCCTCCTTCAAGGGGGATGAGGACCCGACCGAGGCAGAGGACTGGCTTGAGCAGTTGGAGAAGATCTTCGACACCCTTCGCCCCCCGGTGGAGTGCCGCGTGGCCTTTGCCACGTACCAGCTGGAGAGTGCGGCACACCGGTAGTGAAGGGCGGTCCGGGGACAGGAGAGGGACGAGCCGACGTGGGACCAGTTCATCACCCTCTTCTGCGAGCAGTACTTTCCCCAGACGTGGCAGGACCAGAGGAGGCGGGAGTTCCACACTCTCCGCCAAGGGACGATGACTGTGAGCGCGTACCGCACGCGTTTCTTGGAGCTGTCCTGCTTTGCAGCGACAGCGGCAGCCACCGAGGAGGAGCGCCTTTGGAGGTTCACCGAGGGGCTCCGGCCTGCGATCCGGGGGTATGTCAAACCCCTGAAGCTGCCGACGTTTTCGAGGGTGGTAGAGGCAGCTATGACTTACGAGGAGACCAACCCGTCCGCGCGAGAGACTGACGGCGGGCGGAAGAGGCCCTTTCAGCCAGACTTCTCACAGGGCCGGCGAGAACGGAGACACGTGGTGTCCGCAGGAGAGCCGTCACGTTGTGCAGGGCCATCAGTGGCCTTTGGGGGCCCTCGACAAGGGCCAATCGCCAGCACCGGACCCCCGCCTAGCCGACAGCAGGGACTCACTGAGGGCGGGAGTCGGGTTCCCCTCTGCTACCAGTGTGGCCAGCCGGGCCACGTCAGGAGGGACTGCCCATCTAGGGCAGGAGGTCAGCAGATACTTCCCGTGTAGAGCACTGGAGGGCGCGCAGGAGGCCGCGGTTCCCAGGCACGAGGAGGAGGACAGCAGTCGCGAGGAGGGTACCGGCCAGCACCTACCCGTCCGACGTAGAGTGTGGCTGCTTCGTCTGCACCTAGAGCTGAGGGGCGTATCAACGCCCTAACACACAGGGACGCCAGAGCATCGGGATCCGTGGTAGCAGGTATGGTTTCAGTTTCTGGCAGACTCGTTTACACGCTTTTCGATTCCGACGCTACGCACTCGTTTGTCGCAGCCAGTTTCGCAGTTAGTTTGGACCACGATTATACACTGTTAGAGAATCCGTTCGTAATCAGAGGTCCGAGTGGTCAGCTGTTTGTAGCTGAGGAGGTGTACACGGGTTGAGAGGTCAGCATCGGGGGACATAGCCTGTCAGCTGACCTGATTATGATACAGATGGAGGACTTTGGAGTGATTCTGGGGATGGATTGGCTGTCCGCTTACCACGCCTTGGTAGACTGTTTTTAGAGGAAGATTGTCTTCTCCATTCTGGAGTTGCCTTCTTTCGAGTTTCACGGGCAGCCAGTGGACGGAGGTTTCAGGTGCATTTCGGCACTTCGGGCGGTGAGACTTTTGAGCCAAGGGTGTGAGGGCTTCCTAGCCTGTGTGGTGGCAGAGCCCAGCCCTGTGGCAGACTTCCAGAGCATCCCGGTGGTCAGAGAGTTCCCCGACGTGTTTCCAGACGAGTTACCAGGACTACCGCCCGAGTGTGAGATCGAGTTTGAGATCTCACTAGTACCAGGGACCAGCCCCATCTCCACCGCGCCATACAGGATGGCACCGCTTGAGCTGCGAGAGCTCAAGTCCCAGTTGCAGGACCTTTTGGAAAAAGGTTTCGTGAGGCCCAGTGCGTCTCCCTGGGGAGCCCCGGTACTGTTTGTGAAGAAGAAGGATGGGACCCTACGCCTTTGTGTGGACTACCGACAGCTGAATAGGGTCACCATCAAGAACAGATATCCGCTGCCGAGGATCGACGATTTGTTTGACCAGTTGCGGGGTGCCACGGTGTTTTCCAAGATAGACTTGAGGTCTGGATACCACCAGTTGAGGATCAGGGAGACCGACGTCTCCAAGACAGCTTTTCTCACCCGGTACGGACACTACGAGTTTTTGGTCATGCCGTTTGGGCTAACCAATGCCCCCGCTGCTTTCATGGACCTGATGAATAGGGTGTTTAGACCGTACTTGGATCGGTTCGTGGTGGTTTTCATAGATGATGTGCTCATCTATTCTAGAGATCGGACGCAGCACGGACAGCACTTGCGGATGGTTCTGGACACTCTGAGACGACGCAGGCTGTACGCCAAATACAGCAAGTGCGAGTTCTGGTTGAGGGAGGTGACCTTCTTGGGTCATGTGATCTCTGGTGACGGCCTGGCGATGGACCCGCCAAGGTCGAGGCAGTGCTCAGGTGGGAGAGACCGCGTTCAGTCACTGAGATTCGCAGTTTCTTGGGACTGGCAGGTTACTACAGACGGTTCATCAGAGGGTTTTCGCAGATTGCGCGTCCTATGACACAGTTGACCCGGAAGGACGTGCCTTTCGCTTGGACAGACGCCTGTGAGGCGTGTTTTCTGGAGCTGAAGGAGAGGTTGACCTCGGCTCCCGTGCTCACCATCCCTGACAGTAGTGGCGGGTTCGTTGTGTACACGGACGCTTCCTTGCAGGGGTTAGGAGGTGTGCTCATGCAGAGGGGTCATGTTGTCGCTTACGCTTCGCGGCAACTGAAGCCCCATGAGCATACCTACCCTACCCACGACCTAGAGTTGGCAGCTGTTGTCTTCGCGCTGAAGACCTGGAGGCACTACTTGTACGGTGAGACCTTCGAGATTTTTACAGATCACAAGAGCCTCAGATATCTTTTTGACCAGAAGGAGCTCAACATGAGACAGAGACGTTGGTTGGAGCTCCTAAAGGACTACGATTGCAGCATCTCCTACCACCCGGGAAAGGCCAACGTGGTGGCTGATGCCTTGAGCCGTAAGGCGCCCGCACGCTTGGCCAGTCTACAATTACAGAGTTGGAGCCTTTTGGAGGAGGTGGGCAGTTGGCGACCTCTAGAGTTACGAGGATACTGTGGGGCAGTGACGGTGACACGGCAGACCAGGCCAGAGCTGATAGACCGTATCATCACAGGACAGATGGCTGATCCGTACCTGCAGTCTTTGAGCGACAGAGTACTATCAGGGGACCTACGGGACTTCTCTTTCACAGACCAGGTGTTACGCTTGAGGGGACGGTTGTGCGTCCCCAGAGACGAGGAGCTGTTGAGAGAGCTCCTGCCTGAGGCACACGGTTCCAGATTCACCATACATCCCGGAAACACGAAAATGTACCATGACTTGAGACGCGAGTTTTGGTGGAGAGGGATGAAGCGGGATGTGGGTGAGTTCGTGCAGCAGTGCTTAGTGTGCCAGCAGGTGAAAGCCGAGCATCAGAGGCCTGCAGGGCCGCTTCAGCCGCTTCCAGTGCCAGAGTGGAAGTGGGAGAGCATCACCATGGACTTGGTGGTGGGCTTACCTGTTACCCAGCGGGGACACGACGCAGTCTGGGTAATAGTGGATAGATTGACGAAGACGGCGCGATTCTTGCCGATCCGAGTCACTTTGGGACCAGCACAGTTGGCAGAGAGGTATATCCGTGATGTGGTGCGACTACACGGAGTTCCGCGGGAGATCGTATCCGACCGGGATACCCGCTTTACGTCCCAGTTTTGGGCTGAGTTTCAACAGGCCTTGGGGACGAGGTTGAGGTTTAGCACGGCTTACCACCCCCAGACGGATGGACAATCTGAGCGCACGATACAGACACTTGAGGACCTTTTGCGTGCCTGTGTACTGGACTGGAGGGGCTCTTGGGAGGAGCACCTGCCCTTGGCGGAGTTTGCATACAACAACAGTTATCACTCGAGCATCGGCATGGCTCCCTACGAGGCTCTGTACGGACGGAAGTGTACGGCACCCTTGAGTTGGGTTGAGGTGGGGACCAAGTGGGAGGTTGGCCCTAGGTTGATCCGGCAGAGTCAGGAGGTAGTTGAGTAGATCCACAGACGACTCCGCACTGTCAGGAGCAGACAGAAGAGCTACGCGGATCGCAGACGTAGAGAGGTGCAGTTCGAGGTTGGGGACCACGTCTTCCTTCGTGTTTCGCCCATGAAGGGCTTACAGCGGTTTGGGGTGAGAGGGAAGATCGCGCCGAGATTCGTGGGGCCCTTTGAGGTCCTGGAGCGGGTTGGACCCGTTGCTTACAGACTTGCCCTTCCCCCGCACCTTTCTGGTGTGCATGACGTGTTCCACGTGTCCAACCTCAGGAAGTACGTAGCCGATCCCAGCCACGTACAGAGTCACGAGATCATCGAGGTGAGCGACGACCTGACCTACCCCGAGCGGCCAGTGCAGATCCTAGACCGAACCGTCCGCCGGTTGAGATGAAAGCAAGTACCCTTGGTAAAGGTTTTGTGGAGGAGCCAACGGTACGAGGAGGCTACCTAGGAGCCTGAGGCGGCAATGCGGGAGCGGTACCCGGAGCTTTTCGCGGGTACGTCTTTTCGGACCGGCCTCGGTCCTCTTTGAGTTTGTTATGGTTAATTGGACATCTTTTTCCCGCACCCTAGTTGGCGCAAGTTTCGGGGACGAAACTTCCTTTGAGTTTATTATATTGTAACGAACGCGTGCCCCGGACGTATTTTAAGACGTCTGGGAGGTGGCCCAGACGTTTGACCAGACGTCTGGGATCACATCCAGACATCTTGCCAGACGTCTGGGATGGTTTACAGACGTCTGAAAAATCGTTATCGTCCACACCCGCGAGTCGTCTGCGCGCCTGCGCGCGTAGACCGCATATTCGTTATTCCCTCTTTTTCTTCTGCGGCTGCAGACGCCTGCCGCGCCTTCTCTCTCTCCTCTCCGCGCGGCCTTAAAAGGGCCACGCCTCCCCTCCCGTCTCCACCGTCTCCTTCTTCTCCTTCCTGTGCACGAGAGCGAGCGAGCGCGAGGGCTGCAGCGGCGGCCGCAGTGAGCGCGGAGGAGGCGCGGCGTGTGAGGGCGGAGCTCTGCCGTGAGGGCGAGCTCGCCGGAGCGGCTTGGCCGGCCGGCGGAGGGCGCGGGGGGTGCGGAACGACGCGGAGAGGGACCTGCTGCAGTCTGAGCAGCAGGAGCGCGAGGTACGACGTGGGCGGCGTCGCGAGCAGAGTCCGGGTCGCGCCCTGATTCTGGAAAAATTTCCAGAATCAGACGTCTGGGTTGATAGGCAGATGGCGAGGACGATGTCTGGTAGCTCATACCGACGTCTGAAAGGTGTGTATTCCGCTTTCTTCTTCCTTCCTGTCGACCGACCGTACTGAGGGAGGTAGTTGGCTGTGCGCAAGTTCGTTGATTCGCCATCTTTTGCGAATCAGACGTCTGGAAGTTGTACCAGACGGCGGGAGTGACCTCCAGACGTCCGGGGTGACCATCGGACGTCTAGGAGCTAGGCCAAACGTCCCCGCAGATTTCTGGACGTCTGGGAAGCCACACTGAACAGGTAATTCTCTGATCCACTGTTTAAGACGTCTGGAAGAAGTTCCAGACGTCTGATTTTGCACAGTATCGTCTTTTTCAACCCGTTTAGGGGCCGTTCGGGCTCCGTTTTCCGCAATTCGAGTTGCGTTCGTTTCAGAATTAATTCGTATACCCGTCTACAGTAACTATACACTGTTTTGAGACACTCCTTGTGTTTTGATCCTTGTGATAGGACCTCGTTCAGTTGCAGTCTTGGGAGTCGCGGAGGCACGCGGGATTCCCGATCACGCCCCCGTTACTCAAGTTGTACCTGGTAGAGTGGCTTAAGTTTACTATTAAAATATGTTAAAGTATGGAACCATAACTAGAATCTAGGACATTGCATGAATCCTAGGAATGAGAAATGTATGGAATGATAGCTTCTAGGTGATGCATGAATCCTAGGGCTGGAAAACTAGTTGTATGCTAGATCCTAGGATGTGACATGAACCCTAGGATGGAAAAACTAGTGGAATGTATAATACTGCAGTCTTGGAAAAATGGAAAGGAATATAAAGCTGCCTGTAAATTGAATTAACAGCTGCCTGTTATGAATAAAGAAACATGATTGAGATCATGGATTGTGAGAACGTGAAACTGGAAAGTGAAACATATGATGTTCTGAGATAAAGAGCTGGAACCCTACGGGGAATTAGGAGTGGAACTCCTGGAAAGAAAAAGGAATGGAACTGAGATGTAGTTTGTACTGTCTCTTGGGTACGCAGTACCAAGGGAAGTACCTGTACCTGTTTAGTGCAGAGTGGGGCCAGCCACCCCAGGGACCCGGGGTTAGGATTGGCCGCTCTGTACCGACTTGTTGGCCCTCGTGTACGTAGTACCGAGGAGAGCTACTAGTGTTAGGAGAGTACTAGCTACCCCACGGGCCCCGGGGTTCTGCTAGCCACCTTCACCGACTTGTTAGGCCCACTAGGGCAAACCAGGGAAGTCAGGCGAGGGTGCGCGGACTGTGGAGGGGCAAGGTCCCGGTTTGGTTACTGTGGAGGGGTTGGACCCCTGTTACTGAGAGGGCTCTGCCCTGGTTCCGTGCTGTGCTTTGGGTGCACCCGTTAACGGAAACGACTGACCGCGTGCCAGTGCGGGCTAGCTACCTGTGCGTTTATCGCGCGTGCCGTAGTCACCGTTACGTCTGTCAGTGACCTTGGGGTGGTTGACTGAGGGTAGGATCACCACGGGGGACTCTCCCGGCCAGGAGAGCACCACGTGCTACTTCTACTTTTGGAAAAGACTGCAATCAAGATCGTTCCCACGAGGACATTCGAGATCAAGTAAAGGATCTGAGAAATAAATGAAATAGTGAGAAAATTGAAAGATGTGAATAAAGGAAGTAATAGAACATAACAGCTACTGTATACTCTACTGATGCCTTTAGTTAGTTTGCCACTCTACTCAGCGTTTTGCTGACGTGTTACACTCGTTACCTTTTTCAGGACCAGGTGTTGAGCAGCCAGGGTCGGCGGCTGCAGAGGACGCTGGGCCAAGTAGGATCCAGTAGAGTTTACCACAGTCTTTTGTACCTCTTTTGTTTCGATTCTAGTGAGTAGTTTTTGTTTCCGCTGTACTTTCTTTACCTGCAGTTCTTGTTATATGATAAATGTTATTCTACTGTTGTGGTGGTATCTACTGTAGTAGTTTCTTTCCTTACTGCTGTACTTTCTTACTGTTAGTTATATACATGCTGAATGTGGTTTATTTTACTGCTCTTTTGGTTACTTCCTCGTTGGACGACTAGGTCTTGGGATTAGTCGAGTCGGTCCGGTTCTCGTGTCTCGTAGGGACTCGGGAACCGGGTCGTTACAAACGTAGTCAAACCCAAAATCCAACTTCACTATTGGATTCGTTAGGTCCAAATTAGGTTAGTACCAAAATTTGGACCCAAGATGAATTTGCCTTGACCTAGTTTGCAAAAAGGTTCAGCCCGATTACATTTGTACCCTTATCTTTCAAAAAACCTTACAAACTACCCCCTATCTTCTTCATCATTTTCACAATTAGGTCCCTCCTCCATTATAACGGAGGAATTCTACTTCGACGAGCTTTGGAAGGAGGCTTCTCCTTAATTGCTCAAAAAATCCCTCCCAAAATTAGAAGGGAGATTCTCTGAGAAACTCCCACCAATCTGAACCCATCCTTGATCCGAGATTCTTTCCCAATCTCTCATGCGAATGCATGAGAGACATGCGTATCCTAACGGATTCCAACTCCGGCGAGCCTTCCTTGCTTGGGAAGCTTGCTTCCCAAGCCCTAATTGACCTCCAGGACTCTATTTAAGGAAGCCTAGTTCCCCTAGACTCCTCCAAGCTTGAATTCGACCTGAGACCCCCTCAAATTCTTCTCTCCTCCTTCAGCCAATTCGCTCTTCAAGCTCCGGCAACCTTCCCTACTCTCCCTCATCTTCTGACCACAATACCAATGGCAGACTCTTCCTCCTCGCTTTCGTCCGCGTTGCGTAACACCCACCGACGCTCCTGCCCCCTTCATCCTCGCCAATCGTCTCTCTCTAAGCTCCTTCGTCTCAGGTGTCAGCTACACCTCGACCGACATCATATCTGCCTCCCTTCATCTCCTAACAGCCTAGCTAAGTTCTCTCTCCGCTCTACTTTCTTCTCCACTATCTATTTCCCAAAATCGACCACTATCGACCTCCATCACCCTCATCTCCTTCATCTCCGGCCACCACGTTCGGCGAGGTCGCTCAACCTCCATAGGCCATCCCATCCCTCACCGACATGCCCATAAGCTTCCCCTCACTCCATTGAACATTTCCCCCACTTCACACACCACTCCACTCACTCACGCACCTCACTGAACACACCCACACCTTCGCACACAGTGTACCCTAGGCACGCTTGCACAGACGTCCCCACGCCATGCCAACCACCCCAGCACATTCGCCGTGCCTCGGCGACGCTTCCTGAGCAATTTGACATGGCCGCGAGGCTGTCTTTGTGATTTCAGGTATAGGCATCATCCGCCATTGGCGCAAGCTTGAAGCTTGCTCGCCACCGCTCCAGGCCTTACTGCTCCAGGTGTTGTTGTCCCAGATTGCATGGAATACCCTCGTGCACGCAATCAGGCCCTCAATTGGAGTCAAAGGCTTTCGCAGCAACTGCAATTGGAAGCCTTGTCTCTACAGCAGGTGCGCGCGAAGAAGGGTGGGCGGATTGTCCCACCTCGGATAGGAAAGAGCGTCTGCACCAGAATAAATTGAAAAAGTGATATCATCTCATCGCCTCAGTTACCACGGGATGAGGTCGCTCTCACCCTTCACCGGTCTCGTCTGCAGCACTATCCACGCGGACCTGGCCTACCCGACCTGACTTACACTCCTCGCCCACCACCGCACGCCAGTGGGCCTGGTCCCGGGCATGTACCCGACCCGAATACCCAAATAACTGTGTGGCTCTGGGAGAGCAGAACCTAAGAGGGAAAGAGAAGAGAGTTGCATGCGGGTAGCGAGTAGGTTTTGCTACAGGCGAAAGTTGAAGAGAAAAAGAAGGCAGCCGACAGAAAAAGGCAGAGAAGGAAGAAGCTGAAGGAAGAAGGAGAAGCTAAGGAAGACAGAAGCCAAAAGAGAAGACAAAGGAAAAGAGAAAGCTAAAGAGAAGAGGAAGCAGCAGAGAAAGAAGAGAAAAGCAGGAGAAGGAAGAAAGATGAGGAGCCGCAGAAGAGAAGCAGAGAAAGAAGAAATCAGAAGGAGCACTGTAGCATTAGACGTTTAAGTCGTCTGATTTACAAATCAGACGTCAATTTGAGTTTAATTCATATTCATATACATTGAGTTCCTTAGTTGATATTGTAGGAGTATTTGGTGATCTATATCACCATTTACTCCCATATTTTTGCACTTTTATACTGATATTATTGCATATTCTTTTAAATTCTGAATTGTGATCTTGATTTCTAAATACCAATTTGCTCCCTGTGTTCGACCTCGGACCTCAAATTCGAGTAATAAAATTATATCTATTTTGAACGCTTTTTCGGCTATATTACAATGCAATACTTTTAAAACCCGATCTAGCACTCTAAATAGATATGTATAATGGTCAAGAATTTGCAAAATACCCATATAATTCCCAGATCCTATGGATGCCTATCCACCCCCATGCCAAATCATGCCATGTCCTCATATGCATGCAAAAGGGGTTAGACAGAGGTAAAGGTTTAGGTGCAAGGGTGAGTATAGAATATAAAGCAGGGTGGATGGGTGGGTGGATGGTGGGTGGTGAAAAGCGGAGTGAAACGAAATGAAGTGAAGTGAGGTGAGTGAAATGTGATGTAGAGTGCAGAGTGAAAGGGATTGTTAGGGTGCCTCCCAATGAGCATTGAATATAACGTCCCCAGCCGGACTTTGTATAAGGCTCATATTAGTTACCCTTCAGCAGGGCAACTGTTTCACCAACAGGAGTAGGCTCATGAGTTAGATACAGTTTCAACCACTACCAATTAACCATAAATTTATGCCCAGATTTGGGATCTTCAATTTCAACGGCTCCATTAGGAAAAGGTCTTGAGACCAGGAAATGACCAATCCATTTGGACTTTAGTTTTCCAGGAAAGAATTTGAGTCAAGCATTGTAAAGCCAAACCTGTTGTGATGGCTCAAATTCCTTCCGCCTAATGCGGCTATCGTGAAAAGCCTTGGTACGTTGTTTAAAGGTCAAGGCAGAGTCATAAGCTTCATGACGTAGCTCTTCTAATTCATGGAGTTGGAGTTTCCTTTCTCGACCACACAGGTCTGGGTCGAGGTTACATTGGCGAATCGCCTAATAAGCACGGTGCTCCAACTCCACGAGGCAAGTGACAAGGCTTCCCAAAAATAATCTTGTATGGAGACATACCAAGAGGAGTCTTGAAGGAGGTCTGATACACCCATAAAGCATTAATCAGCTTGTTGGACCAATCCTTACGGTTAGGTCTAATCATTTTCTGGAGGATTTGCTTGATTTGCTGGCTCGACACTTCAGCTTGACCATTCATTTGAGGATGATATGGAGAAGCGATACGATGGTGGACTCCGTACTTCCTCAAAAGTGCCCGAAATGATGAGTGAGTGAAATGGCTTCCTCCATCCGAAATGATGGCTCGAGGGATCCCAAAGCGTGCAAAGATGTGGTCTTTGACGACCTTGGTTGTAATGACATGGTCAGCACACCGCGCGGGAATGGCCTCAATCCATTTCGAGACATAATCAACTGCAACAAGGATGTAATCGAAACCATTGGATGGAGGAAAGTAACTCATAAAATCAATTCCCCAAATGTCGAAAATCTCTACAACTATAATGAGTTGCAAGGGATCATGTCACGTCGTGACATTAACCCAAGCGATTGACACCTAGTGCAACGTTTATTGTAATTGTGTGCATCCTAATGAAGGGAGGGCCAAAAGAATCTGCATTGCAACACCTTGGCTATAGTTTTTCTCCCTGAAAAATGGCCTCCACAAGCCTGGTCGTGACAAAAGGAGAGCACACTGGGGAATTTGCTGTCAAGAACACAACGACGGATAATTTGATCAGCACCTACTCTAAAAAGTAGTGGATTATCCTAGAAATAATACTTTGCTTCAGCAATGAGACACTCACGCTAATTTTTAGGCCAGCCTCGTGGAAGAGATCCAAAAGCAAGGTAGTTAGCGATATCAGCATACCGAGGTCCACTTGCCACATCTATCGCTAAAAGGTGCTCATCAGGAAAAGATTCATTTAAAGGTAATGTAAGACCAATATGGTCCGAGCCTAGTCTCGACAAGTGGTCTGTGACAACATTCTGGGCTCCGGCCTTGTCTCATATCTTAAGATCAAATTTTTGAAGCAGAAGGATCCAACGAAGCAATTGAGGCTTTGCATCCTTCTTATGCATGAGATGATGAATGGCTGCGTGGTCAGCGAAAATGGTAACATGAGAACCAGAAGATATGAATGGAATTTCTCAAGCCCTAAGACAATCGCCAACAACTCTTTTTTAGTGATCATGTAATTACGCTGGGCCTCATCCAATGTCTTACTGGTATAATACACCACAAAGAGGTGTTTATCACGCCTTTGTCCCAAGATGGCTCCAACAGCTAAGTCAAAAGCATCACACATCAACTCAAAGTCGAGGGACCAGTCAGGCAGCTGGAGAATAAGGCCTTTGGTGACAGGCTCACGTAGCTACGTGAATGCTCAAATACAATCAGGGCCCATGTCAAAGGGTAAATTAGTCAATAGGAGATGCGTCAAAGGTATGGAAATCTTGGAAAAATCCTTGATAAATCTCCTATAAAAATCGACGTGGCCTAGAAAGGAGCGGATTTACCAAATAGAGCTAGGAATGGGTAAATCAGCAATCACATCAAGCTTAGCTCTGTCCACCTCAATACCCCTTTCGAAGATAATATGTCCGAGAACAATACCTTCGTGCACCATGAAATGACTTTTCTCCCAGGAAAGCACGAGGTTAACATCAATACATCTCCGAAGGATGCAGGTTAGGTTGGCTAGGCAATCATCAAAAGTCGGTTCGAAGATGAAATAGTCATTCATAAAGACTTCGAGAAAATCACCCACCATATCATGGAATATTGCCAGCATGCATCTTTGGAAAGTAGCTGCCGCGTTATAGAGTTCGAATGGCATTCTTCTTAAAGCGAAGGTGCCAAAGGGACAAGTGAAGGTGGTTTTCTCTTAGTCTCAAGGGTCAATAGCTACCTGGTTATAACCTGAGAATCCATCCAGGAAGCAAAAGAACTGATTTTCCGCTAATCGCTCCAGGATTTGGTCAATAAAAGGTAGTGGAAAATGGTCTTTCTTGGTAGCAGTATTGAGTTTCCTATAATCTACACACACTCTCCAAGACGTAAAAGTGTGTGTAGGGATGGATTCTCCCCTATCATTAACATGGATGGTGAGACCTGCCGTTTTAGGCACAATATGAATCGGGCTCACTCAGGGGGTGTCGCTGATCGGGTAAATGATGCCCGCATCCAACCATTTGATAATTCATTCTTACTGACCTCCCGTATATTAGGATTGAGATGTCGTTGCATCTCGTGGGATGGTCGAGCCTTCTCCTTCGTATATATACGATGAGTGCAATAGGAAGGGCTAATGCCAGTCAAATTAGACAGAGACCATCCAATGGTTGCCTTATGTTCTGTTACGCCCCGATCCCAGATCCCTCTAGGACTCGAGACCGACCTGCCTCGACTAATCCCAAGACCTAGTCGTCTAACGAGAAATAACCAAAAGCATGAAATATTTTACAACCACACATGCAATGTAACTAAGCAGAAAATAATCAAGAGGCAGTAAAGGAAACAGAGCAAGCAGTCTCACAATATTACAGGCCATCACAACTACGACAGCAGAAAGTATAGTGAAAAAGTAATTGAAATAGTATTACATAGAATAAAATACTCACTACTACAACAGAAAGGAAACAATAAGGAAACGCAGCTAAGGCTGGGCTCGACTGGGCTCAGCTTCCTCTGCAGCTGATGGTGCTGGCGGCTTAAGTCCTTGACCTAGACAAGGTTATAAAATTTTGTAGTCAGCTAACACTGAGTAGAGTGGCAACTAAACCATTTATATGCAATTTTAAGTTCAGACAGGAAACTAATTATTTTTCAATTCTATTTAACTCAGCCAAGTGGTTCTAATTCATTCATTTTCTTAGAAATTGGTTATTTTTAGATCTTGACTGTCCCTCACAGGGACAATCTTGATTGCAGTCTTTTCAATGATGTAGGATGTACACGTGGTGCTCTCCTGTCCGGGAGAGTCCCTCGTGGTAATCCTACACCCAGTCAACCACCCCGAGGTCACGGTCGCGACGTAGCGATGACTACAGCACTGGTGATAAGCACGCGGGTAGCTATCCCGTACTGACACGCGGTCAGTCGTTTCCGCTAGTGGGTACACTTAAAGGTACACCACGGAACAGTACAGGGCCTTGCCCTCTCACAACAGGGGTCTCGCCCCTTAGAACAGAATAGAGGTCTCACCCCTCCACAGTCAGCGTACCCTCGTCGGACTATCCCGATTTGCTCAGTGGGCCTAACGAGAGTCGGTGTAGGGTGGCTAGTCCTAACCTTGGGCCCTATGGGGCGGCTAGCTCCCTCCCTACATTAAGTAGCTCACTTCGGTACCACGAACACGAGGGCCAAACAGAGTCGGTGTAGAGTGACTTGGCCTAACCTCGGGGCTCAACCCAAAGGGCAGCTAACTCCCCTCTACACTAAAGGGACAGTTGCTCTCCTTGGTACCATGTATACAAGGGCCAAGTCACTTCCCGTCTATAGGAGTTCTCCTAATTCCCCGTAGGGTTCATGCTGGTATTCCTTTCGTTTCATTTTCCAACATTTTCGATCTCTCTATTTACATTATCGGTTTCATTCTTAAAACAGGCAGCTCATGATTTACCAAGAAAATATCACATCAATAAACCAATACGTTTACTAGCATTTAGAGTTTTACATGCATCTTAAGTAAACAGCGTAGCTCAAACCAGACTCATTTGCTCCTGCCCTAGGGTTCATTGAAGTTATTCTAAACATGCAATTATTTGTTTAAATCATAATATTAATGTAAACCACTCTACCGGGAAACATGGGAGGAATGGGGGTGAGAATTACAGGTCCCGTCGCCTCCACAGGTCCCACGTACTCAACTGATTGGAGACCTATACAATTGACAACCACGTCAAATGAGTCCAAAACTATATACAAGTGACACTAACTCGCAGAGAGACTTAAGCAGAAAACAAAGGTACTTCGTGTGCAAAAATCCAATTCCGTTTGGGCCCTAAACGGGCCGAAAATAGGCATACTATCCAAAATCAGATGTCTAGGACTAGTCCCAGACTTCTTAAAAGACGTCAATACTCACCCTGGGTTTTCTTGTGGCTCTCTCGGATGTTCGAATCCTTCCGCGATCATTTGAGGAGAGTTCCAGATGTCAGACTCTACTTCCGGCCGTCTGGGAGTGCAGTCAGTCGTCTGTCAACGTGTTCAGATGTCCAAAAACACCTCAAAGGGCGCACCATGTGCCTTTCCAACATTCTGCATCGCGTACGCATGCGCAGAGCTAAAAACGGCTAAACAAAGCTCCTGCAGTAAGGCCTGCATAGTTGAAAACTGTGCAGAAGCACGTACCTTGGCACTAGCGTGCTTTCAGATGTCCAGCTTTAGCTCCAGACGTCTCCCTCTTACTCCAGACGTTTGGAATGTGCTCTAGACGTCCGATATTAGAAAATATCCAGTACGCAGAACTCTCGCGAGCCATCTTCTCTGCGCGAACCACTTCGCGCCGCATGCAGCTGCTATGCCAGCAGCTTCAGGTCGCGAAGCTTACTTTCGCGAGCTCCTCCTCCTCGCACGACTCCATCGAGCTCCCACTGTCGTCCTCCAGCTGCGCAAGCTCCCCTTGCGTGATCTCTCCCACCGCACACCCAAGCTCCCCAAGCTTCCTCCTCTCTCCCATGCCCTCGCTCTCCCGGGCACACACACTCTAACCCTCTCTCCTCCTCACGCGAGTGCCTCTCCTCTGTGCACGGCTGCAAGTGCAGGAAAGGAGGCCGTTGGTGGCTTGCCAACAGACCAGAGAAGGAGGTGGAGGTTGTGGAAATAGTGGTGTAGTGGAGATGGAGTGGGGTGGAGGGGTTTAAATAAAGATGGGTTAGGGTTTGGGTGAGGAAGGATGGGGGATACGCGTGTCGTGCGCGCGCGGAAAAGAAAAAAAGGTACGATTCTTCTTACTTTTAGACGCCTGACCATCTATCCAGACGTCTGGACAGATGTCTAATGAATAATCCAGACGTCTTATCCAACCCAAATGGCGGCAGGTCATTTCATGTTCAATTAGGACCTTTATTAGTTTGCACTCTTGCTCGCTGAATAATTTTGAACTGATGATTACAGGAAGCGTTTCATTTGATCCTAGGAAAACATATTTTAACGTGTCAGGCAGCGCTTTAAGCTCAGGAGTGGATGGTGAAAGATCTAGCAAATCTTGGGACGAGAGTGTCCCAAAAGGATCAGGAGAAGGAATAAGATGAAAAGGAAATTGGCCCTTAGGTTGGCCAAGGAGAGGGGCATCTTGGATTGATGGATCTAAGAAAGGAATGCCACAGAGATCAACATTTGGGAACAAGGACCCAGTGTGGAATGTCGGTTCCGCCTGATTGTGCGAGAAAGAAAGGGCACTCCGATCTTCAAGAGGGTAGACCGAAGGTGAGCATCTTGGATATGAGTCAGACCACGAGGTGTAAGAGGCGGAGTGCTCCTCGTCAGGGGTCTGCAAAGGAAGGGGTGCGGAAATGTCACAGTACAGGTCAGTCAGGTCTTGATGATTCTCCAGGGGTGCATCGTAACAATTTCAATAGGTCCCAACTAATCCGATACACGCACTGACAACCATGTCATTGTTAGACGTGTCATCCTCGATAAGATCGCAATCAAAATTCTTGGCGCCCTTAAAAAGATTAAGTTTGAGCTTTTTAGAGCCCATAGCTATCTCAATGCAACCCGATTCACGATCGATATGGATGCGGGCTGTGGCCAAGAAAGGTCTACCGAGGATTATCGGATAATCAGAAAGTGAATCAGAAACTTCCATATCTAATCAAGAAAGTCAACAGGAAAACAACGACTGTTGACTCTAACCACAACGTCTTCCACCACACCTTGTGGGATTTTTGACAGAGCGATCTGCCAATTGCAATGTAATAGGGGTGGGTTTTAGATTTCCCAATGCAAATTTTTGAAATATGATGGTCGATACAAGGTTAATGGAAGATCCTAAATCCAGCAAGGCATAATCAAAATTACAGCCTTTGATGCAACATGAAATGAGAGGGGTGACTGGATCTTTCTACTTCGGTGGTAGTTTTAAGAGTATAGCACAACTCGCATGAGACGAGAGAACCACCAGATTCTTAACTTTCTTTTGCTATCGCCTAGGTGTAGTGTAGTCTTTAAAGAAACAGGCAACAGTAGGGATGTGGTCAATTGCCTCTAACAAGGAAACCTTGATTTCAACATCCTTGAATAAATCATGTAGATTATCAAAGGTTTGTGTGTTCTTTTCCTTGCCTTTTGGCTCCCTCAGTAGAGCCTCAGGGAATAGGACCGACTCTGGCACCAATTTGGGTGTATCATCCTCACAAGAATGCGGTGCGCAACCCAGATGAAGAAGATGGGCTAGGATCAGGTCGAGGCAGATCAATGGTTTGTTTAGCACTCCTCGTAGTAATCGCATTAGATGTCGCAGGTATAGTGGGATCATAAGGCGGAGGAGGGTTCACAATAGGGACATATGGTTGATGTGCTACTACAAGATTAGCTTGAAATCCCAGTGGAGTACTCGAAGCTTGCAGAATTTAATGAACCTGCCCTTGAGAAGGTCGTACCTGTGGTTGCGGACCACAAGGTACAAAATTTCATGGGTTTGGGATAGGTTGGACAAGAAGAGTGCCCTGAGATCGAGTCGTCATGTGTAGTTGACTAATCTCAGCATTTTGGTGCGCCAATTGGTGTTAAAGAGAGGTCATGTTTTTTTCATGGTGCTTGGACATTTCTGTCATCATTCGCATCACAAGAGGACTTGATGCGTGATCTATTTGAGGTGCGCAAGGCCCGATGGCAAATTTGCTGAAGGATTATATTGGACCCTTGGGATGACGGGAGCAGACGGTCGCATTGGTCCACCAGCGGGGTTTTGGCGCTAAGGGTTGTTGGACCATGCGAAATTCGGATGGTTGCGCCACCCTGGGTTATAAGTAGCAGAATATGGGTTATTCCCCAAGGTGCACACGTCTTCGAATTCAGAAGACGAGTCCGCATATGGTACTGCATCAGAGTACATGGAGGCTTGATCTTCCATGTCATAATACTGGCTAGCAAAAGCTAGATCCACATTACTTACTGAGTCACTTGGCGTAATACTCGGTAAAGATGGTGCAGGTTGTGCGGGATTCTTGGAAATCATCTTAACTTGGGAAGGACTGGGTTTGTGACATGGTTGAGGAGTCGAAGTGTGAGCCAATAAACGGGTGCAGTTGGCCAGGAATTCGTTCAGCTTCTTATGAATGAGGGAGACTTCATCCAATTTTTGTGAAATCAAATTTAAATTAGTGGATGATTGGGAAGATCCCGTGTCAACCTCGTGTGCTCCGCTACGAGGTGTGCTGGTCCGATTAAAGGCAACAATGGAGGCGTTGTTCATAGAATTCTCACTCATGGTTTCAAAAAGTTCAAATGCTCCATCCTTGTCTTTATTCATGAAGTTTCCTCCATAGGAAGCATCCGCAATCGGCCTCCAAGTTTCATTTATCCTATAATAGAAAATATGGGCTACGTGCCACTTAGGCAGACCGTGGTGTGGACATTTCCTGAGAAGGTCATTATACCTTTCCCAGGCCTCATGAAACTACTCGCCATTTTGTTGCGTGAAAGAAGTAATGCATGGCAAAGTGCATTGGTGCATCCAATTGGGAAGAATTTCTTGAGAAATGTTGTACGCATCACTTCCTAAGATTGGTGGGGTCTCCCAATGGTGCGCAACCATTGCGCGGCTTTATCTCGCAATGAAAATGGGAACATTTTCATGAGGACGATATGCAACTGGATGTTTCTTGGTTTTTTCGTTTCCGCTAAACGGGTTAAGTCCTCCAAGTGAAGAAAAGGGTCTTCACTGGCCAATCCATGGTAATGGAAGTTGATTAGGCTGATTACGTTCAATTTTAATTCAAAATCTTCCCCACTCTAAGGGACACGAATCTACCCAAGGGTCTCTATAGCAACGGGATTCTGATAAGAGCTAAGAGACCTAGGCTCCTCCCATTCAAGAGGGTTTTTCATTTCCTCCAATGTTTCCCTAATGGTTTCAATCTGCTCAGTATACAATGCCATTTGGACTTGGAGGCAGGTTAATGGGTCAATGGCTCCTCCACCACCTGGTGGATTTGGAGGGGGGCGATTTCCTCCCTCGGGATTTGGGGGTGGGTGAGCAGCCATGTTTATAGAGGAGGAGGACGATTCACCGGATTCTTCCCTTCTAGAGTTATTAGACAATTCAACAAGTTCAGGATTTTGTGACCTCCTCCCAAACATGCACTGCCGTAGGAAGAATTGGGGAGATGAGAAGAGAGAAGGGGATAAGAGAAAGGATGTCGAATAGGTGCACTTGATGACAAATCAAACAATCAAGGTCCTAATCTCTAAACGTGATCTAAGACCTAAAGATCTAAGTTACCTACTATCGCAACCTATGGAATTGAATACGAGCACCACGGAACCACCGAGCCAGATTGAAAGGCCATTTGCTCCAGTCTTAGACACCCAATAGCACACGAAAACCCATACCAGCACGTAGGAGCTATACGCAAGTAGTTAGACCTCCAAACCTTAATGGGGTCAAGTTACTACCAATTTTAATTAAGAGGTTTAGGATATGAGTGCTTTGAAATGTGAAGGGTGTTGTATACAAGTAATGCTCAAGTGCGTTGATTTTTTAAGTGTGTAAAGCAAGCACGCAATGGGAAAATCTCCCTGAATTGAAGTTTTAGATGGTGAATGGCTTTTAGGATTTCAACCTTAGGTAGTATGGATTTTATGTTTTCGCTTAGTTACCAATTCAACCAATCTCTGGGTTTCCAAGAAATACATGTTTTCTAAGCCCAAACAACCCTCTTTCAATTTAGTTTAGTGAATGCATGCTACAATGCAAATGGGCCCCTAAAATGGAGATTTCTGAGTGTGGATACATGAATCAATTTTAATTCAATGTGAAAGAGAGCTAAAACACTTCAATTCAAGTGCTCCTAATCACCAAAATGATAATCCACACAAGGCTTAACCACCAAAAGTATGAAAATTAAAAAATTAATATATTGGGGGTTGAGATTCAGGATCAAATCAAGGCAAGTTTAGGGTCGTGGTGGGGTTGGAGTCAAATCAACTCCAAGACTCCCCAACCAAAGTTTGGATCCCGAATGCGAAATAATGAGGCAAAAAAAAAGTGTGGCAAACAGTTGATTTTAAATCGCCTCAATGATAATTTCGTGTTGTGAAATAATCAAGAATCGAGATTCTTGAATTTTTTGTGCGTGAATATGTGGAAAATCAAGGGTGGTGGTGGTGATAGAAAGAATCAAACAGTGGATTTTAATCCACTTGCCCCAGAAATTCCAAGAAGATTTTTAGGGTTTTTGATTTTTTAATTTTTTTTATTTTTTTCAATGTGACAGAATGACCTAAATTGCTAAGAAGAAGACACCTACTTCCTCAGCAATGTTGGCAAAACTTCAATGCAACGCCGGCGACTTCACACTCCCACGCCCACCTTAGATTTGCCCACGTCTTCGACCTCCTCTATATGCCTCATCCTCGCAACAGGTACACCTGCACAAAAACAAACAAGAACACCCATGAAGAAATGGGTGGAAGAAGAGAAAATCAAAGGAAGAGAAAAGAAACTCACTCCAGATAGCGCCTCCCCAGCAACGGTTCCAGAAAACTCATGTTAGATCGCGAGTAGGGTTATTTAATTAGGTGAAATTAGCGTCAAATTATGTATAGTGGAAGTGGTTAACCTACAAGCAAATCTACACTTATTTATCAAAAATTTATTATCCTGGCTAGACCAGATTTTAAGATTGTCACTTTTAGGCCAGGGTCGAACTTAGAGAGGCGGATTTGGGGTTAATCTGTTTCTACGCGATTCCTATGACACATCAATTCCATTTGCTTATTATATTTTTGGGTTTTTCTCGATTTTATAATTTGTTTGGATAGTCTTGTCCTTGAGGCACACGCTCAAAAATTTGTTCTTGGTTATTGCCAAAAGTTGGTCCTTGGTGATTTGCCAAAAATCAAGTTCAAAATGTATCTTGCTACACGCAAGATTGTGTACCTGCAAAGACAAGAGTTATCTTTTCTATTTTAGGTTTTTTTAGTCTTTTATTTATCAACAAAATAAAAGATAAGGAAAAGAAATGCAAAAAGAAAATACGAAACGGAAAGAAATGGAAAGACTCAGCTTATATATATGTAAAATCTGTATACATATATATAGGATATAGATATAGATATAAGTATATATAACTAGATGATAGGATAGTGAATATTGAATCTAAGATTCAATAGAAATGTAGCACAATGCTAGGTTAGTCGTCGTCTGGAAAGACGAGATTAACCTAGCTACGTGCCATGTGCAGGTGTGGAGAGGATATGTGGAAGTGTGGGTGGAAGGCTTGATATGCGCGAATATCGGGAAATATACGCAACTAGTGCGAATATTCCTGCTATATGATGCGCGGTCAATGGATACGTGCATGGTATTGTGAGTGAGAGATATGTGTAAGTGTGTGAAGGAGGAAGTGAAATATGTGTGTATGTATATATGTATATATATGGTAGCTATACAAGTATATATAAGTATATATACATAAGTGTATATATATATATATGTAGGTATGTATGTATAGTATATTTGTATAAGTATCTACTTATAAGTATGCATATATATGTATACATATGTATATATATATATAGATATACATACTTATAAGTAGATACTTATACAAATATACTATACATACATACATATATATGTATGTATGTATGTATGTATATGCGTGTGTATGTTAATATGTATGTGTGTGAGTGTTTGGATGTGTGTGTATGTCTGTGTTTGTGAGAGAGAGGGTGTGTGGTTGTGTGTCTGAAGTGCATCGCGCACAAGAGCAAGTGCGCAAGGGCAAGGCACAGTGCCGCACGCTAAGGCATAGGGCAAGGGTCGTAGCGCTCTAAGGCGTGTGGAGAGGCAGTGCACTAAGGTGCTGGGAGAGGCAAAGGCATTGCGCGCAGGCGTGCAAGGGCTCTGCAACTGGCTGGTGAGGGTCGGTGGGAGGAGAGAGGTGACACGCTCCACCGGATAAGTGAGGAATGGCCAGTCACGGCATTGTAGCTGTGTGAGGTCGCGGCTGCAGTGCCAAGGGCAAAATGTGACCGGTTGTTTCGCGACCTCATCGGCTGAGCAGCGTGCGAGAAGAAGCGGCAGGTGCGCGGAGAAGGTCCTGGATCGGCAAGGAAACGTGCGCAGGAATGTGAAGGAGGGTGGTTGAGGCACACAAAGGTGCACGGTGGCAGGGCTGGAGCGCACAGAGGTGGTGCGCGAGCTTTAGAGCTTCAAGCTCTGCTGCTCTAATGGCGATGTGCAGAGACAACAAAAATGAAAATAAAATAGAAATCAAAATAACAAAACAAACAAAAAGAGAATACACCACGCCTACCTACTTGCGATGGAGCTGGGCGGTGGTGTTCCCTAACCATGGAGGTTGCAACCACGAGAGAGAATCCTCTGCTCTCAGTGTTCCTCTCAACTGGTGAGAGGATACTGAGAATGAGGAGGGGAAGAGAGGGAGAGAGGAGAGCCCAGGAAGAGTGGCTGGCTGTGTGTTGTGTGTTGTGATGGTGTGTGTGCGACTCATGGATATGGAGGTGGAGGGAATGGTTGAAGGTGTGGGGAGTTATGGGTGCCGATGACTTATGTAGAGTGAGGGGAAGGAGTTTATATAGATTAGAGGGGCCAGAAGATGCCAAGGGAGGCCGTTGAGGTGTGGGACTTGTGTGTGGGGTTTTTGCATGTATGCACTTGAAGTGTCATCAAATTATTGTAGGTGAAGTATGTGGTATTGTTTTAGGTAAAATTGTGGTGGAAATGAAATGGGAATGAGGTAAAAATGGAGGCTTAATCTCTCTCTCTATCTTCCTTTTCATAAAATGCACAAATGCGAGTATTTACAAGATGCATGCATAGTTATCTAATATAAATGCTTAATGTTAGGAAATAGAATAAGATGACCTAATTAGAGGCGTGAATTGCTGCGCAATCATGGGTGAAGATTGAGTTTGAAGCTGAGAATTGAATTCCCGCACTTTCATTGCGAATTATATTTTGCTAATCACCTATTTTTTTAGGAAAATTTGAAAATAACCCCTCCCAAAAGGCGAACGAGGGCAATGAAGCACCTACCCCCTGGCGCTACCAAGTGATAGCTGCTGAGGGTAAGGATAACTATTGGTGCAAGGGTATCACGATCGTTAATTTTGATGATAACAAAATACTTGTTATTTAACATTTGCATTGAGTCATAGATTTCAAAAAAGATACAAATGGTTACAAGTGTGGAGGAGGAGCTCAAGCTTGCATCCATGACGGATTGGATGAGCTTGATAGAGGAGAAGGAGCTTCGCATGGAGCGAGATCTTAAAGACAAGAAGATGAAGAATATGATAGAAGTTCTTTTCAATTTTTGTTTTATATATTTGTCTTTTTATTCTTTGCTTTTTATTTACTTAGATCTTTTGTTAAAGAGACTCAAAGTACTCTACAATAGTCTTAGGACCACCTACACAACCCTATGTTACTTAGACAAACTTATAGAGAACTTAGGAAACAAAAATAGGTTTTAGATTCTTGATCAGGTGTCCAATATGGACATTAAACATCTGATCTTAGACTTTAAGACGTCTAACTGTTTGATCAGATGTCTAGAACACTTAGGCTGGAAACCGACTCTCTGTTTGTCAGTTTCAGACGTCAAAACCTTAGCTCAGACTTCTTAAAAGACGTCTGAGGACTTTGCCAGATGTCCAACTAGAGGATCGTTGGCTTAACAAATTTAATCGTTGGGGATTAACCCTTAATATGATTGACATATACTGTCAGACTTCTGCAGTTCATCCCAGACGTCTGATAAATAGACGTTAGGCTAAGCTCTAACCCTAATCACTTCTAGTCAGACTTAATAGCCATTTGAGCCTCGAGAAATGCATTCCCGCAGTGATCTATGTTTCTAGACGTCCATACATACTGTTAGACGTCTGATCTGTTGTCTATGCAACTTATCACTAGAACCCTACTTTGATCTTGTGAAAATAGGAAAGAAACTTTCTTAGGATTAGACATCTGATTATAAGCCAAGACGTCTTATAATTAAATCCTAGACGTCCATCTTGATCCAACTCAATTTAGATCTTCTACTCTTTTAGATCAGATGACCGATTCCTAGATCTGAATTGACTCAGACATCTGATAATAAATCCAACCCTAATTTCAGCTTGATTTGCCTTGGGTTTATTCCCAACAGCTATAGAAGCCTTCTAAGGCCTTCCAAAGATTTCTTAGAACCTCTATAAATAAAGAAGCACCCTTCCTAAGCTAGACACACCAAGAAACACTACTTCCACTCATATTGTGTTCAAAAGAAGAACGGAATCACCTTGAAGTGTTGTTGCTCTCCAAACCCTTGTCCACACTCTTGAGAGCATCATCTTCGCTGCACACCCGCTCTCCTGTTGTTGCATACGAGAGTGCCATCGTCCCTTGCGTGGATCACACAGTGTTGCTAGCCAACACACTTCCATCAAAGGGAAGTTTTCTTTGCCTATAGTAACTAGTTTTACTTACATATTTTGTAGCTCTATAGGATATTATAATTGTCTTTGTTTGGGTATTCGTCTTGCGAATTCCTGTCTCCCTTGCGAGACAAAATACTCCTCATAAAGAGGAGGGATTTTGAGGTATGCTACTTTCATTTAAGTAGTGTTGGTTGTAAGAGGTTAAGTCACCTTCGTATAAGTGACTTTGATAGTGGATTTGGTCAACTAGGTCGATCAAAAAATCTTAAGTTGAGAGGCTTCGGTGGTGATTTTTACCCGAATTTAGATTTCCACCTAAAAATCCTTTGTGTACTTGTGATTGCATTTTTGTGAGATTGATTATTTATATTTTCTCATTTTATTTGGTATCTCTCAAATTTCACCTCCTCTGTCAGAACCTACAATAACCTCTGCGCGATGGCAAAAAAGAGAAGTCTACTCTCGCAGTCGACACAGCCAGATTACAAGAGTGGGAGCGTTTGATGTAGGACGAAAATTATTCTTACGAAATATGTCTAATCAACTTGTGATTAGACCAGTTGAAGTAGCTTGGACTTGATTTGCGTAGGAAGGCGAGGAGGCGACGCGATCCAGTGAGTGGTTACAAGGAGCCATTTTACTTCCCAACAACATGGTGTGATCCACGGAGCGGTTACAACTTCTCACAATATCTCTCAACAAACTCTTTGTTATCTCTTGATAACAACTTCCCTCTCATGTACTTTATAAATAGTCCCTACATACACATGGTACAGGTGACTCCGAATTAGAAGGGAGGAAACCAAGACTCTCAACATACCACCCAAAATATACCTTTCCACCGGTAGTGGATATTGAGGGTTAGATACCTTCCCCAAACGTACACTCCTTGAGGTAAAACTGACTAAATAATTATTGTGTGTATGCGATTGCTTATTTGTTTTTTTCTTTTGTGGCAATGTTATGTTTTCTATGCAAACAAATTGTTCGATGGCTTTCCGAGGCTCATCAATCATTGATTCCATCTACTTGCTTTGTGGAAATGCTGATGAATTTTGTCTCGATTTGTTCTTCCAATGCTCGTATTCTTATGAGGCTTAGACGAAGGTGTGGAGTTTGTGTCTCAATTGTAGGTGACGCCCTCCCCCATTGTTGCTTGGGAGGTTGTAAGACATGGAAATGTACAAGATAAAATTTTCTTCTTGATCCTTTAGCTCATGAAAAAAATAAAATAGGAAGTTGTATAGTGATATAAATAAATCATTTTCTATATTATTGTTGATATTATGAAAAATATTAAAATTATCTTACTATGAGATGGTATATTTTGATATTTCGTAAGTATAATTATAGCTCTTTGAAGGAGGTTGTAAGGATGCTTGTCATCCATGTTGGCGTTCGTTGATTAAAAATTTGCCCATTTTTACCAAAAAAAAAAAAAAAAAAAAAAAAACGGTCAGCATTAATTTGATTCCATGACTTTGGTGGGGGGTAGAGGTGTTAAGTTATTTCGCCCTCCCTCTGCCCTCTTGCTCCCCTGCGGTGCGGTCGCATTCGACTCCGCCGCTCCCGGACCTGCAACGGTACCGGAAGCAGCAAAAAGCTTTTGAGCTCCATTGTTCCTTCTAATGGACTGCCGTCAACTTCCCCCGCAGTGCGAGGTTGAGGCCCTTCTCAGATTCCCACCCCGCAACAAACAACCTTCTTCCACCACAACCACCCCCCTCTCCTCTCATCCCGCCGTCTTTAGCACCAAAAGTGACCACTTGTCCTCCTTTCCACTTGCAGGCTTCTTCAAATGGCGGCGGGGAATGCGGAGGAGGCTCTATGTTGCCGCTCCGTCTTCCACGTCCATCGGAGTCGGACCCACTGTTCGCCAAAAAGATGGTACCTTTTGATCCCCTCTCGACGTTACATCAATAAAAGAAAGATTAAGACTGTTGAAAGAGAGAGAGAGAGAGTTGATTTTCTTTATTAGTTTTAGTACCCTTCTCGGTACCAAGAGATATGAAGATGGTGGATTTATACGAGCTTGGAATCTCGCATTTGTTTGGAGTGTGTTGGTTTTGGCACCTCTGTTTGTACTTCCTTTTGTATCCACTTATCTAGAACTGTTGGATCAGCAGTGTTTGCTTTAAGTTCCTTGGTTTTGGTGTACCTTCCTGGGAGTATAAAAGAGAGTAACTTTACGCTTTCTCTCGTTTGGACATCAGTAATTTATTTTGGAGTTCGGGAGAAATGCGGAAATTCGGTAAATATATAGGAAGAATCCAAGTTACAAGCGAAAACTTAATTTCCTAGAAATACACAATGAAATGGAAGGAGCTTCATATTAAATTGGAAAATTTGCTAATATTTTGCAGAGTTTGTGAAATTATTTGCGGATTGTCTGTTCTACCTGATGTTTGGATGGATAATATTTATCAAATCTATGCATTTTTCTTTTCTTTTTCTAGGGATTAAATGAATTAGGTTTCACACTAGGTGTGGATATTGCTATATGATTGAGATGTTGAGGGGGTGAAATCTGATTCACATGTGATACGCAGAACTACTGCATGCATTTATTGTGCAATATCGTATTATACATTTTGAGTGCTAAAATCTAGGTTGACTTTGAGAAGGTGCAAGAATGAGAGTGTTTATGCAGCCTATTAACCAGATCTAAATTCTTATATGATTCTTTCATTTCGTTAAAATTTGCATGGCAAGTAGGTTTAATCATTTGTGGGGAAGAATATTAACTATTGAAATTGTGTGACGTCCTCTCTTGTCTTCTCAAGCCATGAAGCTTGACAAGAAAACATGAGATATCTTTATTTGGATAAGATTTGCTTATAAATTTATACTCTTTTTTCAACAATTTTTAATTTTATTTATCTAATAGTGAACCCCTTTTTTCATTCTTTTACTATTCTATTTAAGAATCACTTGCTGACTAATTTATGTTGAGAGCTGAAAATCTCTACTCGTTAATCTCCATGTACTCATTTACCTATCATGGCAGCCATGAGAAATTTTTTTTCAAAAGAAACAGGAGATATTAACCTCTCTATTATGATTATTTTTTACCGATATTCATCCAGTGCCTCGAATTCAAACTTAACAGAGCCAATATTTACTTTCCCACCACATCTTTCATTTGCTTTTTGCAACCACTAGCATGTTGACATAGCCATGGACTCTCTAAGATGAAATATTTTTACATTTTCTTTCCTTGGTTCTATATGCATTTCTCTGCAGTATTTGTTGTCTTCAAGGAATCTTGGACTGGAATTTCAAATACCGGTTTTCTCATCCCTAGAAGCACAAATCAGAATATTGGATAAAATGGTCCAAGTTGCAAGGATACTGCATCTCACAGAGGTAAACTTTCTAAATGAGAAAATAAACTACTATAATGTTCCATAACAAGCTATAAATGTATTTCATGTTAACAAGACATAAATGTAAAAATCATATTTTACCTACTATTTGAATTCAGGCTGATAAGTGATTGTGGATGTGTAAAAACATAGCTGATGTTGCATTCTACACAACTGAAACTGCTAATATTACTGTTTTAGGCAGAGCTTTACTTTGTTGAAGATGGTGAACTTGGAATGTGCACCCCAAGAAATGAGCTGGAATCTCTCAACTCAATTCTCTTCGTGCTAAGCTCGTTGCAATCTGGTTGTAAAGATGGAGAAGAGAAAGGTTTATATGTATTGAAAGAGGCAACTCTTCATTTGATCAGCTCTGTTGGATCCAACGAAATTGATGAAATGAGGAGTGATGAATCTGAAGGCAGATCTGAGGAGTTATTGTTGAAGTGGGGGTTGGATCATAGTCTGATAACGAAACTGAAAATTTCATGTGAGTCACTTTCCTTATCTTCCATGTTCGTTATTTGCTCAAGATGGATTTTATCGCAAGTTCTTTAGCTGAGAATTTGTATAGTTGGTCTCCATTATTCTGGGGTAGCTTTTAAAACTTGTTGGTGAACGAAAATGTCCTTGAGCTACATGAATCATGATTCACAAGGAAGAAAAAGGAGTGGGGAAGAAAGGGATATGGTTTTTTGCTTGAATTCCTGTCTTGGTAAACACAAGAAATCACTTAAAAAGTCATTGTTATGCCCTTCTTTTCAGATGGCCTTTGTATGGATGGGCCTTTTTGAAAGAAAACCCACCTTTGTATAAATGAGTAGATTCTCCATAATCTGAGTTTGATTGGAGCTTTATGCATAAATTGTGCATTGGTTGGAGCAGGGCTTGATCTTAATTCATTGTCTCAGGCTAGTTTTTTGCTTTATATAGCATGCAATTCTGGAGATAACCAGAACATATAACAAGCTCAAACTACTCACATGCCCAAATTATAATGGTGTGCCATTTTGTGTGGAAACCCGCTAAAGATATTTTCTTCACAAAAAAAGCAGTATCTTGGCATAGTTTTGCCAACAAGAGATCCAACAATATTTATTTTTTCTGGAAAATGGCACCGTTTATTATTTGATACCTCAATGTTATTGTATGCCATATTTCATGTGGGTGAGAATTCCCAATAAAATTGCCATTATACCCATTAGGGAGACTAAGTTACCATTATGGCCACCAATGGTTGGGCATTTGAACGTACCAAAAAATTGCTTATAAATTGTTGTCTTTGCTGGGGAAGAAAATGCATGCAATCCACAACACAACCATTAAAGTGTAACAAAAGAAGACTTTTTGTTCACATGTGAATCTAAGTACAAATCATTTGCATCATCTGAATTGTAACATACATTTTTCTTGATTGAAGTAATTCTGTACAATAGAACTCTGATTGAGCATGTATAGTTGGTTTAGTCCCACATTATCTAACTCTGATTGAGCATGTATAGTTAGTTTAGTCCTACATCGTCTATTGCTGGATTATGAAATGTGTGGTAGTCTATAAATAGGCATGCACCCCTCTACTTATTATTTGAGACGATTAATACAGAAACTTGTCCTATTGGGGCCATCTCCCATGGTTTTCACATAAATCAAAGTGTTATTTCTTGTCTACGCTTTGATATTTTGTTGATTTGTTTCTGCTTATCATATTTTTCAACTTGGTATTAGAGTAAGTCAGTTCATGGGTTATCGTTTTCGTTCTTAAGATTATTATGTTTATCTTTCTTGTTCTTGGAAGTTCTATTTTGATCGTCTGAAGAGGAGCATGTAAGAGTTGAAGAAGTACTGCTATGGCTTGTTGGGTTTTGTGAACCCTAACACGCAAAGAGATGCGAAGTTGGCACTACATCGTGTTGAACCAAGGAGCACAGGAGGTTGGAGCGGAGCTTGGAAGGCATTTGAGTGTTCATCGCTCTTGTCTAGTAGAGTGATTACTAGGTTGTTCACCAGAAAAAGTGATGGCATGTCCTTGGCCATCTTGAATGTTTATGACCCTTGTGAAGATGGTTTACGGATGCTTTTCTGGAAGGAGTTGCAGTAGGCTGCGTCATTAGAGGGAATGTTGTGGATGATTTATGGAGATTTTAATGTAACTTTCTATGCAGAGGACAGGCCTGATGATAGGTTTGATGCGGCTTCTACACGGTTCTAACAGGTGTTACAAGAGTTAGATTTGATTGATCTTCCTACTTTGGGATCTCGCTTTACTTGGAGAAATGGTAGGGGTACGAGGTCCTGTATTGACAGATTCCGTTGCAACATTCCTTTCGCTGAATCTTTTTAGAGAGCAGATGTGGTGACTTGTGATAGGCTATTTTCAGATCATACTCCACTTCTTTGGCGTAATAATGAGGAAGGTTACTTCTCAACTTACTTTAAGTTTCATAAATCTTGGTTTAGGGAACCTGGTTTCAAGGAGATGGTCAGAGACAAGTGGTCCACAACCCTATCTTCCACATCGGCTACGCGTACCTTGGCAGCAAAGATTGGGGCGGTAAGGACGGCTATGATGGAGTTTAAACAGGGTCTTAAAGCATTCAGGAGGTGGCTGCATTGGATCGAAAAGAGGAGGGGGTGGCACTTTCAGAGGAGGAAAGCCAGGAGAGAAAGATTCCAGTCGATTGTGTTAGAAGAAGATCATAAATCGAAAATGAACTGGAGGTAGAAGTCAAGACAGTTATGGCTTAAAGAAGGGGATGCTAACACCAGATTCTTTCATTTGTCAGCCTGCACTAGAAGGAAAAACATAATTAATAGCTTGAGAGTTGATGATGTTGTTAGAAAAAGAGAATAGATTTGTTCTGCTTTTAAAAATTATTTTCAGGAGTTTACCAAAAGATAGCTGTGTGGTGATTGGCGGTTGGCAAATCTGTAGCTAGATCAGATTAGTGATGAAGCAAAGGTTGCGCTTGGTAAGGATGTGGATGAAGATGAGGTCATGAGTGCTTTGTACAGTATGAAGGCAGAGAGTTCTCCTGCCCTGGATGGCTTGTAAATTATTTTTTATAAAGAAATGTGGGAGGTGGTTGAGCCTGATATATTGGCCATGGTTAAGGAGTTCTTTGATGGAAATGTAGGTGTTGAAAGGTTTAACAAATTTTATCTTTTTCTCCTACCAAAGAAACAAGATCCGGAAGAGGTGGGAGATTTTAGGTTTTCTGTATTATCAAACTCCATTTACCTTTTGGTTGCTAAAATTTTGTCCAATAGTCTGCGGCAGGTGCTTCCTGTTCAGTCGACATTTATTTAGGGGAGGTCTCTGCATGATTCCTATGTGTTGGCAGAGGAATTTCTAGCTTCTTGGAAGAGGTGTAAATTTAAGGTGTTTGTATGGAAAGTGAACTTCTTGAAGGCCTATGATTCCGTCTCATGGAATTATTTGTGGGACATTCTCAAGAGGAGGGGATTCCCATATCGATAGATTATGACGATGAAAAGATGCGTGACTACCTCATCGTTCTCTGTGTTGGTTAATGGACGGGCAAGTGGTTTTTGGACTCAGCCGCAGAGGGGTGTGCGACAGGGTTGGATGGTAGGCTCAAGTTGGAGAGAATGAAAAGTCTTATTCTCAAATGAAATCCTATACTTTTTTATATAAAGAGAGGTGTTGAAAAAAATTATATTATAAATCCAATAGGATAAGAATAATAGCAAACAACTCCAAAACAGTAATAAAACATAACTAGAGTGCTTTACCAACAATTCCTCTCAAGCTGGAACATATATGTCAATAATGCTCATCTTGGAATAATACTTATCAAACGCGGATCTCGCAAGGGAATATGTCTGCTATCTGATCTTCAGAAGATATAGATGAAGTGTAAATGATTCCACGCTATATCAGGTTTCTAGTGTAGTGGCAATCAACCTTAACATGCTTTGTTTGCTCATAGAACATTGGGTTGTTTGTAATATATGTAGTAACGTGATTATCACACCTCATCTCCATTGGTCCCTCTACTTGAACATGAATATCATGTAGCACTGCTCTGACCCAGACCATCTCTGTAGCTGCCTGAGCCATAGCCTTGTTTTGTAACTCTGCACTAGATTTGGATACCACCTGCTGCTTCTGACTTCTCTAAGTCACTAAGTCGCCTGTCACATAAGTGTAGAATCCAGTTGTCGACTTCTTGTCTGTCATGCACCCTGCATTGTCGGCATCAGAGTAGCCAACAACACATAGATGGGCTCTTTTGAAATAAGACACCTCTGCCATGTGCTTTCTTCACAACCTAAGCACCTGTATGGTAGCATCCCAATGCTACCTGGTCGGCTTGTCCATGAACTGGCTGAGCTTCCCAACTGCAAGGGAAAGATCTGGATGAGTACTAGTAAGATATAATAATTTATCAACAAACTGCCTATAATATTTGCTATCTATAGGCGGAGACTTAGCATCGTAGAGATGTCCTTTAGGATCCATGGGTATATTAGCAAATTTGGACCCCATCATTCCTGTTTCCTACAAGATATCAAGGGCATACTTACACTGACTAAGAATAATACTCTCTCTACTACGTGCCACTTCAATCCCAAGAGAATATCTGAGCTCTTCCAGATCCTTCATCACAAAGGCATCAACCAGCTTCTTTTTAACTTCAGCTATCCCAGCAAAGTCATCTCCGGTAAGAATCAGTTCATCTACATAGACAAGGAGTACAACCACTCCTTTTACTCTTCCTGACAAATAAAGAGTGATCAGTAGAAGATTGTATAAGTCTCATGACTTGTACCTCCTTTGAGAGTCTCTAGAACTATGCTCTCGGGCTCTGCTTTAAGCTATAGATGGCTTTCTTCAGTCTGCATACACACTCCCCCTTAGCCTCAAACCCAGGAGGCTGTTGCATATAAACTTCTTCTTGAAGATCTCCATACAAAAATGCGTTCTTCACATCCAACTGATGAAGAGGTCAGTCGTAGTGGGCTGCTACAGACATCAAAATCCCCAGTAGATAGTCGAGCAACATGAGAATGCATCAAAGAAATCTATCTTATACGTTTGGGTAAATCCCTTTGTCACCAGTCTCACCTTGTAGTGAGAAATTGTGTCATCTAGTTGTATTTGACAACATAGATCCATCGACACCTAACTGTTCTGGCATGAGGCAAGGTAGTCGTCCCACGTTCCTCTAAAGCATAGAGCAGCCATCTCATCCTTCATAGCTTGACGTCATTTTGGATCCAGCATGGTCTGCTGATAGGAGGTAGGAACGTGCGTTGCAGAGAGAGCAGTTGTGAAAGTAGTGTTGGTAGGGCACGTATTAGAGTTATTGGAGTCATTTGTCATGTTTCTTGTCTTGTTGGACTCATGATGTAATTTGCCCAACACCTATCCCTATATAAAGAGGTGTAGGGTTTCGTTTGAGAATAAGACAAATCATTTTCTCCGACTTGGTATCAGAGTGGCGATCTTAGATCGGCGATCTGGTATCCTACCCCTCATGAGCCTCCGTACCCTTCCACTAAAACCTTAACTCCCGTTTCACATTAGCAGGAGCAGCTGCTGGCCAGCCTTCAGCCGTTGCCGGCCCTAGGAGGCTGCTGCAGCGGTCGCAGCGACTGCTGGCACCTTAGCAAGGCCCGCTACTCCAGCGCTGTTGAAAGTGGAAAACTATGCGATTGAAGTTTGTTTCGAAAAATCCGTCGTTGTAGTTCGATTTGCAAAGAAATCCGTCAACAAATAAATTTATATTGAAATTCTAAGAATTCCGGGTCAAACACAGGGAGGCTACGTCGATCTAAAATCCGCGATTTATATTTTTTTGTGTTTTTGTTTGAAAACGAAATAATTACAATAGAATTGATATAAACAATAAGAGAGAGAAAACAATCACTTGATATAATCAGAATGTTTTTACAACTATAAAGTGGGAAATGATTACAACTAGAAAGTAGAAAATTCTATTCTAGAAAGCTATTGAAAAGAAGGGATAGAGATGTTATCCTCCTTGACGAATGCTTGGAGGACGAGTCGGACGGAGCAATGCTTGGAAGACGGAGGACGGAGTGGGAAGGAGGACGAAGCGGGAACGAGGCAGTACGTCGTTGTCGTCACGGGATTCACTTCTGGAACAAGGGAGAGAAAATTGGATTTAGCTCTAGAATAGCATCCCAGGTGTGGGACAAGCTTCTCTTGAGCCTTTGGAGAGAAAGAGAAGTGAAGGAAGGGATGAAGTGGAGGTCAGGTCTCCTTTTATAGTTGTAGGAATTGAGGGCTGGTGTAGACTCGGATAGGTGTGTTAATATTGTGATTTTATCGTTATAATGAGTATCGTGGTTAACCTAAATCGAGCCAAACCATCTCTTTACAAAAATCTTTTTTACCTGGCTTACTTGATTTTATCTTAGTCACTTTTAGGCCCAGGGTCGAACTCAGGGAAGTGGGATTAGAAGAAGTTTTTACGTCTTTCCTACAACGAATCTCTTCAGTTCGTTTATTGTGTTTTTCTGTTTAAGATTTTTTTCTGATAATTCTTGTCCTTGAGGCACACCCTCAAAATCAGGTTCTTGGCTTTGAGCCAAATTAGGGTTCCAAAATTGATCTTGCTATTCGCAAGACTGAGTACCTGCAAGTCAAGGATTATTTTTTCTCTTTTATATATATTTTTATCTTTTTTACTGGCATGAAAGAGAAACAGAAATAAAGTAAATATAGTATATATATATGTATATATTATATATGTATAAAGGGGTGGGGGTGGGGGTGGAGGTGGAGATGGCGTGTAGCATGGTGTCGAGTCGGTCGTCGTCTAGAAAGACGTAACCAACAGGACGGAGTGTCTCGTGGAGTGTAAGGTGGATGGGTGGAAGATTAGTGTGACCACGCTTTCTGTACGCGTGTATCGAGGAATATCAGCAACTGGTGCAGATATTCCCGCGATACCATGTATGGTAAGTGATATGAAAAAAAAAAAAAATAATATATATATATATATATATATATATATATATATGGTTATAAATATATAGGTACATATGTAGTTATATATATATATATATGTATAGATAGATATATGTATAGATGTATATATATATATATGTATATGTATGTATATGTAACTATATATATATATATGTATGTATGTATCTATACTTATACTTAATTATATAAGTATATATATAGATGTATATATATATATATATATATTTAATAATACTTAGTTATATAGGTACTACTATATATATATATAAATATATATATGTATGTATAAATATATATAAGTATATATTAGTGTATAGGTGTGTGTGAGAGAGTGTGAGTGTGTGTGTAGGTGTTTGTAGAGAGAGAGTGCTGTGTGAGAGAGAGAGAGAGCGTCTGATGTGAAGAAAAGGTGCTTTTAAGTCATTTGCAGCAGTGGGGCGACGTTTGATGATCCACGCATGCGCGTAGGCGCGTAGGCACGCAGAGAGGTGCGCGTATGCAGGGGAGTGGGTGCGGAGGAAGGAACGCAGCGCATCGCGCTGCGTGAAGAGTGGGTGCTGAAGCGGGCGGGTGCAGGCTAAGGGAGACGCGGACGCAGACGGTGAAGCGGGTGGGTGTTGGCAGACGCGGGCGCACGCAGACGCGCAGGCGGGTGCTGGAGCGGGCGCGGGCTAGCAGCGGTTGCGGCGCGTTGGGTGACCGGTTAAGTGAGAAACTTACTGGTCACCGCACTGTAGCCATAGTGTTCCGCTGAAACGCGTGAACAGTCTCTACAGTGCCGGGGCGAGCCGCGCGACCGGGCGTGCCGGGTTTCGTGAGTGCGGGGAGCCGATGCGCGAGCTGGTGCACGCGTGGAAGGGGTGCGCCGGCTGGTGGCTTGCGCAGAGAAGTGGGTGTACGCGAAGAAGCGGGAGGTGAGGGTAGCTTGTAGGCGCGCGCGGTGGCCTGTGCTGTTGCTGCCGCCTTGTTGCGGAGCTTTGAGCTTCAAAGCTTGAAAGTCCTGTGGTAATGGCAGAAATGCTTCAAACAAAGAAACAGGGAAAGAACCACCACGCCCACCGACTCTTTGATGAGCTGGGTGGTGGTGGACTCACGGTGGTGGTTGTGCACCACAGTGAGGTATTCCTGCCCGCAGAGTGGCTCCTCAGAGGAGGGGCTGCGTATGGAGGGAGAGGGGAGGAGGCGGCCTGGAGAAGAAGAGCTGCTGTGTTGGGTTTTCTCTGTGTGGTGGACTAGGCTCTCGTGCAAAGAAGCCATGCCTGTTTTATAGAGGAAGGCATGCACAGCCATGCCTTGGCTGTGCATGGCTGTGCATGGCCGGCAGGGAGTGGCTTGCATGCGGCTGGTAGGGAGAGCTGTTGCAGAGCATGGCGCGAGGAAGAAGAGGCCATGTCTTGCAGCCGCGGGAAGAATTCAAAGTCAAATAGAAATAAAAAATAAAGATGGAGATTTTGCAAGGCAACACTTGAAGAATACGTGAATTGTGAGGTCATTTATTTCACTCTCCTCCCCTCTCAATTAAATGCATGCATGCGTGTATTTTTACAAATGCGACTATGGATACCTAATATGCACTGGTAATGCTAGGAAATAGCACAAGACGACACAATTGCAGGTGTATTTTTACGGTGTAATCATACCCCCATGCCTATCTTTTGCTAGTCCCTAGCAAAATATTTTTGTAATGTATTTAGAAATGATCTTTGAGCTGAAGATTTTCTTCTGAGGCGACATAGGTGTGTTTATTGTTGGATATTGTGAGAACCAATTGCAGAGAAGACTACCAGTACTTTGAGTCTTACATGACATAGATCATCTCTCGACTAACTGAGACTCTTGATATTTAAACCTTAAGTACGATTTCCAGGACCTAGGAGGTTTTTGCCGTACTCGAGAGCTCAAGAGGTTATGGCTGGTGCTTAGTAAAGGATCAAGATTGACCAGATGAACATTAAAACTCTAGCTCAGGGTTTCACGAATTTTTAAGTACAGGTTGGTCCCAGTTTCAGCTCGTGTCTTTGGATTGACCCTTAAAAAGATGACGGAAAACTCAACTCCCATTTTATGACTTTTGTGGCTCAAAGAGAACAGGGTATTTGTAACCTGCCTTGAAGAACTTTTGTAGGGCGATTTTACAGACATTTGTGAGATATACTGACTTATTTGTACCCTTTTTCTTTTTTTGAAACACGTGTCTGTATATCTCTTACAACATTATTTGGAGGAGCACACTTTTCTTTTTGGTGGGAGAGTTCCTTTTTGGTGGAAAGAGTCTCCTAAACACAAGACTAAAACTTGGTATAAAAAGTCTACCTGCGTGCACAGGTAAGGACTCCACCTTCCCTAATGAACACTAGGGTTGGGTCTTATGTTCACCTGGTCTTTCTTAATATGTGTAGTGTGAACCAAGATTACTTAGGCTCTCAAGTAGAAGTAAACCAACGGATCCTGTACTGGTGTCTCAGGTACAAGAATACGTCCTTAGTTAGGAGAGATTTCAATCTATCTTGTCAATGCTCAAGTGAATTAAGCCAAGCCTGAGCGAATCAAGCTTCTGTGGTTTGGAAAGTCTTCAAAATAGTGGTTGAATATCCATACACTTATTGCATTTTTGTTTCAGCTTTCAGATCATTACTAAACACCATTTTTTTTTTGTATATAGAGAAACTGCATGATATCCTAAAATACCTAGATCCTATGGATGCCTATCCACCCCCCCATGCCAAATGATGCTATGTCCTCATATGCATGCAGGGTAGGGTAGAGGAAGGACGAAAGATCGGGTAACGAGAGCTGAGGTGCAGGGTATACAGCAGGGTGGTAGGGTGGGTGGATGATGGGTGGTGAAGTGAAAAGTGAAGTGATCGTGACAGTGAAGTGAAAAGTGATGGTGGATGGTGAGTGTTGTTGGGGTGCCTCCTAACGAGCGCTGAATTTAACGTCTCCAGCTGTACTCAGAATGATGCACAAAAATTAGTTACCCTTTAGCAGGGCAACAGTTTCACCAACGGGGGTAGGTTCATGAGTAAGATAGGGTTTCGAACGCTGCCCATTGATCGTAAATTTATGCCCAGAGAAATGGCCTCCTCAGGCCTGATCGTGGCAGAAGGATAGCACACTGGGGAATTCGCTGTCAGGAATACAGCGACGGATGATTTGATCAGCACCTATCCGAAAAAGAAGTGGATTATCCCAGAAATAATACCTTGCTTCTACCATAAGACGCTCGCGCTGGTTTTTAGGCCAGCCACGTGGAAGGGATCCAGAAGCTAGGTAATTGGTAATGTCGGCATACCAAGGTCCACTTGCCACATTAATTGCCAATAAGTGCTCATCAGGAAAAAAATCATTGATTGGCAGAGTAAGTCCAATATGGTCAGGGTCCAGTCTGGAAAGATGATCAGCCACAACATTATGGGCTCTGGCCTTATCGCGGATCTCAATGTCAAATTCTTGGAGCAGAAGGATCTAACGAATCAGTCTAGGCTTGGTATCCTTATGCATGAGATGGCGAATGGCCGCGTGATCAGTGAAAATAATGTGTGAGCCCAGAAGGTAAGAGCGGAATTTCTTCAGCCCAAAGACGACCGCTAGTAGTTCTTTCTTAGTGGTAGTATAATTACGTTAGGCCTCGTCCAATGTCTTACTGGCGTAGTACAACACGAAGGGGTGTCTATCGCGTCTTTGTCCCAGGATGGCTCCGACTGCAAGGTCGGAAGCGTCACACATGAGTTCAAAGTCGAGGGACCAATCAAGTGGCTGGAGAATAGGGGCCTTGGTGACAGCATTACGCAATTGCATGAATGCTCGATTGCAGTCGGAGCCCATATCGAAGGGTACGTCGGTTAATAGGAGATAAGTTAAAGGTCGTGAAATCTTGGAGAAATCTTTGATAAATCTCCTATAGAAACTGACTTGTCCCAGGAAGGAGCGGATTTGTTTGACAGAGCCATGCACAGGTAAATCAGCAATTACATCAAGCTTAGCTCTGTCAACCTCGATACCCCTATCGGAGATGATATGCCCGAGAACAATTCCCTCATACACCATAAAATGACTTTTTTTCCAGGAAAGCACGAGGTTTACATCAATACATCTCCTAAGGATACGGGTCAGGTTAGCAAGACATTCATCGAAAGATGGTCCAAAGACCGAGAAGTCATCCATGAAGACCTCGAGAAAGTCACCCACCATGTCATGGAATATCGCCAGCATACATCTCTGGAAAGTTGCTAGCGCGTTGCAAAGTCCGAACGACATCCTTCTAAATGCAAAAGTGCCGAAGGGGCAGGTAAAAGTGGTTTTCTCTTGGTCCCGGGGGTCAATTGCTACCTGGTTATATCCTAAGAATCCATACAGGAAACAGAAAAATTTATCTCACTAACCGCTTCAGGATTTGGTCAATGAAAGGTAGCGGAAAGTAATCATTTTTAGTTGCAGCATTGAGTTTTTTATAATCTACACACTTTCCAAGATGTAGGAGTGCGTGTAGGGATGGATTCGCCCCTGTCATTGACACGGATGGTGAGTCCCGCCTTTTTGGGCACAACGTGAATCGGACTCACCCAGGGGCTATCGCTGATCGGGTAGATTATACCCGCATCCAGCCACTTAATGATTTCCTTCTTAACGACCTCCCGCATGTTAGGGTTGAGACGTCACTGCATCTCGCGAGAAGGTCGAGCCTCCTTCGTATATATATGGTGAGTGCAGTAGGAGGGCTAATGCCAGATAAGTCTGATAAAGATCATCCAATGGCTGCCTTGTGTTCTATGAGGACCTTTGTTAGTTTGCACTCTTGCTCCCTGGTCAATTTTGAACTGATGATCACGGGGAGTGTTTCATTTGGCCTCAGAAAAACATATTTAAGTGTACTAGGCAGCTCTTTCAGCTCGTGAGTGGATGGTGAAAGGTTTGGCATTTGTTGGGACGAGAGTATCCCAGGCGGATTAGAAAACAAGTCAGGAGGAAGAAATTGACCCTCAGATTGGCCAAGAAAAGGGGCTTCTTAGATAGATGGATCCAAGAAGGAATAGCCCCTGTGAGAAGTATGTGGGCTCAAGGTCCCAGTGTGTATTTGCAAATCCACCTGATTTAGCAGGAAAGAAAGGGCAATCCGGTCTTCAAGAGTGTGGATCGGCGGTGAGTAGCCCGGATATGACTCAGATCACGAGGTATGGGAAGCGGAGAAAACCTCGTCAGAACTCTGGTCAGGAGAAGGTACGGGACAAGGGAGGGATGGGGGAACGTCACAATATGTGTTGGTCAGGCAATTATCAATGTTTACAGGTAATCCGCAGCAGTTAGAATAGGTCCCAATTAGTCTGATACACGCGCTGATGGCCATGTCCTCGTCAGACGTGTCATCCTCGATGCAATCGCAATCAAAGTTCTTGGCTGCCTTGAAGATGTTGAGCTTGAGCTTTTTAGATCCAACGGCAATCTCAATACAGCCCGACTCGCAGTCGATATGGGCGTGGGCTGTGGCGAAGAAAGTTTGACAAAGGATGATCGGACAATCAGAAAGTGAGCTAGGAACTTCCATATCTAAAACAAGTCAATAGGAAAATAGATACTGTTGACCCTAACCACCACGTCTTCCACCACACCCTTTGGGATTTTGACAGAACGATCTGCCAACTGTAACGTGACAGGGGTGGGTTTTAGATTTCCGAAGGAAAATTTTTTGAGCATGATGGTTGTATAAAATTGATGGAAGATCCTAAATCAAGTAGGGCACGGTTAAAATTGCAGCCTTGGATGCTACAGGAAATCAGTGGTGTGCCCGGATCTTTCTGCTTCGGTGGTAGATTTGACAGTAAGCACAACTCGCATGAGGCGAGAGAACCACCGGATTCTTAGTTTTCTTTGATTGTCGCCTGGGTGTTGTGTAGTCTTTGAAAAATCGGGCGACAGTAGGTATGTGGTTAATAGCCTCGAGCAGGGGTACCTTGATTTCTACATCCCTGAACAAATTACGCAGGTTATCAAAGGCCTGCGTATCTTTCTTTTTGCCTTTTGTCTCCCTTAGTAGTGCCTTAGGGAATGGAACTGATTCTGGCACCAATTTGGGTGTATCGTCCTCTCGCGAATGCGGTGCGTATCCCGAATGAGAGGGCGACGAAGAAGACGGGCCAGGATTTGGTCGAGGTGGATCGACGGTCTGCTTATCGCTCCTCGTAGTGATCGCATTGGACGATGCGGGTTTAGTGGGATCATATGGCGGAGGGTTCGCAATAGGGACATAAGAGTGCGGTGCTGCAGCGGGATTAGCCTGAAATCTTGGTGAAATGCTCGGAGCTTGCAGAATTTGATTAACCTGCCCCTGAGAAGGTTGTACCTGTGGTTGAGGACCACGGGGTACGAAATTTCGCGGGTTTGGAACAGGTTGGGCGGGAAGAGTGCCCTGAGATTGAGTCGCCATGCGTAGTTGACTGATCTCAGCATTCTGCTGCGCCAATTGGTGCTGAAGAGAGGTCATGTTCTCTTCACGGCGTTTTGACATTTCCGTCATCATTCACATCAATTTATTAAGAGGACTTGATACGTGTTTTGCTTGCGGTACACAAGGGCCTGATGGCGGATTCGCCATAGGATTAGACTGGGCCCTTGGGATGACGGGTATGGACGATCGCATTGATCTGCCCACGGGGTTTTGGCGTTGCGGGTTATTGGACCATACGAAATTTGGATGATTTTGCCACCCTGGGTTATAAGTGGCAGAGAACGGGTTGTTCCCCAGGGCGCAAGCATCTTCTATGCCAGAAGACGCGTTCGCATGTAAATATGCGTCTGAGCACACGGAGGCTTGGTCCTCCGTGTCAAAATACTGACTTGCAAAAGCCAGATCCACATGATTTACCGAATCGCTTGGCGCGACATTCGGTAAGGAAGGTCTTACGGGGTTTCTCGGGATAAGCCTTGTGTTGGAAGAATTGGGATTGTGACGAAGTGGTGAGGTAGGGGTGTTTGCCATAGAACGGGCGAGGTTGGCCAGAAGCTCGTCTAGCTTCTTATGCACGACGGAGACTTCATCCAATTTCTGTGCTATAAGGCTGAGATCTGTGGATGAATGGGAGGCTCCCGTGTTAACTTCGTGGACATTACGGGGCAGGCTGGTACGATTAAAGGCGACAATGGAAGCATTGTTCATTGAGTTTTCGCTCATATTTTCAAACAATTCAAATGGTTCATTCTCGTCTTTATTCATGAAATTTCCTCCACAGGAAGCGTCTGCAATCTGCTTCAAAGTCTCATTTAGCTCATAGTAGAAAATCTGGGCTATATGCCACTTAGGCAGACTGTGGTGCGAACACTTCTTGAGGAGGTCATTATATCTCTCCCATGTCTTATGAAATTGTTCGTCGTTTTGTTGCGTAAATGAAGTGATAGCACGGCGAAGCGCATTGGTTCGCTCGATTGGAAGAACTTATTGAGAAACGCTGTTCGCATCTCTTCCCAAGAGTGGATGGTTCTCCCCAGGGTGCGTAACCACTGCGACGCTTTATCCCGCAATGAAAATGGGAACATTTTCATGAGGACTATTGGTAACCCGATATTTCTAGGTTTAACAGTTTCAACCAATCGGGTTAGGTCTTCCAAGTGGAGAAGAGGATCTTCACTTGCAAGACCATGGAAGTGAAAATTTATTAGGCCAATTATGTTAGGTTTCAGTTCGAAGTCGTCCCCGCCCATGGGGACCCGAATTTGTCCTATGGTCTCTGTAGCAGCGGGATTCTGATAAGAGCTAAGAGACCTAGACTCCTCCCGTTCAGGAGGGTTCTGCATTTCCTCCAATGTTTCCCTAATGGCTTCGATTTGCTCATTATACATTTCCATTTGGGCTTGGAGGTGGGTTATGGGATCTAAGGCTCCACTACCTGGTGGGTTTTGAGGGCGGTTTCCTCCATCGGGATTTGAGAGTGGGCGTGCAGCCATGTTTGTAGAGGAGGAGGATGATTCGGCTCTTTTTCTAAAATTATCAGGTAATTCAAACAATTTAGGGTTTTGTGACCTCCCAAACATGCACTACCGCAGGAAGAATTGGGGGATAAGAAGGGAAAAGAGATGAGAGAAATGACGCCGCAAAGGTACACTTGATGACAAATCAAAACAATCAAGCTCCTAACCTTTACAGTGTGCCCTTAGACCTAAATATCTAAGTTACCTGCTATCACGAACTACGGAACCGAATGCGAGCACTGCGGAACCGCTAGGCCAGATTGAAAGGCTGTTTGCCCCAGTCTTAGACACCCGATAGCACGCGGGAGCCCTCACTAGCACGTAGGCGCTACACGTTGGTAGTTAGACCTCTAATCCTTAATAAGGGTCAAGTTGCTACCAATTTTAGTTAGAGGCTTAGGATCAAGTGCTTTTGGAATGTGAAGGGCATTATTTACGGGTAATGTCCAAGTGATTGATTTTTAGAGTGTGTAAACCAAGCATGCAATGGGGAAATCTCCCCGAATTGAAGTTTTAATTGGTGAATGATTTTTAGAATTCAGCCTTAAGTAGTATGGATTTTAGGATTTCTCTGAATTACCAATTCAACTAACCTTCGGGTTTTGAGAGAATATAAGTTTTCTTCTAAGCCCAACAAACCCTTCTTCAATGTTAATTGGTTAATACATGCTAAAATGCAATGGGCTTCCCTAGATGGAGATTTCTATGTGTGGATGCACGAATCGATTTTAGATTAGTGTGAAAGGGAGCCAAAGCACTTCAATTCAAGTGCTCCCAATCACTAGAATGATTTCCACACAAGGTTCAACCAAAAGAAAATCAAATTGTTGGGGTTGAAGTATTCGGGATCGAATCTTAGGCACGTGAAAAGTCGTGGTGGGGTTGGAATTAACTCAATTCCAAGTCTCCCCACTAAAAAGGTGATCCCGAATTGTAGTTAAATGAGGCAAAGAGGGGTGCAATCAATCTTTTTATTTGCCTCAAAGACTATTTCACACGGCGAAAGATTCAAGAATCAAGATTCTTGGATTTTCTCTATGCGAAGTTTGGCGGGAAATCCAGGGGCGGTGGGAGTGATGACAAACAAGCAAACAAGTGATTTTAAATCCACTTGCCCAAAGAGATCCCAAGAAGTTTTTCTAATTTTTTTTTTATTAAGGTTATAAGTTAACTTAGGTTGCTAAGAAAGAATAACATACTTGTTCAGCCACGTGTGCGAAGCTTCAGTGCGTTGTCGGCGTCTTCACGCTCTCGTTCCCACCTTAGACCTGCTCACGTTTCCGACTTCGTCTGCCTGCCTTTTCCTTACAACAGGTTCACTTACACAGCAATAAACAAAAACACTCGTGAAGAAAGAAGAGAAAAAAAATGAAAGGAATGAAATAGAAACTTATTTGGAGACGCACTTCCCCGACAATGGCGCCAGAAAATATTATGTAGATTCGAATAGGTGTGTTAATATGGTTATTTTATCGTTATGAGTATAGTGGTTAATCTAAATCGAGCTTAACCATCTCTTTACAAAGAATTTTTTTACCTGGCCTACTTGATTTTATCTTAGTCACTTTTCGACCGAGGGTCGAACGCAGAGAAGTGGGATTAGAAGAAGTTTTTACGCCTTTCCTACAACGAATTTCTTCCGTTAGTTTATTGTGTTTTTGGTGTTTTTCTTTTTAAGATTTTTTTTTGATAATTCTTGTCCGTGAGGCACACTTTCAAAATCAGGTTCTTGGCTTTGAGCCAAATTAGGGTTCCAAAATTGGTCTTGCTATTCGCAAGACTGAGTACCTGCAAGTCAAGGATTATCTTTTCTCTTTTATATATATTTTTATCTTTTTTACTGGCATGAAAGAGAAACAGAAATAAAGTAAATATAGTATATATATATGTATATATTATATATGTATAAAGGGGTGGGGGTGGGGGTGGAGGCGGAGATGGCGTGTAGCATGGTGTCGAGTCGGTCGTCGTCTAGAAAGACGCAACCAACAGGACGAAGTGCTGCGTGGAGTGTAAGGTAGATGGGTGGAAGATGAGTGTGAGCACGCTTTCTGTACGCGTGTATCGGGGAATATCAGCAACTGGTGTAGATATTCCCGCGATACCACTTATGGTAAGTGATATGAAGAAAAATATATATAGATAGATATATGTATAGATGTATATATATATATGCATATGTATGTATATGTAACTATATAGATGTATATATATATATATATAGTAATATATGTATATAGATATATGTAGATATATATATAGTTATACCTAGTTATATATATATATATAAATATATATATGTATGTATATATATATAAGTATATATATATTAGTGTATAGGTGTGTGTGAGAGAGTGTGTGTAGGTGTTTGCAGAGAGAGAGAGAGAGAGAGAGAGAGAGTGTGTGTGCTGTGTGAGAGAGAGAGAGAGAAAGAAAGAGCACCTGCTGTGAAGAAAAGGTGCTTTTAAGTCGTCTGCAGCAGTGGAGCGACGTATGATGATCCATGCGTGCGCACAAGCGTGCGGAGAGGCGCGCCCACGAAGGGGAGTGGGCGCGGAGGAAGGAACGCAGCGCGGTGCGCTGCGTAAAGAGCGGGCGGGTGCGGGTGAAGGGAGACGCGGACGCAGACGCTGAAGTGGGCGGGCGTTGGCAGATGCAGGCGCACGCAGATGCGCCGGTAGGCGCTGGAGCGGGTGCGGGGCGGGACGCGGGCTAGCAGTGAGAAACTTACTGGTCACCGCACTGTAGCCATAGTGTTCTGCTGAAACCCGTGAACAGTGGCTACAGTGCTGGGGCGAGCCGTGCGACCGGGCGTGCCCGGTTCCGTGAGTGCGGGGAGCCGATGCGCGAGCTGGCGCGTGCGTGGAAGGGGTACGCCGGCTGGTGGCTTGCGTGGAGAAGCGGGAGGCGAGGGCAGCCTGCAGGCACGCGCGGTGGCCTGCATGCGGGCGCGTGGTGGCCTGCGCTGCTGCTGCTGCCTTGCTGCTGCTGCTGCTGCGTAGCTTTGAGCTTCAAAGCTTGAAGCTCCTGTGGCAATGGCGGAAATGCTTCAAACGAAGAAACGGGGAAAGAACCACCACGCCCACCGGTTCTTTGATGAGCTGGGCGGTGGTGGACTCATGGTGGTGGTTGTGCACCACAGTGAGGTACTACCCTCAGAGTGGCTCCTCAGAGGAGGGGCTGCGTATGGAGCGAGAGGGGAGGAGGCGGCCTAGAGAAGAAGAGCTGCTGTGTTGGGTTTTCTCTGTGTGGTGGACCAGGCTCTTGTGCAAAGAAGCCGTGCCTATTTTATAGAGGAAGAAGGCATGCACAGCCATGCCCTGGCTGTGCATGGCTGGCAGGGAGTGGCTTGCATGAGGCTGGCAGGGAGAGCTATTGCAGAGCATGGCGCGAGGAAGAAGAGGCCATGTCTTGCAGTCGCGGGAAGAATTCAAAGTCAAATAGAAATAAAAAATAAAGATGGAGATTTTGCAAGGCGGCACCTGAAGAATACATGAATTGCGAGACCATTTATTTCACTCTCCTTCCCTCTCAATTAAATGCATGCATGCGTGTATTTTTACAAATGCGACTATGGATACCTAATATGCACTGTAATGCTAGGAAATAGCACAAGACGGCACAATTGCAGGTGTATTTTTGCGGTGCAATCAAGGGCAAATTTATCATTTCAAGCTTAAAACATTAATATCAGGTCTTTAGTGATGGGTCTAATCGTGGCCGACGTGCGCGCGCCGCGCGCACCTCGCCTTCCGCGCTTAAAACGCCCGCACGCGTCATTCAAATCTTAGTCGTCCGATTGCGAGATCGGATAGCTCAGATTTCTCCTCACGCGCCTTCACCGCGTGCCCGCATGTGATCGGGCATGCGCACTGTGCGTCAGATCGAGCGTGCGTGCTATTGGCTGATCCGCACTGCTCGCAGCTGATCGCACGGTCGTGATTACTCGCCTGTGTGCTACGGATGGCAAGTCGAACGCGCGTCGCGCGCTCGCGCAACGCCCCTCGACCGCTGTGCTGCGGCGCTTACTTTGTCGCAGTTTTGATTTTAGGAGCACGTGCTCGTGGCCATTGCATCAAGATCCAACGGCCCAGATCGTTCGCGCCCTTCGCCTTAAGAGAGTGAGCAGCTCATCTAGGTCGTTCCTGGCCGTTGGATCAAGATCCAACAGCTAGGATCGAGTGGTGGAGATGCAGTGACGATTCTTAGGGCCGATTGGGTGGCTGGGATGGCGCCACGTGGCGCCATCTTGGCTGTCCATCTTCTGTGTGTTGTAGATGGTGCCACGGATGTCGAATTAGATCGATTTTCACACCGTTAGGCTGCGATCATCGATCCAAATCCATTCGTGCGGTCGGATTTGCCGTCTGAAGTGCGGATTGGCACCATCTTGGCCCTTGATCTTTAGGCTTCCTCGATCTATATTTGGTGCTACAAATGTCCGATCAGGGTAATCTTGAATTTGTTGAACTCCAATTGTCGCCTTGATTAGATCCGTACGGTTGGATCTTTGATCCGAGGCCTCGATAAAAAATCGCCCTATCCCTGACCATAAAAGGAGAATTACTATATAATCTATCCAACTTGACCTCAATGCATGATTATGCTTGCTATGCAATATTTACAATGTATGATGCTAATATGACACTAAGAATATGCATTAATAGACATTTTTGGATATTTAGATGTATGCACATCACACCCCCATGCCTATCTTTTGTTAGTCCCTAGCAAAAACTACATATTATTTATAAAAGAATTAGGGCTGGATTACTTGGGCACAAGTCATTTTTAACATTAAGAAATTTTTATTTAGGACCTGAACTTTCAAAGACACAATAGCACCTGGGTATCTACCAAAATGCAGACCGCCTCACGCCCTCACCTTATTCAAATAAAGATATCTCTCTTTTTTTTCTTTTCTAATTTTTTTGGATTTTTGAGTTTAGGGTTACAGAGGTTTTCTACGGCCACTCAACCTACCTAAGACTTGATGAGAACCCTAAGTTCTAAGCATCTTTTTGTGAAAGTAATAGACTCGTTGATCGGCAATTAGAATGGACTTCGGATTTCTACGCCCTTAGGTGACCTTAAAAAGAATTATCTAAAGATGTATCTATACGACTGGTAGCTTTCTCCTTACTTTTCTTTTTATGGGGTCAACACAAGGATGAATTCAATGTGTATCTCTCCGGCTTATTCTACTTTTCCGCTTCTTCTTAAGTGTTTTAGGCATTTGACGTACATTTCTTGAGCTGGGTTCTGGACAACCTACTAATGGGTTGTTACCCGCGATAACTTGCCAGCCATACTCGTGTAGTGAAGTGTTGCTTATTTCTTTTGTTTTTTTTTTCTTCTCTTTTTGGACATTTTTTTTTTAAGTTAGATGACTTCCCTGGTTTAAAATTTACTTAAAGGCAGTAAGAAAAGAATGGTCCAGTGGCTGGACTCTAGACAACCTACTTATGGGCTGTTACCCACGATAACTTGCCAGTCATACCACCCTAGAAGGTTCATTAGCTACCCAATTTTCGTTAAAACTGTCGAACGAGTCAGTGACGAATAGTGTGTAGATGCTTTAGACTTAAAGTTCCCTCAAATCAGAGGGTGGGTTGATAAGTTGTGTGTTTTTCACCCAAACTTATTTAATAAAATTAAAATAGAATTTAGGATGGTAAGGACTCGATAAATAAATGCACACTTTAGTGAATACTTGGGCTAATTAAGCCCAAAGGCCTAAAGGGTCTTAGTGTTCAGATCCTACTATAATATTTCCTAAAATTGGAAAGTCCTAATGCCTAAGTATTCTTTCCTAATTTAATTTTTTTTAAAATAAATCAAAAGAAAAAAAAAGGAATCTAAGGAGCTGACAAAATAATTCAGTGATGAATATCCACCCCCTATGCCTATTTAACGCAATGTACTCATTGAGAATAAAAGACATGAAAGGAAGGTAGAATGTAGAAGATATCACTTGAATATGATGCTCGGGTCAGCTCTGAGTTAGATTGTACAACTGTTGAGTTTAATGCCGTCAGCTAGGCGAAGTCCAGCCAAAGAGATCACAACATGATGAGGGCAACCGTGTCTGAGACGGGTTCTGGAATAATACGGTCAATAAAATGCTTTAGATGTTGACCGTTGACTTTGAATGAATTATCCGTCTTTGAGTCAGAAATCTGAATGGCCTCGTTTGGAAAAATCTGATCGATGATGAACGGGCCTTTCCATTTTGACGTAAGTTTGCCGGGAAAGAGCTTAAGTCGAGAATCAAAGAGCCAGACCTTCTAGTTCAGCTCAAAGCTCTTGCGGGATATCAATTGGTCATGAAGAGCTTTGGTTCGAGCCTTATAGATCTTGACATTCTCGTACGTGTCATTTCTAAGCTCCAACTCAGATAGTTGGAGTTTCCTGGTTTTTCTGGCTAAACTTAAATTCATATTGCACTGCTTGATTGCCCAGAATGCCCTATGTTCAATTTCTACGGGTAAATGACACGACTTTCCATACACCAGACGAAAGGTGACATGCCGATAGGTGTTTTGTACGCTGTACGGTAGGCCCAAAGAGCGTCCTTAAGCTTTTGAGTCCAGTCTTTACGATCAGGTCTAACCGTCTTCTGAAGAATATTCTTGATCTCCCGATTGGAGATCTCGTTTGGGGATGGTAAGGTGTGCAGATTCTGTGATTTACCCTGTATTTTGCTAGTAAATTACAAAATTGGGCATTAATAAAGTGAGAATCACCATCGCTGATGATGGCCCTCGAAATCTCGAATCGGTTGAAGATGTTCTTCTTGACGAAATCGATGACCACCTTGTGGTCATTGGTTTTGGTGGAAATGGCTTCGATCCATTTGGACACGTAATCAACGACGAGAATGTACCGATGTCCAAATGAAGGGAGGAAAGGTCCCATAAAATCGATGCCCCAAACATCGAAGATTTCGACGGGAAGAATCAGTTTTTTAGGGGCATCATGTCTCTTTTGGTTATGCTCCCAAGTGCCTGGCATCGGGAACATGACTTCGAGAATTCCTGGGCATCCTTGAATAAAGATGGCCAAAAGAATTCAGATTGCAAAATTTTTGCAGTCATCTTTTTCCTGGAGAAACGTCCACCACACGCAGATGCATGACAGAAGTTGAGTATACTTTTGAATTCACTCTCCGGAACACATCGGCGAATAATCTGATCAAAGCCGTTGCGATACAATTCAGGGTCTTCCCAGAAGTAGCATTTGGTCTCAGATTTGAGTATATCTCGTTGCTTGGTCAAATCCTGAGGGATTTGACCAACGGCCAAATAGTTTACGATGTCTGCAAATCATGGACTTTGGATATCTGAAACTGTGAGGATAGGCTCGTCCGGAAAAGTATCAACAATCGGAATATCTGAACGAGAAGAATCACTCAGAAGTCTCACAAGATGATCTGTTACCATATTCTATGTCCCGGATTTATCCTTGATTTCAAGATCAAATTCTTGAAGTAGAAGAGTCCATCAAATAAGCTAGGGTTTGGCATCCTTTTTGGCCAAGAGATATCTCAAGGCTGAGTGGTTGGTATATATTATGATGTGAGACCTTAAGAGACAATTCCTGAATTTCTCCAAAGCAAATACTAAAGCTAGTAATTCCTTCTCAGTAACAGTGTAATTCCTCTAGGTCTCATCCAGAGTTTTACTAACGTAGTAGATGACAGAGGGCTTCCTGTCAATCTTTTGACCCAAAATAGCCCCGACCGCATAATCAGAAGCGTCAGTCATGATCTCGAATGGGGCTGTCCAAACTGGTGGTTGCAACACCGAAGCACAAGTGACTGCCATTTTAAGAAAATCAAATGCCTTACGGCATGAGTTGTTGAAATCAAATGATGTATCTTTGGCAAGAAGGCTGCTCAGAGGGCGAGCAACCTTAGAAAAGTCCTTGATGAACCTCCTATAGAATCCCACATGACCAAGAAATGATCGAATTTGTTTGACAGATGTGGGAGGAGGAAGTTTAGAGATAGCATCAACGTTAGCTTTGTCAACTTTGATACCCCGTTCAGAGATTACATGACCCAAGACGATGCCTTCTTGTGTCATGAAATGACTTTTCACAGCTAAGGACCAGTCTTGTTTTGATGCATCTTTTAAGAATCATTTTAAGATTAGCCAAACAAGAATCAAACGATTCTCCAAAAATAGAGAAATCGTCCATGAAGACTTCCATAAACTCTCCCACCATGTCAGAGAATATGGCTAGCATGCACCTTTGAAAAGTCGCAGGTGCATTGTATAAGTCGAATGGCATCCTACGGAAAGCAAAGGTTCCGTAGGGGCAGGTGAGTCGTTTTTTCTTGATCCTCGGGATAGATAGGGACTTGATTGTATCCCGAGTAACCGTCAAGGAAGCAGAAGTACTTCTGCCCGACTAGTCTTTCAAGGATTTGATCGATAAAGGGCAAAGGGAAATGATCCTTTTTCGTGGCTGTGTTCAGCTTTCTGTAATCAATACAAACTCTTCAAGAGGAGGCTGAACGAGTTGTGACAGATTCTCCTTTCTCGTTAGTCATAACGGTAATCCTGGCTTTCTTGGGAATAATTTGCACGGGACTTACCCAAGGACTATTAGAGATCGGATAAATGATTCCTGCATCGAGCCACTTGATAATTTTTTTCTTGACCACTTCTCGCATATTGGGGTTTAATCTCCTCTACATTTGGTGAGAAGGGCAGGATCCATCTTCCAAAAATATTCTGTGATTGCAATAAGATCGCTCGATCCCCCTAAGGTCATGAATGGTCCAACCAATTGCCTCCTTGTGCTTATTTAGGATCTCGATCAATTTAATCTCCTACTCCTTAGTTAATTTGGCACTGATGATCACAAGGAGCGTTTTTTGAGGTCCCAAAAACTGATATTTCAAATTCTCAAGCAATGGTTTCAGTTCAAGCTGGGGCAGGTTTTGGATGGAAGGTAAGGATGATGTTGATAAAGAGTCATCAAGCGGAAGAGGTTGAAAGTGAATAAAATCAATAACCTCTTCAGAATATGGCGAGTTTGCCACAGAGGATTGCAGTTCAGATCTATCACAACAGGAGGAACTTTCAATTGCAGAAACCGCCATCTAAGTTTCAATATTCAAACTATCTTCCTCAAGTTCCTCTATAAATCTACAATCCTCGAATTTGTTAATTGCCTTAAAAATATTCAATTTCAATTTATGATCCCCAAAGACGATTTTCATGCTACTGCTTTTACAGTTGATATTGGCCTTTGCGGTAGCTAGGAACGGATGCCTCAGAATGATGGGCGTGTTCCTCAGATTTTCAGGTACATCAATGTCAAAGACAAGGAAATCTACAGGAAAATAGAAATCCTTAACCTTAACAATAACATCTTCAATAACGCCTCGCGGATTTGTGATCGAATGGTTCGCTAATTACAGCGTTACTGAAGTCGATCGAAGTTCATATAATCCGAATTTCTCGTAAAGAGAAGTCAGAATTAGGTTAATAGATATACCTAGATCCAAAAGTGCTTTATCAAAAGTGTAATATCCGATGACACAAGAAATCAAAGGAGCACCTGGATCTCTCTTTTTCTGAGGGAGGTGATGCAGGATAACAGAACTAGCCTGCTCGGAGAGTACCACCTTCCTCGGAACAGATTCTCTTGACTTACGCTTCTGTGTGCATAAATCCTTCAAAAATTTAGCGTAAACCGGTATGTGTTTGATAGCGTCGAGGAGCGGGATATTGATTTCGACATTCTTGAATATATTCAAGAACTCCTCGTTACTATCAACAAGCTTCTTAGGTTTAATCAAGGTCTCAGAAAAAGGAACATGAGTCAGATCTTCGGAATCAGGTTCCTGAAACTTGATTTCTTCTTCGGAGCTCTCCTTTCCTCAGATTCTCCAGGATTTGGTAGATTAGAATATTGCAGTTGTGGATCTTGAGTTTGTTTTCCACTCCTTAAAGTAACTGAATTAGCAGATGCATACGGGTTTGGGTCTTAGGGAGGGGTAGGAAAGATTGAAGGGGCTTCATTAGCCAAAAACCTTTGATTTGAGGAAGAGGCAAAAGAGGAAGGACCCTGCTCAACCACCTGAGCATGTGCGTGTGGGTCCCTTTGATTCTCGTACCCTTGAGCTTGATTGCCCGGATTCTGGATATTAGGTGGGTTGGTTACAGGTTGAGATTGCAGAGATCCGGGTTGACGAGAATTAGCAATGAACCCATTTTGCAAGTTGTCTAGCGAGGTTTTCATTTGCTGCATGAGCTGGAGCATAGATCCTTGCATATTTACCATCTATCGATTCAAATCAGCTTGCCCTACGGGTTGACAGGCATACCAAGATGGCTGATTGACCTGATTCGGGGGCAGTTGAGTGTAAACATGACCTTGACCCATTGGTCTTTGTGGAGCATAATTGATGGGTCAGAATTGGGTCTGCTATCTCGGGTTTTTCCAAGAGAAGTAGGGTAGTTCCTCTAACCCGGATTATAAGCATTGGAGTAAGGGTTGGACCTAACATTTTCCTGTACAGCATAGACATCCTCATAAGGTGAGGATGGAAAGAGAAAGGGAGGGATCAGAGAAACTGTGATTAAAGGCCCCAGTTTGGAACCCGTGGGGTTCCGAATAGTGCTGATTCATAGGTTGAGCTGCATCAAGTTGATTCACGAACTCCCATCCAGAAGGAGCTCGTGACGAATGGAATCTCGAATTCTGGGATTGAGTGGATTGAGAATTGTTCATTGAATTTCCAGTCATTCACTTCATCCTTTTAGTAACTGAGTCCACCTTATTTAGTTTATTGCAAATCAATTCCATATTGAATGAATGAGTCGTGGACTTCATTAACATTCGATCAGGGTTGTTGGGACCGGTTAAAAGTATCCATGGAGGTATGATTGATTGAATTCTCGCTCATCTTCTCAAACAAATTGTGCGCGCTTTTTGCATCTTTGTTGAGGAAATTGCCTCCGTAAGAAGCGTCAACGTGATTTCTGAGTTACTCAGTCAACCCGTGGTAGAAGATCTGCACAAGTTGCTATTTCGGCACCTTGTGGTGTGGACACTTCCGCAATAAGTCCTGGAATCACTCCCAGGCAACATGAAACTGTTCCCTCGGCCGCTGGGTGAAGATAGTAATCGCCCGTTTCAAAGCATTGGTACATCTGACAGGGAAGAATTTCTTCAGGAAAGTCGATTTAAAATCATTCCAAGTTGCAATTGGCCTTCATATAGTCCTGTACCAATGAGCGGCTTTATCCCTAAGAGAGGGGGAATAGCCTCATGATCATTTGCTTCTCATTCACGTTTCATGCCTTGGAGGTTTGGACCAAAGTGGTCAAGTCCTCCAAGTGTTGAAACAGGTCTTTAGAGCCAAGCCCATGAAAATGTTTGATTAGGCTTAACTCTTGGGGCTTGATTTTTACATCACCGGCAGGAATCTGGATGCCGTGACGTTCCCCGTAATTTGAAGGATCATAAAAATCCTTCAAGGGCTGAGCGCCCTGCATTCTTTGGAACTATTCTTGCATTATCTACATTTGTTCCAGTTGCCTTTGAAATACCTCCTGTGGATTCTGAGGTAGAGGCTGTAGATCAGTCATGGGATCAATTTGGCCAAAATCAAATCTATGCCTCCTAGAATACTCTAGTGGTTCTTCTAATCGGGGATTCAATGACCTCTTTCCCAGCATAAACTAGGAAAATGTCAGAAGGATTGGGGATAAGAATCCTGCAGCACAACAAAATAAGTCTGTCCTCAAGTAGGGTAGCCTAAGGATCTACAGACTCTCAGAATCCGCCTTAAGGTTATAAACGATTTACTCTACTTCTGTCTGCTCAATCCAACCAGTTAGGAGGGATTGAGGAGAAGATTCTTCCTTTGGCTTGCGCCTCAGGTTCCTAGTGTATCCCCCAGTTGTGGTCATTTGACGGTACTCCCCTAGCTAGACATCAGATTGATCAGTACAAGCAGGTTAATCGTAAATAATCTCATACTGGACTCCGAAGAGCGAATCAGTCCTTAAGGCCAATGTCTACTTGATTTTATTTAGGCCTGGGATTGTAATGCTTATGGAATGTAGTGGGCCCTTAAAATAGGTTGTGCCCTTAATGATCAATTGAGTATGTATGAGTGCGTGCATAACCAGGGTTTTCAGGTAAGATTATTTGTGATGATTAGATTTTAGGGTTCAAATCTTGCTTAAGTAGCTTTTAGGGTTTAAAATTAGGTTTAATTCAATCAAGTTTGAGGCAAACCAGGTTTTCAAGCACGGGTGAAGATCACTTTCCTTTGAAATAAAAATAAAGTGGAGTGCCTGGTATTAACCTAAATTGAAAACCCTAAGGGAAGCTACTTGGTGAGTTGATTTTAGGTTAAGTGATGCGGCCCAAACAACTCAAACAATTGGCTAAGATTACACCACTGAGTTAGGCACACAAAATGATTAACTTAGATTGATTTCTACTATTTTATATGTTGATTTGTATGTACCGGTTTCACAAATCAGAATCCGGTTGAGTAGAAGAAAATCAATTAGGTTAAGTGCCTTGAATGTGGGTGTATGTAGTGTGTATGTTGAATTACCCCACAAGAAATATCTTTTTGTTGATTTTTTTATATGCGGATGAGATGAATGTGAGTGGAAATCCAAGCAACCAAACTAACCCTAGTATATATGCAAACACCTAGGTTAATTGGAGTTTGAGTAAATGTGGTGAAATGGAATCTATGGAGGGGAAAGAATGTGGAGCACTTACAGTTGTTTTTAACTGCACTTTACTTCGATCAACCGCTTGAAGATCTGTTAAGGTACCTGCAAAACAATAGACGAGAAATAAAGCAAGTAAGAAAACAATAAAGTGCGCAAAATGCGGAAAAAAATTTGAAAATCGTTGCTTCTCGGCAATGGCTCCAAAATGTTGAAAGTGGAAAACTACGCAATCGAAGTTGGTTTCGAAAAGTCCGTCGTAGTTCGATTTGCGAAGAAATACGTCAACAAATAAATTTATACCAAAATTCTAAGAATTCCAGGTCGAACACAGGGAGGCTACGTCGATCTAAAATTCGCGATTTATATTTTTTTATGTTTTTGTTTGAAAACGAAATAATTTTAATGGAATTGATATAAACAATAAGAGAGAGAACAATCACTTGATATAATCTGAATGCTTTTACAACTATAAAATGGGAAATGATTATAACTAGAAAGCAGAAAATTCTATTCTAGAATGCTATTAAAAAGAAGGGAGAGAGATATTATCCTCTTTGATGAATACTTGGAGGACGAGCCGGACGGAGCAATGCCTGAAAGATGGACGGAGTGGGAAGGAGGACGAAGCGGGAACGAGGCGACACGTCGTCGTCGTCGCCGTCGCAGGATCCACTTCTGAAACAGGGGCGAGAAAATTGGATTTAGCTCTAGAATAACATCCCGGGTGTTGTAGATCTTCTGTGTGTTGTAGATGGTGTCACGGATGTCGGATTGGATCGATTTTCACGCCGTTAGGCTGCGATCATCGATCCGAACCCATCCGTGCGGTTGGATTTGTCGTTTGAAGTGTGGATTGGCACCATCTTGGCCCTTGATCTTTAGGCTTCCTCGGTCTCTCTCTGGTGCTACGATTGTTCGATCAGGGCGATCTTGGAGTCATTGAACTTCAATCGTCGCCCTGATCAGATCCGAATGGTTGGATCTTCGATCCGAGACCCCGATAAAAAATCACCCTATCCCTGACCATAAAAGGAGATAATTACTATACAATCTATACAACTTAACCTAAATGCATGATTATGCATGTTATGTAATATTTACAATATATGATGCTAATATAACACTAATAACATGCATTAGTAGACATTTTTGGCTATTTAGATGTATACACATCAAGCGCTAGGCCTAAGGTGAGGAGTAGCACGCCTTCTTCGCCCTAGTGAACCTGCCTCGAGCACTACAAGGTGCCGCCACCCCTCCATCAGGTTTGTAGCGTCGCCTCGAGGCCCTGTGCCGCCGCTCCTTGCGTCGAGGTCCTGCCAACGCCGCTGCTTATTGCGTTGAGGTCCTGTCTGGAGGTCGCAGTGCTGTCTTGAGGTTGTAGCATCGCCCGAAGGTTGGTCTAGCACCTTGAAGCATCGCCTCGGTGCCTCCCCTGACCTCGGGATAGTGTCTCTAGTCGCCGGAGCGCCGCCTCTGACCCTGGCAGCGTCGCCACCTCCGCCGCTCATCACCTGCAGGTCGCATTGGTGGCTCTTAGGGTTGATTGAGCCTGCCCAAGCGCTGTTAGGACACGTCCTAACATCTTAACATGTGCTAAAACCTGACCTACGGGATCTCTGTGATTCTTGAGATGTTTTCTAGGGTTTCTTTACCTTAGATCTCATGTTCAAGATATTACTTCTCTCTTGTTGTGAAGTCGTTAGATCTAAATATTGATTTGAAATCGCACTTGTGACATCTTGTGGCAGTCCTAAGGCACGATGGCCTCCTCAGATTCTTCTGAAGTGTCATTGGTTATCGTTATGGACAACAGAGGTTATAAATCTCCTTTCTTTGTTCCTATTACCAAGTTGAACGAAATCAATTATGCTAGATGGTCTCAGACGTTCTTTATGACCGTTGAGGGGCATGATAAGGAACATCTACTGTTGGAGATGGAGCCACAAGATAAAACAGGGAAGAATGCCACGTGGAAGAAAGATAATTCCATGGTTCGTGCATGGATTTTGAATTCCGTTGAGCCTCAGATCGGTGATGGGATCATGTACTACAAGATCGCTAAGGAGATGTGGGATTCTTTATGTGATACATATTCTCATGAAAAGAATTCCAGCAAAGTATTTGAGATTCATTATTCCCTTGGTCATCTCAAACAGGAGGGTCAGTCTTTGCGGTAGTACTATGCCACCCTAAAGGGGTTTCTTGAGAAATATAATGCCTGTCGACCTGTTTGCACGTGTGCCACTCAGAGGGCACATAGAAAGGAGTATGCTGTCCTTTAGTTTCTTGACAGACTTTGACCTAACTATGAGGCTGCTAGGTCTTAGATCCTTACTTTGGCTGAGCTTCCATCTCTGAAGGAGGTTTATAGCTGCATGAGTAAAGTGGTTGTTGGGCAACATGTGCCAGAAAGTGGACAAACCCTTATACTTGTTGCTACCGCATGAGGAGGATGTGGTGCTTCATCCACCAGGGGGAGAGGGCGTGGTGGTCGCGGTACGAGTGACAAACCTCGCACCATTTGCTCACATTGTGGAAAGATCGGCCATACAGAGGCCTCTTGCTGGATAAAGTATGGCCGACCTCCCATGGCAAACTAGGATGTCGCTTTGGAGGAGGGAAGTGACATGGTGTCTCGTGCAGACTATGACGCTGTGATCTAGCGTCTCTCCCAGTTGACTCAGGAGACTATTACTATTGCAGATACTACTGCCTTAGCTACTTTAGGTATGATTTTCGCTTATAGGTCTGGTAACACTGATAGTACATTGTGGTTGGTGGATTTTGACGCATCTCAACATCTCAGTGGGGATGAGACGTGTTTTGGATAGGTTCATAATGTTCCCTCAGGAAGATCTGTGCAGGTAGCAGATGGCAGGCAGTGTAGGATTCATGGCAGAGGAGATGTTACAGTGACTCCTATTCTGACATTGCCTAATGTTTTTTATGTTCCAGAATTTCCTATTAGTTTTTTGTCTGTTAGTAGAATTACAAAAGACTTGCACTATCATGCAATATTTGATGAGCTAGGCTGTATTTTCTAAGACAAACTCATAAGGACAATTGGTGGAGGACATAAGGAAGGGGGTGTGTATCGTCTGGTTCAGAATTCAGTTGCCGCTACGTGTCAGGGCAAGGTTGCATTTAGTGTTGGTACAGCTCTTCAGTGGCACCAACGTCTTGGGCACCCATCATTGGACAGACTTCGACGTATTATTCCTCATATTTCATCGGCTACAGAAATTCTGTGATGCATGCCAACTGGGAAAGCATCACAGGATCAGTTTTCCTCCTAGTTTATCTCATAGTTCTAATGTTGTATTTGATTTTCTGCATATGGATATATAGGGATCGAGTCGTATCCTGGACAGATTGGGTCATAGATTTTATCTACTTATTGTGGATGATTTTTCTAGGATGTCATGGTTATTTCTTTAGAAAAATAAATATGATGTTGGATTAGTGATTGAAACATTTATCTTACAAGTAAAGACTTGATTTTCTATTGTTGTGAAGATTGTGCAGTCTGATAATGCTTTAGAGTTTTGTACATTTAAGTTGGCAGGCTTTTATAGATCTCTTGGGATTGTTCATCAGACATCCTGTCCACATACGTCGCAACAGAATGGTGTAGTAGAAAGAAAGCACCGTTACATGCTTGGTGTGGCTAGAACATTATTGATCTAGCACAATGTGCCATAGGTGTATTGGGGAGATGCAGTGTTGACTGCATGCTATTTGATCAATAGATTGCCCAACTCAGTCATACAAGAACAAGTTCCATGGCTGGTTCTTTATCCTGAGAAGGATCTATTCACTGTTCTACCTCGTGTGTTTGGCTATGTTGCCTTTGTTCACATTCTTGGATCTGACAGAGACAAGTTGGCCCCAAGAGCAGTGAAATGTGTGTTTCTGGGATACAGTAGCACCCAGAAAGGATACAGATGCTATGACCCACGTGGTAAGAAATATTATGTGATTGCAGATATCACATTTCATGAGCCCATTCCTTATTTCTCTACAGATAGTCATCAGGTGACATTCGAGAGGAATTTGGCTCGTATGTCTGTTCCACCAGTTCCCTTGGAGTAAATCCCTATTACACATCATAAGGATATATCTACTACAGAGATCTTTGTGAGGCAGAGAGCAGAAAATACTCAGGTATATAGGCTACCTGTGACATACAGACAGCATGCATGGCGACAATAACACACCCCTACTACACCTCAGCCACCTGTCTCCTTCCCTTTTTAGGTATGTGTTGATATTGACGTGAGTTATCCTAATGGTACTTGTGCAGGTTCTTTTGATGAGTCTCATACTCCGCTTGTTACTGAGCATAGTGAGGAGGATCTTGATCTTTCAATTGCTATTTGGAAGGCTCTACGCAACTGTGCCCAGTATCATAATGTATAGATAGTCTCCACTGCCAACCTCGGTAGTTCCTTTGCTACTTTCACAGTGGCACTATCTGGAACGTATGTCCCTACCTCCCATTAGCAGGCCATACTGGATCCAAACTGGCGTTAGGCTATGGAGGATGAGATGGCTGCTTTACAGTTTAGAGGGACGTGGGACTTGACTACCTTGCCTCCTCATGCCAGAGCAGTTGGGTGTCTTTGGTTCTTTGCCGTTAAATACAACCCAGACGGGACGATCTCTCACTACAAAGCAAGATTGGTGGCAAAGGGATTTATCTAAACATATGGGATAGATTTCTTTGATACCTTATATTTGGTTGCTCGACTGTCTACTGTTCGGATTTTGATGTCTGTAGCAGCTCACTGTGACTGGCCTCTTCTTCAGTTTGATGTCAAGAACACGTTCTTATATGGAGATCTTCAGGAGGAGGTCTATATGCAACAACCGCCTGGGTTTGAGGCTTAGGGGGAGTGTGTATGCAGATTGAGGAAAGCAATCTATGGCTTGAAGCAGGGTCCAAGAGCATTGTTCCAGAGACTCTCGGAGGAGTACATGTAATGGGACTTGTAAGGTTCTCTGCTGATCACTCTTTATTTGTTAGGAAGAGTAAAAGGGGAGTAGTTGTACTTTTTGTTTATGTGGATGACCTGATCCTCTCTAGAGATGTTGCTGGGATGGCTGAGATGAAAAGGAAGTTGGCTAATGCCTTTGTGATGAAGGATCTGGGTGAGCTCAGATATTTTCTTGGGATTGAAGTGGCACGCAACAAAAAAGGCATTGTTCTTAGTCAGTGGAAGTGTGCTCTTGATATCTTGCAGGAAACATGAATGATGGGGTCCAAACCTGCCAATATACTTATGGATCCCAAAGGACATCTTTATGATACTGAGTCTCCACCTATAGATAGCAGATCACATAGGTAGTTGGTCGGTAAATTGTTGTATCTTACTATTATACGTTCATATTTTTCCCTTGCAGTAGGAAAGCTCAGCAATACATAAACAAATCGACCAGGCAACATTGGGATGCTGCTATACAGGTGCTTAGGTATGTGAATCACCTGGCAGAGGTGTTTTATTTCAGAGGAGCATATCTATGAGTGTTGTTGGCTACTTTGATGCCGACTATGCAGGGTGCATGATAGACAGGAAGTCAACAACTGGATTCTGTATTTATATGGCAGGCAACTTAGTGACATGGAGAAGCAAGAAGCAGCAGGTGGTGATGTGCATACATCTGATTAACCTAAAATGTCTATTAATGCATGTTCTTAATGTCACATTAGTATCATACATCGTAAATAGTGAATAACATACATAATCATATATTTAGATTAAGTTGTATAAATTGTACAGTAATTGTCTCCTTTTTATGGTCAGGGATAGGGTGACTTTTATCGGGGCCTCGGATCGAAGATCCAACCGTACGGATTTGATCAGGGCGACGATTGGAGTTCAACGACTCTAAGATCATCCTAATCGGACATCCATAGCACCAGATAGAGATCGAGGAACCCTAAGGATCAAGGGCCAAGATGCTATTAATCCGCACATCAGACGACAAATCTAACCGCACAGATGGATTCGGATTGACGGTCGCAGCTTAACGACGCGAAAATCAGTTCAATCCGACACCCGTGGCACCGTCTACAATACTCAGAATGTGGATGGCCAAGATGGCGCCACGTGGCGCCATCTCGGCCGCCCAATCGACCCCAAGGGCCCGCAGCTGCCTTTCCTTCTTCACCCATCTGCTCAATCTCGACCATTGGGTGTTAATCCGACTGCAGGCCTGCGCGCACAAAACAAGCTCGTGACACAAAAGCACCCGTAGCACGTTGGTCGAGTGCGCTATCGAAGACACAAGGCGTGTGTTCGAAGCTGCAGGCGCTTTAAATTGGAGAGCAGGCGAGCGAGGAGCGGAGCCGTGCGATGAAAATCGTGCGACGCTGAGCGGCCGATAGCTCCCACGCGTGATTAGACATGCGGTGCTGATGTGAGATCACATGCTGGTGCGCGGCACGAGCGGGGATTGTTTAAGCCATCCGATCTCTTGATTGGACGGCTGTAAGTGCGCGGACGTGCGCGTGCGTTGTGCGATGCGGAGGCGAGGAGGCGCGCGGCGGGCACACACGAAGGCCATGTTCAGGCCTTTAGTGACGGATTTAATGTTTTTCAAATTGTAATGACCAAAATGCCCCCACTTCTTGCAACTATAAAAGGAGACCCCCTTCATACGAATTTCTCATCTATTTTCTTCTCTCTTTCCAAAGCTCAAGAGAAGCTTGTCCCACACCCGGGATGCTCCTAAAGAGATAAAATCAAATTTTCGCCCCCATTTCGAAAGCGGATCCCACGACGACGACGACGTGCTGCCTCGTTCCCGTTCCTTTTGCTTCGATCTCCTTCCCGCTCCGTTCCTCATCTTCCAGGCGTTGTCTCATTTGACGCGTCCTCCAAGCAATCGTCGAGGAGGATAACTTCTCTTTCCATTCTTTTTTCCTGCTTTCTAGTTGTAATAGTTTTCCTGCTTTCTAATGTAATTTCTTGCTTTCTTAGTTGTACAAATATTTTGCAACTTTAAGTGGATGTTTTCTCTCTCTTATTGTTTATGTTGATTCCATTGCATTGTAATTACTCCGCTCTTTAAACAAAAACAAAAAATAATATAATTGCGAATTTTGATCGACGTAGCCTCTCTGAGTTCGACCTGGGATTTCTATTCCGGTATAAATTTTATTTGTTGAACCCGAGTTCTTCGCTATTCAAACTACGACAGGTTTTCAAAAGCAAATCCGATAGCGTAGTTCTCCGACATTTCAACATTTTGGCGTCGATGTCGGGGAGGCAATGATTTTTCGATCTTTTTGCATTTCACGCACTTTACTGTCTTCTAACTTGCTTTCTCTCATGTCTATTGTTTTGCAGAGACCTCTATCTAGGAATCGTCAAGCGGTAGATCAGAGTAAAATGCAATTGAAGACGACTGTAAGTACTCTCCATTCTTCCCCCTTCAATAGATTTCATTTCATCACATTAAATTCAAATTCCAATTAAACTAGGTGTTTGCATAAATCTCAGGATTAATTTGGTTGTTTGAATTTTTACTTACACTCACATTTCACCCTCGCTTATATAAAAAAACAAAAAGATAATTTTGTGGGGCAATTCAACATACACACAACATACACCCCACATTCAAGGCACTTGACTTAATTGATTTTCTTCCACTCAGCCGGATTCTGATCTGTGGAACCGGTACACAATTCAACACATAAAAGAGTAGAAAGCATTCTAGGTTAATCATATTTGTGTGCCTAACTCAGTGGTCCAACTATGACCAATTGTTTGAGTTGTTTGGGTTGCACCACTCAACATAAAATCAACTCATTAAGTAGTTGCCACATAGGTTCAACTCTTAAGGATTTACCAGGCACTCCACATTCTTTAAGCTTCCAAGGAAAACATCTTCACATGTATTTTAAAAACCTGGTGTGCCAACAAAACTTGTTTAAAAATGCCTAAAGTTGAATTCAAAAAGCTACTAAGTAAGATTTGAATCCTAAAATTCACCGCATAAAAAATAATCTTGCTTGAAAATCAGTGGTTGTGCATGCACACACACATCAATTAATTATTAAGGGCACAACCCAGATAAAGGATCCATCACATTCCAAAGCACATTCAAACCTAGCCCTAAATAAAACTGAGTAGACACTGGCCTTAGGATTTGACTCGCTCTTCGGAGCGCAGAACGAGATTACTTTCGATTAGTTTGTTTCTACTGCTCAATCTGATGTCTAGCTAGGGGAGCAGAATCAAACGATCGCGGCTAAGGGATACACTCGGAACCGGAGGCACAAACTGAAGGAAGAGCCTTCTCCCCAGTCCCTCCTTCTAACTGGTTGGATTGAACAGACAAAAGTAGATCAAATCGTTCTTTATCTCAAGACGGGTTCTGGGAGTCTGCAGGTCTTTAGGCTAGCCACTTAAGGACATGTTTGATTGTTTGTATTGCAGGGCGCCTCTCTTCCTCTCGTCTATCATGAATCCTTCCACATTTTATACGCATTCCCGCTCTTTTCCTCTTGTTATGAGTTATCCTTAACATGATGATTATCCCGACTCGTACTGTAACCATCGGTTAGTTGGGACAACTCGGATTGGGGATACAGTTCCGAACCTCTGTGTCTAGGGTCTAACCCTGAACACTATGATTGTGATTTCTATCCTTCTTAGAGCCACATCGATTATAGATCACTGCCCTTTCATGGACAATCTAATACAATCTACAATCATGGATGATACACTGATCCTTACCCATTCCCTGAATACACTGCCTTTAGGTCATCACCATCTTTTGAACAATTCGAAATGACCTATTATCAGGAAGAGTATCACGAATCTCAATTCGTTAACTCCTCTGTACTGATCCCAAACCTGCCCAATCTCGAAACAAGTCATTTGGTTCAGGGTAACCAGGTTCAAGATAAAGTTTTGGCTAACTTGAGGAATACCATGCAATTTTTAGAAGTTCAGCCAATACCTTGCATTGAAGAATTGGAGCACCTGATTGAAATGATTGATGATCTGAATAAGTATTTGTTGGATTGTCTCTAGGATGTTAAGGATAAGAACCCGCGTGAGTTTTTACTTGGGAAGTTAGCGAAATTGAGAATGGTATTTGTGGTTGCTTTAGTTCAATTGTGGGATGATTCCCAGGATGAACTCCTTTCAGGAGAGCCAATGTCAGAACCTGCTCTGGCACCTGTTGGGGGGACACGTGTTACAAGGCTGACCAGGTTGAATTAGAGCAATTAATTAAGGATTATCTGATTTCTTCACCTGAAATTCTTGAGCCGAGGTACGAGGAAACGTATGTTTCCATAGATCAGAAAGTGATGGATGATTTTGGGATGTACATTAATACGAATTTTAATTTCTTTGATTATGATGGTGAAGATTCAATTTGCGAAGTCTCATGTGAGTTTACAGAACATGATTTCTCTGAGGCAATTGGGCCTGCGGAATCGGTTAAATCATTTGATATCCCAATAACTGAGGAAACTGATCTTATTGGGGCTTACATGATGGATCCAGAATCGTATTTTTTGGAGGATTCAATCCAATGCCCTGATTGTCAGTTACACTTTATTGAACTTACTGACAATTCTATTTTTGAGATAACTAGACCCAAGTCAATTTTGATTCAGCCACATCTTTTAGAATTGGAAATTTCAGATGGGGTGATTAATATGCAGGTCCTGGAATTTGACATTCTGAAGGAGGATAAGAGCTGGGAAATTTCGATTTGGGAAGCAAATTTCGGAGGAAGTAGAAGATCGAGTCTAAGGGTTCCAATTAAGCTGAAACCATCAAATCAGGACCTTTACGACATTTGTTCTTAGGTTGTCCAACCCAAGCACACATTTATTAATTATCCTTTTGATATCGAATTCACTGTAACCTGACTTTTTGGTCTTGGGTTGCATCTTCATAAATCGCAGGCCCAACCCTACTTGCATACTGATTTTAGGTTTAGGATAATTTTTATCCAGAACCTTAGATATTTTCGATCATAGGGTATGGGTCTGCATCACAATCTGGCTCACATTTGTGGACTTCTGCTGGTAGGTAAGAGGTTTCATCTTTATTTCTTTTCTTTATATAGTGTACCTAGCTGGAGGCACTAAATGTAGCACTTATACACTTTCTGTTTATCTTGGAGCGGACCCGTCATTTACGCAATTCAGGTGCTTTCTACTATATTCCACTCTGTTTTATCTCTTTTTAATACAATGAGGACATTACATTAGATAGGCATGGGGGGTAGATATTCATCTCTGAATTATTTCATGTTTTATTTTCTTTTATTTATTTACATTAAAAAAATGAATTAGGAAGGAATATTTAGACATTAGGACTTTTCAATTTTAGGAAATATTATATTAGGATCTGAACACAAAGACCCTTCAGGTCTTTGGGTTTAATCAGCTCGGGTATCCACTAAAATGTGGATTTGTTTTTCGAGTCCTCGCCATATTGAATTTTATTGTAATTTTATTAAATAAGTTTGGGTGATAAGTACACAACTTATCAACCCGCCCTATGATTTAAGGAAACTTTAAGTCTAAAGCATCTACACACTATCTTTTCACTGACTTGATCGACGGTTTTAATGGAAATTGGATAGCTAATGAACCTTCTAGAGTGATATGGCTGGCAAGTTATCGTGGATAATAGTCCATAGGTAAGTTGCCTAGAGCCCAGTCACTGGACCATTCTTTTCTTACTGCCTTTAGCTAAATCTTAGATCAGGAAAGTCACTTAAAAAAGAAAAAAAAAGGTCAAAAAGAAAAGAAACAGAAAAAGAAAAAGGAGAAAAGAAGAAAAGGAAAACAAAAGAAATAAGCTATACTTTGCCGCACGAGAATGACTGGCAAGTTGTCGGTGATAACAGCTTATCGACCGGTTGTCCAGAACCCAGCTTAAGAAATGCACTAAGAATTCCAAAACACTTAGGAAGAAGTGGAGAAGTAGAGTAAACTGGGGAGATATACACTGGATTTGCCCTTGTGTTGACCCCATAAAAATAAAAGTAGGGAGAAAGCTACTGGTCGTACAGATACACCTTTAGGCAGAACTCTCTTTTTAAGGTCACCCAATGTTGTCAATGCGAAAGGTGATAGCAAGGCGACACTACTTGAAATCGCTCGAGGCGAGAGGCGACAAAAAGGCGATAGCCCGAGTGAATTGAGGCGATTGTCTTTTATTGGTATAGATATGTCTTATTAACTCAATTTAATAGTACTAATTTTATAAAAACATGTCTAAAACAATGTTGGAGACTTTAAATAGAAGAAAATGATGACAATTGTATTGCCAAAAATTGTTTCACATAATTTCAAATGGTAAAGAAAGAAAAGTTTCTACACAATTAAGGTAGAAAAACATAAAAACCAAAATTGTCATTAAAGTGAACAATTGTCAATTCTCAAATAATAAAAACACATTAGTCATCAGAATCATCTTCAAGATTCAATTCATCATCGTCATCATCACAAGCAACTTCTTGAATATCCTCTTCCTCTTCCTCACTACTGTTCACATATTCTTCCTCTTCAATAACTATTGGAGCTTTTCCTTTTCCCTTAGCTTTCTTAGGACTATTTTTCTTTGTAGTAGTACAAGCCTGAGTACATCGAATAGCCTCTTGGTCATTAATTCCTGATGCAAGCTCAACCATGCCCCAAGTGAGATCATCATCACCAAACACAAGATCATCACCTGCATTTTCCTCATCTTCCTCCATTCTCCCTATTAACCATTCATTTGAATCATCAATTTCCTGGAGGGAAATGGGATCAAGATAATCCCTATCTTCATATTGATCCCTCAAAGCTTCGTTGTACTTAACACATGATCATTCAACTTTTGTTGCGCCAACGGATTCCTTTTCTTTGAGTGAACCTATATAGATTTCCAAAATAAAAGGATTAATATAAAATTACTTGATAAAATTAATGCTATGCATATTGTGAATTGGTTTGTTACTTACATTTTCAAATACACTCCAATTCCTTTCGCATTCCGAGGCACTACAAGTAAGACCTAGCACCTTTAGTGCCAATTTTGTCAAGTTATGTGCAGACCCACCAAAGAGATTCCACCACTCTACTATAAAAAGATAATAAGTTGTATAATATCAATAAGCAATTGGAAATGGAAAGTTACTATAAAAAATTTATACCACTTGACTACCTGGGGCAATGGTCTTCCTTTGTCTAATAGCCATAGGTGTTCCAAAGAGTCCTTATGCATTTCTATAAATGAAAATTTTTCGTGTTATTTTATCTTGCACTCTCATCAGGCTCTAATTTTGCCAAGACATTGTAAAATCCATTCATAACCTCTGAATCAAAATCAAGATTTTGATTTTCATAAGAGAAATCAGGATTGAGAAAAAATCTTGCTGCATGTAGAGGCCTGTGAAGCTGATAATCCCATCTTTTATCAATGATGTTGCAAATAGTTCCAAACTTTTCAGCATTATTGTTGAAAGCCTTCATGACAGCTTAGCTCTATCCATTGCTTCATATATGTATCCCATTGCAGGTCTCTTCTCTGAGTCAACAAGACGAAGCACTCTCACAAGAGGAGACGTAGCCTTCAAAATGTATACAACCTTATTCCAAAATGAAGGCATCATGATGATTGTTGCCACTTTCTTTCCCTTCTCTTCTTTTGCATTTTTAGAAGTGGTCCACTTATCGGAAGTGAACATCTTCCTTAAATTTACCTTTTGTCTATGAATGCTCTATAAAGTGAGGAAAGATGTAGCAAATCTTGTAACTGTAGGTCTCAACAACTCCCTACTTGTGAATTGCCTCATCAAATTTAAAACTGAAGGATGCATGTATATATAACTACTCAGTTGCATTGCATGCTTGAGTGTCTTTTTTACATCCTCTAACTTCCCAAAATCTTCCAACATCAGATCAATGCAGTGTGCAGCACAAGGAGTCCAATAAACTTAATGATGCTTAGCCTCCAGTAATTTACCTATGGAAAAGATAAATGATATTTTTTATATTTTACAATGCTTACAATATTAAAGAAAAGATGTATGCTAAAATAAATAAAGTCTAAAGATTTATTATCAGCAAGAACATAATTCGATGCGTTGTCACTGACGACTTGAATCACATATTCCTCCCCAACGTAACCGATCATGCCACTTATCAGCTCACAAAGCTTCTCCCCTTTCTTTACGTAGCTTGAGGCATCGATGGACTCAAAGAAAACAGTCCCCATAGGAGAATTGACGAGAAAATTTTTAAGCGTTCTGCTTTTCTTATCTGTCCAACCATCTGTCATCAATGTGCATCCATATTTCTTCCAAGCATCATGATGTTTGGTGATGAAATCCTGAGTCTCGTTCACATAATATCTCAATAAAGGAACTTTCATTTCATGGTAAGGAGGCTTTAATCCAGGGCCAAAACGACCAATTGCCTCAATCATTATCTCAAACCAGATATCTTTAACAGCATTGAATGCAATATTGTTACGATACATCCATTTTGCAATGATCCGTACAACTGCATCTCTTCCCTCCTTTTTGAAAACCTCAGAAATTGTAGTTTGTTTGTCAACAATCTCCTTTTTCGTTCTCGAATGACCTCAGAATCAACCTTCGTAAACTTATCTATTGATCCATGAAATTCATTAAAGGAAGTCCACCACTTCCACTTCCACTAGCCCCCTTCATGATTCGAGCCTTCTTTGCATGTGACTGTGTAGGATTTTCTACTATTCTTCTAGTTGTGAATCTATCCATAGGTCATCATAAGACATTCACTTCTATTTCATCTTCATGATCCTCATCATCATTAAGCAGTTCATCGTAAACAAAATCTTTCATGAACTTTTCTTTTCTTCCTTTTTAGATTGTCGATATTCTCTTAACTCCTCTCTCACATGTTGTGGAGCTTTTGGACATATTGCTGTGTTCTTATCACCACCAGTAATATGTCCAATAGCTCTATGAATCCCGCCTTTCACTATCCTACCATAGAAAATACACTTCGTATCATTAGTCTTTTTTGGGTCCTCTAATGTGACATACTTCCAACATGGGTGCTTCCTTCTTGTTTCAGCCATCTACATAATTCAAAACACATGTTAGTTTTATACATATTTACAAACTTACAATGCACATGCAAAGTTGCTAGTTAATATAACAATATACACATGCAAATACATGCAAAGTTGCTAGTTATATACATAGTTACATATAAATATAATATAATAGAATATACTATATATATGATTTATACATATACATAGTTATATGCATATATAATATAACAACATACTTATTACTTATATATATTATACACTAATAGTCTAATAGTTATGTTATATATATATATACTTTGATGCTTATACAACAGTATATACTTATATATACTTATAAGTATATATATCATACTTATATATTATATTATACATACTTATATTAATTATATACTTAACATTATATAACAGTATATATTGTATATAATAATAATATATATACAACATATATATATATATATACTGTATATAATATATAATATGTATATGTATATATATATATATATAACAGTAACACACTCTCACACAGACTCTATATAAGTAACACATTCCATATATATAACACACACACACATAATAGCAGACATGAGACATTGAGACAGCAGCTGCAACGGTGCCATCGTCGAAGGGGCGGAGGTGCGCCACCGTCGAACTCAGACAAGCAGCTGTGCGCCACCGTCGAGACTTAGAGAAGGTTGAGCGAAGGAGATACCTAGCTGATCTAAGTCCACTTGTCATATATGCCAACCGGTGAAGCTCGGGCGACGATGGAGGTCGACAAAGCTCCAGCGGAGGCGATAATGGCGTGAGGCGGTGATGATTGGTTTGGAGATGACACACACGTAAATACTCTCGTATAGAAGGTGAGAGGTCGTCGAGGGTAAGAATGGTAAGTCCATTCCTTCGTTTTTCAAAAAAAAAAAAAGTGATCGCTAGGGTTTAGGCGATGAGGTGGCGAGGTGAGGCGCCGCCTGAGTCAAGGAGGCGTGTCGCCTGATCGAAGCAGCTCGTCTCGGCCTTCATCGAGGCGATGAGCACCTCAGTCGCCTCGCCTCGTCGCTTGAGGCGACCGCCTCAATAGCGCTAAGGTCACCTAGAGGTGTAGAAACCCGAAGTTTGTTTTAATTGCCGATCAACGAGTCTATCACATTCACAATAAGATGCTTAGAACTTAGGATTCTCATCAAATCTTGGGTGGGTTGAATGGCCGTAGAAAGTCACTCTTTAACCCTAAACTCAAAAATCCAAAAAAATTTGAAAGGAAGGAAAAGAGAGAAATTTTTCTTTGAATAAGGCGAGGGCTTGAGGCGGTTTGCATTTTGGCAGATACTCGGGCGCTGTTATGTCTTTGAAAGTTCAGATCTTGAGTAAAAAAATTTCTTAATGTTGAAAATAACTTATGTCTAAGTAATCCAACTTAATTCTTTTATAAATAGCATGTAGTTTTTGCTAAGGATTAGCAAAAGATAGGCATAGGGGTGTGATGTGCATACATTTGATTAACCTAAAATGTCTATTAATGCATGTTCTTAGTGTCACATTAGCATCATACATCGTAAATAGTGCATAACATGCATAATCATGGATTTAGATTAAGTTGTATAAATTGTACAGTAATTGTCTCCTTTTTATGGTCAGAGACAGGGTGACTTTTTATCGAGGCCTCGGATCGAAGATCCAACTATACGGATCTGATCAGGGCAATGATTGGAGTTCAACGACTCCAAGATCGCCCTAATCGGACATCCGTAGCACCAGATAGAGATCGAGGAACCCTAAAGATCAAGGGCCAATATGGTGTTAATCCGCACCTCAGACGACAAATCTAATCGCACGGATGGATTCAGATCAACGATCGCAGCCTAACGACACAAACATTGGTCTGATCTGACACTTATGGCACCGTCTACAATACTCAGAAGATGGGCGGCCAAGATGGTGCCACGTGGTGCCATCTCGGCCGCCCAACCGGCCCCAAGGAACCGCAGCTGCCTTTCCTTCTTCACCCGCCTGCTCGATCTCGACCATTGGATGTTAATCCAACGATTGCAGGCCTGTGTGCACAAAACAAGCACGTGACACAAAAGCGCCTGCAGCACGTTGGTCGAGCGCGCTATCGAAGACGCAAGGCACGCGTTCGAAGCCGCAGGCGCTTCAAATTGGAGAGCGGTGGGCACGCGAGGAGCGGAGCCGTGCGATGAAGATCGTGCGGTGCTGAGCGGCCGATAGCGCCCACGCGCGATCATACGTGCAGCGCTGACGCGAGATCACACGCGGGCGCGTGACACGAGCGGGGATTGTTTAAGCCGTCCGATCTCTTGATCGGACGGCTGTAAGCGCGTGGACGTGCGCGTGTGTTGTGTAACGCGAAGGCGAGGAGGCGCACGGCATGCACACATGAAGACCACATTCAGGCCTTTAGTGACCTATTTATCCGTCACTAAAGGTCCTGAATTAATATTTTTCAAATTGTAATAACCAAAATGCTTCCACTCCTTGGAACTATAAAATGAGGTCCCTTCCATAGGAATTTCTCATCCCTTTTTTTCTCTCCCTTTCCAAAGCTCAAGAGAAGTTTATTCTACACTCGGGATGCTCCTCAAGAGATAAAATCAATTTTTCACCCCTATTCTGGAAGTGGATCCCGCGACGACGACATGCTGCCTCGTTCCCGTTCCTCTTGCTTCGATCTCCTTCCCGCTCTGTTCCTCGTTTTCTAGGCATTGTCTCGTCAGGCTCGTCCTCCAAGCAATCGTCGAAGAGGATAACTTCTCTCTCCCATTCTTTTTTCCTGCTTTTTAGAGTAGAATTTTCCTGCTTTCTAGTTATAATAGTTTTCCTATTTTCTAGTGTAATTTCTCGCTTTCTTAGTTGTACAAACATTTTGCAACTTCAAGTGGATGTTTTCTCTCTTTTATTGGTTATGTTGATTCCATTGCATTGTAATTACTCCGCTCTTTAAATAAAAACACAAAAAAATATAATTGCAAATTTTGATCGATGTAGCCTCCTTAAGTTCGACCCGGGATTTTTATTCCGGTATAAATTTTATTTATTGAACCCGAGTTCTTCGCTATTCAAAATATAACGACAGGTTTTCAAAGCCAAATCCGATAGTGTAGTCCTCTAATGTTTCAACAGGTGGTATCTAGGTCCAGCGCAGAATCAGAGTACAGGGCTATGGCTGAGATAGCTACAAAGATGGTTTGGGTCAGATCTGTTCTACATGATCTCCATATTTAGGAAGAGGGACCAATGGAGATGAGATGTGATAATCGTGTTGCTACTTATATTGCCAACAATTCAATGTTTCATAAGCGGACAAAACATGTTGAGGTTGATTGCCACTACACTAGAGACTTGATACAAGGTGGAATTATCTACACTTCATTTGTATCATCTGAAGATCATATTGCAGGCATATTCACGAAGCCACTTGCTAAATGTGCTTTTGATAAGTGGTGTTCCAAGTTGAGCATCATTGATATATATGCTCCAACTTGAGGGGGAGTGTTGGTAGGGCACGTATTAGAGTTATTGGAGTTATTTGTCATGTTTCTTGTTTTGTTGAACTCATGATGTAATTTTTCCAACACCTCTCCCTATATAAAGAGGTGTAGGGTTTCGTTTGAGAATAAGACAAGTCATTTTTTCCGACTAGTAGCAAATGAACTACCAAGATTGGTAGTAGATATTGTCTGTATAGTATGATACTGGGCATAACTCCGTGGAGCCTTCCGAATGGCAATCGAAAGATCAAGATTCTCCTTAATATGGTTAGTAGCAGCAGGAAGAGAAGACTCATCAGAGGGACCTGCACCAGTACCATTAGGACAATTCATGCCATTATGAACCCATATCTAACAATGGGAGAAGACAGGTGGCTGAGGTGGTGGGGGGTTGTGTTCTTCTCGCCATGCATTTTGTCTGTATGTCATAGGCAGCCTATAAACCTGAGTGATCTCAGCCTTCTGCCTCATAGGAGTCTCTGTGGGAGTGATATCCTCGCTATGTGTAATAGGGATTTGTTCCAAGGGAACTGGTGGAACAGGCATAAGAGCCAAGCCTCCCTCAAATGTCACCTGATGACGATCTGTAGAGAAATAAGGAATGTGCTCATGAAATGTGATATCTGTAGTTACATAATGCTTCTTACCACGGGAGTCATAGCATCTGTATCCTTTCTGGGTGTTGCTGTAACCCAAAAAGATACACTTTACTGCTCTTGGAGCCAACTTGTCCTTACCATGTCCCAGAATATGAATAAAGGCAACACAGCCAAACACCCGAGGTGGGACAGTGAATAAATCCTTCTCAGGATAGAGGATTTGCCAAGGAACTTGTTCTTGTATAGCTGAGTTGGGCAACCTGTTGATCAAATAACATGCAGTTAACACTGCATCTCCCCAATACCCCTGTGGCACATTGTGCTGTATCAATAGTGTCATAGCCACATCAAGCACATAACGGTGTTTTCTTTCCACTACATTTTGTTGTGACATATGGGGATAGGATGTTTGGTGAACAATCCTAAGAGATCTATAAAAGGCCTCCAAGTTAGATGTACAGAACTCTAGAACATTATCAGACCGTACAATCTTCACAATAGTAGAAAATTGAGTCTTTATTTGTAAATAAATGTTTTAATCACCGATCTAACATTAGATTCATTTTTCAAAAGAAATAATCATAATATCTTGGAAAAATCATCTACAAGTAAATAAAATCTATGACCCAGTTTATCTGGGTCATGACTCGGTTCCTATACATCCATGTGCAGTAAATCAAAGATAGTAGTAGGATTCTGAGACGAATTAGGAGGAAAACTGGCTCTATGATGTTTTCTCGGCCGGCATACATTACACAAAATCTCCGTAGTTGGTGAAATATGAGGAATGACGCATTGAAGCCTGTCTAGTGAGAGGTGTCCAAGACGACGATGCCATTAAAAAGCTGTACCAGTACTAAATGCAACCTCGCCCTGACACATAGCAATAAATGGAGTCTGGATCAGGCGATACACACCCCGTTCCTCATGTTCACCACCAATCGTCCTTTCGGTGAGTTTGTCCTAAAAAATACAACCCAACTCAGCAAATATTGCACGACAGTGCAAGTCTTTTGTAATTCTACTAACAGACAAAAGACTGATCGGAAATTCTGGAACATAGAGAACATTAGGCTGTGTTAATGCAGGAGTTACTGGCACATCTCCTCTGCCATGAACCCTACATTGCCTGCCATCTACTACCTGCACAGATTTCCCCAAGGGAACATCATGAACCTGTCTAAAACATGTCTCATCCCCATTGAGATGTTGAGATGCGCCTGAATCCACCAACTAGAAGGCACTGTCAGTGTTACCAGATCTGTAAGCAGAAGTCATACCTGAAGTGGCCAAGGCGGCAGTATCAGCAATAGTAGTGGTCTCTTGAGTCAACTGGGAAAGGCACTAGACCATAGCATCATAGTCTGTACGAGACACCATATCGCTCACCTCCTTTGAAGAAATAGCTTGGTTGGCCATGGGAGGTTGACCATGCTTTGTCTAGCAAGAGGCCTATGTATGGCCAAGCTTCCCACAGTGTGAGCAAATGATGCGAGGTCTATCACTCGTACCCCGACCACTATGCCCTCTCCCCTTAGTGGATGGAGCACCACGCCCTCCACATGCAGCAGCAACAAGCACAGGTGTTTGTCCAATCTCTGACATGGATGGCTTAACAACCATCCTGTTCACACGGTTATAAGCCTCCTCTAGAGATAGAAGGTTAGCCTGAGTAAGGATCTGGGACCTAGCAGCCTCATAGTCTGGTCCAAGTCTGTCAAGAAACTGTAGGACAACATACTCTTTCCTATGTGCCCTCTGAGTGGTGCAAGTGCAGATAGGTCGACAGGCATTGTATTTCTCAAGGAACCTTTTTAGAGTGGCATAGTACTGCGAAAGTGACTGACCCTCCTGTTTGAGACTACTAATAACATGGTGAATCTCAAACACCTTGTTAGAATTCTTCTCATGAGAATGTGTCATGTAGAGAATTCCACATCTCCTTAGTGGTCTTGTAGTACATATTTCCATTACCAATCTGAGGCTCAATAGAATTCATGATCCAATCATGGATCATTGAATTATCTTTCTTCTATGTGGTATTCTTCCCTGATTTATCTTGTGACTCAAACTCCAACAATAGATGCTCCTTATCATGCCCCTCAACAGTCATGTGGAACGTCTGAGGCCATTTAGCATAATTGGCCTCGTTCAACTTGGCGATATGGATAAAGAAAGGAGATTTGTAACCTCCATTGTCCGTAGCAGTAACCAACGACACTTCCGAAGAATCTGAGGCCATCGTGCCTTAGGACTGCCATAAGATACCACAGATACGATCTGAAACCAATATTCAGATATGAAAAATCACACAACAGAGAGATGTGATCTCTTGATCATGAGATCTAAGTTCAAAAGATCCTAGAAAACATCCCAAGAGTCACGCACACCCTTTGGATCACTACTTAGCGCATGTTAAGGTATGGGAAATACCCTAACACCTCTTTTATAGGGTGGTGAGCCTCCTTTCCGGCAAGATCATGCCACCAGCCTTATCAGGGCTGTAAGAGGCGACGCGGTCTGTCGGAGAAGCGAAGGCGACGCTGCTGGCGACGAGATCAACCGGTGGCAGCGCTCTGCAGGCCCTCAGTAGGCCCGGAGTGGTGGATGCGGCATTGCTGGCGGTGAGATCTGCTGGTGGCGATGCTCAGCAAGCTCGGAGAGGTGGAGGCGACGCTGTTGGCTACGAGATCTGCTGGTGGCGGCGCTCTGCAGGCCCACAGCTACCTCGCAGAGGTGGAGGCGGCGCCGTTGTGGGCAGTAGTCACTGGCGACGATCGCCAGCGGTTGCTACCACCGCAGCTCTAGTTGGAGAAGCCCGCAGCTGCCTGCTGGAGCTAGTGAGGGAAGGAGGCTCGCCGATTAGGGTTTTGGTGAAAGGTTCGGAGGCTTGTGAGGGGTGGGATACCACAACGCCGGTCTAAAATTGTCGCTCTGATACCAAGTCGGAGAGAATGAAAAGTCTTATTCTCAAATAAAACCCTACACCTCTTTATATAAAAAGAAGTGTTGGAAAAATTACATATAAGTCTAATAGGAAGAACAATAACAAACAAGTCCAAAACAGTAATAAAACGTAACTAGAGTGCTCTACCAATAAGCTCATCATACCTATTTTGCAATATGCCGATGATACAACTTTGTTCATTGAAGGGGGGAGTAGAGAGGCGATTCATGTCTCCTCTCTTGTAATAATTTTTGCTTAAATTTCATCTTTAAAAATTAATTGAATTAAGTCCACTTTGGTCCCCTCTGGCAGGGAAAGTTTGGAGGAAAATGTGATTTCAGATATCCTAGAGACCTCGGTGGTTAGACTCCCTATTTGGTATCTTGGTCTGTCATTAGAGGGGAAGAAACTGACTTTGGCAAATTGGAAACCACTTGTTGAAAGGTTATCAAAGAGATTGTCTTCTTGGAGTGGTAGACTCCTTTCTAAAGGTGGACGTTTGGTCCTGCTCAAATCGGTTCTCTCTTTTATTTCGGTCTTCTTCATGTTAGTGTTTACTCCACCAAAGAAAATTTTGAAGCATATTGATTTGATTAGAAAGAAGTTCTTTTGGAAGGGGTGGATTGTGAGGGGAGATTTACAAAATTGATTCCGTGGGATGACATTTACAAGCCAAAAAAAGAAGGGCATCTCGGAGTTGGTAGGTTGGACCATTTTAATAAAGCCTTGTTATTGAAATTGGTGTGCAAATTATTTTCCATTGAGTAAGGCATGCTTACATCTACTTTGAAAGATTCCTATGGGGAAGACATGGAGTTGAACCAACGAGCTATTTTTGTTAGTGGATCATCAGCGCTCAGGCATTTGTTGCAACCGATCTTGTTAGAATTTCTGGACCATTTCAGGCCGTGTTTGGGCGATGGACCATTTCAGGCCCTGTTTCAAAGGTTATTTCAGCACATTTTGGAGGAGGCGCAGGTGGCAGCTGTGTGGGATAGTGACCACAATGTATGGGATGTTAGATTGCTGGAGGGTCTCTCTGATGCGACATATTCTGAATTTCAGCAGCTGGTGGCCGTTGTGGAGGATTTTTCGCCATCAATAGATCCTGATAGTATGCGATGGAAACATGGAAAGTTCTCAGTTAAGAATGTTTACAAACTATTGCTTTCTAATGGTGCGTAGGTGACCTCCATAGAAGGTGATTCTAATTTGATCTGGGGTTGCAAGATTTCGCTCAAAATCAATGTTTTTCTTTGGTTCTTTAGAAGGAAGAAATTGGTAACTAAAGTTTATTGAGCAAAGTGGTGTCCTTACGGGGATACAGCATGTCCGTTGTGTGGCTAGTCGGAAAAGGACTTTCAGCATTTATTTTTTGAATATAGCTTCTCTAAAGAAGTTTGGGATCAATGTGACATCCATACGGTTGATCATTCAGATTGTGAGGCATTCTGGATGACATTCAGGGACCATCTTCACCTTGATATAACTGGGTGGTGCAAAGCTTTTATTGTTCTTTAGGCTATCTGGTTGCAGAGGAATTGTAAGGTTTTCAATAATGAGCGGATTTGAGTGGAGAATATGGTAAGAGAGACTTGTTATTTTTCTAATTCTTAACTTCAAAATCTGAAAGTATGTTCCCTTTTTAAATTAATATAGTTACAAGATGATTATCAGGCTCGTGTAATCTTTCTTCTTTTTCCTAAAAGGAAAACTATTTCAACCTCCCGGCTGCAATGTAGATCTCCGCCAGGCCTTGGAGAAGTTGCAACTTCTTCAAGTGGTACTCTGACGATGAGCAGACCTCTCAAACGGAAAAAAGGAAATAAGCGCCGTAGGTGACATGTATTACATCAAAGACTAAACACATAAATGGTAATGTAACATCTATGCAAAGATTGAATGAGCTGCTGATGTAGATGAAAGGATTCATAATATGCCTAGTTGTAGTCGTGGTAGTGAAGATATTCTATTAGTAAAGAAACGGAAGTCTACATCAGCTAGAAGTGTGTTCTTCGTTCTTTTCAACTCTCAAATGTGTAGTATTTTTCACTTGAAGTTCATGCTAACTTGCAATGTCAATGTCTACATCTCTACTTAGCAAATAAACCTAGAAGATAACCAATCAAAGCATTACAAAGCCCAAAATCAGACTTGTTGAACTACGACAGGTCTGTTGGGACAGAAACGAATGGCTGGGAATGGAGGGAGGATGAATTTACAGTAAATTCGGCATATAAGAAGCTGCTGGCAGCAAGCGAGCTAGAGAATGTTTGTTTCTTAGAGATTGTTGATTGATTGGAAGGCCACAACACTGAAGGTGAAGGTTTTTGCTTGACTGCCAAGAAGGGAGAAGATATGACCAAAGTCTACTTCAGCAAGATTTCTTTTCTTGCAGACACATCTTGCTCTCTTTGCAACCTTGGAGTTCCAGAAGATTGTGGGCATTTATTTTTCTCATGTCCTTTCGCAAGGGACGTATGGAGAGCAGCTGGGATTAGCTACGTTGATCACTCTTCCTGGACTGCTTTTTAGAATTCCTTTGGTGCTGGAAACTATAAATTGAAGTGGGGATGGGGCTTTTTACTTGCCATCTATTGGTCCGTTTGGTTGATTAGAAATGTGGTGCTTTTTAGAGGGGAGAGAGCTTATGTAGAACAAGGGGGTGCCATCCTGTAAACTTTAAAGGGCGTAATTGATTTCAGAGGATCACTGTTTTTGAGTGAGTCCTCCTTTATATATATATATATAAAACCCAAAATGTTAGTAGTACTAAGAGTAACCACAACACAAATGTTCCAAAGACATGTCCAATGTTTATACAACCACGTCCATACAACCACGTGTACAATGTTCCAAACAGTTTTCAAATAAACCAAAAAAGGCTGCTGTCAGGTATGCAATCCTATCATTGTATTACTATCAACTATGTGCAAATTTCCATGGCTCTGAAAAAGTTCACATGGACCAGAAGTTAGCACGTATATCTCTATTTGTCAACCAAAAAATGCAGCATATTGCCTTAGTTAACTTATATGAGGTACCTAGATATGGGAGCAACTGCAAAAGACTTTCACTGGACCCACCGATCATCAAAATGTCTTAAATAATAATGATTGTAAAGAAGAAAAATACATAAGTCACAATAATTTACATGTTTATTGATTCATAGAGGGTATTAAGTTATTTCCTACCTTAATCGAGTTGCATCTTTGGCCCATCTGGAAGGATTTTCACTTTAAACTTTTTCTTAGGCCTTCCTCGTTTCTTGGAACCTGGGGTTGGTCATCACATTTTTTCTTCTTGTATGTATTGTTGGTAGGCACCCTAGATGACATGCTAGTACATGCAAATTGATTCACTATATTAGGATCAAAGCGAATTATTTATTATTGAAGGTCTTATGTGCTTTTAGATAGACTAGCACTAGGGAAAAAATATTACGGATACCCTTAGAGATAATGAAAAATAGAAAAGACATCATTTAATACTCAACCCCCCTTCGAGCTAGAACATAAATATCTAACATGCTCAGTTTGGTACACAAAAATTCAAGACATTTCTTGGTGAGTACTTTGGTGAAAATATTTGCAGTTTGCTTTTCTATGGTAATGGAGGGTGTCGAGATCTTCCCTTCTAATATAGCATCTCTTATGAGGTATAATCTACTTTAATATGCTCGGTCTTTTCATGAAACACAGGATTGTTGACAATGAAGGTAGTAGCTTTATTATCACAATACATAAGCATAGAACCTGAAATATCAACACCAAAACCCTACATAATAGAGCGCACCCACAACAGCTCCCAGTATGTGCCATTGCTTTATACTTATCCTCTGTAGAACACTGTGGGACCACATTCTGCTTTTTGCTACGCTAGGTAACAAGGTTGCCATCAACATAAACATAGTATCTAGTGGTGGAGCGTCTATCCTCATGTGCTTCAACATAATCTGCATTAGAATATCCCCATATGTCAAGATGTCTATGGCTTTGAATAGATAAGCATTTCCTAAGTGCTTTCTTCAAGTATCTTAAGACTTGGCAAACTCCATCCTAGTGTATCTCTTTTGGAGAGTCAGAGAAAATGATAATTCTTATTCAACTTCAAAACCCTATACCTCTTTATATAGTGGTGAAAGGGAAAATTGCAATATAAGTCCAGGCAAAAATATAAAGTGACAAAACAGTACATAAGAATCAAGAGTGTGTAATAATAATAAGTACTAAGCTAACACTCCCTATCAAGTTAGAGCATAGATATCGAGTATGCTCAACTTGGAACAACAGACATCAAATGTAGAGCGAGGAAGAGGCTTCGTGAATATGTCCCTTGTCTGATCTTCAGAGGCAACTGAGGTGGCAAGTCTCTAGTATAATAGCAATTAACCTCAAAATGTTTTGTATGTTCATGAAACATTGGGTTGTTTGCTCTGCTATATAAGTAGCAGCATGATTATCACACCTCATCTCCATTGGCCTCTCAACCTGGACATGCAAATCCTGTAAGATTGATCTGACTCAGACCATCTTGTAGTAATCTGTGCCATGGCATGATACTCCAAGTTTGCACTCGACCTAGATACGTGTTGCTTTTTACTCCTCTATGTCACAAGATTTCCTGCCACATAAGTATAAAAACTTATAGTTGACTTCCTGTCTGCCATGCAACCGGTATAATCCACATTAGAATAGCCAACTACATTCATTGATTCATCTTTTTTGAACAAGGTACCCATACCTGGTGCTCTCTTCAGGTACTTGAGTACTTGGTTAGTTTATCCATGAACTGACTAAACTTCTCTACTGCAAGAGAAAGGTGAGGATGGCTAATAATAAGATATAACAACTTACCAACCGACTAGCTATAAGACTTACTGTTAATAGGCTGGGACTCAATATCATAGAGATGCCGTTTAGGATCCATCAATATATTTGCAGGCTTTGATTCCAACATCCCTGTCTCATGTAACATATCAAGGGCATACTTGCATTGGCTTAGAACTATGACATCTTTATTTCGTGCCACGTTAATGCCTAGAAAATATCTTAACTCACCTAGGTCCTTCATAACAAAGGAATCAACCAGCTTCTGCTTGATCTCTATTATCTTGGTTGTATCATCTCCAGTAAGAATAAGGTTATCAACATAAACAAGAAGTGCCACAACTCCTTTACTCTTCCTGACAAAGTGCAAGTGATCTGCAGAAGATCTCAAAAGTCCTATAACCTATACCTCCTTTGACATCTTCTTGAGCTATGCATGTGGGCTCTGTTTTAGACCATAGATGGCCTTCTTCAACCTACATACACTCTCCCGGAGTCTCAAAACTCAGAGGTTGTTGCATGTAGACCAAGGATTGATATATCGGCGATATATCGATGATATATCATCGATATATCGATATTACCGGGTCAACACATATCGATATCAGCCTTAGTATCTTTTTCCATATCGCTAATATATCGCCCATATCGCCGATATATCGTCGATATCATGGACTTTTATTGAACTTTAGAACTATACATGCTAGGGTTCTTGCTTCCTTATATATAGTTCATCAAATATGTCAACTTTAGAGCTGTACATCTTCTGTCGACAATTCAGTCATTGCACTTGATTTTACTTATTGAAAAATAGGAAGAAGATTCTAAAACGTCGGTGAGAAATTCATTAGCATCTTCAAACCTTTATAAAAAGATGCATAAAACTAAGCACTTTGGTAATCCATGGGGTCATTAAAAGGGCTATCTTATCATCTTCCTTTGATTAAAGTATATCATCCATGATGGTTCTTTTTTCTTTCCCCCACAACCTAGGGTTGACAGGCTCACTTATTTCAGCATGGTTTATCTAAGTACTTTCGTACTGGTACTTTGTTGATCTCCACTAATCTTGGAAACTGTGCATTATGCTATGATGGGCATAATATATGCTTGTGTTATCTAAACCATGTCTTGTTTCACCAACTGCGTCTTTATTGGTAGGAGATGTGATTTCATGTATTGAACTCATAATGAGAAGAGTAATAGGGTGGTTCACCAAATGTGAGACAAATTAATAAGAAAGAGAAGAGTATTGGAATGGAGAACATGTTGGAATTGATAAGAAAATCAAGCTCTAATTATTTGACCATTTATATTTGTTCATTATATACTCTTGTGTAATCTAAATCGTATCTTCTATCATCAAGTGCATTTTTGGTGATAATATTTCTGATTTCATATCTTGAGATTGTAATGAGAAGAGTAATAGGGTGATTCATGAAATCTGAGGCAGGTCAATGAGAAAAAGAGTATTGGAATAGAGAGCATATTGAAACTGATAAGAAAATCAAGACAACTAAGGCATGATTTCAATTGTCAACAATATGCAACGAAAGTTATTATGAACATTTTTCAATTATTATCATGTTCTGTATACTTTCTTTTCAATATACAACTTTGTCGACATACGACTAGTGCATTTCTATTATGTTTTCATTTAAAATTTATTATTTTCGTCTTCTAGGCATTTTTTTCATGATATATTAGTTATTAAAATGTTAATTTTCATAAAATTTGTAACATTTTAGGACATTTTGAGCCCTTGTGAGCGATTTCCCCAAAATTTATTGATATCAGCAATATATCCTTGATATATCTTTTTTTTGATTTGTCGATATGATATCGATATCGATATTTAAAACCTTGATATAGACTTCCTCCTGAAGATCATCATAAAGAAAGCTATTCTTCGCATCTAACTGATGCAATGGCCAATCATAGTGTGCAGCTACAGAGACAAGAATGTGCATAGTAGGAAGTCTCACCACAAGGGAGAAAGTGCCGAAGAAGTCTACCTTATAGGTTTGGGTGAACCCCTTTGCAATTAATCTTGGTTTGTGGTGCGAGATGGATCCATTTGAGTTATACATCCAGTGCAAATACCAAACGACCTCTTACAACCTTGGCATGTCTGGGTAGATCTACAAGCTCTCATGTCCCACGAGAATGCAAGGCAACCATCTCCTCCTCCATGGCTTGATACCATTTTGGATCGAACATGGCTTGCTGATATGTAGTGGGAATCTGAGTGACAAATAATGCAGCAGTGAACATAGCAAATGACCTCCCCCAATTGGTAGTAGGCACTGCCTCAGCAACCTGGTAGCAAGCACAACTACGAGGTGCCTTCCGAATAGCAATCAGAAGGTTCAGATCCTCCTCAGTCGCATGCACAATATCAGGGAAAACTTCTTCCCCAGAAGGTTGGCCAGAATCACCTGAAGAACCTACACTACCACTAGTAGGACAATTCACGTCAGTATCAACACATACCTGATTGGGGGAGGAGAGAGGTGGTTGAGGTGGTGGAGAGCTGTGTAGTTGGTGCCATTCATGATGCCTGTAAGTAACTGGCAATCTGTAGGCATGAGTAGGCTTTAACTATTGTACTTCTATCCTCCATAGAAGTAGTAGTGTCTTAACCGTGAGTAATAGGAATTCGTTCCAAAGGAACTGGTGCCACTGGCATAGGACTAGGATTCTTCTCAAATGATAACTGCCGACCAGCAGTGGAGAAGTATAGAATTGGCTCATGAAACGTATCAGCACTGACATAGTGCTTCTTGCCTCGTGGGTCATGACTCATAACATCTGCATCCTTTCTGGGTACTACTGTAGTCTAGAAAGACACATTTCACAGCTCTGGGAGCAAGTTTATCCCTGTCTGGTCCCAAAATCTGAACAAAGTCTATATAGCCAATCACCCTAGGTGTTACATGAAACAGTGCCTTGTCTGAATGAAGGACTTGCCGTTAATCAAGTAACATACAATAAGTACTGCATCTCCCCAATATATCTTTGGTACATTGTGGTGAATAAGTAGTTCTCACACATAGCGATGTTTTCTCTCAACTACCTCATTTTGTTGTGACGTATTGGGGCAAGATGTCTGGTGAATAATACCAATAAACCTGTAGAAAGTGGCCAACTTTGCTGTACAAAATTTTAGTGCATTATCAGAACAAACAATCTTTACAGTAGCACAAAATTGGGTCTTTATTTGCATAATAAAAGTTTCAATATCTGATATAACATTAGATTTATTCCGTCACAAAAATAACTATGACATTTTAGAAAAATCATCTACAATAAGTAAATAAAGACGACCTAATCTATCACACTCTACTTGGACCTCGGACATCTATGTGCAACAAATCAAAACAGGAACCAAAGCTGTGGGAAGAACTAGTAGGAAAATTGGTGCGATGATGCTTCCCCAGTTAGCAAGCATCACAGTAAATCTCAGTAGTTGGTGGAATGTGAGGAATGACGCATTGTAGCTTGTCTAGCGAAGGGTGTCCAAGTTAACGATGCCACTGAAGAGCTGTACTAGCATTAAAGGCAACTACGCAGCAACAAATGATGTTTGGATCAGGTGATACACACTCCCTCCTCATGTCTGCCACTAATTGTCTTGCTTATGAGCTTATCTTAAAAGGTACAACCCAACTCATCAAAGATGACACGACAATGTAAATCTTTTGTAATCTTTCTAATTGACAAAAGAATAATAGGAAAGTCATGAACAAATAGAACGCCTGACAATTTTAGTGGAGTAATTGTAACATCTCCTCTGCCATCAACTCTGGAATGCCTACCATTTACCACTTAAACAGTTCTACGAGGAGGAACAAGCTAAATGTGCCTAAAATAGTTCTGATCTTCACTCAAATGATGAGATGCTCTTGAATCTACTAGTCTCATAGTGCCATTAGAAATACCACTACTAGAACTCAAAGCGGAAACTATACCTGAGGAGGCCAAAGTGGTTGTATTTGTGGTAGTTGTAGGCTCCTGTGTTAGCTGGGTGAGATATTGCACCACTGCATCATAGTCAGCACGTGATATAGTGTCGCTCAACTCCTCTGAAGAGACAACTTGATTAGCCATGAGAGGTCTACCATGCTTAGATTAACACGTAGCTTCTAAATGACCAACCTTGCCATAATGAGAGCATATGATTTGAGGTTCGCCAATCTGACCTGACCATGCCCTCTTCCCTTGGTAGATGGAGCACCACATCCACTATGTCCTTCATTAGCTAACAAGGCAGAAGTCTATCCAACATTTAGTGTGGATGACTTCACAACCACTCTACTCATCCGACTGTATGCTTCCTTAAGGGATGGAAGCTCAGAAAGAGTCATAATTTGAGACCTGGCTGCCTCATACTCCGGTCCAAGACCATCAAGAAATTGTAGAACAAACTCTTTCTTGTATGTCCTCTGTGTAACACATGAGCAAATCGGCCTGTATGCATTATATTTCTCTAAGGAGCCCTTTCAGGGTGGCATAATATTAGGATAGTGACTAGCCTTCCTGTTTCAGACTCCCGATCTCATGGTGTATCGTAAAGACTTTACTGGAATTCTTTTCATGGGAATATGTATCATGTAAAGAATCTCACATTGCCTTTGTTGTCTTGTAATACATGATGTTATCTCCAATTCGGGACTCCACTGAGTTCATGATCCATACTTAGACCATGCCATTATCCTTCTTCCACGTGGCGTATTTCTCAATCTTATTCTGTGGCTCTGTCTCCATCAGAATACGCTCCTTATCATGTCCCTCAACCGTTATGAAGAATGTTTGAGACCATTTAGTATAGTTGGGCTTATCTAACTTTGTGATGGGAACAAAAAATGAGGTTTTGTAACTCCCTGCGCCGTGCAGTATCCAATGTCACCTCAGAACTACTAGAAGATGTCATCGTGCTTTGGAAGAGGGAAACATTCCACAAAAGAGATCTGAAAGGTAACTTCAAATCTGAAAATATGTAGATCAGGAAAGTTGTGACCTCTTGGTCATGAGATCTAAGACCTAGAGGTCCTAGAAATCATCCTAAGAGACACAGTAGCCCCTTAGGATCAATTGAGACGCATGCTAGGGCATGGGGAAACCCTTAGCAGCATCCCTAAGGGGTGTTTCTCCCTCTTGTTGGTGAGGACCCCCATTGATCACCACTACTTGTTGGCGGTGGTTGCAGGCAACCCTAGTAGACCATCGGCAATGACTTGCAAGGAGTAGAGGGTGTTTGGCAGCGGTGGCGGTGTGGGCTACTAAGGGCCCCTTGTGGCGGCAGTGGTGAGGGGAACTGACGAGAGAGAGATATGAGGGTTAGGGTGGAATGTGTATGTAGGCCTTGTGGTGGTGGGATATCGGAGCATTGATATAGGATCGTCGCTCTGATACTAAGTCGGAGAAAATGATAATTCTTATTCAACTCCAAAATCCTATACTTTTTTATATAGAGAGAGGTGAAGGGAAAATTGCAACATAAGCTCAGTCAAAAATATAAAATGACAAAATAGTACATAAGAATAAGGAGTGCGTAAATAACAAGTATTAAGCTAAAATGAAGATTGCGTAAACTGGCTTAAATGGTCTACAACAAAGGCAATATTAGGTCTTGTTACAGTCAAGTAGAATAGCTTTCCAACCATAGCATGGTAATTGGTCATATCAGACAAAGGTGGACTATCTGAATCAACCAATGGTAAAAAAGGATCCATAGGATCTGAAGCAGGCTTACAACGAAGCATCCTTGTATCTTAAAGCATGTCAACCGCATGCTTCCTCTTGGACAAAACAAACCCACAATCAACGTGTACTTCAATGCCTATAAATAGCTAATAAGGAAGGCTTGAGACACTGATTTCGATGTCGTTTCGATAAATTTTCAAGTGCGTATTTTACCGGCACGTCGCGTGTTTCTACGTCAGATTTCGACGATTTCGATGCCCTTAAAATAGTTCATTTCGTAAGCATGTCGACTTTTGCCAACAAAAGTGACAAAACTGGTCAAAATGATTGAAATTTTAAGAATAACTATTTAAATAGATAAATATTTTCATTTAAACCATAACCATATCTTATACTTCCTATTTAAATGGATAGCTATTTTTAAAATTAACGACTAAAAGAAGAAAAGTACTAATGCTAATTCAAAAGGGGATATATTGTTGATATTAGGAAATTTTGAAGAAATTACTAAAAATAACTTAAAAAGGGTAAAAATGTTACAATATGAAAAAATACATAGGCTCTAGAAGACCAAAATCATGTTTTGATGAGCCCTCTCACGGTACGGATCATCAATATCTTTCAAGTTGGTGAAATGCGACACATAATTTGTGCAACAGCAACAGCAATGCAGCGCAGCAGCGACCAACAATAGCAATGGCAAGCGGTATGTGTCGTGCGTCCGTGACTTAGCAGTAGGTAACAACGTAAACTGACATATTGTCAGCATGCCGAAGACATCCTTGCATTTCGATAAGTATGTCATGTTGATATAGCACATCGTCAAAAATCCCCGTTTCATCGGCATGTCAGAGGCATGCGGACAACATTTTAATCATTGCTAATAAGTCCTAAATCCTTAGTAACAAGTTGGGAATGGAGAAAGGCTTTGGCCGTTTGTATAGCTCCTTTATCACTTCTTGTCTACAAAATATCATCCACATAGATAATAAGAATAACTGGCCCATTCTCACTATACATAGTAAAAATGGAATGATCGGTAGTGGATCTCTGGAAACCATACTCCTGAACCGCCCTAGTGAACCTTTCAAACTAGGCATGTGGGCTTTGTTTCAACTCATAAATTGCTTTCCTCAGCTTACAAACTTTTTAACACTCCCCTTTAGTAGTAAAGCCTAGAGGTTGCTGCATATACACCTTTTCATGCAAATACCATAGAGAAATGCATTTTTAATGTCAGGCTGGAATACCTTCCATCCACTGTTGATAACCAATGAGAGAAGTATTCTGACTGAGTTCAGGCGTTCCATTGGTGAGAATGTTTCAAATAGTACACCCCAAGGGTCTACGTATACCCTTTGGCTACGAGCCTTGCCTTGTATTGCTTAACGGATCCATCTGAAAGACATTTTAAGGTAAACACCCACCACCCCACAATGGTTGCACCTGGGAGTAGGTTGGCAAGCTCCCAAGTATTGTGCAACTGAAGAGTTGCCATTTCCTTTTCCATAGCCAGTGTGTAGGATGGATCTTGAAAGGTCTCTGTATGGTTTCGCGGTATAGAATGACTGTCCACAGCATAAGATAGATGTTTTCATGGGATAGGCAAATGATCAAGTGACATAAAGTTGGAAATAGAATATTTAGCACAAGATCGCTAGCCGTTTCTGTGAGCAATGGGAATATACCACTGTTTTAGCTCTGGTATCTCAGTAAGAGGTGGGGAGGAGCCTCCAGTAGAGTCTGCAGCATCAGCAGGAGACTGAGCAGGAATGATCGTTAAAGGCTCCTCAGGTTGAGGACCTGTCGTCCTACACTAATAAGTATGAGAATAGACAAAAAGTACATCAGAGGCAGTATCATGGGTTGGCTCAAAGGGCTGTGGTGGCATAGCAAAGGGAACAGGTAAAGGCATACCAATAGTAGGAGAGGAGTTGCCATTAGGAGTAAAGTAGGCAATATCCTCAAAGAATAAACATCAACACTAACATAAAATCGATGTACCTTGAGATCTTAGCACCTGTACCCTTTCTGGATCCTAGCATAGCCCAAGAAAACACACCGAATAGATCGTGGAGCAAGCTTATCCACTTGAAAGCAATGAACAAAGCAGACACATCCAAATATTTTAAGCGATAAGGAAAAAAGCTCATGGTTCGGAAATAGATAGGAATAGGGGCTCTTACCATCTATTACACAGGAACCCTACTTATTAGAAAAGTCGTACTGCATCATACCAATATTGAGAAGGAACATGCATGTGAAACATCAAGGTACGAGCAACATCTGTCTTAATTTGCATTTAGCCACCCTGTTCTGTTGGGATGTATAAACATAAGAAGTCTGATGAATAATCCCGAGAGAGGCAAAGAAGTGAGATAACTCATCATCAACAAACTTACGGCCATTATCGGTTCTAAACATACATATGGTGCGAGAATACCAAGTGTTTATTTCAGCAACAAACTTCTTTATTACATCAGGAGTTTCCGATATTTCTTTTAACATGAAGACTCAAGATACTTTAGTACAATCATCAACCAGAACAAGAAAATATTGAAAATCCCTGATACTCTTGACCTGACATGGGCATCATAAATCATCGTATACCAAAGAAAATGGAGACTTAGATCTTTTATTTGAATTGGGAAAAGACACTATGATACTTGTCAAGCTGGCAAGCTTCACACTGAAAAGAATCAGAATCTATAAATTAGGAAATAAATGACGAAGAGCGAGAATGCTAGGGTGACCTAGGCGAAGGTGCCACTGAAAAGAGGATGTAGCACCAACAATAGTAGCATTATCAAAAGGAATGTGAAGGTAGTAGAGACCATCCTGCTTAAGTCCACTAATATGATTTCTCATCTGGAGGTCCTGCAAATAGAAGAACGAGTCATGAAAAACTGCTTGACATTTCAATGCCTTTGTAATCTGACTAATTGACATAAGATTCAATGCGAATTTAGGGGCATGCATAACATCTAATAATGGTAAATTGGGAGAAAGAGAAATATCACCAAGCCCAATCACTAGTGACAAGGCACCATCTGCTACTCTGACATGCATAGGATTATCAAGGGATCTAAGAGAAGAAAATAATGCATTATCTCCCGTAATACGAGAGGAAGCACTTGAGTCTGCCAACCAATTGGGAGCACGAGCCCTACAAATAGAACTAGTAGTGCCTGTCGGTTGACTAGTGGAAGCCCCAATAGCGGGTAAAGCAGAGTGAGGAGCCACCAGTCTCTTCTACTCCTCTCTAGAAATCAAAACCTGTAAGCTCAACATTATAGAACACCTGATTGGCTTAATGGCCTGGAGGATAGCCATGCTTCTAAACATTGATCAATGGTGTGATTGGTTTTGTGATAGTGCTCACAAAACAATCTTGGACGTTCTCGTCCATGGCTACCTTCTCTGACTCCACATGCTCTCCCCTTGCTACCTGAGTTGCCTCTACCACAACCAAAAGTAACCATGGCAGAAGACTCTGAGAGTCGAACAGGTTTAGTCATCTCTAGACAAGATAGCCTATCATAGATCTGTGCCGAGGTAGGAAGAATCTCTAGCATCATAAAGTGATGCTATGGCCTTATACTTAGGCCTAAGTGCAACAACCATCTAAACAGACCGTATATTCTCACGTTGGTTAGTCATGACAGCCACATTAGAAGTGATAGGTTGAAGTAGATCCTGTTCATCCTAGATATTCTTCATAGATCCATAAAAATTAGCCAGTGACAGTTCCCTTCTTAAAAGTATGCAGATCCTCCAAGACTTGGTATAGGTGTCCAATATTGCTCACATGAGAATGTATCTCATGCAAGACCTCTTACGTCTTCTTTACTAAAGAATATGACATGACCTGGTTTGTAATATTCTCTTTCATGCTATTTAGCATGCATGTTGCAACCTAATCGTTGTCCGCCTCCTAGTCTACAGACTTCACCGCGGGTACCTCCGTAGTCAATATATATCTCTTCCAATATGAACTCATAAATCGAGCAAAAGATGTTAACCATAATATAAAGTGGGTACCATCTAACTTGATTAAGGTACCTTACATACCAGAATGCACGCTCGTGGTAGTCACTCGCCCCACCAGGTCAGCAGTCTCAATCTTCGGGACTTCCATAGAACTCGATTTGTAGGTTCAATCACGAAGAACATGAGAGAAAGATTAGTCCTTCATAGATCTGAAAATCAGATCATCAATCAACAACTTGCAAGAGGGTTAAACCATTAAAAACCTTGCAAAACATAGTTTGTTTTGTTTGTGTTGTCGCTAGCAATGGGTGGCATTGGGGTGAAGCGTTGGTGAGGGATGACGAGGCAAGGCCTACTCCGGTGATAGGTGGCGTTGGACTGCCACTGTCGACCTGAGGAAGCATTAGGGGGCGACACTCACCGGTCTGAGGCAGTGTAGAGCCCCGCTAGGGCAAGGTGGCGGTGGCAGCGATGGTAAATCAGGACCACTGCAGCCTTTGCGTGGCCACCATCGACCCCAGTAGTGCTAGAGAGGCACTACAGGAGTTGGATGGTCACAATGAGGGGGTGTTGTAGTGAGACTTTGTCGGCGGTGGCGGCAGGCAATAGGTGCCGTCGGCGAGCAAAGAGGAGGAGAAGAAAGGGTTTTGGTGGTGTGTTTTGGGGGCTAGAGTTTTGGGTGGTGGTACTAGGCACTGGTCTAGGATCGCTACTCTGATATCATGTTAGGATCAAAGTAAATTATTTATTATTGGAGGCTTTACGTGCCTTTATATAGAGAAGCATTAGGGAAATAATATAACAGATACACCCTTATATAATGAAAAATAGAAAAGACATCATTTAATACTCAACACACTAGTTAGGATTAGTTGTAATTCATGATTAATAGATATTGAAATGAAGATTAGAATGGTACTTATGATTCGCAACAGAAATTATTACTAAAGGGTTCGGATTTCCTCAAAAAATGATTGTTGTATAGATGGGATAGCACGGGTTGAGATACTCTTTGTGGCATAAGGTGAGATCCTCTCGCTATTCATGTTTGATTGGTGCCTTGCACATGCTTTTATGATGATAAAATGCACCGCATCTAGTGCACTTAGCTACTCATCCCCAAGCTTGATCTTGTTCTTTCTGGGTTACCGTGGAGGCCTTTTGTTGAATAGGTGGCCAATGACATACGGAACATTAACTTCCTCCCAAGCATCCTTATTAGGCATAAGTGTACCATCATCTACACTAGGATGGGTGTCATTAACATGAGCATCAAACCCAACAATGGGCTGTGTGGGTGATTGCTTCCCTAAAGTACTTGTCCTTCAACTATTCCTTTTCATTTAGCTTATCAAGGTAGAAAAGTGAATCAACTTCATAATAAATCAACTAATTATATGCTAGTACCATCTATATATGCATTGGACATTTGTAAAAGGCCATTTTTATTTCTTACTTAAGATATCGAAGGGGACATGGTTTAGGATCTTCGTATTCATCTTGAGCATATTCCAACTTCTCGAGGGAACTCCTGAACCAAAAACTTTGTAAAGTCAAACTAGTGTGTTGGGAATAAAGCCAACCACGTGACACTGCCATGTGGCAGCTAACTTGCCACGTGGCATTATCTCAGGGCCTACAGGGGCCAATGGTTCTTGGTCCAAAGGGACCAATTTTGGTGCTTTGTTTAGATGCTATTTTTAGTAAATTTTTTAGGAAAATATGTTGGGATGTGTTTTGATTAGAGATAAGATCTTTTCTTATTAGGGATAAAATCTTTTGTTTTCAATTGTAAGGATATGTTCTCTCTATAAAAAGAAAGTCTTCCCTTGTTTTCTATTTTGAGCAGTACAAATATTTCCAACAACTGAAAGGTTCCTCTCTTCTCTCTTTTCTCTCTCCAACGTTGGCCATCGTCGGCCACCACCAACGCCAGCCACTAGTCTGCCGGTGGTGCTCCTCCACGCCTCCAAGCACCCAACAACTGAAAGGTTCCTCTCTTCTCTCTCTTTTCTCTCTCCAACGTTGGCCATCGTCGGCCACCACCAACGCCAGCCACTAGCCTGCCGGTGGTGCTCCTCTACGCCTCCAAGCACCACGTGTGAATAGTCCCCCACGTGGACTATTTTTCCTACGCACAAGGAGTCTTCACGCTCCACGATTTTGTTAAATCTTAACATGGTATTAGAGCCTTCGGTCTAGGTTCCCTGTGCATGTCGGTATCTTAACCACACGATGGTTCTCGCATCCAAGAAGTCTTCCTCGACAAATCTGGCGCCTTAAGGAAGACTAGAAGAAGATGACGGAATCAGCCACGACGGTCGGAGACGCCACGCTCAGTCTTGGAGAAAGCAAGGTGGTTGGCTCCAGGATAACCATCAAGCTAAGTAGCGCTTCCAACTACGTCTTGTGGGCTCGTGCCTTCAAGATTTTCGTTGGAGGTTAGGAGAAACTGAGTATTCTCCTTGAGGAGGTGCTAGAATTCAAAGATGATAAGAAGAAATTCAAGGAGAACTACGTCGTCATGAACTGGCTCATGAACTCGATGGATCCATCCATAGCCTCGAATATGCTCTACAAAAAGAGCACATTTGAGATTTGGACGACCCTCGGGAAGAGGTATGCCCGAACCTCAAACAACACCTACATCATTGAACTCTACACTCGTATCTGGATGGCCAGTCAATGAGATCTTTCCTTGACAAAATACTACGAGAACATGGAGGCGTTATTTGAGGAGTTGGAGATCTACGAGCCTCTCTGTTGCAACAAGCAAGGGGAGACACAAGCGGTTTCTCAATCTACCAAGTTTTTATTGGGATTGCCTTCTTGTTATCGAGTCACCTGCGATCAGATTCTTGCTTCAGAAGGGAAGATGGATCTTGAGACCATCTTCTGCCGTCTCCTCAAGATGGAGATCCCCGAGGAAGAAGACATGGCAAGAGGCGAGAGCTTTACACTTACTACTCCAGAAGCAGGTGCGGGGCGAGGATAAAGGCGTGGATGTGGACCTGGATGCGTTTACTCGAAGTGCCAATGCTGTGGATGCAACAATCATCCATAAGATAAGTGTTGGGAGAAGTTTGGGAGGCCACGACGTGGGGCTACTAGCACCTCACATGTGGACTCCTTAACTCAAGAAGACCTTGAGAAGCTGCATGCTCTTCTAAGACAAGACAAGTCCATGGCGGCCATCGCGACGACTACTCAGGTTACCATGGAAGCAACAACTCCGGAGGTCGCAAGAGGATTCGCCATCGACTTCTCAAAAGAGAAGACTAAGAGCTTGGCTCTCAAAGGAGATGAATGGTGGGGCGTCTAGCCTTACAAGTGGAAGACCAAGTTGTCGGCCTTATGTCCTTTGACTTAAGGGGGAGTATTGGGAATAAAGCCAGCCACGTGGCACTGCCATGTGGTAGCCAGCAGGCCATGTGGCAAGTGCTACTTGGCAGTATCTTAGGGCCCACAGGGGCCGGCGGTTCTTGGTCCACAAGGACCAATTTTGGTGCTTTGTTTAGATGTTGTTTTTAGTAAAGTTGTTTTTAGGAAAATATGTTTGGGATTTGTTTTGATTAGAGATAAGATCTTTCCTAATGAGATAAGATCTTCTCTTATTAGGGATAGAATCTTTTGTTTCTAATTATAGGGATATGTTCTCTCTATAAAAAGAGTCTTCCCTTGTTTTCTATTTTGAGCAATACAAATATTTCTAACAACTCAAAGGCTCCTCCTCTCTTTTCTCTCTCCAATGCTAGCCACCGTCGGCTACCACCAACGCTGGCCACCAGCCTACTGGTGGCGCTCCTCCATGCCTCCAAGCACCTCGCGTGAATAGTTCCCCATGTGGACTATTTTTTCTACACATAAGGAGTCTCCACGCTCCACGATTTTGACACAGGGAATCTTATCTAGATTAATGCTTAATGCTTAATGCTGATGTTCTTCTCTATATCTCTCACATGCTTCTCCCTAGTGGAGCCTTTGATGCCCTTGAACCATCCCTTATATGTGACGTGGACCATGAGGATGCCTTCTTCATTGTTAAACCACCCATCCTGATCATGCCATGCACGACAACCAAAGTTGTAGTAGAACCCAAAACTCTAGACCAACCTTAAATCGACCCTAATTAATCCAATGTGAAAATTGTAACTGCTATCAAAAACCCAAAACACTACATCGATCCTAATCACAGTCACCTCTTAAGCTTGTATTCCTCTAAACTTTCTTCTCTCCTTATATTGTGAAATCTGACCTGTAAAGAAAAACCAACGAGAATGTTAAATGGTGAGAGAATGCAATGTGGTGATAAACTCTAAACCCTAAACCACATGCAAGTTAAACTTATCTTTGATCAGAGCAATGTTGTAGCTTCTTGGGGCTCCTCAACCTCCAAGGCTCCTTGATTAGGATTCCTAGGTGACATGCGATGGAATATGAGTTAAGATCATGTGTAAAATGAATGGTTGGAAGAGGGCAACAAAGAAGAAAGAAAGATGAATAGAGGGAGCTGGAACAAAATGGCAAACAAAGAAAGAGAGAAGAAGCTGGAACTGGGGAAGGGGGGAATTGTAGAGGAAGCATCAAACAAGAATGGGAGTAAAGATCATATCTTAGGTTGATAGAGGTCGATAACCATCAAGGAACCTCCTTGATATTGATGATGGAGAGTAGTAATGATGATAGGCTTGAGCTTCTTCCGTGTATTAGTGACGAAGTGGGTGGTTGATGAAGGGGATGATGAAATGGCAAAGGGGATGTTGAAGTGATGAAGGCATATTGATTAGAGCCTAAGCTTTCCACCCTCCGCCAGAGAGGAAGGGGCGAGAATGGAGAGAAAGGTGTGGCTGCTTCCGGTCAATAGTGAAGAGACGGCTTTCGATCTTGGGAGTTGTGCATCTCTATCCACAGATGTGTTAGATGACAGGTCACATCCCCATCCTTCCACTGTTGGATCTTCATGATTAATGAGATGAAATCTCCTTCACTCGATTTTGCTCCAAGATTCGTGCTTAAACTCAACCACAATAAACTTTTACCTAACCATGGTTTACTTAACAGAGAGCACTAATGAAGTGATGTTTTGGTTAACAGAACTTTGCAGTAATATTTAATTAAATACTGAGCATGTAATATCCAACATTTATAATGGCATTTATGTAAAAATCCCTTGTTTTTATGGCTTTAACATTTTCTTTGACAGAAATCAATTTGATTGTTACTGCTAGTTGGTCAAGTGTCATGGAATAAATATGTCAGTGAAAGCAATAATGCAGAATCATTCAATATAGCAAATTTAAGTTGATCTATTGCATTGAATAGTTTGCACATCCTGAATGATACTGGAATTGTTCATGAATTATATATATATTTTGAAAGGATATTCATGAATTATATGTTTTCCCAATAGCTCTCTACTTAATTTGTTAAAGAGAATTTTTCTGAAATTCAAGGAATCTTGGAACTTTGTGAAACAAACAAATCGGGGGAATTCTCTCTGTTTTAGAGAAAACATGTTTCCTTGCCTGCACGGCACCTTTGCGATTACCAATTGGCTGGTTGTTTTTCTGAATTCCACTTTCCAGTCAAGGTCTCCTTTTGTTTTGGATACATCTTGTAGAAGCCTTGTCTAGTCATTTCTCTTTTCTTTGTCATTTTTGTCATTATCATAGCACAGATTTTAAGGAAGCTGGGAGAGGAATGGTGGCATCTGAAGATTTGAATGTTGGGAATATAGCGCTTGAAGTTCCTGAGGCTCTTATCATCAGTGAGGATATTCTCCATGAATCTGACATGGTAGGTTTCTAGTCAAGGCATTATGAATTGAACTCTCTTTGGTTGAAGCAACATTTGCGTTGTGTTGTAGACTATTAAACATCTGCATGCACTGCATCTTTATTATCCTTCACTTATACCCTTTTCAAATTCTTCTTATTGTAGTATGGCATATTAGAGAAAGTTGTCGGGATAACTGCTGAAACGATGATGTTATTATGGAGTATGAAAGAAAGATACAATCCAAGTTCAAAATTCAGGAAATACTTCGAAATGTTGCCCCTAGCATTTAATACAGGTGCACTTGCTTGCATCAAACTTGACAGAAACCATTTGTGAAGGTTCTGTTTGTCATTTAACAAAACGACCAAGCAGATTTTCCCCAAACTGAACTGTTTGTGTTTGATTCGTTACTGGACTTTCTGTAATTGTATATAGAACCTTGAGGAAGAAATGCTTGTTTTCTGTTGATTTCCTGTTTCTCTCTCTTTTTTTTTGAAAAGTCTTTTCCTGATTCTTATGTGATTCTTCATCTCTGTCTGCTTTGGAACCAAATTTCATCTGTGAAATATATTGAATAGTGTAGCAAGAATCAAATAGAGAATAATTAGATCAGGAAGATTAAGAGATAACATGGTTTGTGATGCCATGGTGGAAGAGCACCACTCTAATCAATGGGAGAAGTGCCTTAAGAAGTTGGAGGATTGTTTTATCTCTACTCACCAAAAGTTGCAGCACTACATGATCTTAGGAAAGGTAAGGACTGGAGGGCTGACAGTGGGAGAGGCAAAGCAAAATGGAAGGCTGTGCTGCATAAAGGAAGTGAGGTGTACTTCTTGTTGTTGTCAGATGATTTTATTGTTCATCAGTGGATCACTTTGCGCAGAAATGTAGGTTGGAAGTCGTTTGTCATTTGTGTGGTGTGCTGGGGCATCACTCTATCTCATGTCCATGCTTTTTCTGAAGTCTTCTGATGGCAAGGTGAAGGTTACTGTGTGTGTTCTTTTGGGGGGGGTGGAGGGGTGTTGGTTTTTGGCAAGTGGTTCATATTCTCTTGCTTGCATTTGTTCATTGTTGGAGGCTATCTTGAAATATGGCTTTCACTTAAGGTGGTTAGTGGTGCTAAGGATCTCTTGTTCTATGGTTCTTGCAACTTGGACACCTTGGGTGGCTCTTGCTTGTGGCTTCAAGGAAGTGGCTTTATGTCTTGGAGAAGCAATTCATGTAGTGATGAGACTGAGGTTCATGGACATAAGGATTTGGTTGCTTTATATTCTGGGTCTTCCTATGGGGATTCATTGATGCTCTGTTAATGAATCTTCCTGAGGTATAGGTTGTTGTTGAGGTTACCTCTATGTATATTGTTCCTAGGGAGGTTCATTTCTCTAATTATGTTGTTGAAGGTTTGTATCAAATAGAAGTGGAGGTGCTTAGCCTCAAGTAGTGGCTATCGAAGAGTCTGAAGGAGGAAAGAAAGGGCAAATTGATAACTCCACTTTTGGGTGATTCAACTTCTTAATAGTCAAGCATTGGAGATGGGAGGGAACAACCCATGCGCGAGAGTTAGGATTGGGGCAACTTGAGAGGGTGATGGTGGTTGGGTGATCATCACCTCCTGGAGAGCGTGAAGAAGATGATCTGAGAGATTTTGATGCTTCAAGTGCCTTAGTTGGGGGCACCGCGCAGGGGATGTAGGGACCCTGTGCAGTGTTTGAGGTGTGGTGGTCTTGACCACTGTAGGATGTCTTTCCTTTGGAGACGTTGCTTGGAGGAGCTAAGGCCAGATGGGGATTCGCCTCCCCCTCTGATAAGAGCACTGTTGGTAGAGGTGGAGGCATCGTGGTCTGCGTAGGTTCAACTTTTGGACAAGGCTCTTGCAGAGGTCTTGATTGGTGATGTGCTGCGAGGGGACTTAAGACGAGAGGAGGTGAAGGAAGGGTTGATGATGTTGTTGGGCTTGAGGGTGGATGTCAAGGTCATAGCGCTTGCTTTAAAGAAGTTGCTCATCTTCGATCTATGTCCAGAGGTAATGCGGTCCTTGGCTTTTGAGGTCTTGCGATTTGGCGAGGCCCTAGTGTGGTGGCGATGGGTATCAATGCACGACAGAGCATCACTTGAACAACCACCGCGGAAGATGGAGATTGAGGTTGCTATTGAGGGGATCCCTTGGCGCCTCCGAACAAAGGAGGTGGTTGAGGCAGTGGTGGCACCTTTTGCGATGATCAGGTTTTGCTTAAGACATGGTCTTGTTGAAGGAGACTTGTTGGCGGTTAGGGCCATCATCGAGTTTATCCCCGGCAAGAAGTTGATGAACAAGGTCACGCTTCGCCTTGGTAGAGCCTCTTGGGTGGTGAGTGCTAGACTCATTGAATGAGCTAGGTGGACCTATGCTTAGGCTTTGTTTGGGGATGGCCGAGGGAAGATGATCAGGGTTGACAACATAAAGTTGGTGGTAGGTATGCCATTGCAAGACCACCAAGATGAGTTTGGAAACCCAAAAGATGCAGTGATGACCTGGGGATTGGCGCGACTTTTGCGGCGTGGGATGCAACGCCCGAGGACGAGGATTGCATCGCATTTTCAACATTGATAAGGGAAAGGATCTTGTCGTTAATTGTGCCAATGAGGTCGAGGGGCATTTATTGCATAGCGATGCAATTTGAGATTGTTTGGGGAGCGCAAACCTCTACTTTGAACTGGGGGTTTTCAGTTTCGAATTCAGATCTGCACCTGGTACTAAGGTTTGAAATGTTGATTTTGAAGTTGTTTTGATAAATTTCTAAGTATGCATTTCGAAGGCACATCTTGGAAACCCTCATATTTTGATGGCAGTTTGTGATAATTTTGATGGCTTGAAAATAGGCCATTTCGGAGGCACGTTGAGGGCATGCCAATGCACGTTAACAAAAATGTTAGAAGTAGTCAAAATGATATAAATTTCAAGAAAATCACAAGCTTAGGTTGATTTATGTAATTGTACAACTCAATGATTCTTCAATCATTTAATGAAGTGAACATGATTGATGATTCTCATTTCTCATCACCACTCCACCCATCGTAACCCATCAGGCAGCCTTAGCAGCAGTAATAGCAGCATGCAGCATGGCAACATGCAGTAGCGTTGTTGCGTGGGCTAACAGTAGCACTAGTGCGGGGCTGAGGAGTGCCTTTGCACGGGCCATTAGCAGCAGTGTGGTAGCAACAGCAGCAACCAACACTTCATCGCAGTTGAAATGCTGACTATACCGACTATATGGCGATATGTCGATGATATTGCCAGCAATGAAACCCCTGCATTTTGACTTAGATTTCGTTTCGAAATGGGCCATCGACTGAAACCCCATTTCGACAACATGTCGACGGTATGCTATCGAACTTGGATCACTGCACAGTACGTTTCAGTCCGACTTGACCCTCCTTAAGCTTCCTTTGCTTTCAGTCTCTCCCCTGCTATCCCCTGTGTTGAACCATCTGCAGGACCCGATTGAAGCGTTGAGGGTCATGAATGAGCCTCGATAGGAGTTGCTCGAGATGTAGGTGTACAATGGTGTAACACTTCGGCATGTTGACACAAGGCAACACGACAAAGGAGCTCAACTACGCCTTGTATGATGCAAGCCAACGTGATAATAGCAACCTCGACTCCTCTTTCGGCCAAAAAAGAGCTTCAGATGGAGGATGAAGAGGATAATGATAGTCATTGTTGGTGTGGTGGGACCAACGGTAGTTTATTGTAGAGCTGTGGCTCCAACGATGGGGGCTAATGGAGTGGATGAGGGCCGCAATCTGGGGAGTGGCGAGCAGAACCTAACCTTGACAATGACTGGCGATGGTGGTGAGGCAGTAAAATAACGGGTTGTGGATGTGCTAGTTTCAAGCGTGCATTGAGGGGAGACAAACTTTGTGCTTAATGACCAAGATGCTTACCTAGAATGTAAGGGGGTTGAACGACCCATCAAGGCAGGCAACACTTAATGGCTATCTCTGATCCTAGGGGCCTGAGGTGGTTTTCCTCTAGGAAACAAAATTGGAACATTGCAACCAACAAACTTGGAGGGAGATAGGTGGTGGACTATTGGAAGGATACATCGCCTTGGATACTGTTGGAAGTTTTGGAGGAGTGATTGTGGGATGGAGATAGGATGCCTTTAGTATAAGAGGACTCCATGTTGGGATCTCATGTTTTGATAGTGTAGTTGATGAGGCATCAGGACAACCTTAAGATGATCATTCCACAATTAACAGGCCAAATGATGAGGCTACGCGACCTAGGCTTTGGGAAGATTTAGCACACGTGGTAAAGAAGTTTCATGGATGCCCTTAGCTGATCGGGGGTGATTTCAATGTCACGTTAAATGTGGAAGACAACCGAGTGACATGGGGAAGACATCATGGGTCAGATGCGTTTGCAGAGTTCGTGTCGATGTGTGGCCTACTGGACCTACCAAGTTCATGTGCCTTCACATGGAGGAGTACGTTGAGATAAATTTCTCAAATTAATAGATTTTTATTTAGTGAGGAAGTGGTAGAGATTTTTCCCTTGGCAGATGTACAACCCTTAGAGAGACCCTTCTCAGATCATATGCCCTTGATGTGGCAATCAAATGAAGATCGGTAGTTCGAGACATACTTCAAGTTTGATAGATCTTGGCTTTTGGAGGAGGGGTTCAAGTGGCAAGTGGACAGTTGGATTGGCGATGGTCAAGCTAGAGGCTAAACTATGAAAGTTGCATGTTTTCGTGAGGATGTATAGGAAACAAATCGGAGAAAGGAATAGAAAGAAGATTGATCACTAGCAGAGATTGCGAGAATGGACAGGGATGAAGACTTGGGGATTCTATTTGAGAGGGACCAGATGGCCAGGGTGAATCACATGCACACAGTGCAGATGGAGGATAAAAAAGTAGAAGTGGAATGGAAGGCTAAATCTAGATAGAGATAGCTGAAAGAAGGGGACTCCAACACAGTATTTTCACATGTTGGTTCTCGGAAGGCAGCGGAGAAATTGGATAGACAAACTAATGCTGACTGGCACAGAGTTTAGTGGCAAGGAGGTGATAGGCAATGCAAGTGCAGAATATTATAGGACTTTCGCTGGAAGGAGGATGAGGGGAAGATGGAGGTGGTTGGGGGCAAACTTCTTGATTATTAGTGGGGAACAGGTAGGGGAACTTATCTTGTCCTTTTCTAAGGATGAAGTTCGGAAGGCAATTTGGGGGTTGAATGCAAATGCTTGCTCTGGACTTGACGGTTTCCCAGTTCACTTCTATAAGGAGTTTTGGCCTCTCCTTAAAGAGGATGTTATGCAGGTGATTGAGGAGTTTGCTAATGCAAATCAAGGGTTTATCAGGATCAACAAATTCTACATGTTTTTGCTCCCCACAAAGGAGGGGCAGAGGCTATTGAGGAGTACAGATCCATCACACTATCCGATGCTATATACCTCATTGTGGCGAAAGTCCTTGCCAATAGAGTGCAGGAAGTCTTGGGAGAGATTTTGTCATTAATGCAAACGATGTTTATCCTGACCCCCGGGTCATAATATTCTGGATGGTTATGTTATTGTGTCAGAAACTCAGAGATGGCTTTTTGGAGGAGGACATCAAGGCTTATAACTTGGTGCATTGGTATTTCTTATGGGCTTCCCTTCTGAAGAGGGGGTTCCCACCTAAGTGGGTGGAGTAGATGAAATGGTGTGTGATGACGGCGTCCTTTTCCATACTGATCAATGGAAACCTAATAGGAAGATGGATTTGCCCCAGGAGAGGAGTTAGAAAGAGATGTCCTTTGACACCCATGCTCTTTACGTTGGCGGCAGATGCATTGGCAAGATCTACTGTTAGAGCATGCGAAAGAAACCTTTTCAAAGGTTTCTCCACAAGGAATGGAATTTAGGTTCTGGTGCTTTAGTATGCAGATGACATGCTCTTTTTTGCGGAAGGCTCTAAGGTTGAGGCAAGAAGGATGCAAATCCCCTCTTGGAGTTGTTTGGAGAGGCTTCGGGGTTATAGATAAACTTCTCATAGTCCACATTTGTTCCATTCTAGATGTCACCGCAGGAGGCAATCAGATGTAGTGAGGCTTTGCATTTGGCGGAAAGTTCTTTGCCCACTTCATATTTATGCCTCCCCTATCGAACAAGTGGATCTCCATGCAGGAGTGGATGCCCTTGATTGAAAGGATGGAGAAAAGACTGGTGAGCTGGGCCTCTAAAGTGCTATCCAGAGGGGAAAATTGGTCCTCTTAAAGGCGGTGTTAGCTTCCATGCCCTCTTACTTTACATCTGTTTTGAAGCTAGCATAGAAGATAGAAAGGAAGATATAGGGACTAATAAGTGATTTCTTCTAGACTAATTATGGTTCAACTGGGAAAGGAGCAAGGATGGTAGTATGGAATGATGTTTGTAGGCCCGTAAAGGAAGGGGGTTTGGGAGTCAAAGATCTAGGGAAGATGAATGGCAGCTTCCTGGCTAAATGGATTGTCGGATTTCTTAAGCGTAGGAAGGATTTCCTAGGGAAGATTGTTGAGCCTTTCTATGCCCCTTACATAAGCTAGGATTTGTTGGCTACTCCTCATAGTGGTGCTTCTCATTTCCTTAGGGGATTGTCTCTGGTGGTGCCCAAAATTTAAAGGTCTTTCTCGTACGTGGGATCGGGAGGTACTTTTCACTTCTGGCTGGATGATTGGACATGGGAGGGGAAGCTAAGAGATCGGTTCCCAAGGCTATTTGCAATGGCTACTGATAAGGAGGTGAAGGTGGCGGATTGCTTGGAAGGGGCCTGGAACCCTATTTCATGGTAAACCTATCGGACCAGAGGATCCTAGAACTCAAATCCATGTTGCAAGAATTGGAAGGTTACCAGCCAGAAGGTGGAGTAGATGCTTTTTTGTAGGATAGTGGTGAGTTCTTTGTCAAAGAGGTGTATAGAAGATTGGAAGGTGGAGGACTGATGACAGATATTGATTTCATCAGGGATTGTAGACAGAGTTGGATAGCTTGTTGCACATTGAAGATAAAAATTTTTGCATGGTTGATCAGAAGAGGAAGGCTAATGACAAAATCCTGGAGAGCTAGGTGGGTGTTGGTAGTGGAGCCGTTTTGCCAGGATGAGGATATAAAGCACTTATTTTTTGGATGCCCGCTCTTTACGCAAGTTTGGGGTCACTTCCACTTGGAATGGATAGCTCATTCCAGTTAATGATTTCTGGATGTCCTTTAGGAGTGGGAACCAAATTGGAGGACAAAACACTTTCAAGATGAAGAAGGCAAAGGCTTTGGCGGTGCTCTGGGACATATGACTTGAAAGAAACATGACTATTTTCAAAGGGCAACATCCTTACTTTGAGAACTTTATTAATTGTATATTGTCTTTGGCTAATTTTTGGGCAAGTACATTGTAATTTGGTTGGTCTTTTTGGCCCCTGATTAATATATTTTTTGGGTGGTTATCAATTGGATAACTAGCCTTTCACTTTTAAAAAAAACTCAACAATCCCAGTGACGTTAGAATCGTTGGTGGCTGTTTTGGAGAATCCCTCCTTCAATGCAGTCAGTGATGAGACTAGTCTCAATGTCCCCTCATTGCTAGCTCAACCATGGTTGGTGACTGCAAGTCTACACCTGCGGTCTTCCTACTTCTTTTGCCTTCTTCTTTGGGGTGGCCCATAATGTATATTTTGGACAGACCGGTGGTTTTCCATCTTAGATGTGGGGCATTCTCCATGTGATCAAATTTGTGACAGTGACACCTTTGTAAGTTTTGTGTGAGGGTTCTAAAATCATTCATGGGTAGTCATATGCAAATGGATGTCAGAGTGATTGGATTAGATGTTTATTTCAGTGGGAAGGTGATGGCCTTTTTTTCTTTTTTGGCAAATGTGTCAATTTTAATATATTAGTATTCTTAGCTCAGTCTGTGGTCATATTCAAGTAGGAGGTTGGGCCTTAATGACGGAGATAAGCTATACAATAACCACCTTGTTTTTTGGATTTCTCAAAATGCTACACTAATTTCTAATCAAGCATCAACTTGGAAGCCATTTTTTACTTCATATTTTCAATGTAGATTCTATCTAACTTTGGCCCCACTTTCTTATTTCTTATATGATCATCAAGTTGTACAACATGATTCTACTTGATTAAGCCCTTTGCTAGAGTTTGCTTTACCCTCTGACCTACTTGATTTTCAAATAAAGAGTGCCCTTCTTTTTTCTTTCCATGTAGAAAGTGTCTTGTTTGATGGAATAGACCCTTGATGATCCCTATAGGCCTATAAATATAATGCTTTAACTCTCATATGCCATTTGCTTGAAATACAAAATCAGGTTCCATTTCCATATCTTAAGGAGGATCTGGCTTGGGAGAGCTCTCCAAGGAACTTATTTAGGAAAGAAGTCAACCTTTTCTGGGCCTAGTTGGCTTAACATCCTATTAGTGATGATTTGTATTTACTTATAGGTTTCACACCTCTTCCAAATTGAGAGGATTTATCCAAAGGAAGGTATTATGAGTACATGGAATGATACCAAATCTTCTTTCATTCACCCTTTCGAGGGAAAAGAAAGAAATAGGGATCGAACCCGCTAATGCTAGCTTGAATGTCTTTTTACTAGTTGACATCCCCCGTTTGGTTGAAGCTTGATAAACGTCAGTTTATCATCACTCTTATACCCTAAAACAGATCTAGCTCTTAGGTTTTTAACTTCGCAAGCGGATTTTTGGGTTGCATTTAGGCATCACATAAGTTAGGCATGCATTGCATTGTTTTGTTATTTTTAACATATTTATTTGAGTGTTAGGGTTAAGACAGATAAGCAGAACCCTAAAACCCTGATACTCATGAAGGCAAATGGTGAAAAATGAGCTCATTTCAGTTAGGACTTAGCCAGATCTAGCTTCACATAGCTGGATACCAGCTTACCTGAACTAGGGTTAGCTCCACTTAGCTCCATTCAGCTCATCTTGGCTGAATGGCAGCTTAGGGCAGCTCATCCTAGCTAAACCTAGCCCAGATCCAGCTCAACTTGGTTGAGTCTAGTTCATCCCAGCTCCATTTAGTTCACAGGGAGCTCTAACTAGCTCAACTAAGTTGACATCAGCTCAACTTAGCTTAGATCCAGCTCAACTTGATTGAGTCTAGTTCATCCCAGCTCCATTTAGTTCACTGGGAGCTTTAACTAGCTTAACTAAGTTGACATCAGCTCAACTTAGCTTAGATCCAGCTCAACTTGGTTGAGTCTAGTTCATCCCAGCTCCATTTAGTTCACTGGGAGCTCTAACTAGCTCAACTGAGTTGACATGAGTTTAGTTCAGCTCCAGCTCAGCTCATTCTAGCTACACCTAGCTCCTTTTAGCTCATAGGAGCTCCAATCAACTTAGCTTAGCTACTAGTTTTTAGCTAACTAAGCTAGGTCAGCAAAGAAAGTCCACAGCCAGCTTTCCCTAGCTCCAGAATAGTTGATACCAGCTTAACCCAGCTCAACCTACTCAACTTAGTAGTTTGCAAAGAACTAGCTAGCTAAAGTAGAGTAGTTGAGCTCCTACAAGGACTTCTTCAGCAGATGATAGCTCCCATAAGCTTCAAGGTAGCTCAAGGCTACTTCCTCAGCTCCTCCTCCCTAAACCCTAATCCTCCCTACCTCTTCTTCTACTCAAGCATTAGTTTAGCTAGTTTAGCTAAGCTCAAAACCAGCTCCACCTCCATGGCCATCCATCTAAACCCTAACCTAACTTCACCCTAACCACTACTCCAAAGTCCACCACCTAAGCAAGCTAACTAGTTCATTCTTAGTTGGCGCCACCAACCTTCATGACTCTTCACACCACCACCACCAAAGGCCACCTAATTTTCCCTCCAAAACCATCCATAACCACCACCTTAACCCACTTCAAGTTGGAGCCAAAAGAGCCTCCACATCCCATCAATGTGGCGTCAACTTGAAGTCCCATCATCCACCCTACACATCCCCCTTTAACCTATCTCCACCATCCATCTAGTGGCGCCACCTTTAACCCTCCTACACTTGGCGCCAACATTACCTAACCCACCATAACTACCCCCTACATATCCCTACACTTGGCGCCAATTACCCTCAACCCTCCACCACACAACCACCACCTTATAAGGCCATCCCTACCCTACACCTACCCACCTTCTAGAACCTTTAGTTGGCGCCACCTAGCCCTCTCCCTTAACCATCCTAAAGTGGCACCAACACCACTTAACCCCACCATAACCACCACTCCATACATCCCTCCTTTTGGCGCCACCTTATATCCATCCTCCATTCACCAACCACTACCCTACAACACCATCCTAACCCTACACATATCCTACACGCCACCTAACCCTACCACCATCAACCCTTAACTCTAGTCCCCACCTAGGGTTGACGCCAAATACCATGCATCCCCCCATTTTGGCGCCACCCATTATCAACCCTAGGATCTCTTAACCATCCTCTACAGGCCATCTTAACCCTCCATCCATTAACTACCCTTAACCCCCTTCCACTCCTATAAAAAGATAAACACCCACTACCATTAATTCACCTTTGGCTACATAATTTTCTACCATACTTCCACCTTCCATAGACGGCCAAGAAGAAGAAGAAGAAGAAGAAGAAGAAGAAGAAGATTAAGGGGACACTCTGTCCCCTTGGTGCCTCCCCCTCTTCCCTTCTCTCTTGTGCCCAAGCTAGTTAGAGGAGAAGCCAGGCAAGGAAGACCTTGGGAGGAGGTCTTAAGGGTGGTGCACCCCTACCTTTGGAGGAGTTTTTGAGGTGGAAACCATCCACCTTTGGAGGAGCCAAGGCACGCCCCATCTAGGGCTTGCTAGGAGGAGGATACACCTTGGAGGAGCAATTCAAGGAGGAGGAGGAATCCTTTTCAACTATGGGAGCAACCGTAGTTGGAGTAAGGACCCTCCCCTCTTCTTTATCATCGTCAGGAGAATCTTGAGTTTTTATTTTTGTCTTTTTTAATTTTTAGTAGAAGCATTCTTCTACTTGTAAAACGATATCTTCCTTTAGTAAAAGTTGCCTTCTTTAAATTCTTGTTGCAGTTCTTATTGCATTGTGTTGCTTTTTCCTTAGTGCATACACACACTCTCTCTAATTACTCTAGGTCTTCACGTACCTAGAGTGAGCTTAGAGAGAGAAATTGCTTGTCACTTAGGTTTTAGTTCTAGTAACTAAGGTGTAGTCGCTTTCTCGTTTACAAATTTGCCATTACTCGTTATTTCAAAAATCAAAAAGAAAGTTGATTTCCCATTTTTTAAGCAAGAGATTTGAATTTTGCAAACTTGCTACTTGGACGACCCTAGATACTACCACTATTTAGGTTATAAATTTTAAAAGTGATTGCGATTTGACGTGTTACAACGATTTAAAATCCTAATTTCAAATCACGCTAATTTCTCGCATCAAAGCCCATTTCAACTTCTACCTTATGTGATTTGTTAGCCTCTAAGGTCTTTTACCTTTGTACTCTTAAGTGGGATTGATAAAAATCGATTCGCATGTTTGATTTTTTCAAGAAACTTCCTTAATCTCTATTTTTGTTTTTATTTGTCTGGAATGTTGAGACTCTTAAATGTTGAGATACGTATGCCTAGTTCCTTTTTTCTTTAGCTATTTATGTATTGTATAAGGGTTACTTTGTATTTTTCACACCTTTATTAATGAGGGTTAGGACCGTAGAAATAAGACGCTTCATTTTCTCTAAATATCACCACAGCAGTCCTAAGTCGGTATTCGATACCCTCCATGATTTTTATACCTTTTTCTTTCTTACACACAAGAAAACCCTAACCCTAGAAAGTTAAAGGTTTAGTGCAGCAAAGTCATTGGATCACCACCAACACTACTGTCGTTGATCTTGTGGCTGGTTGGCGATCCCCCTGATGACCAACCCTAGCTATTGTGAGTTGCTGTTGACTCTACACCCATCGTCGCCACCCACCCAGGCATTGGCTCGAAAGAGCCTTAATGTCACTAAGGTCACTAGTTCACCTTTAGTAGCACACTGGCAACGCTGCCAAGGTCCCCTTTGGTTCATCAGGTGCCTTGTGTTGCCTTAGGCTACGGTTGACCTTAGTGTTGGCTATAGCCCTATTGGGTTTTGTTACTGCTAAAGGCTCGTTTTGGCCTTTAATGGCTCTCCTCATCATCGCTTGGGGCCTCTCTAGCCTTCGGTGGCCTTCCTCACCGCCAACTGGGACTGCTTTGGTGGCTGCAGTCCTTATTATCATTGTCAGCAAATGATTTGGGCTTCATTGAGGCTCTGTTTGCTGTTTTATTCTTAGCTATGAAGTCCCTCGTGTGCAAAGTTTGTTTCTTTTCGTGAATCTTCATTTATTTAGGCTCTGATTGGAGCGACAATGGCATTAGAAGATGGATCAGAGATGAAGTCAAAGCAAGCAATGGAAATATGGGCCTAGAAAAGCCCCATTCTTTGGTGTGATGGTGAAGTTGGATGATATCAACTATGCCATGTGTAAAAGTCCTCACAAGTATTACAACTATGAATAAATATTTTGCTTCTTTTGTAGCGTGTATTTGGTTTCCTGGTATAAGTGATTGTACCATCTAAAAATCAAGCACAAGCACGAGGACTGAAATGAAACTTTTGGGGACTAAGTTGAAAATATTTTTATTACTTTTTAGTCCTTAGGACCAAAGTATGAAGGTTGAACTAAAAGAATGTCATTAAAAGTATAAATGGGGGATTACACCTTAACGGGCGAATCGCAATTAAGGGAGACTAATTATGATTATGGACCCTTACTTGCGATTAGTGAGTGTTAATCACGATCAGTGTTGTAAAAGTCAGTAGTCGGTATTTAGTTGGTCAGGCCACTGACTGAGTATATGATATGCAGGGAGTAGTCAGGGGGTACTCAATCAGGTATTTTTTAAATATTTAAATATTTTGCACACACATCAAGAAGTAAAATATATCGTTGCATAAAATATATACACAAATTTAAGAATTAACTATAAAAAACTATGGAAATTTTTTTATCAACTATTAGTTGTCAAGCATGAAATAAAACTAAAAGGAATTTAATTACAACAAGCAGTAGCAACATAACTTTAATAATTTCAATTTCTTACATATTTTGATGTAGGAAACTCTAAACCCTAAATCAAGGAACCAAGGAGAGATAGAGAGGAGCAGCAAGAGCTGCAATACCAACGGCAGTAGCAGCAGGGCCTCGTCGCAGCAAGGTCGCAATAGGCTTGGCCCTTAGGGCTTGGGTGATGATCTCTCATCGCAGCAGCTTGGGCGAAGGTCGCAACAAGCTTGGACCTTAGGTGATGATCACTTAGGGTAGCAGGTGATCAGTGGAACAATCGAAGCATGGCCTCTCTCGTTGCAGTAGAATGCTTGGGCGATCGAGGGTTTTTGATTTCGGGTGAAGAGGAGTCTCGCGTGAAAGTTGAAACGGTGTTGAGGGGAGTGGTTAGGGGTGGGGGGGCGAGTAGGTTTTATTTGACCTAAAAGAAAAAATATACCTATATACTTATTTATTTCTCTATGCAAAAATCAGCCTAGTACTTGGCCAACTACACTGACTAGTCAGCCGAGTAGGCCAATTTTTACATCATTAGTCACAATTAAGGACAATTAATCAAGATTAACATTAATTAAGCTTGATATGGCAGTCAACCCACCGTATTGAGCTGATATGGCAGTTGAGGTGAATGCCACGTCACCAAGATTGCTTAGTTGGCATAACATGGTTGGACGATCACGATGAATGGGATTGGAATGCTTTGGAATCGTAGGCTAGACATCCTTATAAATACCCCGTACCCTTGCCTATTCCCATCCATTCATCCTATGACCTACCTAGGCCCAAGGTTGAGACTGAGAGAGGAGAGGAAAATAGGCAAATAGAGGAAGCGAAGCATTGCCAAGGTGGAGAGGAGAGCGAAGTGTTGCTAGAAGGAAGGAGAGATTAGAAAAGTTAGGAAGGAGCTACCACAATATCATGGAAAGGTAAAAAAGGTAGGGACATTCCTTCCTCAACATGCTAGGGTTTTATGTGGGTTTCTTATAATTAAGGGATACCATATGGTAAGGTATCCGACAAGACCTTTTGTGGGCATGATTGCTTGGTCGTTTGGTGTTTTCATGTCAAGCATGTGTAGCATAGCCTACTATCTCATTGCACAACTGTGGGGAGTCCTAGACATGTCTTCTACCAGCTAATGATGCAGGATCTCCAAATCTCTTAGCATATGGAAATGCTACATATCTTGTATCTATAAAGAAATAAATGTTCGTTAAGCTCACCGCAAGTATGGCGACTTGGCCATTGGTGGATTGAGGAGTGTCCAAGGCCCGTATAACTTTGTCTACTACCCCTCTGCACTACCCAAGGGAGTCCTAGGCACAATTCACCAGCCTACAATGTTTGATTTATCGAATTTTAAGTTACATGTGTTGCTTTCTTTTCTTTTGTTTGCATTCTGTGTTTAGTCAAAATTTTTGGTTGAAATAGGACTTGGTTTAAGGGGAAGCTTTGCCAAAATTTTTCCAGGATTTTGGGTTAACATAGGTAACTAGGTCGAAATGCTATTGAAATTTAATTAGAATACAATAGAATAGCAACATCATGGGTGTGGAGATTAGTGGAAGCGAAGTGGGCCTTGGCACATGGAAGATCCCATGCATGAAATGTGGTGGGCGATGGTAAGAGAGAGAGAGAGTCAACAATGAGAAGAAAGAGAGGGGGAGTTTTTGTGGTAAAACTTGATTTATTGCAACTTTAACTCAAAACAATAATATTGATCTTTTTTTGTAAAGAGATCTATTCATATTTCCTAAAATAGCCCAAATTAAATCAAATAAAATAAAGCATAACAACTCAATCAATCACCACTCCTAAAATATCTCTTCCTAAATTTAGAACCCTACTGCTTAAAACAAAATTGCCATTTGTGGCATAACTTGGCTTGCAAGCCACCCAACTCAACCTAAGGCCACATGGCCCACCGACGGATAGACTAGCTACCACGTGGCAGTCCTCATGGCCACCCTCATTCTCCACACTCCCATCAAATCGAGGCCGAGAGGATGATGACTTGTTCAACTTGTCTCGTTGACGGTGCAGTTAGATGCTCCACCATCTTCTTTTGATGCGACTGTGAATCCTCGTCACCTCCATATTCATTGCTTTTTTGGCAACCTTTGAAGTTATGGCTATTGGAGCAAATCATCTTGTCACTTTATAACTTGAAAGATTTTCTTCTCCAACTTCTTTGCTGTGTCCTTGGACTCGGGCTCCTCCAGTAGAATATGCAATTTCTCATGGCGGCCTACGAAGATCTTGAACACTCGTGCATATAGTTCGAGGCACCTTGAAGCTTGATCGTGGTGCCTTGAACTATAACCTTTGCATTTCTGGTGTTAATCTGATTCTTGTTTTTAGCCATCCTTGTCCTCAAAGAACAAGCTTTCCTCTACTTGTACGCTCCGCGTAAGGTCCTAGATGCGTGAGGAAAGCAACTTGCTGGAGTCCCATTCTTGTTTCCTTGGGCCTTGCGTAAGGTGCCAAGGTCCTTCAAAGAGTTCTTTGAGAGAATTCTCAAGTCAACAAAGATGCCTTGAAAATCGAGGCTTCAATGCACGTGGAGACTCATGCACAAGAATGGGTTTTCTTGTGTGTGATCTCCTCTCCTTGCAACTCCTTGGTCCATGTGTGGAAGGAGAGGCTTAGATCGATGGCTCTGATACCATGTGAAGATTCATGGAAGCGGAGCGGGCCTTGGCATGTGGAAGATCCCACGCGTGGAATGTGGTGGGCGATGGAGGGAGAGAGGTCGATGATGAGAAGAAAGAGATAGAGAGGGAGTTGTGGTAAAACTTGATTTATTCCAACTCAACTCAAAACAATAATGTTGATGTCCATTTATAAAGACATCTATTCCTATTTCCTAAAATAGCCCAAATCAAATCAAATAAAATCAAGTCTAACAACTCAATCAATCACCTCTCTTAAAATCTCTTCCTAAATTTAGAATCCTCTCACCTAAAACAAAATTGCCACATGTGACATAACTTGGCTTGCAAGCCACCCAACTCAACCAAAGGCCACATGGCTTACAAGGGGATAGACTGGCTGCCACGTGACCTACTGTGCCACGTGGCAATCCACGTGGCCACGCTTATTCTCTACAATGGGAACACTAATAACAATATAGCATGTCCGTTGCTCTTACTGGGTACATTATTCTTCCTTGCTTTACATGGGAAAGAATACAAATAAGAAATATCTATGCTCTTACATAAATATGATGCATGCTATTATGCTCACAAAGTGATGTATGGGGAAACCTCCTAAGCTGAGAATGGAGGAAGGCCCCTTTCACTTGGCTAAGTCTTGATCTAGGAAGGATTTGAATCTACCTTTAGCACCAGGGTCGTGTTGCTTGCAATCAGGACTCTTTCAGTGTTACTTGTGTTGTTTGTTGGGAATTGGGGGTGCTCCTAATGCTACTTGTGTTGCTTGCAATAGGGGCTGCGGAACCCAACATTTTCCTTATGCTAAGAGAAGAGTAGGGGTAGTGGGAGGCAAGTATTGCCTTCTAGGCAGATGGACATGGATCCTGTTCAAGTTGGCCTAACGGAATACAAGCTAAACATTACATTGAGATCTCCTTATAGTTATAAGGGATGATTAAATACAAATGACAATCACATAAATATGCATGATATGTATTTGACTGCATTGTTTCCTATTTATTTATTGTCCCTATTAAGATTTTTTGCTCACTCTTTTGCTAGAATTATTTACTTAAGAGAAGCACATAGTACATATGTGACTAGGGATGATGCATAAAAGAATACAAGTATAAAAAATGAAGTGTTTGAGCAGCTTTAGAAAACATTTCGTTTGTATTTTTGCAATTGATGTACTATATACTTTTGTAGCAACTAAACTATGGTGAGGCAAGCTTTGTGTATTTGTGATTGGTATGTCATAATGATTTAATAATTAGTGGTTTGGCAATGATTGATTTATGAATGTATGGACGACTCGAGTAGTTGGGTCATCAGAGTATGGAAGAATGACAATGCCATGGTCCAAGCGTGGATCATGAACTTTGTTATTTCTAGAATTAGAGATGAGATCATGTATTACAAGATTGCTAGGGAGATGTGGGATAGTTTAGAGGACACCTCCCGCATAAAGAACTCCAATAGAGTGTTTTAGATTTACAGCGAGATGACACATCTTCATTAGGAGGGTTGGTCTTTATCTTAATAGTTTTCAACTCTCAAGGCCTTCTTCAAGGAGTACAACACTTGCTATCTAGTTTGTACTTTTGATGCTTAGAAGACATATTGTAAGGAAGCGACTATTCTATAGTTTCTGGCAAGCTTAGGGCCTGAATACTTAGTTGCTCAGTTTCAGATGCTTATTATGGTTGAACTCCATCGTCTTGAGGAGACGCATAGGAGGATGAGTTGAATAATTGTTCCCCTTATCGTTGTTGTACTCGATTCCTGGACATTTGCCTTATTTGCCAGCCAAGGTCGTGGATGTGGTGTATCCTCTACCCAAGGACTATTAATGATCTAAATTCAATTTTTGATACTAACAAGTGCTGGAGGTTAAATTAAAAGCAAAAGAAAAAGTAAAGTGAGCAAAGAAAAGATGATAAAGAATGATCCAAAAAGGACGCCAAAAAGAGGTCTATGTAATTTTTTTTTATTTTTTTTCTTTACAATGTAAAAGAGCCTAAGAGAATTCCAAAACAAGGAAGCATTTAAATATCCTTTTAAACCTTTTTCTCCTTTAAATATCTCATAGACCGTATTCTCCAAGCTCTTCTAGTTTAGTCATAAAACCAATATTCTATCCTTCACTTGACCCCATTATTCGTAAGTCATAAAACCATGGTAGTGGTATGGGGAGCGACCAAATTGACAAGAAACTCTGGCTACTGAAGATCCCCCTTAAGGTGCAAATTTTTCTATGGTTATGTAGAAGAGAAAGTTTGATAATGGGAGACTTCAGGCACAAGAGGATGGGTACAGCATTACATGAATGTCACCTTTGTGGGATGCACACCGACAATCTATCTCACATTTTCTCTTCCTGTTTGATTACTGACACGGTTTGGAGAAAAACTTGCCAAGAGTCGCTCCCACCATGTGAGTCCTTGTGGCAGTGCTTTGTAACACCTGGGAGTCCACATCTGCGTATGGCGGTGACCCTTTGGTGTGTGTGGAGGGCGAGGAATGAGAGTTTATTTCAGGAGAGATCAGTATGCTGTGAGCAAATTGTAAATGAGTGCTGGTCCCTCATACATAGATGGAGATCTAATTTATAGCTCTCTCTGCTGTTCTTTTATTTTATTGAATAAAATGCCCTCCCGGATCGCTATCGTAACACGATCGCTTTTCTTTCATTTAAAAAAAAAAATTATTCGTAAGTCTGTTTATGAATTTCATTCTAAATACGGGGATATTTTAGATGTCTATGGGCATCTAATTGATGATTAATTATCTCTAATACTTACCATTTTAATTGCAAACATTCACCTCCTAATTACCAATGTTCATACGCGATTACAACTTAACAATACTTGATTTGATCATTGTTGATTTGATCATTGCCAAAAAGGAGGCATCTACATTCTTTTTCATACGTCTAAATTCTCTCTTTTAGATGTCTAAACCCAATTTTCAAATATCCTTGGACCCGTTTTACACACTTGATAGGAACCAACCTCAAGTAGTGGACTTGACCTAGCAGACATCTAAATTTATAATCAGATACCTTGGACCCCCTCGTTTGACTCCAGTAACTTGCTCAACTTCTGTTGCTCAAGCAGACATCTAACCTACTCTTTAAACATGTAAATGGACTATTTTAGACATCCTTGTTTTATATGAACGTTGGGACAGTTATGAACCTTTGATTGCAAAGTTAGAACAAATGAATTAGATTAATTTTGATTCCATAGCCCACCTCTCAATATATAGAGGTGGGAAAATTACATATGTTCCCCTCAAAGGAATATAAAAATACTACAACTCATGAAATAACAAAGTGAACATAGCATAAATAACTCAGATCATAGGGGTTAACACTCTCCCTTAAGCTGGAGCATAAATGTCAATCATACTTAGCTTGGAACAACAAATATCAAAAGATACTCGTGGCAATGCCTTTGTGAAGATGTCTCTTGTCTGGTCATCTATTGAGACATGTGGGTGGTGTAGATAAGACCTCTTTGGATCAAGTCACATGTATAGTAACAGTCGGCGTCCACACGCTTGGTCCTCTTGTGGAATATGGGATTGTTAGTAATGTAGGTCGCTTCCATGTTGTCACATCTCATCTCTATAGGTGTGTTTGTTGAGTGCTGCATATTGTTATGTGGTGTGTTTCTTATCTTGTTTTCTTAATAGGGTTGTTATCCTCTTTATATAAAAAGAGGTAGGGCTTAAGAATAAAGAAAGACTTTTCATTCTCTCAACTTGGTATTAGAGCATGGTCCTAGATTGGGTGCTGATACCCTTCTTGATTCCTATAACCTTTCTTTCCCACCAAGAAAAAAAACCCTAGCTTCTCCTTGGAGGCTCCTCCATTGCCGCTAGCCTCTAAGTCGGGTGGTGGCCTCGTCATTAGCCCTCAGGTTTGCTATGCTGTGCGTGGTTCGATGCCACTAGCAAGGATTCCTCGCCGGCCCTCAGACCTACTGCACATGGTCCATCACCACCAGTAGTGATCCCCATCAGCTCTTAGGCCTACTACGCGTATCCCATCGCCACTAGTAGGGCTTAGCGTCACCTCGCCTCATCACCCGATGGTGCTGCCCCTCTTGCAGCATTGCTTGACCAGGAGTGCCACCCCTTCACGTCGCTGGCGACGCCTTTGCAGCCCATCCATGTTGTTGCATCTCCTGTTGCTGTAGGGTCTGACCACAACACCTTCTCTTCTCTCTTCTCTTGGTGTTACCACGTTGGTAGCATCTTCTCCAACAGCAGGATCACTGATTAGAGGGATTCGGTGGTCCAATCAGCTTGATCTGACACATGTAATCAAATCTACGATTATATAATTTGATTTACATGATTTTTGCCTGAAACATACTTGAAGGGATTTGTGTGGACTTCGGTAATTAAGATGGCAACGTCTTCCTCTTCTACTTCCTCTGGGACAACATTAGATACATCTGTGGAGATGGGGGCCTATAAGAGCTCATTCTTTGGTCTAATAATCAAGCTAAATGAGATCAATTATCCCAGATGGTCGCAGGCCCTTTTGATGACAGTGAAAGGCCATGGGAAGGAGTACATCTTGAATCAATCGGAGCCCACACCCAAAATAGATGTTTGGGAGAAGTATAACACAATTGTTATGGCTTGGATTATGAATTGCATTATACCTAGAATCGGAGATGAAATCATGTATTACCCCACCATGAAGAAGATGTGGGAGAGTCTTTGCGAGACATACTCTCAGGAAAAGAATTCTGCACTTGTGTTCCAGACCTATCATGAGCTCTTCCATGTACGCCAAGAGAGAAGACTCTAGCTCAATACTACTTGACCATGAAGGGCCTCCTGGAGAAGCATAATGCCTATTGACCTATCTGCACCTGTTCTTCTCAGCAAGATTGCGGGAGAAACTTAGCAGTCTCTCTCTTTTTGTTTGGTCTTGGTCCTGATTACAGTGCTGCCTGTTCTTAGATCTTGACCATGTCTAAGCTTCCTTCTTTAGAAGATACATACAACCATCTGAGCAGGATTGACCCAGGAAAAGAATTTTACACTTGTGTTCCAGACCTATCATGAGCTCTTCCAAGTACGTCAAGAGAGAAGACTCTAGCTCAATACTACTTGACCATGAAGGGCCTCCTGGAGAAGCATAATGCCTATTGACCTGTCTGCACTTGTTCTTCTCAGCAAGATTGCAGGAGAAACTTAGCAATCTCTCTCTTTTTGTTTAGTCTTGGTCTTGATTACGGTGCTGCCTGCTCTTAGATCTTGACCATGTCTGAGCTTCCTTCTTTAGAAGATACGTACAACCATCTGAGCAGGATTGTAGTGCTGCTTCTTGCACCTAATATTGCTGGTTAGACCTCGACCTTAGTTGCTGTATCAGGTCATGGTAGAGGTGCTCCTACCCGCGGACTCGGTCGTGGCTGTTGATTTGGGGGTCGTACTCGTACCACTTGCACTTATTGGGGGAAAACAGGTCATTCTGAGGACCGATGTTGGACCAAGCATGGAAGACCCACTTTTGTTGATCAGTTCGTGGATGCTGATACCCTTGATACTGTTTCTTGTGTTGAGTTCAATGACCTGCTACAAAAGTTTTCACAACCATCTCAGTCTCATGCTACACCTTCATTAGAAACTGTTGCACATGTTTTCTCCTCCACAAGTACAAAGTTGGTTTGCTCCTCTTCTCAGTTTCAGAGATGTGGTAATGGCTAGTAGATTTTGGTACTTCATGACATTTATGTAGCGCTCAGAGATCTTTTCCATACATGCATCTTGTTCCACCAAGGTGCATGGTACATGTTGCAGATGGGAGACATTTCCAAGTTGCTGGACAGGGGGAGAATCCCATTATGATCTACTTTGCAATTGTCCAATGTTCTTTTTGTACCTGATTTTCTTATGAATTTGTTATCTCTTAGTCACATCACCAAGGAATTGAATTGCAAAGCCATATTTGACGCACAGTCTTGTGTCTTGCAAGATAAGCTTACGGAGGATGATTGGTGGAGAACATGAAGAATGGGGGGTGTACCGCCTAAGCCAGTCTGTCGCCATTGCTGCTACTTCTGTTTGTGAGGGGGAGGTTGCTGTGGCTATTGGATCTCCTTTCCAAGCACCTTCGCCTTGGCCATCTACCATTTGACAGACTTAGGCAGGTCATGCCCCACATTTCTCCCACGACCGTCATTACCTGCGATGTTTGTCAACTTGGCAAGCATCATTGTGCTAGTTCTCCTTCCTCGCAGAGTGTTGGGTCTACTTGACTTCTCCAGCTAATTCATATAGATGTGTGGAGGCCTAATTGGATTCCTAAGCAATTAAGTCACCATTATTTTTTGGTTATTGTTAATGACTTTTCCAGAGTTTCTTAGGTATTTTTTAAGAGAAATAAGTCTTATGTTGGATTGATTATTGAAAATTTTGTGAAAGAAATAATGACCCAGTTTTCTACTATTATCGAAGTTGTCCAGTCTGATAATGCTTTAGAGTTGTGCACTCAATGGATACATTTATTTTATTCTTCTTGTGATATTGTTCATCAAACTACTTTTGCTTACTCCTTTTGGCAGAATGGAGTTGCTGAGAGGAAGCACTGCCACTTGATGTTGTCCGTACCTTACTAATACATCATTCTGTTCCATCTTTATATTGGAGTGATGTTTTGACTGCATGTTTTTTTATCAGCAGAATGTCCAATTTTGCTATTCATGAGTAGACTCCATGGTAGCTTTTGTATCTAAACCAGGAGATGCTTCTTATTACCCTTATGGTCTTTGGGTGTGTTGCCTTTGTCCATGCTTTATACTTCGAGGAGAGATAAACTGGCACCTAGGGTAATAAAATGTGTTTTCTTGGGGTATTCAAGGACTTAAAAGGGATGCAAGTGTTTTGATCCATTGTCTTCTCGTTACTATGTGTTTGCTGATGTCATCTTCCATGAGTTCATTGCCTATTTCTCCAGTTCGGGATGAAATTTATTCATGGAGATGAGCTATGCTCCTATGCTTATTCCTCTTATTGCTATAAAGGATCTTCCCACTGCTATGCCTCCTACTAACACCGCTACACCAAGATTTATTGATCCCATTGTTACTTACAGGAGGTCACATACTACTTTGCAGATACCCCCCTTTCACTGACACCTTCCTCCCTTGCTTCGGTAAACTCTAATGCTGTAGATATTGATGATATGTTGTCTACTGATGATTGTACAAGATAGATAGGAGAGCTTTTTGCTACAGACGACTCCCCAACTGATACAACTACAGATTCTGATCTTTCGATAGCTATTCAAAAGGCCCTTTGGACTTGTGCCAGATATCATGTTACTGGCAGTGTTGCTATTAAAGGTTTAGGGAACCGTTTTAGGAGGTTTTGTTGTGCTCTTACTACTTGAGAGATTCCTACTACACATCAGCAGGCAATGCTCTATCCAAAATGGCATTAGGCCATGGAAGAGGAGATGGTTGCACTACAAGCTAGAGGAACATGGGAGCTCACATCATTGCCTGTAGGAGTTACTGTTGTGGGTTGTCGTTGGGTGTTTGCACTTAAGTATAATCCAGATGGGTCCGTTAATAGATACAAGACCTGCTTGATAGTAAACGGATTTACACAGACATAGAGAGTTGATTTCTTTGACATGTTCTCCCTGGTGGCATGACTATCTACAATTCGCATACTTGTCTCTGTTGCAGTTCAACGAGATTGGGTTCTTCATCAGCTTGATGTGAAGAATGCCTTTCTGTATTGTGATTTACAAGATGAGGTCTACATGCAGCAACTCCTTAGTTATGAAGTTTGGAGGAAGTGTGTGTAGGTTGCAAAAGGCCATTTATGGCCTCAAGTAGAGCCTAAGAGCGTGGTTCTAGAAGCTTTCTCAAATGGTTAAGTCAATGTGATTTCTGAGGTCATCTACAAATCATTCATTATTTGTGAAAAGGATAGGGAAAGGGGTAGTGGTCATTCTGGTGTATGTCGACGATTTGATTGTTACCAGTGATAATGTTGCAGGTGTAGCTGAGATTAATTAGACCTTGGCAAATCAATTTATGATGAGGATTTGGGGTCCTTGCGATACTTCCTTGGGATAAAGGTTGCTCGTAGCAGGCGTGGCATTATTCTATCCCAATGAAAATATGCTCTGGATGTTCTTAGAGAGACAGGTATGGGAATCAAACCAGTGAATATTACCATGGACCTTAAGGCACGATTGTATGATAGTGATGAAGAGTTAGTTGATAGCAGGCAGTGCAAACAACTGGTGGAAAAACTATTGTACCTGACTATCACTCGACTAGATATTTCCTTCATAGTAGGAAGGTTGAGTCTATTTATGGAGAAGCCCACAAGACTGCATTGGGAGGCAGCAATGATGGTGCTTAGATACTTGAAGAAGGCATTAGGGCAAGCCCTATTCTTTACTAGAGAGGCGTCTATGACTGTAGTTGGATATGCTGATGCTGATTATGTACGCAGTCATGATGATAGGAAGTCAACTACAAGTTTCTGTACATATGTTGCAGGGAATCTAGTGACTTAGAAAAGTAAGAAGCTGATAGTTGTTTCTAAGTCCAATGCAGATTCTGAGTACAGAGCTATGGCTCTGACTTCTACCGAGTTGATGTTGGTGAAAGCCTTTCTAACTTGCATATACAAATTGATGGATCAATGGAATTACGGTGTGATAACCAAGTTGCCATTTTCATTGCAAACAACCCTATATTTCATGAATGCACCAAGCATGTGGAAGTAGATTGCCACGATACAAGAAACTTGATCTAGAAGGGATTCATTGTTGCTTCTCAGGTGGCTTCAAAGGCTCAGACTATTGAATATTTGTAAAGTCTTTAGCAAGATCTTCCTTTGATGCTTGTGTTACCAAGTTAAGCATGATTGACATTTCTACTCCATCTTGAGTGTTGAGTACTCCATATTGTTATGTGGTGTGTTTCTTATTTTGTTTTCTTAATGGGGTTGTTATGTAATTTTTAAGGGTGCAAAAATTGGTCTATGTGGCTGATTAATCGGCCACATAATCGTATGTAGTCAAAAAATGAATCGAGTACCTATATTTGAACCTATAGTCAGACTCTGATTAATCAACCGATTAATTGATTAAGTTTTAAGGTTTTAATTTTTTTAGCTTTGATGCACATGCAATGCACCCTCAAACCAAAACCCAACTAAACCCGATACCTAAATGCACTCAACTAAACCTAACTTCTCCCATTACCCCAAGTTTCCAACGCATGAAAGCCTCATCTCTAAGCAAAACCCTCGATACTAAGTCGATAACCTCATCGACTGAATACTGACTGTCGATTTCTGTAGCTATGGTAATTTTGCATCCACCTCCCTCTCTATATAAAGAGAGGTAGGGCTTAAGAATAAAGGAAGACTTTTCATTCTCTCAACTAGATATATGCAAGTTTGTAAGAAGAGATCTTATCCACATCATCTCTAATGGAGTATGTGTCAAGTCCCTATAGTTTGACTCGGCACTGGACTTAGAGACAATAACCTGTTTCTTGCTCTTTTAGGTCACTAGATTTCTGTTACGCTATGTTGTAAGGGTATTAGTGCTATTTTATTTCTTTTTTGGAGTCTTGTAATATTTCCCCCTCACCTCTCTCTATAAAAGAGGTGTAGGGTTTTCTTTTTCAAACAAGACAATTCATTTCCTTAAACTGTTTCCTGTTGCATAGGTGTAGAAACCTGTAGTAGACTTCCTATTTTCCAGACACCTTGCATAATCAGCATCTAAGTAGGCTATCATACTCATAGAGGTTCCTCTGGTGGATAGGTTCCCTCTTTCTGGAGCTCTCTTCAAGTACCTTAGCACCATCATTGCAACATCCCAATGCTACTTAGTGGGTCTGTCCATGAATTGACTCAGTTTCCCTACTGTAAGAGAAATATTTGGTATAGTAATAGTCAGGTACAAGAGTTTTCCTATTAGTCCTCTGTAATGCCAACTATCTACTGCCTCAACCTTCTCATCATATAGATGAGTCTTGGAATCTATAAAGATATTGGCTGGCTTTGCTCTCAACATGCTAGTCTCCTACAACAAGTCAAGTGCGTACTTCCTCTAGAAAAGTACTACACCTGTCTTACTGCGTGCAACCTCAATCCCAAGAAAGTATCTCAGTGGTCCAAGGTCCATAACAAAACTCCCTACAAGGAGTTGCTTGACCTCAGTGATGCCAGTCCCATCATCCTCTGTGAAAGTCAAATCATGTACTAGAAGTACCACCACGCCCTTCCCTATTGTTCTGACAAACAGGGAATGATCTGATGAGGATCTCTAGAATCTAGTCATCTTAACAACCTCTGAGAGCTTTTGGCATCAAGCCCTAGGGCTTTGCTTCAGGCCATATATAGCCTTTCGCACTCTACAAACCCTGGAACACTCTCCCTGAGTCTCATATCTTGGTGGCTGCTGCATGTACATCTCCTCGTATAAGCCATCATAAAAAAAAGCATTTTTCATCCAGCTGATGAAGAGGCCAGTCTTTCTAAACAACTATAGAAATGAGAATACACATGGTTGGGATCGGTCACAGGAGAAAAAGTATCAAAGAAGTTTATGCCATAGGTTTGCGTAAACCCGTTGCTACAAGGTGGGCTTTATGCATGGCAATTATCTTGTCGGGGTTGTACTTGATGGTAAACACCCATTGACACCCAACAACTGAAGCTCTTGCAGGAAGGTCGGCAAGTTCCCATGTACCACGAGAGTGGAGAGTAGCCGTCTCATCCTCCATGGCCTAACGCCACTTTAAATCGAGCATGGCTTGTTGATGAGTAGCAGGAACAAACATAGTAGAAAGAGTGTGCCAGAACTTGCTATAGGCCCCTCCTAAAAATTCAGTGGACACTACATGTGATAGGATATCGAGCGCAACTTCATGGTGCCTTGCGAACTGTAATGGAAAGATCATGATCATCTGGCATAAGAGACTTCGTCTCAACATTATGTACAGCCTTACCACTATCATCTTGTGAACCTCCTACATTATCACTGTACATAATCTCGCTAGTGTGTAAATCTCCTGTGCTCACTTAAGGCTGAGGTGGAGCAAGTGTAAAAGGAGGCTGCTTTTGATAGGTAACAAGAAGCTTGTATGTGATCGAGCATTCACGAAATCTTTCACGCTTAAAGGGTGATGGTTCAAATGATGAGGGCATAGAACCAGTGATCAGAATCGCCTCCAACGCCATATGAAGAATAGGCATAAGTGCCTTAGCAACCCCAAGAGAGAGATGCCTCCCAGTAGTAGAAAAATAGGAAACAAATTAATGGAAGGTGACATCTGCACTAACATAGTGGCATCCTCCAACTGGATCAATGTTACCTCAGACAAATTCGTAGATGCCATCTTACTTCAACCAGAGCATAAACACAATCTTTGTTGGTAGGAAAAAAAAAAGAAAAAACCATGATAAGAATCCTAAATCTAATGACGCATCATTGGTGCTGCAAGAAAGTTAGACGATGCTACAACCACTGGAGCAACCTCAAATTGGGGATTCCATACTTCTTTAACGGAGCTCCTACCAACTATTGTAAAGTCAATATAACTCACTTCGATCATTATGTGTACTGAAATGTATACAGAAAATCATGCTATAGGTCTTTGGTGGTGAGGCAACTGTGTTTCCGAATGCGGTGGCACTCTGGCGAGCTTCCAGCCTCCGGTTGGTTGGATCTAGTAGTGAAGGAATAGAGGAGGCTAACTAGCCCCCTTGATTCCCCAACAACCTAGGTTTGGATCCCTTAAAAAGGGATTCAAGCAACCTTGCTCAAGGGTGGCACCGATGATCGTGGGCTTTACTATAATAGCACTCCGGTGAGCTTCCAGCCTCCGTTTGGTCGAATCTGGTAGTGGAGGAAGAGAGGAGGCTAACTAGCCCCTTTGATTCCCCAACAACCCAGGTTTCAATCCCTTAAAAGGAAATTCGAGCAACCTTGCTCAGGGACAATGTCGGTGGTTGTAGGCTCTACGGCCGATGATCAACTGGTAGGTTTACCGATGGAGGGGGTCAACCCGACCAGTGATGGTCTTGCAACCCTCTTACGACTAGTGGTGCATCAGTGACGATGCTTCTTCGCCAACGCGACGAGAACAATGTAGTCTTGATCGAAAATGAGTTAGGGTTTTTTTTTGGTGGAGGTCTAGGGATCAAGGTGGGTATTGCACCCTGGCTAGGATTGTAGGTCTGTTCCTTTATTTTATGCTTTTGATATCTTGTTACGTTTCCACTTATATTTTATAACATGGTATCAAAGCAAGTCGATCTTAGGTTTTCTTGTTAAAATATTATTGTTATATCTTTATTCGCATTCTTGAAGAGGATGACAAGGGCATCTTACAGCAATAGCCGAAGGTGGAACCGTAAGGTGCACAAGGTGCATAAGGGCATCATGGCACTGGTGACGACAAGGAGCCACATCGCAATGCTGGCAATGTAGAGGTGTGACACATGAGAGGGACTTGAGGTAGTGAGTAGGTGAAGTGACCTTCCTCATAGCGTCGATCTTGTGAGGATCAGAGCATCGGCAACATCGACTGTCGATAGAGGTGTGTGCATGAGGTGGTGCATGGGGAAGATGTGAAGAAGTGCGCATGGTGGCACGCATGAAGGGGACTGAAGTAAGGAGGAAGATCGATCTCGATTGTGATCGATTTTGAGAACGAATGTGCAAGTCCTGATGGCGAAGCTCCTCGATTCAATGGCCCCATCGGTGTAGATGATGCAGGCATCGACACTGAGGGCATTGGAGAAGATGACAATAGTGGTGGCAGCTACACAATAAAGGTGGCGAGATCGATTGCGAGGATCGTGGCGAAGCTCATGTGTGTGATCATGATCCTCAGGATTCCACGATCTCAACACCTGATTATGGCGAATATCCCGCTCGTCCTTTGTAGCTCCCCATTGCCATCTCAAGTGAAGGTCGTGGAGGAAGCGAAGGGGGCGTGAACGGCTCTCATTTCTTCTATTGGATGGGTTCATTTAAACACTAAACCCTAAACAAGGTGATATTTGGATATTTTTGGTGGTTTACTCTTTTGTTTTTTTTTTGTTTTTTGCCAAAAAAAAAAAGGGAGATAGAAAGAAAGAAGGCTGAGAGAGAACCAACAAAAAAGGGGGAGTTGTTAGGAAGGTGAAGAAAAATAGTAAAAAAAAAAGGGAAAAGATGATGGATTTTTTTAAGAGAAGAGGGGAAGAAGCTCTTTTCTATATTATATTTTTCTCTTTGCTTATTTCTTCTATTTAAGTATGGGTGCAGGGGGGAGTATGAGCTTATTTTGTTGTCCCAGGAGAGACTCTTTTGTTTTTTAGGTCTCCATGAAAGAGGCACTTTTCAGAGTTCTCAAATGGGATGGCACCGGCACTAAATCAATTGTCTATGACTTATCTCTGGACTTCTACCTACACCCATCTATAAGCAAGTTGAAGATGCAAAGAAGATGGCGACATAAGGCAGTCATGACTCAGCAGCATCAGTTGAGGATGCAAAGAAATTGACGACATAAGAGGCATGGGGAAGTTGTGACCTGGCAACATCATTTGATTTGTGGTGTGTTTTTTTTCTCTTTGTAGAGATGGGATATCTATTGTGCAAGCTGAGCATTCCATGCTCCAACTTGAGGGGGTGTGTTGAGAGATGTGGTCTATTGCAGTGGTACGTTTAGTATCACATAGTGGAGTAAAGAAAAGTATGGTGTGTGGAAGCCTATAAAGAGGTTGTTGTACCCTCATGTCTTTTGCCCTATTGGAACCTTCTCTCACGGTTTTCTCCCCGCTCTTCGTAAGTGAGGTTTTCACGTAAACCCAAGTATTCTTTGATTATTTTATGCTTTCGCTATCTTGTTACGTTTCCTCTTGTTTATATTTTATAACAGGCTCTATACCATTCATCAAATTTGTCACTGTATAGTTTTCCTACTGCCACTTATCATAATCAACAATCTTAGGGTCAGGAATACCCTTTATGAGGATCTAGAGATAGCTTTTTCTATCCACTAAGGAAAATCTTAAACACTTGTGACCTCCATTCAACTTTTTGGATGCCTCCTCAACTACAAAGATAGTAATAGATGTGAAAGGCTTGTCCTCAGGAGAGCATGATCTTGACATAAACATGATAGGCTACAAAGAAGTGGCTGTGACGCTCTTCAAACTCCTGTGTTACTGATCAAGATAGAAGCAAAATTACACCCCTAATGGTATGCAGAATACATTGTTCTCATTGTACCAAACAAGATGACTTGCTACTCATATTACATGCGTCAATTCTAGCTCACCTAGAAATCTCATATGAAACATGCAAAGAATGCGTAAATCCATGAAATTAGGCAAGTATGAGATACAAAATCCTTAATTGAGCCATAAATTGTTGGAGAACTATTTGCTGTTGGCCCAAACATCAGACTAGTTTGGGACTCAAACTTGTTTTAACTGGACCAATTTAGTTCTCAGATCTTGCTTAAATGTGCAATGATTGGATCTAGGGCTTTTTGGGGATCAACAGAACCACTGGTGGTTGTCCATGCAAGGTTTTTGTCATGGCGGTTGTCGGTGACTGCTCGACAATGGCAAGGGTCGTCAGGGATCCACTTGGTGGAAGCAGTGCTGGTGAGTGGGAGGCATGGAGGGTTGATTGAAGGAAAACCCCTAATTGATTAGGGTTTGCCTTTTTTATTAGTTGGTGGGAAAGATAATAGGATGAGAAATACAAGAATGATACAAATTACAGGCCTAGGATCGTTTCTCTAATACCGTGTTAGAGAATGTAATGTCTTAGTTCAATTTAGAGAACCTTGGCCTCTCTCATTTAGAAGAGGCTGGGGGAAAAATACATAATAGCACCCAAAATAAAAAATAAAATGAAAACTGCTACATAAGAAACAAAGTAACTCCAACAGGAATAATAGCTAGCAACATACGCTCCTGTATAAATCTAGTAATTAATGCACTATGCTTAGCTTGGCTATAAAAGTGGATAGATGACTCCATCTTGTCTCATATATTTGTGTCTTCCTCTTTGTGGGTTTGTGGACAGCCACTGGGATGAAGTGGGAGGAAATTGTCCTGTCCTGATTGCATGTTTGTCTGGGCACGTTCTTGATAATGATGGTGTCCACAGCTGTGGCCATATCAATGGCCTCAATCAAAGAAGGCGGTAATAAAGGAATTGAGATTCAAAGCTCTGTTATTGCTACCCAATTCTGTTGAACTTGAAGAATCCTTCACCTTAAGAACAAGGCTGTCACGTTGTAAAAGAGAAAATTTCAGCTCTTCAAAACTATGAAAAGGAGGCCTAGTAATAATTTTAGTGAAGAACATTCAATGCTCCTCCCCTAGTCCAACTAGGCAATGCATAAACTTTGTTGATTTAAGGCAATGCATAAACTTTGTCGATTTAGCTTATGACACATCCAACCAAGGTAAGCTCATAACAAATTGTCTGCACTTCACTGCAAAACTCCACAATACTCATTTTCTCATCTAGTCCAAGTTCAATTCAAACTCAACCAAATGATCTCTGCTTCAGCATCTGATAGTACCTGCTGCTAAGGGAATCCTGTAGTTCCTTAGCGGTTTGGACATGGGGAACCTATGTAACAAACTCTTCATGAAGGTTCGATTCCGTCCATCTAATAAGCCCTTGATTGGTGTGAACCACTTGCTATGCTCAGGGTTCAGACAAGATGAACTGCTTGACCACAAACTCCATTTCCGTTGGTGATGGTAACCTTCTCGTCTAGGTACTTAGTGCACGGGCTGTCCCATCAGTGTGTCTGGTAAGTTGCTGTTCATGAACAAATGATAGAATTGAATTCTTCCAATAACAGGTGGTTCCTAATACTCAACTTGACAGTCACAATCTGACTATGCATGGTAGGCATGAACAGAAAGTTTTATATTTCAGAAGCCTTCATAGTGATGCAAAAGAACATGCGAAGATTGAAAGTGTTTGAGATCTCAGTATATGGAACATGTGTTCTCAGGAACAAGAATGTGGCATGAAAACTAAAAACATGACCAGCATGCGTGAGCTCTTAAATGTGAAAACAAACAGAGGGGGATTCCTCAGAATTACATGGTTAAACAACTCATGGAAGAGGTTGACTGCTTGGGTAGACTCTCTTTCAGACTAGAGCATTGTTCAGTGGTTCTATCTAAAGATCAAATAGTGATTTGATTGGGTTGTGACATAATCGATGTGGAAACGAGAGAATCAGTATTGTCAAATTGGGATGGTGTTGACCAGTTGAAGCTTCTCGAGCTAGAGAGTTCGGACCAAGGGTCTAAGTGCTGATATCGATGTCGTGTTGATAAATTTTCAAGTGTGGTTATTGAGGGCATGCCATAGAAATACCCATGTATCGACATCGAGTTATAGATGTTATTGATGGCCCAAAATTATTTGTATTGAGGGCATGCCGATGGCTTGACAATGCATACTAACAAATGCTGACTGAATTCACTTAAAATGATTAAATTTGTAAGTAAATCACATATTACTAAAAAAAAAAAGATTATGTAAGAAGGGCATACATGTGAAAACACAAGCCTTAAATCAATACATACTCAAATAAAGCATGCAATGTGTATATAAACTAAAGTAATATAATAGTCATTCAACTACCATTGAATGGTAACTTAAAACTCCATCCCTTCAACCTCCTCAACCTCTCAAGCATTAAGGTCCAACACATGCCTTAATTGACATAGACGATAAAGACAGAACTAGATAGGTGATTTAAAGACTCTAAAGGAGTCTTTAACAACAAGGTTTTAAATATCATTATCGTATTGATAAGTTAAAAATGGCTATATCGTCGATATATCGCGGATATCAAAAAATTTTGGGGAAATTACTTGGAATGACTTCAAATGTTCACAAATTTGATGAAAGTAACATTTTAATAACCGATACATACATGAAGAAATGTCTAGAAGATAAAATTATAAATTTTGAATGAAAACATAATGTAAATGCGTTATTAGTAGTGTTTACTTGATTACAAGAAACTATCTTAAGTAGTTGTAGTTGCCTCATGTCAGTGAAAAATCTCTCTTGAAGGTAAGATAAATTTGAGATAGGACATTTAAGTAGGTAGAGGGGAGTGAGAGCATGATGCTTAGTTTTTTCACTATTCATTAGTTGTTGGCATTAACTAAGTATGAGTTAGCTTTAGTTAAATCTTATTTGAGTCGAGTGAAAAAAAAAAATTCAATTTTACGGATATTTAATTATACAACTAATATCTCCAAGTCATATTCAAACCTACAACCAATCAATCAACAACCAACCACTCTACCACAAGCTACTGTGGAACAATGGGAGATCATTCTCATAGGTTTCAACTCCCATTTTCAATCCATGAATAGCATGAGTCCAAAACTTCTCTGGTAACTCCTAGAACTTCATCATGGCTCCATCCCATTCCTTATTTCATAGGGAACCTTGAAGTGTCTAGTTTCACTGTGTATCATCTATATCTCGATTCCATTCATGGAATATCCCATTGGTATCATTGAAATAAGAGATATCCTAGATAGTACATCTCTTACTCTATATAGTCATTATCATATATAAGAAAAAAAAGAATCATTAATCCAAATTGCAAAAGCAAACCAAGGACACATCTTACCATCTTACTAGCAGAATTACAATGACTAAGTTATAGATATTCTCAAATTGAGAAATTTACTTAATATGGGGAGATAATTGGATTGTATAACATTTACATAGATAAGAGAGAGAGGGATAGTGATTTATATGGCATTGTTGAGAGCACCAGCAGCTACCAATAGGTAGCAGCAACAATGGAGTAGAAACAGCTAGCAGCCATCAGCACTACCACTGGCACACCGTTGGCACCGGTGATAAGTCGGCGATACATCTGCATATCGATATGCCCATGCCAGAAAATGGTTGCATGCTGTCAGCATTTCGAACCTTGGTTTGGACTTCAGCGATGATTTTGCAAGTTCCCAGCCACCAACAACTACAATCTTAGATAACGTAAACACAAACATGATTGGGAAGGTGATTCACCAAACCATGAACATGGAGTTGCACTAGAAACCTCAACATAGATTTGTCAGTCTCGATCAACATATGTGCATTGATGCTTTGAAACCAAGTAAAAAACTAAAAAGAAATAAGGAATAAGAAAGAGTGGGCAAGAGAAAACTAACACATGCATTTGATAATGTAGTTCGAGATGATAGCACATTGTCCTAAGTCTACACTAAAGTTGCTTCTCTTAATAATAAAAAAAGAGAAGGCCCTAGGGATTTATCCTATAAATAACTTGTTAGAGTGTGCAATAAGCCATGTGGCATTGGTAGCCTATGGTGTGCCCACATTGGGCGTGAATATGTGTGCGTGCGTGCATGCGTGGGTTTTGTCTTGCAAGCCAAGTTTATTTTGTGCTACATGTGGCGAGTTATTTTTTTGAGTGGTTGTTAGAGTCCAAATTAGGATTGAGCCAATTTAGGAATAATTGATTTGATTTTGCTTGAGTTTGTTTTAGGAAATAGGATTGGTAAATTATAAATTAGTTGGGACTATAATTGGGATTGATTCTTGTTGGGAATACAGTGCCACGTGGCAGGCAATCAGAGGACCCAAGTGGGCACTGGTTTTGGGTCCTATTCTTTAAGTTTGCTTTGGGTGTAAGTTTTCTATTTTTAGAAAGTCTTAGATGTCAATTAGTTTGGTAAATTAGGATTTGATTTGTGATTGATTAGGATATATTCTGTTTCCTATTTTAGAAGATATGTTTTAGTTAATTGGGGATATGTTCTCTCTATAAAAGATAACACATGGACCACTTTCTAATTTAAGTTGAAACAATACTTTTTCCAACAATATAACTTCCTCTCCTCTCTTTCTTCTCCAACGTGGATTGCTGCCCTCTCTCTGTTCTTCCTGTGTGTGAACAGGACCAACTACAATACCTATCTGTTGCACATTTTCACGTGGGAGAGCCTCTACACTTCGCATCGTGCCAAACTCAACATGGTATCAGAGCCTTCGATCTAGGCTCATTCCAAGGGGTTCTCTACATGCATAGGAAGGAGGAGAAGAAAAGAAAAGGCCACATTGCGCATGGATTTTCCTGGAGGACCATCGACTTCACCTTCTTTTGGTGATTTTATACATGTTCGGAGAAATTGAGTGCCTTACGTTGGCTCACGGGGTGTAGGAGTAATGACATTGACTCGGATTGAGGGAGCGCGTGGAACCTTCTAACACGTTGGGGAACACCAAGTTCAAGTGTGTGGCTCTCGAGTGTAGAAAAAGAGGCACAAAGTCCTCTCAACCTTTGAGAATGAAGCGATGGTAGATTTACAGATTCATGCTTCTTGAGAAAGTGCTTGAGACAAAAGATATAGCTAGGAAGAAATTGGAGAAGAGAGCCCATCAAGTTATGCAAAGAAGAGACGTCTACTCCGATAGCCACGACTACAAAGGTTGCCAAAAAAGCAACGACTACGGAGGTGACAAGAGGATTCACAGTTACATCAAAAGAAGATGGTGGAGCATCTGGCTGCACCATCAATGAAACAAGTAGAGCAAGTTATCGTCCTCCCAGCTTTGACTTGAGGGGGAGTACTGGGAATAAAGCGCCACGTGGCAGTTAGTCAGAGGGCCCAAGTGGGCGTCAATTTTGGGTCTTGTTCTTTAGGTTTGCTTTGGGTGCAAGTTTCTATTTTTAGAAAGTCTTAAGTGTCAATTAGTTTGGTAAATTTGGATTTGATTTGTGATTGATTGGGATATGTTTTGTTTCCAGTTTTAGGCGATATGTTTTAGTTAATTGGAGATATGTTCTCTCTATAAAAGATAACACATGTACTACTTTCTAATTTGAGTTGAAGCAATACTTTTTCCAACAATACAACTCCCTCTCCCCTCTTTCTTCTCCAACATGGACTGTTGCCTTCTTTCTTTGTTCTTCCTGTGCGTGAACGACCAACTGCAGCACATATTTGCTGCACATTTCTCCTCACGTGGGAGAGCCTCCATGCTCCGCATTGCGTCAAACTCAACAGTTCTCTTTAAATAGAGACCAAATTGCCTTATTTTCTTTGGAGTTCCAATAACAATTTCTTTCTATTCTAAGAACTCTGCCTTCTCTCTCCACATGTGTAACCTTGAAGAAGAAGAGCTCTCCACCTGCTAAGCAATTCTTCACATGGTACCAAAATGGATCCTCCTTGCCTCTTGATCTCATACGTGTGGAGAGAAGATGATTTCTCTACACGCACTGTGTGTGTGTGTGTGTGGAAAACGTGGAGCCATATCGAGGGTTGAGTGCCAAGCCAAATTCAAGTCAAGTTTGAGGCACGTGAACCTCTCACGCACCAGGAAAAGTTAAGAAAAGGACATTGGCTCTGGGACGTACAAGAAGAGTCACAAAGACCTCAAAGTTTAAGCTAGAAGGGGGTGCGTGAACCTTTCATGTACCAGGGAATGCCAAGCTATAGTGCTTGACTCCTGGGCGCACAAGAAGAGCTACAGAGACCTCCACAAGTTGCAGTTATGGCTGACATAGAGGCCCCAATCACCACTGAGAGATACAGGGACAAGCATGCAAGTCCTTCGTATGGATACATGTCTATTCCATATCTACAAGAAGTCTCATTTACATCCGCAGATTTAGAGAAGCTTAAGGCATTACTCAAAGAAGAAAAGAAGACAACTGCGGCCATGGCAATAACTTTCAAGGTTTCCAAAAAAGTAGCAACTACTGAAGTTGCAAAAGGACTCGCAGTTTTACCAGAAGAGTCGTTCAATGAAGATTCGGGAGCATACATGGATGCAAATGATGAAGAAGAATAGTAGGACATCTAGTCTCACAAAAGTTTGAAATCTTGCGAGTTTTCACCCTTTCCAGCTTTTGACTTGAAGGGGTATGTTAGAGTTTGGAATAAGCCACATGGCAGTGCCACGTGTTGTGTGCCAACATTGGGTGTGAATATGTGTGCATGTGCGTGGGTTTTAGCTTGCAAGCCAAGTTTATTTTGTGTCACATCTGGTAATTTATTTATTTGATTGGTTGTTAGAGTCTAAATTAGTATTGAGTTAATTTAGGAATAGATGATTTGATTTTAATTGATTTTGTTTTAGGAAATAAGATTGACAAATCCTAAATTAGTTTGGATTATAATTGGGATTGGTTCTCCTTAAATAGCGACCGAATCCCCTTGTTGAGTTCCAATTATAATTCTTCCTATTCTAAGAACTCCTCTCCCTTCTCTCTCCACACGCGCAACCTTGAAGGAGAAGGGCTCTCCACGTGCCTATCAATTCTTCACATAACTATTTATATGGAGCCAAGCAATGGGAAGAATATGAAAATTGACCACGCATGCTTTATAATTTCCAATATTTACATGAAACCCCTCATGAACATGTCATTCTGTCACTTTAGTTTTTTTTCTAAAAAGAAACAAGGAATGGGAAAGATTGAGAAAGAGAAAACTAACACATGGATTTGATAATGTAGTTCAAGATGATAGTATATTGTCCCAAGTCTACACTACGGTTGCTTCTCTCAGTGATAAAAGAGAGAAGGTCCTAGCAATTTATTTTATAAATAACTATTTATATGGAGCCAAGCGATGAGATTTTGTTGGGATTTATACAGGGAAGCTTTGATCACCTATTCTTATTGTATGTGAAAAGCTTGGGCTGTTTGAGGAAAAGAACTGTGCAAAAGTGGTGTGCAGATCTCATCCTTATTTCATATTGAGATCTCTTAATTTGATTATATACAAATGCAATGACACTGTCATTGACCATTGCAGAAAAAAAAAACATAAAAACTTGCTTACCCAATGATTTACAGCTCCCATTTTAACCATATAGTCCTGATATTTCTCAAATTTTACATTGTGTTTTTTATGACAATTCCTAGGATTAAGTTTTGGTTTTGATGCACTCGCTGAATTGGAGGGTACTTTGTTGTTTGATGAGATATTCCGAGCAAGAGAGGTCCAAGCTGCATACTTTTTGTGTCTTTATTTTCCTTTGTGCAGATTTGCCAAAATTGTAAAAAAATCGTGTCTTGTTACTGTTTTCAGCACTTGCGGAAACAATATGATGAATTATGTCCAGATTTATGCAATGCTTATCCTGAAGTCTTTCCCCAAGAGGTATATACGTGGGACCATTTTCTCTGGGCCTGTGAGCTTTGGTACTCTAACAGCATGAAAGTCATCTTTAGTGATGGAAAATTAAGAACTTGTTTGATTCCAATTGCCGGGCTTCTAAATCACTCGGTATGTCACATGTTTTTTGAAAGTACTTGGTATGTCACATATTATCCTACCATTATTTGTTCTTTTAGTATATAATGTTCTTTCTTGTAGATTTACCCACATATATTGCACTATGGTAGAGTAGATTCAGTATCCCACACATTGAAGTTTAGATTATCAAGGCCATGTAAAGCAGGACAACAATGTTACTTGAACTATGGAAGCCATCCAAGTTCTCATTTCATTACTTTTTATGGTTTTATTCCGAAAGGCAACAACCCATATGACGTCATTCCCTTAGGTAATCTCTTTCTACTACTTTAAGCTTGTTTTTCTGCAAATTCCCTTTTTGACAATGTAAGAGAATTAGGAAAGAGTTTTAGATTAGTTAAGTTAGGAAAATTAGTTTGTTTTGATTTAGGATTACCTCTCTCTATATATAAAGAAGAGTTGATTTCTTTTTAATAATAACAAGAACTATTTTCAAAAACTTTCATATACATTAAAAGAATGGTCACATGGGACTAATAAACATCAAACACCCTTGTTTATATATGTCATGCTTGAAGTTCGTCATCATAGGTGGTTCCATTTAATTGGTAACACCATATTTGGCTGTGTAGAAGGTTGCGTGATTGCATCTTTAACTAAGGTTCTGTATGTTTGTTATCGAACAAAAAATGAGATATCTATTTATACCTGTAGACAAAATGTTATAAACTTAATGGTTCGTTTTAACCAAGATTTCCATCTGTGGCTTCTGAATAAAATGAGACAAGTTAAGTTTTGTTGACGATTGAAAAATTGCTTAAATTTCCACTAACATGCTTGAAAGTTTTCTGCTCTCATGTACCTAAACCTTGATTTAGAATTCCTGTTTCATTTGCTTGAAACATTTAATTTTAACAGTCAAATTGTGGTTGTCAACAAGCGAATTGGGTCGTAAGACTTTATGTTAAAGACGAAAGATGCTTTATGGTTTGTATAATCACCAGTTAAAAGTCAATGAAGAAAGTTCTAAATGAGCGTACCAGTTTAAGGGAAGCCAGCTATCTTGCCTCTTCCTCTAGCATCCTATTAAATTAGCATATGTAAGTTTTTTCTAAAAATAGTCATCTAGCTGGGGATCATTGACTAGTAGGATGCTTACAAAAATAAGTTGACATTCTGCTGGCTTAATTTCTAGCTAGAACTATTATACTTTTGCAGTTTATTTGCAAACTAATCAAATAGGAATTTCTTTTAGTTTTGTCTTGCCTTATGGAAATATCCTTTATAAGTTTCTGGTTTAAACTGGAACTAATGATACTATATAACATGCTCTCTTTTCCCATGTTTGAACTTTCCATTTCTGTGGAATATCCTCAATTGATTTCTGTAGCAATTATTCTAGATTTTGATGATCCAGATGGAAGTTGTCAGCCTCCAAACAATAATACTGGTTGGACAACCCACATGGTTCGTGGGACATGGCTGTCAAGGAACAAGATGCCTCCTTTTTATGGTCTACCTTCTCCTTTGTTCACACACCTTACGACTCTTCTCAAAAATGCTGGAGATGAGCAGCTTCGTGAGATTCCTACACTAGTAGATGTGAGATTCCCCTTCTCTTGGAAGCCACTCAGAATAATCTAGGTGCACTTGATTCTTTTCATATTTCAGGACTGGTATTTTGGATATACTCTCGCTTAAGGGAGGCCTTTATTAGAATTTCAATTATCAATTAATATCTTGTTTGTTGCATTATATATATTCTGATCTGATAGCCGTATCACATGACTCCTCTCTTGGTCACAAGGAGCTGAGAACGTGGTGCACTCTTTTTATGTGGTTTTTCACACAGGCTTGTGAGTAATGTGGCATTAGTTGGATTGACTCTAGGTCTCTGGGTGGGTTTTGGGTTTCTCTCCGTCAGGACTGCCAAGGAACGGCTCAGCTTTTTTTAGATTCAAGAGTAAAGGGCCAAAGTATTGGCCATTTTCCTTTAAAAAAAAAGTTTTGGCCATTTTGTGATTGTTTTGGCTAAGCGTGAAATGGGTTGCTTTTTAAAGGTTTGAGGCCTTATTTTGAAAATATAAACACAATGTGCATTTTATTTGGCATCAACTTGAGGAGAGTCTGAAAAGATTCTCTATGAATGAAGCGGGGACCGCCCTCGAGTAGCCAGCTTTTACTTTTCTGGGGAAAAAGCTATTGTGGATTTGTGTCCTCAAGGATAAGGGTGTGAAGATGCTGTCTAATTTACTGCATCTTATCGCCAGAATAGTCAAATGTCAGAGATCTAACCATTTTTAAGCACTCTTAAAATGTAAACCTGACACAAATTTGGTATCTTATGTTTCAAGTTGGAGATATGTTTTTGTTGATATTCCTATTTATTTAGTCTCTTTCCTACTATTAGTAACATTTTTATTGTTTGTGGACATGCACTATTATTTATCCATACCTCTCTCTCTATAAAGAGGTATATGGCTCTTTTTTGAAAAATTAAGATGTTTCATTATCTCCAACTTGATATCAAAGCAGTGGTCCTGGACCGGGGCTCTTGATATCCTACCCCCAAGGCCTTCAAACCCTAACATCTAAATCCCATTCTCCTCTCTTTCTGTGCACACCGGTGGTCGATCTTCAACGCCATGGCACCGGTGCTGCAGATCGTGCAACCGTAGCATCGATTTGAGAGCTGGTGGCTCTGCAGATTGTGGGGCGAGGGTGATCACCGCTTCCAACGGCAATGCAACGCTTCTACAGTGATCGTCGCGGTGACAAAAGAGATTGGCGACGCTGGAGTAGGTGCGGCGGCGCTCATGTAAGGTGCTACAGGTCTTCTACCGGTCGGCAACACTCGCATGATGCTGCTGCAATGCAAGTAGGTCCTCGGAGTGTGGCTGACGAGGATCTTTGGGGTGCGACAGCCTAGGAAACAACCCACTCTGCTTGCATAGAGGCTGCAGCAGAGGGCTCTACAGCCGGTAGCCACCAAGGGCCGCCGCCTAGAGGGTCAAAGTTGTCACCCTACATCAGGTAGCTACCCAGGGCCACCGCATAGGGGGGTGCCAGACCTTGATGGGGTGCACTAGGCATCCCTTAGGCCCTAGTGTACCCCGTTCCTCTACATAAGGGGCGCCTTTATGTGTTAGGCGTGTTTTCCAAATTGCAGTTGTCCTGGATCTACACGTCTAAGGTCATATTCAACCTGGTTGATGCTTCAGATGGTAAGAAAAATATATATTCAAATTATTATTTGGTCATCTTCCTTCTCTTGATGGTGAGTTCTACTCCTGGGTGAGTCCTCTGCTTCGGATATTGCTATTATGGTAGGGATGGTAGAGTGTGCGGACATGATACTACAGGAGCATAATCAGAGTCCCCATGGTGTAGGTTGGTTAGTTGATTTTGGTCTCACAACATCTTTGTGGGGATCAGACATTTTCGTTCTCTCAAGCCTATTACAAGGGGGAGAACTGTATAGGTTGCTGATGGCAAGCACATTCTAGTTATTGGCCAGGGGGAAGCATCCGTGACCCTTATGTTATGGCTACTGGGAACACTACATGTACCAGAGTTTCCCATGAGCCTGTTGTTTGTGAGCAGGATTACGAAGGATTTTCAGTGTAGGGTTATTTTCGATGAGATGGGATGCATTGTCCAGGATAAGTTTACTGGGAAGACCATTGCCAGAGGTACACAGGAGAATTGTCTTTATCATCTTGACCATGAGGCTTTTGCTAGAACTAGTAGATATGATGATGGAAGTGTCATACAGTGGCACACTCATCTAGGTCATTTGCTCTAGATCGCCTTAAGAGGGTGATTCCACACATTTCACCTACCACGATTATTCGATGTGATGCTTGCCAATTAGGTAAGGATCGGTCATCCTTTCCTACCAGTACTTCTCCTGAATCAGCAACTGCTTCTGAGTTACTTCATATGGATGTTTGGGGACTGAGTAAAGTTCTATACAGGATGAGACATCGGTATTATCTTATAGTCGTTGATGATTTCACCAGAGTATCTTGGGTGTTCCTTCTGAAGACCAAGGGAGATATTGGATGTATCATAAAGACTCTTCTCTTGTAGATCAAGACTCAGTATTCTGCTACGGTGAAGATTGTATGTACAGATAATGCTCTCAAGTTTTACACTGCTAGACTTACTAAGTTTTACAAGACTCATGGGATTATCCACCAAACCACTTGTCCTCATACCCCACAGCAGAATGGGCTTGCAGAGAAGAAGCACAGACACTTGGTAGAGGTTTCTCGAACTCTATTTATCTACCATAATATTCCATAGAGATACTGGGGGGATGTTTTGACAGCGTGCTATCTCATTAACAGGATGTTAAGTTCAGTTCGTCATGAGCAGATACCGATTCTCCTATTAAATCCATATGGCGAGCTTTTTCACGTGCTCCCCAAGACCTTTAGACATGTTTCTTTTGTTCATGTGCCATCTCCAGGCCGTGACAAGCTTGCTCGTGCTGTTAAGTGCATATTCTTAGGGTATTCAAGGAGTAAAAAGGGGTATCGTTGTTATGATCACATCCACCACAAGCATTATGTCAGCGCTGATGTGACTTTTTATGAGATGACACCATACTTTGTTGTTGGACAAACGAGTGTTCATGATGATGCTGCACACATGCCTATTACTCCAGTTCCACTTGAGGTGATTCCGATCTCTACACCTCTGTCGACTCCTGCAGGGTCTACTAGTCTCTTGGATGACTACTAGAAATTACATAGTTTGCTGCAGACATATAACAGACCTCATGCGACACTACAGAGGTCTCTACCCACACCAGTGACTAATGTTCCACATGCAGTTGAGATGGGCTTTGATGATAGTGATCGTCTAGTTAAACCTGATCCCCCTGACAGTGCAAATCATCATAGTAGTGAGGTCCCCTCTACAGAGAGATAGTCAGAGATACCAGATGAGTCTAATCTTCCTATTGCTATTAGGAAGGCACCTTGCATGTGTGAGTCCAGATATCGGGTTGTAGGCAGTTTGGCTATAGATGATCTTCGTTCTTAGTTTAGCAGCTTTTGCCAGGCACTTGCAGCTTCACCCATTCCATCTATCTACCAGCAGGCCATGCTTGATCCTAAGTGGCATTAAGCCATAGAGGACGAGATGATAGCACTTCGAAGTAGACAGACTTGGGATTTCACCTCGCTTCCTACAGGTGTGTGACTTATTGGCTCCAGATGGGTATTTGCCTTAAAGGACAACCTTGATGGGTCTATTTCAAGGTATAAGGCAAGTTTGGTGGCAAAGGAGTTCACCTAGACATATGGGGTGGACTTCTTTGATACTTTCTCTCATGTTGTGCGTCTTTCCACTGTTTGGGTACTCATCTCAGTTGCTGCCCACAGAGATTGGAGGTTATACTAGCTTAATGTGAAGAACGCTTTTCTCTACGGCGATCTTCAGGAGGAGGTTTACATACAACAGCCCTCGAGTTTTGAGGTTCAATGTGAGTGTGTGTGTAGACTTAGGAAGGCCATTTATGGTCTAAAGCAGAGCCCGAGAGCCTGGTTTCAGAAGCTCTCAGATGTGTTGCAGAGGATGGGGATGCAAAGGTTCTCTTCAGATCATTCTCTGTTAGAAAAACAGAGATTGGCATTGTAGCACTACTGATTATGTAGATGATCTGATTATCACCGGCAATGATGAGGCTGGGATAAGGTAGGTTAAGGAGTCTCTTGCACAACAGTTTATTATGAAGGATCTTGGCTAGCTTAGATACTTTCTGGGGATCGAGGTTGCTAAAAGCAGAGATGTGATTGTTCTTTCTCAACGCAAGTATGCATTGGACGTTCTTCAGGAGATAGGCATGCTGGGGTTTAAGCCAGCAAATATTACTATGGATCCCAAGGCACATCTACATGATGAGGTAGAGGTAGCTGATAGCAGAGCGCACAGACAACTTGTGGGCAAGCTATTGTACTTGATCATTACTAGACCAGATGTTGCCTTGGCAGTAGGCAAACTCAGCCAGTCTATGGAGAGTCCGACGAAGCTACACTAGTAGGCAGCTATGCAGGTCTTAGATACTTGAAGAAAGTACCAGATCATGGTATTCTCTTCCAGAGAGGCTATCCTATGATAGTGGTAGGATATTCTGATGCAGATTATGCAGGATGTATGCTTGACAGGAAATCTACCACTGGCTTCTGTACCTTCGTGGCTGGTAATTTGTTTACCTGGAGGAGTAAGAAACATAGAGCAGTTTCTTGCTTTAGTGCTAAGTTGGAGTACAGGGCAATGGCCCAGACTGCTGCAGAGATGATCTGGATATGATCTCTCTTGCGTGATTTGCATGTCCAGATTGAGGAGCCCATGGAGATGCGATGTGACAATCGGGTAGCTAGCTATATAGCTAACAACCCAATGTTCCACGAGCGCACCAAACACATTGAGGTGAACTGTCATTATACCAGAGATCTTATACAGCGTGGCTTGTTACGCACTACTCATGTGACGTCTGAGAATTAGACAGTCGATGTGTTCACGAAGCCTTTATCTCGTTCGGCGTGTGATTCCTACTGTTCCAAGCTGAACATGATTGACATCTATGCTCCAGTTTGAGGGGGAGTGTTGATATTCCTATTTATTTAATCTTTTTCCTACTATTAGTAGTCTCTGTATTGTTTGTGGACATGCACTATTATTTACCCATATCTCTCTCTTAGTAAAGAGGTATAGAGCTCTTTGCGAAGAATTAAGATGCTTCATTATCTCCCACTGTTTCAAATCCTGGTTTTGGCCCTTAAAGCTGATTACTAATTACCTGTGCAGCCAAGCAGTGATGATAAGAGAGAAGTGCTAGAAACCATTATGTCCATCTTTAATCCCATGTTGGAGCTTGGCGAGTCAGATGCAGAGGACAAGTAATTAATCTTCATGAAAATTCTGATATGAATATCGATTGACTGCTTTCTGATTCCAGTTTTTTGTGCAGTGAAAGCTCCAGCTGGGATGTAAAACTGGCATTGCAGTACAAAGGCTTGCAACGCCGAATCATCTCATCAGTCTTGTCATCTTGTGCTGAGGGTCTGAAGGTGCTGGTCTCTTCCTAATACGTGAGTGAAACTTTTGCAATCTAATATGATACAGAGGTTTGATCCCATTCTGTGAACTTCAGATGCTGATTAGATATTTCCAGGTACTGCAGTGTGTTAGATTCATCTGTCTATTTATTGTGAACAACAGCAGAAGGACGACGATGCCTTTGGATTATTGTCTGGGCCAACCATGTGGATATTTCAATGTCATTCTAGAGTATTGAGAGTCCCGTTCCACTTACCCTTTTTAACCGTATCTTTGCATATCAATTATGCCATGTGATATCAGGCCTTCCCTTAGGCCCCATTTGGCAACGGGGTTATCCTAGGTTAAGAGTTATCCCAAGTTTTTCCGAAGTTTTTTCCATCAATTTAACACAAATTCCTATATAATAATTTCCATATCATTCGAAGGAGCTATATGGTCTTTATTGATTTATAATTGAGGGATACTTATGTAATTTATCCAGTTCTTTTTTATATAAAAAGGGAGCTAGGATTTTCTTGGACTACAATGCTTCCATTTGATTCTCAACGTGGTATCCATTTGATTCTCAACATGGTATTAGAGTAGCGGTTTAGGCCGGTGCCTCGATATCCAATCAAATATCCACTTCAACATGTGTTTTCTCTTAGATCGCCAACTAAAGGTGATCCAATAAGAAATACACATAGCACCGTGGCTATGAATGATGCAAGGGCTACCAGCAAGGCATGCACTAGTGGTGTGCGATGCCCTAACATTGGAGGTGGCGCTGGGAAGCCGAGCGATGTTCGTAGCAGTGTGTGCGATGGCGCGTGATGCCCTAGTGGCGTTGAAGGCGACGCTGGGAGGTCCAATGACGCCAGCACTGTGTGCAGTGGCATGAGATGCCCTAACGGCGTCAAAGGTGGCGTTGGGAGGTACAATGATGCGTGCAGTGTCGTATGCGATGGTGTGCGATGCCCTAGTGGCGTCAGAGGCAACGTTGGGGGGTTCGACAATGCATGCAGCACTGCATGGAGCAACTACGGTAGTGCGAGCGGAGGCGCTTGGAGATCCAGTAGCGCTGGCGGTGGTGTTCAGGGGTCGAGTGATGGTGCTAGGTAGTCGAGAGGCATGTGCGATGCCTTGTGGTGGTTTGCAGGTGTTGTTTATGGCTGTGATTGTCTGATTTGTGGCCTTAAGAGCATGATGAGCTTTCTCTCACATATTCCATCGATGGCGATGAGCCTTTTCTCACCGATATTGAGAAGAATTGATCTAGGAAGATCAAGTTCAGATTTGACTAGGCTAGCGTTTGTAGCCTATGAGAGTGGAGTGAAGAAACAGAGGACCAGAAGTGCTTGGGTGATTGATTCTGAAGCCTCTGTCCACCTTACTAGAGACAAAGACTACCTGAAAAATTCCATGCTTTCACATGGAATTCAGGATGTGCGGGTAGCCAATGGAGCAACTTCCCCTGCGGTAGCAATTGGATGTGTTGATGCTACATCCAAAATGAAGATAAAATAGGTATATTATGCTCATGAGTTTCCTATGAATCTATTATCAGTCAGTAAAATTTGCTGAGATCTTGGGTGTCAAGTTATCTTTGATGAAATGCACTGTTACTTCCAAGACCAAGTTACAGACGACATTATTGGTGGTGGAATCGAAAGAAGTTGATTATATTATTTAGACACGCCTACCCTGTTTGCTGAGACAGTATCTATTTCTCATGATCCATTACTCTGGCATAGGAGACTTGGGCATTCGTCTATGAAGAAGATGCGTCAGATGTATCCACAGCTACCTGATTCCTTGCTCTTGGAGTGTGAAGATTGCAAACTAGGAAAGCAACACAGGGGCAGTTATCTAGGGAGAAAGGCTGATGCTAGTTCTAAGCCCTTTTCCCTAATGCATTGTGACGTCTGGGGGCCCTATAGAGTTGTCACTACTGGTGGTCACCAATATTTTGTTGTCATGATTGATGACAGCAGTAGACTGACCTGGGTATTCTTGATGATGGCCAGAAGTGAGATACCTACCATTATTCGACAGTTTCTATTTGAGATTCAAACACATTATGGTACCACTGTTCAGATCTTCTAGTGATAATGTATTAGAATCTCTACGCAGTGATTTGCAGGAAGAATTTCGTTCCAGGGGAATCATTTATCAGATATCTTGTGCACACACTTCCCAGCAGAATGGGGTTGTAGAGTGCAAGTTGCGTCACTTGCTTTATATTGCTAGGACTTTGATGTCTCATATGAAGGTTCCTAAGTAGTTTTAGAGAGATGCTATATTGTTTGCAGCATATTTGATTAACAGGTTACCATCTTCAATGCTTCATGGTCAGATTCTATATCAGATTATATGTCCTGAGTGTGACAGGATTTTTTCACTGCCTCTCCGAGTGTTTGGATGTGTCTGCTTTGTTCAGAATTACAGGATATAGGATAAGCTTGCTCCCTGGGCTACGAAGTGTGACTTTCTTGTGTACTTTAGAACCTAGAAGGGCTACAGGTGCTATGATCTAGTTCAGAGGCGGTACATTGTTAATGCTGACGTAACCTTCTTTGAGAAGGTACCCTACTTCTCAGAGGAAGGTGCATCTATAGATGCAGCTATACAGGATGCACAGGTATATCAGAGGAGATCTCAGCTAGATGACATCACAGATGAGGCACCAGATTAGTCTATTACTCCACCAGGTGGGGGTGAGTCAGATGGTGAGGGGGAGATTGTGCAAAGAGGATCTAGCACTACGTTTCACCCTATTTCCCGTTATACTACTGTTTCTCATCTCCAGGAGGAGGATAGGTAGTTTGCTTTAGTCATTATCACAGCGGTTGTTCCAAGAGATTTTGGTCAGGATCTTCATGATCCAAAATGAAAAGTTGCTATGGACGAGGAGATGCATACACTTCAAATTAGGAAGACTTGGGATCTTGTTTTATGTCCTGAGGGTGTCACTGTTGTTGGTCGTAAATGGGTGTACACCATCAAATACAGGTCAGACGGGATAATGGAGCGATATAAGGCACGATTTGTTGCCAAAGGATTCACCCAGACTTATGGGGTGGATTACTTGGAGACATTCTTGCCAGTTGCCCGTATCACCTCCATCAGAATTATCTTGTCAGTTGTCGTGGTAAGGAGATGGCCTCTACATCAGTTAGATATAAATAATTCCTTCTTGTACAGTGATCTAGCTGAGGAAGTTTACATGAGACAGCCACCATGTTATGACAGTTAGAGGGAGTTAGTTTGCCGCTTACGGAAGGCTATCTATGGCCTTAAGTAGAGTCCTTGAGCTTGGTTTGAGAGGCTCAACTCAGAAATCAAGAAGATTGGGTTTCAGAGATCTACCACTGACCACTCTATATTTATTAGGAGGACTGATCATGGTGGAGCATGGAGAGTGGTCATCCTAGCAGTCTATGTTAATGACATGATCCTAACAGGTGATGATATTGATGGGATAGCAGAGACGAAAGCCTTTCTTCACTTTACATTTGTCACCAAAGACTTAAGTGATTTTTGTTACTTCCTGGGGATAGAGGCTGCTCGTCAGAAAGATGGCTTGTCATTATCACAGGGGCATTATACCTTACAGATATTAGAAGAGGCTGGATTGCTTGAATCCAAGCCTTTTGGGATACTAGTCGAGGCACTAGCCAGCCATACCACTGATGAGTCAAATCCCTTATTTGAGGATATTATCAGGTATCGCAATACTGTTGGTTGGTTGTTATACCTGATCATTACTCAACCAGACATTAGCTTTGCTGTCAGTCGTGCGAGCCAGTTTATGTAGAGTCCTAGATACAACCATTGGCAGGATTTGTCTCATCTTGAGATATCTGAAGGGTAACGTAGGATGAGGTCTGTATTACAAGGCTAGTGGCACCCTTGATCTTGTGTCTTACTCTGAAGCAGACTATGCAGGATTAGTAGATGACAGGCGATCTACATCAGGCTTTGCTGTCTATCTAGGAGGAAATCCGGTTTCTTAGCGGAGTAAGAAATAGAGTGTAGTCGCACGCTCTAGTGCAAAGGCAGAGTACAAATCTATGGCACAGGTTATATGTGAGATTATGTAGATGGTTGGGTTTCTGTGAGATCTAGGGATGTTGGTTGATACCCCAATCTCACTTTATTGTGATAATAAGTCTGCAACATATATTGTTTCGAATCCCATTTTTTATGAGGATGAAGCATATTGAGGTGGATTGCCATTTTATACAAGATGTTCTGAAGGGTAAGATAAGTACCTCTTATATATCCTCTGAGCTACAGATTGTTGATATTTTTACTAATCCTATGAAGAGAAAATGCCACGACTTGCTGAGTGACAAGTTGGGTCTCCTTGACATATACACTCCAACTTGAGAGGGAGTGTTGAGTTGTAAGGAGTTATATAGGTGTTTCTTTATTTGATTTATAATCGAGGGGTGTTTATGGAATTTACCTAGTTCTCTTTTCTATAAAAAGAAGGCTAAGGTTTCTTTGGAATACAATGCTTTCATTTGATTCTCAACAATTCCCACTTATTTTTACTATTAAAAAATACCTACTACACCATCTACTTTCATTTTTAATATTGAACAAATATCCACTAATATTCTCTACTATCACTTATACTATTAAATAAATATTAAATAACATCACATCAATATATTAATTATTTTAACCTTATACTTAACCATCTTCTTATTTTACTACCCAAACAAATATTATTTTCAGTTATTCCCATTTAACCTCTCTTTTAACCTCATTATTAAACACAGCCTTAATGTAAGCCCTCTCCAACTTCAAATAAAGTCCTCACCTTACTGGAGGTTCTTTTTTCTTCAAATTAGGGATCTTTACTTAAATGTCCACGTAAACACCTGACGTTACATAATCGTTGTGCAGTTTTTACACAAATATCCATATGAAGTTCTTCCATTCACAACCCTTCGTCAGTCTCCTTTAGCTATTGCCATCAATGCCAACATTTTTAAAATAAGAACTAAACAGAAATATTTATTATACCATTATATTTCCTCTTCTCGGCCACCTCAACCTCCTTACCCTTGACCTTCACACTCCATACTACCCTGTATATGTGCATGCGTATATGATAAACATGCATGCATGCATACACACATGTATATATATATTATTATTATCTGGATTCCTACAGGATCCGAGATCGACTCACCTTGACTAATCCCATGATTTAATTGTCCAACGAAAAATAATCAAAAGTAAGAAATAAACCATATTCACATGCAATATAACTAAACAGAAGAAAAATAAAATAGTAAAGGAAAATAGAACAATTATCTCAAAATATAGTACATGTCACCACAACAGAAAATGGAAAAGTAATGAGAACAGTAACTTTAAAGTTCAATATTCACAACTACAACAGTAACAAAGAGCTGGAAAGAAAACTACTACGACTAGGTCCAGCTCCCTCTGCAGCCGGAAATTCGAGCTGCTCAACTCCTGGTATTGAACAAGGTTACGAAAAGACGGAGTCAGGGAATGCTGAGTAGAGTGGTATTTACATTATTTATGTGCAAGTAAAGTAAAAACAATAAGCAGATTTTATTCTCATTTCTATTTATCTCATTTATGTATTTCTGGTTCATTTATTTTACAAAGTATCCAAGTATTCTTGATCTTGCTTGTTTCTTGTGGGAATGATCTTGATTGCAGTCTTTTCCGTGGAATAGAAGGTACACGTGGTGCTCTCCTGACCGGGAGTCCCCTGCAGTAGTCCTACACCCTGTCAAATACCCTGAGGTCACTGTTGAGACGTAGCGGTGACTACGGTATGCGTGATAAGCGCATGGATAGCTATCCCGTACTGACACACAGTCAGTCGTTTCCGTTAGTGGGTACGTTCAAAGTACAATACGGAACAATATAGGGTCTTGCCCTCTTAGAACAGGGGTCTCGCCTTTCAGAATCAAATAGGGGTCTCACCCCTCCACAGTCCGCGCACCCTCGTCTAACTACCCTGGTTTGTCTAGCGGGCCTAACAAAGTCGATGTAGGGTAGCTAGCTTAACCCCGGGCCTCGTGGGGTGACTAGTTCCCTCCCTACACTAGTAGCTCACCTCGGTATCACGTACGCGAGGGCCAACATGAGTCAGTGTAAAGTATCCAGTCCTATCCCGAGTTTCAACCCAAGAGGTGGCTGACTCTCCCTCTATACTAAAAGGGACAATTACTCTCATTGGTATCGTGTACATAAGGGTCAACTCACTTCCCGTCTACATTCTAAATTCCTTTTATACACAGAAGCTCTACTCCTAATTCCCCGTAGGGTTCATGCTCAATATTCATCTCATTTATCCATATTCAGATACCATGTTTCATAACTCGTTCCTCATCCATATATAGGTAGCTCATGTTTTCACAATTTAATTCTCAATCATTTACATGCAACTTGGGGTTTCCCCATTCACTTTCTCATTCACATACAGGCAACTCATATTTTAACATGCACCTCATAATTACACTAATACCATTTGCTAGCAATTTATTTTAAACATGCACTCAAGTAAACAGTACAGCTCAAAACAGGCTCATACATTTCTACCATAGGGTTCATTTCCCATCCTAGAGTTTGATCCGATTATTCTAAATAAGTACATTCTTATTTAAATATTAATAACTGAATTAAACCACTCTACTCAGTATCACGAGAGGAATGGGGGCCTACGTCGCAGATCTCGTTGTCTCCGCAGGTACCGAACACGCCACCGGCTAGTAACCTATACCAGTGACTAATTTACATCAGACGAGCTCAAAACAGTAGATACTCAATATGAATACGTAGAGAAACTCGAGTAGAAAACAGCGGTACTTCGTTTGCGGAAACCCGATTTTGTTTGGGCCCTAAACGGGCCAAAAACACAGTTACAGACCAAAATCAAACATTTGAGACTAGTCTCAGGTGTCTTAAAAGACGTTAGATCTCACCTTGCACTTCCTACGGCTGCTTTAGACATCCAGACTCTTTCTGCGACTGTCTGGGGGTAGCTTCAGACATCGGACAAGGCCTCCGGTCGTCTGGAAGTACCTTCGGACGTCTGGCGATGTGATCTGACGTCCAAAAGCACTTGGAAAAGCGCACCTGCGCGCCTTCCCAAGGCCTTCCCTGCATACGAACATCGCAGGCACAACTTTAGCCCAACATCTCCTGCGCTGCAAACTGCATGGCGGAAAATAGAGTAGGAAGATGCGTATCTCGTGCGATATTGTGCTTTCAGACGTTGGGCTTCAGCTCTGGACGTCTTGGTGCCTCGCCAGTCGGTTGGACGATACCCCAGACGTCTGATACTGGAAAACTTCCAGTATCAGAACCTCCTCCACGACGCTTCTCTCCTCGCAACTCCACCCGCAGCGCACCGCAGCAGCTTCAGCAGCTACAGAGGGTCGGGAGGCCGCCTCCCTGAGCCCCTCCTCGTGCGCGTGCTCGCCGCCGGCCGTGTGAGCTCCTCCGAGCTCCCGAAGGTCATCCGACCTTCACGCTCTCTTCCTTCCACTCTCTTCCTCTCTCCCTCTCGTTCTCCCTCGCTCGCCCTCTCTCTCGTCCCTCTCGTTCTCCCTCGCCACAGCCGCAAGAGGGAGATGCTGGAGGTGGTGTTGGTTGGAGAGTGGTGGTGGTTGGAGAGTGGTGGCGAGAAGAAGAGAAGGGAGGGGTTTAAAAAGAGTGGGTTTAGGGGTGGGTGTGCGGAGGAGAGAGAAGTCTCTGCACGTCGCCCACACGCAGAGTGCAAAGGGACGTACGAAAATTGTCACCTTCAGACGTCTGGGCATGTGTCTAGACATCTGGATAGACGTCTGATCGAAACTCCAGACGTCTTATCTGACTAAAAAGGTATATACGGAGAAGAAAATCATATCCAAAAGCAAGAACATGCTTCTTGTAGTATGTCTAGAACCTAAATCCTAAAATCTAAGATTTGAGTCTTTCTATCATGAGAGTGTGTTGATTTACCACTAATTTGACTAGTATCCGTTTTGTGATGACCTAAAACCTTTGGGAATACTTTGGAAGACCATGTAGTAAATATCCTCTCAGCATCTCTTGGAAGTGTTCTATGTGGAGCTAATTGTCTGTGATCTTATCATAAAGCTGGAAGATCGGCTTTTAGAATCACTTTGATAACTTGCCTTCTAGACCCTCCATGTTAATGGGCAATGAAGTAGCGTTGAAGGCTTGAGAAACTAGGAGAGGATAAACTTTTTACATCCTTCCCTTGAGTTAATAAATTGAGCTTGTGGCCAACCCTAACGAGGTAAGTCAACCTTCTCGGGTTCCCTTTATCCCCTTCATGACGTGGTGAGCCTTAGAAGGTCAAATTCTCGACTGGTCTCTGGAGGCCTATCTTTCAACCATATGCTAGGACAATTGACACCCAACTTCACACGGACTACCTCCAGAACCTTATGTTGGGCCAAAAGGTGCTAGGAGAATGTAATTACATGATTTTCCCCTCATTCTTGACAATGAGTTCAATGAATGGTTCTTTGCCTTGTTGTCAGAGTCAATTGACTCATCCGCCAAATTACAGTCCATAAAAATTGAATGCACAAAAATGGTTTTGCAATATGCATGAAAGGATGCCTATGAAATTGTTTAGCTAGATGCTATTGATGATTCATCCAAGATTTCTCCAAGTACTATGCCATCAACAAATATTGCAAGGTAGAATCTAAGGATTAGAGATGGATCAAGAAGTGAATCAAAACAAACATCAATTTGCTTGGATGTGATTTGACTGTGGAAAAGGTCTTTAAACTTGACGGAGTTTATTGAAGTAGACAAGTACAAGGTATGAATAATTGCCTATCCATAATCTTGAGAGAAAGGGAGCTTAATTTGGGGCTAGGGTTGGCAGCAAAGAATTAGTAGTCAGATACCCCTTTAAGGAAATGTGAACTTTAGGTGTGTAATTTCAATGATCCTGTAAGAGTGGATGGTGACTATGACGAGATTGTTGTTGGTGACTTAATCTTTGAGATATTGTTTTTGATAATGACAAACTAATTCCTTTATAGTTGTTTTACATTGAGAGCTAACAAATTTCTTAGGAGTTCAAAAGAACTCAAGGAGTGTTGGCTTAGAAGTATTACGCAAAGAAGAAAGATTAAACCTTCTGGTGAGTGAAGAGAAAGGAACTTTCTATCTCAAAACAAAACTCTAGGCTCTTTTATATAGAGAGAGAGTCTTAGGTAAATTACATAAGTGACCCACAAATTTCTAGAAAATATCATATGCATCGTTACATAAACATAATAATAATTCTAACACTCCCCTTCAAGCTGGAGCATTTATATTTAATATGTCCAACTTGAAACAAAGAAATTCATGATGCTTCTGGGGTAATGCCTTAGTGAAGATATCATTTACTTGCTGATGTAGTAGTAGGTGTGCTTATCTTGCCAGAGGTCACCATGTCCCGCATAAAATAATAATCCACCTCAATATGTTTAGTACAATCATGAAACACAGGATTAGAGACAATGAGTACAGCCAACCTGTTGTCACAGAGCATTGGGACGGGTTTCTCAACTTCAATTCCCAAATTCCTTAGGAAGTTAATAAGCCATGTAATTTCACAACTAGCATGTGCCATTGCCCAATACTCTACCTCAGCATTGGACCTGGATACCACTGCTTGCTTTTTACTCTTTCATGTTACTAAATTCCCCCAATAAAAGTAGCATAACCAGTGGTAGAATGTTTGTCCTCTGGACTCCCTGCGTAATCAGCATTAGAATATGCACGTACATTTAAATGATCATTGTTCTTTATGTAAAATCCTCTTCCTAGACTTCCTTTGAGATACCTAAGGATAAGACATACAACATTCCGGTGACTATTACTTGGATTTTCCATATGCTGGCTGACCCTGTTAACTGCATAATTGATATCAGGTCTAGTCACAGTAACATACAAAATTTTCACAACAAAACTCCTGTACCTGCCTTTGTCCTTAAACAATGGATCATCTATCTCTGGCAATTGACATAGTGGCTCTACAAGTATCATAGAAGGTCGTGCACCAAGTAGTCCAGTTTCACCAAGAAGTTCAAGTACTTCCTCTGGGAAAGAGATCCCTTTAGAGTTTCTAACAACCTTAATGCCCAGGAAATAACGTAGATTTCCTAAATATTTGGTTACAAAAATGCTCTATAAATATTTCTTTGTTTTTTGGATTTCATGACTGCCATCCCCTATGAGCAGCATATCATCAACATATACAACAAGAATGGTAATTCTAAAGTCCTTTTGTCTAATAAAAATAGAATTATCAGAGATAGACTTGCATAAATCAATCTCCTGTATTGCAACACTAAACCTCTCAAATCAGACTTGGGGGTTCTGTTTTAGGCCATAGATAGCCTTCCTGAGTCTACATACCTTCCTCCCCTTAATCACAAAATCAGGTGGTTGAGACATGTATACTTCCTCCTGCAGATTACTATATAAGAAAGTATTTTTCACATCCTGTTGATACACTTGCCAATTTTTATTTACCGCAAGGGAGAGAATGACCCTGACAGAGCTTAGGCGTGTCACTGGGGAGAACGTATTAAAGTAGTCTACACCACAGGTTTGGGTATAACCCATCTCCACAAGTTTGGCTTTCAGCCTCTCAATAGTACCATCCAAGTGGATACTTCACAGTGAAAATCCATTTGCAATCTACAACTTTGGCTTTAGGTGAGAGATGTGTCAAGTCCCACGTACCACAAGACATAAGTGCATCCATTTCAATCCGCATAGCTTGTCTCCATCCAGGATATTGGAGGGCCTCATCATGGTGTCTAGGAACCATCATAACTGCAAGAGCTATAGTAAACCTCTGTAAGCCTGGACCAGGTGAACAGTAGCAGTATAATGTACCATAGGGTATAACGTACAAGTTCTCATCGATTTTCTTAGAGCAATAGGAAGTTCATCCTGCTGTTGTGGTAAGATCATCTGAATCTGATGAGATGAGGGGACGTGAGGCTCCTCTTGATCTTCCACTTGCATGACAAGTAACGTGATAGAAATAGTAGAACTATGATAACGCTCACAAGTCTGCGAAAATCACTCAAGGCTAGATCCCTCATGAGAGAAATAGGGAGTCTTCTTAATAAAAGAGACATCAGTAGACACATAGTATCATCTCCCAACAGGATCAAAACATCGATACCCTTTCTGGGTTCTAGAATAATCCAGGAAAACACACTTAACAAACCAAGGAAATAATTTGTCAGAGATCCCAAAGAGGTGAACAAATCATGTGCACCCAAAAATTCGTAGTGGCAATGCAAACGATGTGGTATTTGGCTGGAACAATAGTAACGGTGTGGCTCCATCAAGCACATGAGAGGGAAGTCTATTTATCAAATAGGTGCATGTTAAGATGGCATCCCCTCAAAAATTCTTAAGTACATTTGTGGAAAGCATTGTGGTTCTAGCAACATTGAGTAGATGTAATTTTTGTTTTGTAACTCCATTTTCTTGCAAAGTGTGGGCACATGAAGTCTGATGGGGGATACCATTACTTGAAAGGAAATCTGCCACATCTTTTTGTGCAAACTCTAATGCATTGTTACTATAAAAATTTTTGATATGAATAAAATAAAAATTCTAAACTTTATTGAAAAATTTTGGAATAATAGAAGTAATATCAGATCTATCACGTATCAAAAAAGTCCACGAAAGATGGCTGAAGTCATCAACAAAAATCATAAAATATCGATAAACATTTCAGTGAGTTATTGGACACAAACTCCACACATCACAATGAACTACCTTAAAAGAAACTGAGCATCTTTTGTTCTGTCTAGAAGGAAAGAAAATATGGTGATGCCTTTTATTTGGACTCCATACTAAAGCTTAGTTCCAATCAAGAGTGATCATGTGATACGAGAGAATGGTAGCAGTCTAAGTTTTGCACCAATAGTTGGGCTATTAGAATGTTTCCTTAGTTTCCCATCTTTACAGTAGCGCTCTATTTTGTTAAGGGCTTGTTCTCTTTTCAGTTATGCCATGGGCTATTGATGTTTGGATTCCATATTTGTAGCTCTTTATTTATTTCCTTTTTTCGAACAAGGATGTGTTGATGCCCACTGTGCTTTTGATATGTCATATAGTACGGTTATGTCTTGGACGATTAGTGATCTTAGGTTAGTTGTGGTATCAACGTAAGAGTTCTACTAGGGTGGGGGCTTAAGTTATTACATACAAGTAACATGGAGGTTGTCAAAAAAGAGTGTGCGACTAGAGAATAAACACTACAATAGAATATACTTTTAGAGACAAGTTGCAAAACAATCACTAATGATCTTTAACCATCTCAAAAGGGTTGGGTCTCGCTTCAGGAAAAAAAAGGCGTGGGTGAGTAGCTAGACACAGTGATGTGACAAACTACCCTCCTCACAAGAATTTCAACACCTTTAATTTAATGTAAATCGTAGCACCCTAACTATTTTGAGTAAACCTTTCGTGTACTTCAAATTTCATGTAGATACCCTCACATTTCGAGAAATCTACACCGTTCCCTTGTCGAAAGTTATTTTTGAACTGCGTGTGAAATTCGAAAACCAACATTGGTTTTATGTAAATCTAAGGCCGGTAACCTACTTTTCAAAGCCCAAGTATATTTCACGATTCATGGTATTTTAATGTAAATTAATCGTGTCTTGGTTTGAAATTTGTGAAATGTAAATTAAGATCCAAACTTAATATTTGAGGTCACCACAATGTTCCCCCACAAAAAAGACGAACGGATTTCGTCACGCGTGAATCAGAGTAATCCGAAAATGAAGGTTACGTTGGTTTTCATTTCTTGCCTCCACCCCTCTCCCCTCTAACCACCACCGAAGAGTACCCCTTCGCCCCTCCCGTCCTCCTCCACCCTGGGCAAACTTCCCTCTCCGTACGCCAATGAGGTGTGATATGTGCGTGGGAGTAAAAGAGAGAACAAGTGGGAGAGAAAGGTGGCTACGAGTGTACGTGCGTGAGGGGAGAAGGGACATGAAGACGGTGGTGTGTGTGTGTCCTGCAGTAGGAGTGTGTGTGCAGGTGTTCGTGAGAGAGAGAGAGAGGAAGAAGATGGGTGGTGGTGAAGCTGGTGGCTGCTGTGTGATGCGTGTGTAATGGCCGTGAAAGGAAGAGGAAAAGAGGAGACGTGGAGGTGTGTGGTGGTGTTGTGGTTCCTGCTGTGTGTGCAGCCGTAAGGGAGAGGGGGAGGAAAAGGATGAGAAAAAGGATGCAAAGTTGGTGCAGCGGAGATGTGTGCAAGTCATGCGCATGTGTATGTGTGTAAGAGAGAAGAAGAGGAGGGTGTGGGTCTGCAGCTGTGTGCATGTGTTCTGCGAGTGCGTGTGGGTGAAGGGAAGAAGCAGAGAGATACGAGATGAGGTTGAGTGGAGGTGTCAGATGGGTGCCTTCTATTTTTCGTGTGTTGTGTTGTTGTTTTTTACTGTTGGTGTGTGTGGTGTTGGTATATAGGTGCTATAAAATATATGTATGTGTGTGTGTGTGTGTGTGTGTGTGTGTCTATACGATATTTATAAGCAAATATGTGTTGGATTGGGATGTGTCATACACACATAAATCAACGTATATGATTTGTGGACGTGAAGAGGTATAATGTCATATTACTGCATGTGATGTGTAAACGTATCTATATGTTCGTGTGTATGGGCATATATATATATATATATATATATATATATATATATATATATATATGTGGGAGAGTGAATATATGCATGATATATTTATCGATACAGGTGTGTATGACCGGGATGTGTGTGTGTACGGATATACTTTACGTGTAATCGAATGTGCGGGTGATGCATGTGTGTGTTCTGCACGTTTTAGTATTGATGTCACGTGCCTTGTGTTGTATAGGTGACGGAGTCTTTAGACGCTTCAAGACCTTTGGAGCGTGTTACCAACCCAACACCTGAAACCCTCGAGGTACGTTGGGCTCCCTCTTTCCCTTCATGTTTTTCATTTTAACTGCACTATTGTAACACTCGCCCACCCATGGTTCCAACGATGTTGATTAGGGATCGCCTGTGGATCAAGTAGACCTTGAGTGCACGAAATTCTTAGTGAACGGTTGTCCCTCCTAATAGAAATTTGACTTGCATGATTTTTCGTGCCTTTTGCTAGTTTGGAAGTTGCATATACATTTCCTTTTTTTCGTTGTTAAGAACCCTGAAAATTAAAAATGATGAATTAAGAATTACTTGTATAACTTTATAATGACTTAATTGACTATTGTGAAAAGTAATTAACTATTGACTCAGTCCTTAAAATAAATGTTTAAATCTGGAATTCCCTAATGATCTTTTAATATGATTGAACATTATCGGTTTTGCTGAATCACTGAGATGCATAAGAATGGAATGTTGTATGCAACATTGATTTAATAAATTCATGCCTTTTGAGCTATGTGAATGGTTAGTTAAGAGGTTGGTTGAAGAAACTTGGAAAACATATGCATGGTTGAATTATATTTCGGTCATATTTGAATCAAGAAGTGACAATCAAAAAATGGAAGAGTGTTTAAGTAATCAAATGTTTAAAACAACTAAGTTGGGGAGGTGTATGCCTCCTCGGAACCTCGATTAAGATGTGCAGCGTCTTGGGTATCATTGAAGCTTGTACATGGCTTGGATATTAGAATGGTAATGGATTATTAAGTGGAGATGATTCGGCTCTGTGCACGCGAAATGCACTCTATGGTATGATCTCCCCTCTGTAGGTGACTACACATCGCATTATGACTAGGATGGAAAACAACACAATATTTTTAGTCAGCCATCAGGTGTGCCTCGTTGCATCCTGCCTCAAGTCATTGAAAATATGCTGGAGAGGGGGTGAATAGTGTAATTGAGGTTAACAAAAAATAAATAAAAGCTTGAACAATAATCGCATAATGGACATACAAAGTTTTAGGTGGACATCTCAACCGGTAAAAATCACTACCTAAGTTAACCTGATTTAGGATTTATCAATCATCAAGCGATCAACCAAACACTAATCACACCACTTTGAATGAGGGTAGTGTTCCTCTAGTACAATCCAACCTTTGATCCTTAAACAGAGGTTTACCCTTCTACTAAGAAGAGAAAGGGATCCAACAGGTTGAACACACTAATACAATTGCCTATTGATAAAATGAAAAGTAAGCATAACCTATAGAGCTCCCAATAAGATAGAAATTAAGTTCGCTACTATAGGAAAAAGAACTCCTGGAATGATGTGCAAAATGTAAGGTTAGAACAACAGCAGAGGAGCACCCAAAGAGAGTAAAATAGGGCATTAGCTTTGGGTTATAGTCTCTTGAAGCAAGTTTAACTGGAATGCTTGTTTTTTTAGCTCCAATGGTGATTTTTTGGTTAAGCAGTGCTCATCTATATTTTTAGAGCCTAAGGGAAGCATCAGGAAAGTTTAGGGAAGGTGTCCTAGCCGTTGGATTCAAATCCAAAAAGATTTGGATGAAATCCCATTGAGTACATGACAATTATTAAGTTTGATAGCATAATTAGACATCTACCGTAATTTTCATAAGTCTGATATCCATATATAAGATGTTTGGCTATAAGTTTAGGCGTCTAGTTCTAAAGGATATAGTTCTTGACTTCGTTTAGACTTTATGCAGGGAATCTAGTTTCATAGGTTAGACCTCTGAAGGAGATGTATCAGACTTCTGAGTTGAAAGTCGAATGTCTAAAAATAGGAGGGAAGGTTTTTGAAACTCTTCTTGATGCATTAGATCTTCAATAGGGTACCTGTACCTAAGTGTCAGAGTCTAGTATGACTATTGGATGACTAATGATCATAATTGTCTCGAGAAGTGAATTTTTGAAAGTTGGAGAGGGTGATTATGTTAGAAAAATCAAGATTTAGGTCATATTAACCCTAACATCTCTTTATTAGACGTCTGAGAGAGGTTTTAGACATCTAGAGACAAATATGGACATTTAGAGATTACCCTGGACATTTGAGGGCAATAATATTTTATTGGGAAATAAACTCTCACAAATCGAGATGAGAGATTGGGTCTGACACCTCTTGATTTGGGGCTAATTCAAACCTAACATTCCATTATTGGACGTCTAAGACTGTTCAGACGCCTGTAGGTGGGTGTAGACGTCTAAGATCTATGTTGGACAGCAGACATGCAAATGGCAGGATTTGTAAAGAGAATATTTTTGAGCTTTAGATGTCTAATGGCTTATCTGGATGTCTTAAAATGAGACATTAGGTGTCTGATATATGTTCTAGATGTCTGATTAAGGGATTTGTTTTGGAATAAAGTTTGGAATAGGTTCTATTAGGTTAGCCTAAGTGTGAAGGGGTGTGTGTGAGTTACCTAGGTCTTATTGGGGCTCTTTATACAAGTCATCTAGATTCAATAAATATAAATTACAACACTTTGAATTTGATACCAGAAATCTTAGGACCTAAGATGACATCCTTGCCTTCATGATGCACCTTGGAAATTGGGTTATGCTCCTGCAATTTTGGTCAGTCTTCACAAAACATTCATGATGATATGTTTTAATATCTTTATCTTTTATTAGGTCATTTTGTAAAATCAACAAAATATATATAATGAGATGTTGCACTAACATTCTTGATAATAGAATACTTAAAGGACAAATATACCGCTAAGTGGATAAATAAGAATAAAGAATGAAGATTAAATCCTAAGGACTTAACAATAGAGCTTTCTCTTGCACTCTCCTTCACTGTGGTATCCCTTTTTCCTATTCTTGCTGTTGGCACTTTACTGAGCTTTTTAGCTCATTTTGTGTTATGTTTGACTTCCGACCAGGATTTTTACAAGTCCACAGGATCAAGCTGGTGTGGAGTTCTTTCATTTCTTTATTGCTTATGGTAGGTTTAACAGTAGTAGTTGCTACTTTGTTTTTATTATTTTCTTTAGACTTATTGTCGGATGAGATGTTTTCGCGATATATGAGCATCATTCCAATTTGTACCACACTTTTACTTTATCTTCGACTTTTCTCTACTTTTATTTTATTTTGTGCTTTGAATGTTGATGTAGAAAAGTTTGATTCTATTTTACGCTATTATTGCTTGGTTGAGTTTAGTGTACACTTGTTCATGAATAATGGATTCGTGATCAAAGTTGACTTGACCCTCAAGGTCACGTTGTTACAAAGAGGGTGGGTCTTTCTTGGGATAAAGAGGTGGTAGCATTCCAAGAGTGGGGAGGACAGGAGTGACTTATAGCTAGAGGTTTCATGTGATAGTGGGAAAGAAATTTAAGCCATGGAAGCATTGAATGGTTGAAATGGTTTCTCGTAACCCTGTCACCAAATGCTGCCTCGTATAGGATCACTACCCTCTCTATGTGTGCGTACTTGGATGGGGGTGTGTGTGCCGGCATGTGCATGTGGGAGCATGCATGCTAATATCCCACAATTCCTAGAATCGCCTCAAGTTTGAGGGGTCTAATACACTCACTCTTTTGTGATCTCCACCTAAATCAATCTTTTGGCCATTAGCGTTCATGCTTAAGCTTTAAGCTTATTACAATTGTCCTAGTTAAATTTCTCATTCAACAACCTAATTTTTCCATGGAATGCACTACAAGAATAAACAACTTTTCTGGATGTTTATTTCTTAGATGTTTAAATAATTATAATATTATCTCGATGTTTAACTAAAATGTCAAGTAAGATTTATCGTGATACCTTTTCGAGACAAATCAAATGTTTCAAAAAGATGTCACAATAGATTTTAAATGACATTTATCTTCATTAGATAAATATAATTTAATTTAACATTTAAGGAAATTAATATCTATAAACATCTTTTTCCATCTGTATGTAGTGCTACTATACATAAACGTTATTCTACTTTTTGTATTTTTCAATTGCCCTTATTTCAATGACAAATTGTACCTATGTCAGCATAGAAGACTTACATCTACAATACATGTTTGCATATAGCTAGGTACTTTTGTGTCTAATATTCTCGTCCATAAGTACATCTCTCTGAGTCTCCTCTAGCAAGCTCCCCTTTCTCAATCAATGAATGGCTTTTTATCATTAGGTTGGCAATTATATCTTAAATTACCAATTGTTAATATTTATGGATTACTGAAAATTTGATCTGTGCTAACAATTCTCACCTAAATTTTCCACTTAATACTTCAACTAGAATTGATGTGTTATTCGAAATTAAATATATGGCTGTTATGTTTGTATTCGCAAGTGGATATCTGACCATTTGTCCTTTTGATAAAAATCACAACCTTGGTTATGACAAAAGAATCTACTCACAAACCTCATCTTTGTCATTTCTCCCATTATAACAATAGATGGGTAGGAGTTAACAGCTCACATATTACTACTTCGAATCCCCACAAAATGAACAAAATGATATTGAATGCTTTGCTGTGTAGATACCTATTTTCATAATCGTGGATTAAAATTGCAAATAAAATGATATTATGAAAGAATGACAACATTCAATGCATACAGCCTATATGCAACATCAATGCATACATCCAAGAGATGGATGCCCGTCCAAAAAATAAATGAGAGATGGATGTCATACATTTATAATTAAGCTGCAACTAGAAGGTCAATATCTATTAAAACAATGTAGTTTTAATTTCTAAATTAAAGTTCAATCATTATCTCAATATAAAATGCATATAACGTAAAATATATCATTATCTGCTTGAAACATAATAATGTAGACCAATGTCATCTCAATTATTCCTGGCATTTCTATAGCAAATACTGAAAATCTAACACCAATATAATAGGTTATGTTTGGTTGCAGATTAAGTAGATTTATATCAGATTAAATATTTAATATATCACTTAACCTATTTTTTTACTTACGTTAGGTTAAGTAAGATCTAATCAGAGGTAAAGTTACTGTATTCTTTCCATAAAATAACATTATCCTATAAAAAATTTTCAAATAAATTAACTCATTTATTATATTATTTATTTCACTCCCTTTTTATTCACCTACTTATTCCCAAACTTATTTAATTTACCAAATTAAATCATATCGTCCACCATTGCCCCCTCGTTCCAGAACCGATATAGCAAACACAATAATCACCCACGTCTTCCCTCTATCAAGGTCGTCCTCCATGAGTCTCGCTCCACTATCGTGGCCACCCCACCTCTATGACATCACAATGTGCATTTGTGGTTAAGAAAGATATTTTATTGGAAATGTGGAACTTTACTTTAGATTTACATTGGCACTTTGTGTACGTTGGATTGAGGAACCTTTACTATTAAGCCCTTCAAACTACTGTCTAGGCATATGAATGTGAATAAAAGCTATAATCTATTGGGGACAAAGTATATTACGGGTGCGAAAAAGTACGCGAGACATGTTTCTTTTACTTTTTCTTAAAAAGTTGTTTCCGCAGCAGAAATTTTCACTTGCACTTATGTTAAAACTAGGCATTCTTACTTCCTTTCCATTCATTGTGATACATGTCAACTCTGATCCTTGACATGTGTCTCCCTCATTTGCTCCTTTGCTGTGATGCTGTAGCGCTTCTCTGTTCTCTCTCCCTCTCAAATCCTTTCACCCACCACTTGTATTTTCTCTCCTACTAGGAATGTAAATGGGTTATGTTCGAGTGAGATTTAGTTAAATTTATTTTAATACTTATTTATAAAATTTATACCTATATTTTATTTATTTAACCATTAAATATAAAAATTTAAACTCATACACATATTCATCTACCTATTAGGTATCTATTTATTAATCGGATATTTATTTATAAATTGATTTTACAATTAAATCATGTCAATTTAAAGTCAAAGAAGAAGAAAAATTTATAACACATATCATTAATTATTTATTTTTAACAAGTTCTAAATATAGGAGTTTGGGCTATTTTAATTTTGTTACGGAAAGAACCTTTCAAAAGAAATATATTAAAAATAAAAATATAAAAAATATAAAGAAAAATTAAATGTAAGTACCTTTTAAATAAAAATCTACATCTTTAAAATAAATGTTTAATGGAAGTTTTAGAAGTATTTCCAACCTACAAAATTATAGACGGAATTATAAGGAAGATTAAGGCTGAGGGAATGAGGAACTTAGGGTGGGATTTATATATCTCAAGTAAATAAGAATTTTATTCAGATATTTGGATAAGTTAATTGCATAGATTCATACTCATATCCATACCGAAACTCGATCGAATTTTTTTGGATAAAATCTATAACCGAACTCGATCAGGTTCGGGTTAGATTTTACCCATTCTTTTTGAGTCAAATCGAATTCGGATTAGATTTATCGAAACTTGCATATGTAATCCCTCCACTTGATGCACGCACCACAAAAACTTCACTTCATTGTCTATAAATTTTTTATATGGCTTTGCATGTAAGATTAATTTTATTAACTAACTTCTCATATTTTCACATTAATGTCTGAAAAATAAGTACATAAAAATTAAGGTGTAATTTAACAAATTTTCGCATAGCACCAGTTAACCTGATACCGTAAAATATAAAAGATTTTATATCATGGATGGATCCGAAGTAGGAGGAACGTTTCAAACCCTTATTATTTGCTGTTGGATGGTCCATGACAGGAAATGATGGGAGAGTGAAAGTGGGTGAGAGGAATTGTGTGGGAATAGGTCGTCAAAAAAATTTTTAAGTATGATATTTGCTTAGATTTAATTTGTCAAAAATTTGATTTAGATTTAATTTGTAAATAAATAAATCAAATTTAAATTTAATTTTAGATTCATGTAGATAATTTAATCGAAATTAAACAAGGTAGGTTCATTTGGATTCGATATACACACACCTACAAGGATCACTACCGTCGCATTTTTATTCCTAAAGAAAGACCTTTTACCTTTTGAGATTGAAACATATGATGACAAGGTAACTCAAGAGATACCCCTTTATATTTTGTGGATTATAGAAGCATTTTTTGTTATTTATATTTTTTCTTTTGAGAAACATATCTTGAAATATTTATGATATAATTTGTTTAAATATATTTTCAATTAAATAATTTTATGCCCTTCATCAATTGTGTCAAAAACTTAATAGTTTAAATATTAAAAAAATCTACCACTCTTGAAGAGGAGGTTAACAAACTCCTGTATAAATGAAAATCAAAATACTTATATTTATTAATTTGAACCCCCAAGCTTTATGGTATTATGTTATTTGTTAACTAAATTAAAAGCAACGGGGCTAGCCAATAAAAATTTATTAATTTGGATATTTAAAATTTCATGATAATATATTAGTTTTTAACTAATTAGAAGCATTGGGGTAGGCAATCAAAATTGAAAAGCATTAATTGATTTAAATCTCCAAAATATTGTAACAATAAGTTTATTTGTAACCTAAACTAAAAGCATCAGGTAGCCAATTGATGACGGCCCTGGGGGCTATCATTTCACAGGAATATATACTTACAAATATGTGGCACAACTTTCCCGTGAGCTCAAAGGCTTAAATAAGCTTTTTGCACAATTTTTTTAATGCATCTTTGAATTTACAAAGTTTATCAAGTATTTTACAAGGTCATGTTGACTTTTAAAAAATGTAATGCACCACAAATTATTTATAAATATTTTTTAATTTTTTACTAAGTAGATGAGGATCATTTTTTTTTCCTTAATAAAATTTCATACATGATGTGTCCAAGGTGTAATCTATTTGTCTGATAGAAGATTTAAATTTAGTCAAGTGTCATGCGGGGGCATTTTGCTTATCTAAGAATAAGGCTCATTAGATGTGTGTGTGGGTGGGGGTTTAGATGCATTTCTATCTTCCTCAACCTGTTCTGTACTCTCCTACATAATTAATCTTTTCAAACTTACTATATTATTTTAAAAAGTGGTGCTTAAACAAAGGCAAAAGGTTGTTAATCCTTCTAAATGTCGACGACTCGAGTCTTTGAGAAAGATTAAGGGACTTGACAGTGAAAAGTTGGGGAAGTTGGGAGTATCAAAAAGATTCTGCATATAGGAGATGCTGCCTCTTGGAAAGTAAATATTCACTAGCATTGATCCTCAAGGTAGGTCGTTGATAACTTCAAATCCTTGGATGAGGCTGACATCGATGATCTAAGTTTTTAACATGTTGATTGCCATTAAACTAGGAACCAAGACATTATATGGTCAAGTCACTTTCCATTCTTGCACATGTGACAATAAAAAGTGTTCACTGCAGACTATATTTGTGTTCATCAGATGATAGATCACAAAGAGAGATGCATGGATGAAAGCAATGCTAAACTCAAGCGATGAGATTAGGACATAGAGGAAAAACCCTCTCTCTTTCGCATTCTATTGATGCTTTTTCGCAATATGGAAAATCGCAAACGAGAGGATTACCTTTCTTTTGATATGGGATAATCCTGGGTTGCAAGTAAATACTAATAGAGGATAAACCTTATTTTCAATTTGTAAACCTGGGTTTGCAATCCATTCTAATAAACTAAGGGGTAAGTTGAGCCAACTCTATTACTATTCCAATGTTCCCAAAAACAAAGGGATTTATGTAATAGCTCTAACTTATCTTCTCTATCTTCTTTGTGTGAAGTTTATCCCTTATCTACAAACCAAGCTACCTCAAAAGAGAATTAAACTTGCTATTATCATTTCAATTTAAAAAAATGGAAAAATTCCAAAAAGAAAATAAAAATTGGTGTTTTGATTTAAAAAGAACGAAAATTTTTGATATTGATAATTCGTTGGTCTTAAGAAAAGTATAGTTAAAATCTTTTTGCTTAGACTCAAGTAGTTTTCGACTTAATTATTTTAAGTATTTACGTAAATAATGACATGTTTTGTGAGTCCTTGAACGAGGTTTTAGAAGCTAAAGTATTAAGTCAAGGGAATGATAATTATATGACTTATCTTTCAATCATTTAGTTTGAAAAGTGTTGTATCGGAAATTTATTGCAGAAAGATTTGAGTTTCGAAAATCTGTCGTCGTAGTGTAATTTGCGAGAAAATTCGAACAATCAAATAATTTTTATCGAAACTCAAAAAGGGTCCTGAGTTGAATAAAGAGAGGTTACGTCGATTCGTAATCTGCAATTATATTTTTTTTGTAATTTTTGTTTAAAGACGAGATAATCACAATGATTCTATTCTAATTGCAATATAAACACTACAACTAAAGGGAGAGAAATAGAGAGAGAAATAACTTTTATAATCAAGATAATGTTATTACAACTACAACTAGAAAGTGGGAAATCTAATCTAGAAAGCAATAAAAAGAATGGAGAGGGAAGTTATCCTCCTCGACGGCTACTTGGAGGACGAGTTGGACGGGTGATGCCTAGAAGAAGAGCGAAGACAGAGGATGGAGAACGAAGCGGGAAGAATCGGGGGCGAGGCAGGACGCCGTCGTCGCGGGATCCACTTCCGGAAAGGGGTTGAGAAGACGATCACGGGTGCTCCACGAACAGGGTGAGAAGTGGACAAAATTTTGATTTTGACTCTAGATGAGCATCCCGGGTTTATGACATGCTTCTTTAGAGCTTAGGAGAGGGAGAGAGATGAAGGAATGGATGAGAAGAATGTGGGAATCTTAGGCCTTTTATAGGTGTAGAGGTTGGGGCAAAAATGCCTTTTAAGGTTTAGAATATTAAATGCATCGGCCTTTAGTGACGGATATAAACGTCACTAAAGGCTGAACGTGGCGCCCCTGCCTCCTCGCCTTCAGCTACTTCAACACTCCTCCCACGTTCAAGCAACTTTAGCCGTTCGATCGTGAGATCGGATGGCTTAAGATCATCCACACCCGCTCTTCATTGCGTGCTTGCGTGTATGATCAGGCGTGTAGCGACGCATCTGATTGCGCATGCATGAATCGCGCCGTCTGGGCATGCCACATCTCCACATCATCGGCTGCATGATCTTCATCACACGATCGAAATTGATCGTGCCCCACCCGCGTCTTCAATTTGAAGCGCACGGGAGCTCGACCCTGTGACCTCTGCCTCGTGAAGAGGCGCTCGCCCAACACGCTATGCATGCGTTTGAGGCACGTTTTGATCCAAGGCGTAGGCGCTCATGGCCGTTGGATCAAGATCTAATAGCCCAAATGATGGTCGGTTGAGGAGAGGAAGTGCAGCGGCGATCCTTGGGCAGTTTGGGCGGCTGAGATGGCACCATGTGGTGCCATCTTAGCTGTTCATCTTCTTTGACTTGTAGATAGTGACACGGATGTCGGATTGGATCGGTTTTCGCGCCATTGGGTTATGATCGTCGATCCGAACCCATTCTTATGGTTAAATTTTTCATCTGAAGTACGGATTTATACCACCTAGTCCCTTGATCTCAGATATTTCTCAGACTGCATCTGATGCTATGGAAGTTCGATTGGGGTGATCTTGGAGTTGTTAAACTCCAATCGTCGCCCTGATCAGATCCGTACGGTTGGATTTTCAATCCGAGGTCCCGATTAAATATTGCTCTGTCCCTAATCACAAAAAAAAAATAAATTACTATACAATTTGTACAATTTGACTTAAATGCATGATGATGCATGTTATGTAATATTTATAATGTATGATGCTTCTACGGCACTAAAAACATGCATAAATAGACATTTTAGGTTACTTGGATGCATACACGTTACATCCCCATGCCTATCTTTTGCTAGGCCCTAGTAGAAATTATATGCTATTTATAAAAGAATTAGGATTGGGTTTCGTGGGCAAGAGTTATTTTTCAACACTAGGATCAAATCACTGAAGACCTGAACTACAGAAACATAACAGCGCCCGAGTATTTGCCAAAATGCAGACCTCCCAAACCTTCGCCTTATTCAAAAGTAGAAGCATTTTTTTTCTTCTTTTATAATTTTTTTTGGACTTTTAAGTTTAGGGATGCAAGACAACTTTCTACGACTACCGAACCCACCAAAGACTCGAAAAGAACTTTAAGTACTAAGCATCTTTATGTGTGAAATGTGAGACTCACTGATCGGCAATTAAAACGAACTTCGGGTTTCTACGCCCTTAGGTGACCTTAAAAGGAATTCTGCCTAAAGGTATATCTATACAACCGGTAGCTTTCTCCCTACTTTTATTTTTATGGGATTAACACAAGGGCGAACCCAGTGTATATCTCCTTGACTTATTCTACTTCTCTACTTCTTCCCAAGTATTTGGAATTAAATGTGCCTTTTTTTTTGCGCTGGGTTCTAAACAACCGACCAATGGGCTGTTACCCACGATAACTTACCAACCATACTCGTGTAATGAAGTGTGGCTTATTTCTTTCTTCTTTTCTATTTCTTTTTCTTTTCCTTTTCACCTTTTGGATACTTTTCGTTTTCTCTTCTTTTAAGTAGGTGGCTTCTCTGATCTAAGATTTACCTAAAGGCAGTAGGAAGATAATGGTCGTGTGACTAAGCTCTGAACAACCGACTAATGGGTTGTTACCCACGATAATTTGCCAGCCATGCCACCAGAGAAGATTCATTAGCTACCTAATTTTCGTTAAAACTGCTAAAAAGCGAGTCAGTGCAAATAGTGTCTAGATGCTTAGACTTAAAATCCCCTCAAATCAGAGGGTGGGTTGATAAGTCGTGTACTTATCACCTTAACTTATTTAACCAATTTGAAATGAATTTTCAAATGACGAGCACTTAAGAAACAAGTCCACATTTTAGTGGACACCCGGGCTGATTTAGCCCGAAAACCTTAAGGGTCTAAGTGTTCAGGTTCTACTGTACTATTTCCTAAGATTGAAAATTTCTAGAGCCCAAGTTTCCTTTTCCTAATTCATCATCATCATTTTTTTCAATAAAAGGGAAAAATAAGAAAAATTTACAAGAAATCCACAGAACTGACAATATAATTCAAAAAATAAATCCACCCCCCCATGCCTAGCTGATGCACTGTCGTCATTGAAAATAAAAGGCATGAGAAGAATGATAGAATGAAGAAAATATTACCTAGATTCCATGATGCTCGAGTTAGCTCTGAGTCAGACTGTATTGAAGGTTCCCTACTTGGAGGGGATGAGATCAGTGTGATGTAAAAAATGCAGAATTGAAATATAAACTTACAAATAAGCAATCACACAAAGTACACAAGAATTTATAGGTGGAAACCCAAACCGGGTGAAAACCACCACCTAACCCTCTCGAGTTAGGATTTTCCGATCAACCAAGTTGATCAAAATCCATTAAACCGAATCACTGTAAACGAGGGTGATTCAACCTCAATACAACCACGCTACTTAAACGAGGGTAGCGTACCTCAACCCCTTCTCTCCACGAGAAGGATTTTATCTCGCGAAGGAGACGGGAATTCGCAAAGTGAATACCCAACCAAATAACAAAGATAAAATAAACAAGTAATCCTATAGAGCCAACAAAGTAATTATAAACCTAGCTTCTATAGGAATAAGGAAACTCCCCTTTGCAAGGAGTGCGTCGAGTTGATGACGCGGTGCGTGTGCCACGCGACGGCGCAACGTCGCTCTCGTAAACAACGGCGGGAGAGCGGGTGCGCGAAGCTTGATGCTCTCAAGATGAATGGAACTTAAGCTTGGAGAGCAAGAGCTAGCTAAGACACAAGAGAGTGGAAAGTGTATTACAAAGTGTTTCTTGTGTATCTTGGTGTCTCTAGGTGTGTCTTAGTGTATATTTGTGTTGCAAAGGTTCCCCTCTATTTATAGAGGCCTTAGGAGGCTTTGGAAGTCTTAGGAAAGGTTCTATAGCCGTTGGGAACAAAGCCCAAGAGAATCAGCCCGAAATCAGGAACAATCATTGTTCTGACAGGCTTATCAGACGTCTAATTCTGGCATCAGACGTCTGGAACTTCACTTTAAGACGTCTGATTCCAAGGTCAGACGTCTGATTTTGGGCGGGTCTCTTCCTGACTTTGATCAGAACTAAACAGGGTTCTAGTGCAAGTCCATCAGACGACATACAGGACATCTGGCACTATGTCTGGACGTCTGGAAACCTACTTTTACTGTGGGAATGGATTTCCAAATGTTGCAACGGCTAGAAAATCTCTGAGAAGAGATTTTGGGTCAGCCGAGGCAAAACGGTCAATTATCAGACGTCTGGACAGTCCTATGGACGTCTGATAAGGCTTTAACGGTCACATTCTGCAGTACCTGCTAAGCTAGCCAACGGTCCACTATCTGGACGTCTGGCAAGTCCATCAGACGTCTTCTAAGACGTCTGGACTAAGGTCTGGACGTCTGATTTCATCAGACAGAATACTAAGTCCAGCCTAATAGTTATCAGACGTCTGAAACAACAGTCAGATGTCTTAAAATACTTTATCAGACGTCTGATTTGGGAATTAGACGTCTGGAAACTCTGTTTGAACCCTATATTGGTTTTCTAAGTGTTCTATAGAAAACCTAAGTATCCTAGGGTTGTGCAGGTGTTCGTAGGACTACTGTTAGGGTACTTTGAGGCTCTTTGACATGAAATATCTAAGGAAATAAAGAGCAACAAAAGAAACGAAAAAATACAACAAGTATAAAAGAAGGAAATCTATCCTATTCTTCATTTCCTTCCTTCTTCAATATATCGCTCCTCGCGAATCTCTTCTGTTTTCCATCAAGCTCGTCCAATCCGTCCTGGATGCGAGCTCGAACTCCATCTAATCACGTATCCATTTGCGATTGACCTGAAATCTAGGACTCAAAGTGTAAATATTAAATGACACGTGTTTTGTTATCATCAAAACAAATGATCGTGGTGCTCTAGCACCAACATGTATAAGTGCTGAGTTGAATGCCGTCAGCTAGGCAGGGTCCAGCCAAAGAAAGTTAGATTAAGGTTAAAGCAACCTTGTCTGAGACGGGTTCTGGAATAACGCGGTCAACATAAGGTTTCAGATGTTGTTCATTGACCTTAAAAGAATTACCCGTCTTTGGGTCAGAGATCTCAACGGGCCTGTTTGGGAATATCCAATCAATGATTAATGGGTTGTTCCACTTTGACCTAAGCTTGCCAGGAAAGAGCTTAAGTCAAGAATCAAAGAGCCAGATCTTCTGGTTCGGCTCAAAGCTCTTGCAGGAAATCAGCTGGTCATGAAGAGCTTTGGTCCTAGCCTTGTAGATCCTGGTATTCTCGTATGCGTCACTTCTAAGCTCCTCCAACTTAGATAGTTGGAGTTTCCTGATCTTTCTGGTTAAACTTAAATCAAAGTTGCATTTCTTGATTGCCTAGAATGCCCTATGTTCAATCTCAACGGGTAAATGACATGCCTTTCCATACACCAGACGAAATGGGGACATGCCGATTGGCGTCTTGTACACCGTACAGAAGGCCCAAATAGTGTCATTAAGCTTTTGAGTCCAGTCTTTTCTATTAGGCCTAACCATCTTTTGTAGAATGTTCTTGATCTCCCGATTGGAAATCTCAGCCGGTCCATTCGTCTGGGGGTGGTAAGGTCTGGAGATTCTGTGATTCACCTCGTATTTTGCCAGTAAATTGCAGAACTGGGCATTGGTGAAGTGAGTATCACCATCGCTGATGATGACCCTCGGAATCCCGAATCGACTGAAGATATTCTTCTTGACAAAATTAATGACCACCTTGTAGTCGTTGGTTTGGGTAGGGATAGCCTCAATCCACATGGACACATAGTTGATAGTTATAAAAATGTACTGGTGTCCAAATAAAGGGAGGAAGGGTCCCTTGAAATCGATGCCCCAAATGTCGAAGGTTCTAACGGGAAGAATCGGGTTTAGAGGCATCATGTCTCTCTTGGCTATGCTCCCAAGTGCCTGGCATCGGAAATGCGACATTGAGAATTCCTGGGCATCCTTGAATAAAGACAACCAATAAAATCCAGATTGCAAAATTTTTGCAATCATCTTTTTTCCTAGAGAAATGTCCACCACACGCAGATGCATGGCAGAACTCAAGTATACTTTGAAACTCATTCTCCAGAACACATCGGCGAATAATTTGTTTAGCATCGATGCAATACAGTTCAGGGTCATCCCATTAGTAATATTTGGCCTTAGATATAAGTCTATCCCATTGTTGCTTTATTCAATCCTGGGGGATTTGACCAATGACCAAATAATTAGCGATGTCTATAAACCAAGCAGTTTGTACACCTGAAACTGCAAGAATAGTCTCATCTGGAAAAATATCAGTAATTGGAATATCTAGACGAGAAGAATCACTTAGGAGTCTAGAAAGATGATCTGCCACCACATTTTGTGCCCCAGATCTATCTTTAATTTCAAGATCGAATTCTTGAAGTAAAAGAATCCATTGGATGAGCTGGGGTTTGGCATCCTTTTTAGCCAAGAGATGTCTCAAGGCCAAGTAATCTGTATAGATTACAACATGAGATCCTAAGAGATAAGTCCTGAATTTTTTCAATGCAAGTACTACAGCTATAAATTCCTTTTAGGTAACAATGTAGTTTCTCTAGGCCTTGTCAGAGTTTTGCTAGCGTGGTAGATGATAGAGGGCTTCGTATCAATTTTATGACCCAAAACAGCCCCGACCGCATAATCAGAAGCGTTGGTCATGATCTCAAATGAGGCTATCTAGACCAGTGGTTGCAGCATCAGAGCACAAGTGATTGTCATTTTAAGAAAATCAAATGTCTTGTGTTACGAACGTGGCCTCAAGACGATTTTTAAGGCATCTGACCAGACGTCTGGAACCCTTTCCAGATGTCTAGTATTTAATTTTTGCGGCGTACGGGGTTGCATTTGCGCGCATGCGCGCGCAGATCTGCACCCGCCGCTCTCTTCCCTCTATTTCCCTCTCTCGTCCTGTAGGGTGCGGCGCTTCTCTCTCTCTCTCCCTGCGCGGCCTTAAAAGGCCCCTCGCCCTCTCCCTCACCCTCCGTGTCCCTCTTCTTCTTCTCCCAGCTGGTGCGAGAGCGCGAGTGAGCGAGCGGCGGCAGCAGCGGCTGCGGCAAGTGTGCGGGAGGTGTTGCGCGAGGGAGGAGATGCTCGACCGTGAGGGCTCAAGCTTGCCGGGGCAACTAGAGCCGGCCGGCGGGGAAGCAGCAGGCGTGGAGTGTCGCGGAGGGGCTGCTGCAGCTCGAGCAACAGGCGGACGGGGCGCGGCGCGGCCGTGCATCGTGGGTGGAGAACGAGTCGAGCTCTGGTTCTGGAAGTTTTTCCAGAATCAGACGTTTGGGCTTCCAACCAGACGACGGTGAAGACGTCTGGAGGATTGTCCAGACGTCTGGACGGTAAGATATTTCTATCTTCTTCCTTTTTCGCGTGTACGGCCATGCGGCCGTCCGCCGCGCCTTCGTCTGCGACTCGTCGTACTGAGAACGGGTGTGGGTACGTGCAGGTTCTGCTCGGGAGGGCGCAAGGGCTCGCCATCCCACGTGAGTTGGACGTCTGGCCGCAGTGCCAGACGACGGGAAGGACTTCCAGACGTTCGGGGTGACCATCGGACGTCTGGGAACTAAGCCAGATGCCCCCGCAGGCTTCTGGATGCCTGAGGGACTACCCAGAATGAAGGTACGCTCTGACCCACATTTTAAGACGTCTGGAAGAGGTTCCAGACATCTGATTTTGGGCAGTTTCGTCTTTTTCGACCCATTTAGGGCCCGTTCGGAGTCCGTTTTCCTCGTTTCGAGTTGCGTTCTTTCCGGAATAAAATCCTCTACCCGTTTACAGTAATTATATACCATTCTAAGAAACTCCTTGTGTTTGATCCTTGTGTTAGGATCCCGTTCCATTGCAGTCTTGGGGATTGCGGAGGCGCGTGGGATTTTCGACCACGCCCCCAGTACTCCCGTTATAGCTGGTAAAGTGGCTTTTAATTTACTTAATCAAATTTGTTACAATTGTGAAATAATTAATAGAGTCTAGGGAACTGCATGAACCATAGGACTGAAAAACTAGATTGAATGATAGATCCTAGGGTATTGCATGAAACCTAGGACTGGAAATTAGATTGAATGATAGATCCTAGGGTACGACATAAATCCTAGGACTGGAAAACTAGTGATATGTATATAAATATTGCAGTCTTGGAAAGGTGGAAAGGAAATAATAGCTGCCTATAAATTGATTTAACCGCTGCCTGTTATGAAGGAATAAATATGATTGAGAACATGGGTTGTATGAACGTAAAAATGGAACGGTAAAACCTAAATGTGCTGAGTTAAAAGAGCTGGAACCCTACGGGGAATTAGGAGTGGAACTCCTGGAAAGATAATGGATGGAACTGAGAAAGAAAGACGTGGAAGTGTGTTGTCTCTGGGGTACGTGGTACCAACGAGAGCACACATTACCTCTTAGTGTAGAGGGGAGCTTGCCGTTCTCAGGTTGAGACCGGGGTGGGTTTGGCCACTGTACACCGACTTGCTGGCCCTCGCGTACTCAGTACCGAGGAGAGCTACTAGTGTAGGGAGAGCACTAGCTACCCCACGGGCCCCGGGGTTCTACTAACCTCCTACACCGACTTGTTAGGCCCACTGGGCAAACCAGGGTAGTCAGGCGAGGGTGCACGGACTGTGGAGGGGTTGGACCCCTGTTACTGAGAGGGCTCTGCCCTATACTGGTTCCATGCTGTGCTTTGGGCGCACCCATTAATGGAAACGACTGACCGCGTGCCAGTGCGGGGTAGCTACCCGTGCGCTTATCGCTCGTGCCGTAGTCACTGTTATGTCTGTCAGCGACCCTGGGGTGGTTGACTGAGGGTAGGATCACCACGGGGACTCTCCCGGCCAGGAGAGCACCACGTGTTACTTTTACTTTTCCGAAAAGACTACAATCAAGATCGTTCCCACGAGGAACATTCGAGATCAAGTGAAAGATCTGAGAAATAAATAAATCGTGAAATAACAGAAAGACGCAAATAAAGGATGTAAATATATAACAGTCACTGTACACTCTACTGCTTCTTTAGTTTTAGCTGCCACTCTACTCAGCGTTTCGCTGACGTGTTACACTCGTTACTTTTCAGGACCAGGTGTTGAGCAGCCAGGGTCAGCGGCTGCAGAGGACGCTGGGCCGAGTAGGGTCCATTAGAGTTACCGCAGTTCTTTTTGTACCCCTTTTTTTCCACTGTAGTGAGTAGTTCTTGTTACTCTCTGTACTTCTTTACTTGTAGCTTCATGTTATGTTATGTTATAATTGTTGTTCTACTGTTATGGTGGTATATACTGTAATAGTTCTTTTTCTTACTGCTGTATTTTGTTACTGCTAGTTATATTCATGCTGAATGTGGTTTATTTTACTGCTCTTTTGGTTACTTCCTCGTTGGACGACTAGGTCTTGGGATTAGTCGAGTCGGTCTGGTTCTCGTGTCTCGTAGGGACTCGGGAATCGGGTCGTTACACCTTGTGACTTGATGCATTAAGATCGAACGACATATCTTTGGCCAGAAGGTTGCTCAAAGGTCGAGCAACCTTAGAAAAGTCTTTGATGAACCTTCTATAAAATCTTACATGACCAAGAAATGATTTGATTTGTTTAACAAATGTGGGAGGATGAAGTTTAGAGATAGCATCCACCTTAGGTTTATCAACTTCAATTCCCCGCTTAGAGACTACATGACCTAGGACGATGCCTTCTTGTGTCATGAAGTGACTCTTCTCCTAGCTAAGGACCAACCGAGTTTTTATGCATCTCTTAAGGATCAATTCTACGTTAGCCAGGCAAGAATCAAATGAATCTCCAAAAATAGAGAAATCATCCATGGATGCTTCCACAAACTCTCCCACCATGTCTGAGAAAATGGCTAACATACACCTTTGAAAAGTCACAGGTGCATTGCAAAGTCTAAAAGGCATTTTACAGAATGCAAATGTGCCATAGGGACAGGTGAAAGTCATCTTTTCCTGGTCCTCAGGATGGATAGGAACTTGGTTGTATCTCGAGTAATCGTCTAAGAAATAGAAATACTTTTGCCCAGCTAACCTTTCAAGGATTTGATCAATGAAAGGCAAAGGGAAATGATCCTTTTTCGTGGTTGTGTTCAACTTTCTGTAATTGATATAGATTCTCCAAGAGGAAGCTGAACGAGTTGTGACAGATTCTCCTTTCTCGTTAGTCACAACTGTAATCCTGGCTTTCTTGGGAACAATTTTCACGAGACTAACTCAGGGACTATCTGAGATTGGATAAATGATTCCTGTATCGAGCCACTTAATGATTTCCTTCTTGACCACTTCTCGCATATTAGGGTTCAATCTCCTCTACATCTGATGAGAAGGGCGGGATACATCTTTCATAAAAATTCTATGATTGCAATAAGATGGCTTAATCCCCCTAAGGTCATGGATGGTTTAACCAATTGCCTCTTTATGTTCTTCTAGGACCTTGATCAATTTCATTTCTTGCGCCTTAGTCAATTTTGAAATTACAATCACAGGGAGCATTTTCTTAGGTCATAAAATTTGATATTTTAGACTCTCAGGAAATGGTTTCAGTTCAAGCTGGAGCAGGTTTATGATAGAGGGTAAGGAGGATGCTGATGAAGATTCATCAGAATGGTTCAGTGGAAGATGTTAGGAGTGAACAAAATCAACAACCTCTTTAGGGTATGGCTGTTGGTGCTAGAGCACCACGATCATTTGTTTTGATGATAACAAAACACCTGTTATTTAACATTTGCACTTGGAGTCTTAGATTTCAGGTCAATTGCAAATGTAGACGTGATTAGACGGAATTCGAGCTCGCATCCAGGACGAATTGGAGGAGCTCGACGGAGAACAGAGAAGATTCGCGAGGAGCGATAGATTGAAGATGGAAGGACAAGAAGAATAGGATAGAATTCTGTTTATCTCTTTCTTGTACTCTTGTCTTTATTTTTTCTTGCTCTTTATTTCCTTAGAACATTATGTTAAAGAGCCTCAAAGTACCCTAACAGTAGTCCTAGGAACACCGGCACAACCCTAGGATACTTAGGTTTTTTGTAGAGAACTTAGAAAATCAATATAGGGTTTAAACAGCACTTCCAGACGTCTAATTCTCAAATCAGACGTCAAATAAAGTGTTTTAAGACGTCTAACTACTGATTCAGACGTCTGATAACTTTTAGGCTGGACATAAATAGTTTTGTCTGATGAAATCAGACGTCCAGACCTTAGACCAGACGTCTTATGAGACGTCTGATGACTTTGCCAGACGTCCAATTAGTGGACCGTTGGCTCTCTTAGAATACACTCAAGGATATGACCGTTAGAGCCTTATTAGACGTCCTTAAGCCATTCCAGACGTCTGATAATTGACCGTTTTGCCTCGACTGACCCGAAAATCTCTTCTCAGAGATTTTCTAGCCGTTGCAAATCCATTCCCATGAAAAAGTAGGTTCCCAGACGTCCAGACATAGTGTCAGACGTCCTGTATGTCGTCTGATGGACTTGCGCTAGAACCCTGTTTAGATCTGATCCAAGTCAGGAAGAGACCCACCCAAAATCAGACATCTGACCTTATTTTCAGACGTCTTAAAGTGATCTTTCAGACGTCTGATGCTAGAATTAGACGTCTGATAGCCCTGTCAGTGCAATGATTGTTCCTGATTTCGGGTTGATTCACTTGGGCTTTGCACCCAACGGCTATGGAACCTTTCCTAAGCCTTCCAAAGTTTTCCTAAGGCCTCTATAAATAGAGGGGAACCTTTGCAACACAAAAACACACCTAGGGAACATACTTTCTACCATTTTGTGTCTCTCTTGCTTTTAAAGCTCAAGTTCTACATCTTGAGAGCATCAAGCCTTCGCGTACCCGCTCTCCCGCCGTAGTTCACGAGAGCGAAGTTGCGCCGTCGTGTGGCTCACGCATCCGCGTCGTCGACGCACTCCTTTCAAAGGAAGGCATCCTAATTCCTATAGAAGCTTAGGTTAAAAATTACTTTGTTGGCTCTATAGGATTACTTGTTTATTTTATCTTTGTTATTTGGTTGGGTATTCGCTTTGCGAATTCCCGTCTCCTTCGAGGGACAAAATCCTTCTCGTGAAGAGAAGGGGTTGAGGAACGCTACCCTCGCACTTGTAGCGTGGTTGTATTTGAGGTTGAATCACCCTCGTTTAAAGTGATTCGTTTAGTGGATTTTGATCAACTTGGTTGATCGGAAAATCCTAATTCGAGAGGGTTAGGTGGTGGTTGTCACCCGATTTTGGTTTCCACCTAAAAATACTTGTGTCTTGTGTGATTGTCTATTTTGTGAGATTGTTTATATTTATTTCCGCAATTATTACGTCGCCCCCTTCTAGTAGGGAATCTACAGTTGGTATCAGAGCAGGTTCTTGCGAGATCAGAGTAACACCCGGCAAGAGATATAAATATTGCATAACTTGCATCATCTTGTATTTAGAGTAGTTTTAATAAAATGGTGGTTAATTGTCTCCTTTTATGTGCTTGGACAGGGCAAACATTTTATCAGGGCCTCGGATCGAAGATCCAACCATATGGATGTGATCAGGGCGACGATTGGAGTTCAATGACTCCAAGATCGCCTTAATCAAGCATTCGTAGCATCAGATAGTGACCGGAGAACCCTAGAAGATCAAGGGCCACGATGGTGTAAATCTGCTCTTTAAATGACAAATTCAACCACACGAATGAATTCGGATCGACGATTGCAGCCCAACGACGCAAAAATCAAGTCAATCCGACATCTGTGGCACCATCTACAACATCCAGAAGCTGGACGACCAAGATGGCGCCACGTGGCACCATCCCGGCCGCCTAAACGGCCGCATGCAATCTCTAAAGGCCCCACACCCGCTCGCTCTCCGCTGTTGGATCTTAATCCAACGGCTGTGGTCAGTCGCGCCTAAAAGAGCCCGCTCGACCATCCGCGCCTCGTAGTGCAGCGGTTGAGCATGCTTACGCGAGCTGCGGGCGCGGGTTCGAGCCGCACCGAAGGGAAGGCGCGGGCGTGCGGGCGATGCAGGGCGTTCGATTGCGATCGGACGACCGTCAGTGCTTAATCGAGATCACGCGCTATTGCACGCGCGATCCTACGCGCCAGGAGGGCGCAGCAGCGGGCGGAGATGCTTCTTAAGCCGTCCGATCTCGCGATTGGACGGCTGAGATCTGAAGTTCGTGGGTGTATCCGTTATGCGCGGGTAGCTGAGGAGCCGCGCGTGGGTGCGGAAGCTACGCCCACGTTGGGGGCTTTAGTGACGGATTTATCCGTCACTAAAGACCCCTCATTTATTATTTTGAAGATGTAATGACCATTTTGCCCCTACTCCTTGCAACTATAAAAGGAGACCCCCTCCATACGAAATTCTCATCCCTTCCTCTTCTCTACCTCTCCAAAGCTCAAGAGAAGTTTGTCCCACACCCGGGATGCTTCTTGCGAGATAAAATCCAAATTTTCGTTCCCCTTCGGAAGTGGATCCCGTGACGACGACAGCGTGCTGATCCGTTCTCGTTCTTCTGCTTCGTCCTCCTTCGTCCAGGCATCGTCCCGTCCGGCTCGTCCCCCAAGCAACCATCGAGGAGGATTTCTCTCTCCCTAGTCTTTTTACTACTTTCTAGTATAGATTTACTGCTTTCTAGAATAGTTTTGCTTGTCCTCCAAGCGATCGTTGAGGAGGACATTTCTCCCTCCATTCTTTTAATGCTTTCTAGAATAAATTTATCACTTTCTAGAGTAATTGTTTTATGCATTGTAGTTGTAAGAGTGAAATGAACAATCTCCTTAATGATAAATTTCTTCTTTATTCTACATCTCATTTTGATTTCTCTGTGTAATATTCTCTCTCTCTCTTACTCTCTCTCTCTTCTATTTATTGTAAATAATTAGAAAGTTTTAAATTGAATTACTTCGTGACAAATAAAAAGAAACGCGTAGTTTTTAAATCAAACGTCAGCCTCCCTGTGTTCGACCCGGAATTTTCATTTTGGTATAAATTTTATTTGTTGAACACGAATTCTTCGCTTTCAAGCTACAACAACAGGTTTTCCAAAATCAAACACGTTAATGTAGCCATTCGTACGTTCAATAGGTTGATTGATAACTCTATATTTTGTGGCGATAATTCTATCAATCGGGGTTTATCTTAAGGGTAACATGCATAAATAACACATTATAAATGGGCATGGGAGCATTACATGCATTACACATTAAGATTGCTTATAAATCAATGTTAATGGCCATTTATACAAGTTCATGTCAAAACAGGCCTCAGATGAGCAATCAGATGACACGGATGGATTCAGAACGACGAACGAAGTCCAACGGACTCAAAATCGATGAAATCCAACATCCGGAGCTCCTGCAACTAGCCGAAGAATTTCCGACTATTGATCTGATGATCGACGGCCACAAAGCTGCCACGTGGCACGAGATTAGAGCATACAAGCCACTGCCCCGCTTCCTCCATCATCCGGAGGATGAATCTCAACCGTTCGATCTTCGATCGGACAGCTGAGAACGGCTCCCGCAACACGCCTTCACCGCACAGCACCACGGAGAGATGCTCTAAGATCGGACGGCTGAGAGCCACGCATCACCTTTGCTCTCTACCATCGCCGAGACCTAGCACGAAGATCTGATCATTGGATCTTCATCCAACGGTTGGCAGCAGACGAGCGTAAATTCTTCTCCGCGACAATCCGCGGAACGCAGTGTAGCAGTCGACGCTCCTTCGCCGCGCATCCGACGCAGGATCAAACCACACCGCGTATCGAATTTGAGGCGAAGGGGTGCGCAAGAGAAATTGGACCATCGATGAGCACGCGAACAGCGGAGATAGTGCTACGTGGTGCCCACAGATGTAAGCGATCGAGCACGTGTGTCTTAGCAAGCGATCCGCAAGCGCGCTCTGCGTGCAATCTCAATCGTTCGATCTTTGATCGGATGGCCCTCAAGGTGCGCACACAGGTCGCGCGGGAGGAAGAACGGGCGTGTGTGGAAGACCAGCAGGTAGGGGCCTTCACCAACATTTATGGGGCAGTTTTAGCGACGTCCTGGACGTCGCTAAAGCCCCTACTTAATTTTGAAACCCCTTCTTCCTATATAAACCCCCTCCAACTACCCATGTAAAGGCATTGAATACACTTGCAATTCTTCTACCCCACTCTTAGCTTCCCTTAGCACGCTTTGTACTCGCCCGAGTTGACGAGCCACCGACGGAGCCCTTCTCCACTGCCGTGGCCGCTTTGCCTTCTCCCCTCTCTCTCTCTCGCTTTACTCTAGCTTTACTTTACTTTTGTTTAAGTATTTAGCTATTTTTGTATTTGTAAAACTCAAATTGCGTGGTAAATGATGTTGTTTCTTATATAGCTAGTGTCTCTCTCTTTTTACTAGGTTTTTCTTATCTTGATTTGCATGAATGTTGTGATCAAAAGACCCTAACCCTACTTTCTATCTCTCTCTCTTTCTCTCTTACTCTCTTTTCTCTCCCGCATTTTCTCGTGCATAAGCAAAACCCACCATTTCCATGACAACTAAGTGACAGAAAAAATCGATTTCACGCCTCCCTGTATTCGACACTCGGACTCACATCCATTTCTACACTTAAAACTGACGTTGCGAACGTGAGCTACAACGACCTATTTAGACAAACGCGTCCGGCTCACGTCAGTTTTTGGCGTCGTTGCCGAGGAGGCAATGGATTTATTTTGTCGCTTTCATTTTGCATCCATACTCACATCGTCTAACTCATTTTCTCCCTCTACTAGATTGGTTGCAGGAACTCGACGCCTGGGCCGCGAAAGAGTGCGACTCGTGACGGTGGAGGTGGAGTAAACGCAGCAAAGACAGGTTGTGAGTACCGCTCTACCTGTGGTTGATTGCTTGCCTAAAAAAATCTAAAAACAATTAAAGTTAGAGAAAAAAATCGGCGTGGTGAGTGATTGCTTGATCTACATCCTAAACTCATCACCCAACAAAAAAAAATACACTCTAACATTCTTAAAGACATAATCTCTTTGGAGTGCTCTTTTTCTTTTTGAGTAATGTTTGCAAAGCTACCATGACTTGACTTGGGCTGTATCACCTTAAAATCGACTTACCTGGTAGATTGCATGAACAGTAGGGTGAGAACATTAGGGTTGTTTTCTAGGGCCTCCTCACTCTAAAGGAAATTCACTCTCACCATTGTGTGTAAAACTTGGCGTGCCTACATGAAACTTGTTTGAAAACACTAAGATACTTCAACCCTAAAAGACATTAAAGCAAGGACAAACGTTAAAAGAACTACATCTTAAATCCTTGCTTGAAACCATGTCTTGTTAGGTGCACATACATATGAATCGAATAACTAAGAGGTACCATCCCAATCAATGCCTCATCACATGTCTTGAGCACAAGCACTGACATATGCCCTCATTAAAATAGAGTAGAAGTGCCCTAGGCAGGACTGGTTTAAGTCTCAAAAGGCGTGATTTCGATTGCTAGGCACTTGGCCTTCATTCCCTTTGTAAAATCTAGTGACTAGGCTACGGGGAAGTGTTAAACGACCGTGGTTGTGGAGTCTACGGTACCGGCGGCGCAAGCCAAAGGAAGAACCTTCCCCACAATCCCCTCGTAATCAACCTGGCCAGATTAGCCTTAGGAAGGGCGGTTACGTGCCTACAGACTTGATCGTTCCTTTTAAGATTTCTAGGTCCCCTAAGGAATGCACTATAAGGACTAGTATTGTCTACTTGTTTGAGTACACACGCTTCTCGCATCTGTTTCTCTCCGCATCCCTCCCCGTTCTTCTCTAGTGTATGCATGGGAGACGATCACTTCATCCCAAGCTATTTGTTTTTGGACGAGAAACCCGGGGGAGAGTTTATCCTTCTAGAGATATGGCCGAACCTAGAGTAGACGAGGTTGATGACCAACCTCCACCAGATATGATGGCCATCATCCAAGACCAAATTAATGCAAACCACCAGCTTCAGCAGCAGCAGATCCACACTATCATGTAAGCCATACACCGGTTGTAGAACCCACAGGGGCAACCATCACCACCTTTGCAGAACCCGCAGGGGCAACCACCACCTGATCCACCATAATTCCATAACCAACCTAGGCCCCTCCATGACTTTTATAATCCGTCTGCTATTCGGATCCAACCACATCTTAGGGTCCATGAAGGGGGAGATGATTTTGAGCTAAAACCTAATGTCCTGAGCCTTATTCAAAGCCACTTCCATGGGAGCTCAAATGAGGACCCCTTCCAACACCTAGAGGACCTTGACCGAATCGCCTAGACTGTCAAGCCCAGGAACATCAGCTTAGATATTGTTTTGATTAAGATATTCCCCTTCTCACTGAGAGACAAAGCATCTCACTGGCTTAGAACTTTAGAAAGACCTATCTCCACCTGGGAAGAACTGAGGCATGCATTCTTAAAGAAATTCTTCCCCATAGGAAGACCAACGCCCTCAGAAGAGTCATTACCACCTTTACACTCCAGGGCGGGGAACAATTCCATGAGGCGTATGAGAGATTTAACAAATTGTTGAGGAAATGCCCACACCATGAGGTTCCAAGGTGGCAATTGGCCCAGATCTTCTACCATGGTCTGGATGGCAACCTTTGGAACTTTGTCGATGCCTCATGCGGAGGAAACTTTCTGAACAAAGACGAGGAAAGAGTGTTTGAGCTTTTCGAGTATATAAGCGAAAATTCGCTCAACAATGCCTCCATGACCCAGTTCAGTCGATCCAGTCAACCCTGTGGTGGGATCTATGAGGTACAAGCAAATTCTAGAATGGTTGACATGGATATTATTGTCAAGAAGTTGGATCGAGTGGAATTGCTGGATAAGAAGATAGATGAACTATAGAACCAGACCAGGTACCCGCTACAGACTCTCTCCCTAGCAAAGGGAGCTCACAATGTCGACTTAGTTCAACCACTATGTCAAATGCACCTGGAACAACCCCTGACCATGTTCCAGGGAGGGACCTTTGCTCCCTCAACCCCTGATTATTCTCTTCCCTCCCCCTCGGCACCTTCTATCTTTGAAGATGTCCAAGCTATCCAAGGTTATTCCAAACCTGACCCCTTCTCCAACACCTACAAAGGCGGATGGCGTAATCACCCAAACTTCGCGTGGACGAACCAAAAATCGAATCAATTTCAGAACTAGCCCAGGCCAAACCATCAGCCAAATCCAACCTCCTATCTACAAGATCCACCTGTTAGACCCCCCTATAATTTGAATAGGGTGGCCCCACCCCCACAGAACCAAATGGACACCTTGATGAAAATGATTCTGACATGAACTAGAAACACTAGGAGGAAATGGCATTAGTGAAGGGACAGTTGAGCCAGCTGTTGAATTGTAAACAACAGGGATCCCTTCCTTCTCAGTCACAGCTGAACCCGCGAAACGTGATTAACAGAGACCCCAATTGGCAAGGGTTCCAAGGCAATCTCGGGCAAGCCCACATGGTGCAGCCTGCCCCACAAACACCCCCTGGGTTAAGTGCTTCTTCTTCCTCTTCTTCTCAAGGATCAACTCACGGTCTCAATGCCTCTACAAATGCGGTGACATAGAGAAACGACACTAAAACCTAGGACCCCAAGTGACCGACTCCTTCTGTGACCTTACTCCTTGTGATACCCCACTCTGAAGACGAGCAGGAAACACCCAAGGACCTGGAGACTGACCCAGTTCAAATCCAGACACTGTACCTCGAGGCCTTGGAGAAGATGAAGAGAAAGAAAGTGGTTGTGGAAAATGAGGAGCTTTTGGAAATTTTCAAGCAGGTTCAGATTAATATCCCGCTCCTTGAGGCAGTCAAGCACATTCTAGCTTATGCAAAGTTCCTAAAGGACGCCTGTACGCCGAAGCGTAAGCCACGACCCTAAGCACCTAGGAAGGTTATGCTCTTAGAGAAAGCGAGTTCTGTGATATCGAGCAACCTTCCGCTCAAACGAACAGACCCAGGAGCACCCCTGATATCTTGTAATATCGGGGACATGACATTTGATAGAGCGCTGCTGGACTTAGGCTCTTCGATCAATTTGATCCCAACAACCCTGTATCACTAATTCGGATTCGGAGAATTGACGACCATACCTGTGACCATCCAATTGGCTGATCGATTTGTGAAGACCTGAAGGGGGTTGTTGAGGATGTAATTGTTTAGGTCAAGGACTTCTACTTCCCAGTCGACTTCTTGGTGCTCAACATAGAAGTCCCCAAACAACTACAAAACACACCCATCATCCTGGGCTGACCTTTCTTAGCTATGGCTAAGGCGAACATCGATTATGACACGGGATGCATGGAAATCACCTTCGAAGACAGGAAGATGCAATTGTATATCTTCAGGGCGACTAAGTCTTTCAATTACGACTAGATTGAGGAGCACGATCCCGTGGAGCCTCTGGTTGAGGAATGCCTCACCCTTAGTTCTATATCAGACCATTAGACCCAACCCTGTGACGACTGTTCTGGCCCATCCCCGTCTGTGCACGCTGACCTCTGTAGAGCTTATTACCATCAGCAACCACCGTTCGAGATTGATGTTGATCAACTCCCGCCTTTCCCCTACCCATCGACTGTTATTCCACCCACACACGGGCTGAAGCCGCTACCTGAAAATCTAAAGTACGTCTTCCTTGGACCTGACCAGACCTTCCCGATGATTATCAACGCTCAGCTAACCAAGGATCAGGAACTCAAGTTGACCGCGACCCTATCGGAACATCAGGCAGCCATTGCATGGACCATCTCGGATTTGCAAGGAATTAGCCCCACCTATTACACCCACAAGATCTATTTGAAAGATGGGGCTCGACCTTCCCATCAGATGCAGATATGATTAAACCCGAATATGCAGGAGGTCGTTAAAAAGGAAATCATCAAGTGGCTTGACGCTGACATCATCTACCCAATCTCCGATAGCCCCTAGGTAAGCCCCACTCAAGTGATCCCCAAGAAAGCTGGGCTCACCATTGTCACCAATGAGCATGTTGAATCCATCCCCACCCGCACCACCACTGCATGGCAGGTGTGCATTGATTATAGGAAGCTCAATGAGGCGACCAAGAAAGATCATTTCCCTCTGCCATTCATTAACCACATTCTTGAATGATTGGTAGGGCAGAAATATTTTTGCTTCCTAAATGGATACTCAGGATACAACCAAGTTGCGATTGCTCCTGAAGATCAAGAGAAGACCACATTCACTTGCCCGTATGGCACATTCATGTTCTGTCGTATGCCATTCAGGTTATGCAATGCACCTGCTACCTTTCAGCGTTGCATGCTAGCCATCTTTTCAGAGATGGTGGGTGAATACCTGGAAGTCTTTATGGATGATTTCTCAGTGTTTGGGAACTCATTCGACCATTGTCTGAGCAACTTGGAGAAAATCCTGAAGCGATGTATCAAGGTTAACTTGGTTTTGAGCTGGGAAAAAAGCAATTTCAAGGTTCAAGAAGGGATTGTCCTCGGGCACATTGTATCGCATAAGGGCATTGAGGTGGATCGAGCTAAGGTTGATTTGATTTCCAAACTTCTTCCACCTAGTTCGGTCTGGCAAATCCAATCTTTCCTAGGACACGTTGGTTTCTATCGAAAGTTCATTAAAGACTTCTCCAAACTGTCTAAACCCTTGACTGACCTTCTGGCCAACGACGCCCTGTTTCACATGACACCTGATTGCATCCAGGCTTACAACACCCTCAGGGAATTAGTCTCCACCGTACCTGTGTTATAGCCCCCAAACTGGTCCCAAGATTTTGAAATTACGTGTGATACATCAGACTTTGCCATTGGTGTAGTCCTGGAACAGAGACAAGAAAAGAAACCCATGGTGATCTACTACGCAAGCAAGACGTTAGATGAGGCCCAACGGAACTATACAGTCACAGAGAAAGAGCTGCTTACCGTAGTTTTTGGATTCGAAAAATTTCGATCTTACCTCCTAGGATCCTACGTGACTATTTATATGGACCACTCGGCCATTCAGCATTTGTTGGCCAAAAAGGACGCTAAACCCAGGCTCATCAGATGGATCCTGCTCTTGTAGGAATTTGACCTGGAAATTCGTGACAAAGCCGGGTCCGAGAATGTCGTGGCTGATCACCTGTCCAGACTCCACCCGAACCACATTGGGCCCTCTTTGCCCTTGACTGATACCTTTCCAAATGAACAACTTCTAGTTGTGCATGAAAGGAAACTACCCTGGTATGCTGACTTCGTCAACTATCTGGTAGTGGGACAGACCCCGCACAGCTAGTCCATACAACAACGGGGTAAGTTCTTAGCTGAAGCCAAGCATTATTTCTGGGATGATCCCATGCTGTTTCACCTCTGTGCTGACCAGATTATCAGGAGGTGTATTCCGGAGGAAGAAATTCAAAGTGTGCTATCCTTTTCTCATGACCAAGCATGTGGTGGCCACTTTTCAGGGAAGAAGATGGCTACAAAGTTTTGCAGTCCGTATTTTATTGGCCTTCCTTATTCAAGGATGCACACAGCTTTGTAAAGACTTGCTCTTGCTGCCAGACTTTAGGGACTATGACCAGAAAAGACATGATGCCCCTCCAGCTCATTTTGATTGTCGAGATCTTCGACATTTGGGGCATCGATTTCATGGGCTCCTTTCCACCATCTAACGACTTTGAGTACATCTCAATCTCAGTAGACTATGTCTCAAAATGGATTGAAGCCGTCGCCACTCTTAGATGTGACCATAAGACTGTCATGGAATTTGTTAAGCAAAACATCTTTTCTTGGTTTGGAATACAGAAGGCCATGATCAGTGATGGTGGAAGTCACTTTATCCACGCTCAGTTCCATGCCCTACTAAGAAAATACGGGGTTACTCACCGCATTGCCACCTCATATCATCCGCAAACTAATGGGCAGACTGAGGTCTCCAATAGGCAGATTAAGAATATTCTGCAAAACACTATGAGACTTGACAGGAAGGATTGATCCACATGACTAGATGATACCCTTTGGGCATCAGGACCGCTTTTAAGACCCTGATAGGCATGTTGCCGTATCGCCTGGCCTTTGGCAAAGCTTGCCACCTTCTGGTCGAATTGGAATACCAGGCTTACTGGGATGTTAAGCAGTGTAACATGGACTCTCAGTTAGCTGGTGTGCAGAGGATGCTCCAACTCTCCGAGCTCGAGGAAATTCGTCGGGACGCATTTGGGAATAGTTGACTTTACAAGGAAAAGATGAAAGCCATCCATGATCGACTCATCCATAGAAAGACCTTCGAGCCTAACCAACAAACCTGGCTTTTTGATACCCGACTTAAACTTTTTCCCGAGAAGCTCGGATCCAAGTGGACTGGACTATATCGGGTGGTCAAACCTTTTTCCAATGGGGCGGTTGAAATTGCAGATCCGAACACTGGGCACACCTTCACGGTCAACGATCAGAGATTAAAGCATTTCCTTGCCCAGGTTCCCCAAAAGGAGGTTGTCACCCTCATCGAGGGTTGACACGAAGTATCGCCCAACTAGAGGCATTAAACTCAGCGCTTCCTGAGAGGCAACCCAGAAGATTCAGACTGATTAGGTACACGGCATCACTCAGGTGACTTCTTTCTGAACCCCCTTTGCATCCATTTATTTGTCAATGAGGACATTGTCCAACTTAAGCATGGGGGGTGGTAATTTGCATGTTCTGAGTTCATTTTATCAGTCTGAATAGAATAAAAAAAATGATGAATTTAGGAAGCAAAACTTAGGCATTAGGAATTGTCAATAGCGAGAAATAATACGAAAAGAACTTGAATACTTAGACTTTTCAGGCCTTTAGGCTCAATCAACCCTGGTGTCAGTTAAAATATGGATTTAGCATCGAATCCTTGCAACCTTAATTTATTTTAATTCATCAATAAAATAGGGAGATAAGTATAGGACTTATTAACCCACCCTCTGACTCTGAGGGAATTTTAATCTAAGCATCTGCACACATTGTTGCATTGACTCACTCATCGGAGATTCTGACAGAAATTGGGTAGCTAATGAACCTTCTAGGGTGGTATGGCTGGCAAGTTGTTGTGGATAACAGCCCATTGGCTAGTTGTCCAAAGCCCAGCCATAGGACCACTTTTTTTTATTGCCTTTAGGTAAATTTGAGATCAGGGAAGCCACCTACTAAATACAAAAAAAGAACAAAATAAGCCGCACTTCACCGCACGAGTATAGCTAGCAAGTGGTCCTGGGTTACAGCCCATTGGCCGATTGCCCAGAGCTCAGCTCACTAAATGCACAAAAAAATCCAAAACACTTAAGGAAGAAGTAGGGAAGTAGAGCAATCCGGGGAGATATACACTGGAAACACCCTTGTATTGACCACAAATAAAATAAAAGTAGGGAGAAAGCTACCGATCGAACAGATATACCTTCAGGCAAACACTTCCTTTTCTGGTCACCTAGGGGCATAGAAACCCGAAGTCTATCTGAATTACCGTTGAGTGAGTCTATCACGATCTTCACACCAAGATGCTTAGCACTTAGAGTCTTTTTCAAGTTTTGAGTGGATTGGTTAGTTGTAAAAAGTTACCGACACACTCTCAACTCCAAAAATCCAAAAAAAGAAAATGTGAATTGATGAAAAAGAAAAAAAATATATGTATGCCTTAAAGTGAGGATTCGAGTGATTCATATTTTGGCAGACACCTGGACGTTGTTTAGTCTCTATAGATCAGGCTTTTATTATATTTCCTCCTATTGATAAGTAACAAAATGTCTAAGTAATCAATTCCTGAATTCTGACTGAGAATAATGGCTGGGACGAACCTTGCTAGGGACTAGCAAGGAATGGGCATGGGGGTATGATAACTCTACATTTTGTGACGATAATTCTATCAATCAGGGTTTATCTTAAGCGTAACATGCATAAATAACACATTATAAATGGGCATGGGAGCATTACATGCATTACACATTGAGATTGCTTATAAATCAATGTTAATGGCCATCTATACAAGTTCACGTCAAAATAGGCCTCAGATGAGCGATCTGACCACACGAATGGATTCAGAACGACAACGGAGTCCAACAAACTCAAAATCAACGAAATCTGACATCTGGAGCTCCCGCAACTAGCCTAAGAAATTCTGACTGTTGATCTAATGATCAACAGCCACAAAGTTGCCCCGTGGCACAAGATTAGCCCGTACAATCCACCACCCCGCTTCCTCCATCATCCGCAGGATGAATCTTGGCTGTTCGATCTTCGATCGAACGACCGAGAATGGCTCCCGCAGCACACCTTCACCGCACACCACCACAAAGAGATGCTCTAAGCCGTCCGATCTTTGATCGGACGGTTGAGAGCCATGCATCACCCTCTCTCTCTACCATCACCGAGACCCAGCACAAAGATCCGACCGTTGGATCTTCATCCAATGGTCGGCAGTAGCCGAGCGCAAATTCTTCTCCGCGACCATCCGTGGAACACAGCGCAGTGGTCGACGCTCCTTCCCCGCGCATTCGATGCAGGATCCAACCGCACCACGTATCGAATCTGAGGCGAAGGCGTGCGCGAGAGAAATTGGACTGTCGATGAGTGCACGGACGGCAGAGATAGCGCTATGTGGCACCCACAGATGCATGTGATTGAGCGCGCGCGTCTCAGCAAGTGATCCACAAGCGCGCTCCGTGCCCAATCTCAGCCGTCGGATCTTTGATCGGACGGCCCTCAAGACGCGCACACGGATCACGTAGGAGGAAGAACAGGTGCGCGCGGAAGACCGGCAGGCAGGGGCCGTCACCGACATTTCTGGGGCGATTTTAGCAACGTGCTGGTCGTCGCTAAAGCCCCTACTTAATTTAGAAACCCGTTCTTCCTATATAAACCCCCTCCAACTACCCATGTAAAGGCATTGAATACACTTGCAATTCTTCTATCCCACTCCTAGCTTCCCTTAGCATGCTTTGTACTCGCCGGAGTTGACGAGCCGCCGATGAAGCCCATCTCCACCGCCATGGCCGCCTCACCTTCTCCCCTCTCCCTCTCTCCCTTTACTCTAGCTTTACTTTACTTTTGTTTAAGCATTTAGCTATTGTTGTATTTGTAAAACTCAAGTTGCGTGTTAAATGATGTTGTTTCTTATATAGCTAGTGTCTCTCTTTTTACCGAGTTTTTCTTATCTTGATTTGCATGAATGCTAGATCAAAAGACTTTAACCCTACTCTCTCTCTCTCTTACTCTCTTTTCTATCCCACGTTTTCTCATGCGTAAGCAAAACCCGCCATTTCCGTGACAACTAAGTGACAAAAAAAGTCGATTTCATGCCTCCCTATGTTCGACACTTAGACTCACATCTGTTTCTACATTTAAAACTGACGTTGTGAACGCGAGCTACAATGACCTATTTAGACATGTTACGACCCGGTTCCCGAATCCCTACAGGACCTGAGGCCGGCTTGCCTCAACTAATCGCAAGACCTAGTCATCCGACAAGAAATAACCAAAAGCAGGAAAGTAACCCATATTCACACATGCAATATAACTAAACAGAAGAAACGTACAAGCAGTAAAGGGAAATAGAACAGCTGTCTCAGTACATACAACCACAACAACACCGGAAAGCGAAAAGTAAACAGTAGTTGCAAAACAGTAACTAAGAGTCCATTACTTACTACAATAGTAGAGAAAAAGAAAGGAAGTGCTGAAGAAAACTATGGTTGGACTCGACTAGGCCCAGCACCCTCCGCAGCTAGAAACTCGAGCTGCTCAACTCCTGGTCCTGAACAGTGTTATGAAAAGACAGAGTCAGCGAATGCTGAGTAGAGTGGTATCTACATTATCTAAGTACAAAATAGTAAAAGTAACATATTTAATTCTCATTTCTATTTATCTGTTTTATATATATCCGTTTCACCCATTTCTCTCAAGCATCCAAATATTTCTTGAACTTGCATGTTCCTCGCAGGAACGATCTTGATTGCAGTCTTTTCCATAGAGTAGAAGGTACACGTGGTGCCCTCCTGACTGAGAGAGTCCCCCGTGGTAGTCCTACACCCAGTTAACCACCCCAAGGTCACTGTCAAGACGTAGCGGTGACTACGGTATGCGTGATAGCGCACGGGTAGCTACCACGCACTGACACATGGTCAGTCGTTTCTGCTAACGGTACGCCCAAAGTACAGCACGGAACAGTACAGGGCCTTGCCCTCTCAGAATAGGGGTCTCACCCCTCAAAACCAAATAGGGGTACCGCCCCTCCATAGTCCACGCACCCTTGTCTGATTACCCCGGTTTGCCCAGAGGGCCTAACAAGTCGGTGTAGGGTGGCTAGTTGAACCCCAAGCCCCGTGGGGTAGCTAGCTCCCTCCCTACACTAGTAGCTTACCTCGGTACCATGTACGCGAGGGCTAACAGGAGTCGGTGTAGAGTGACCAATCCTAACCCCGGGTCTCAACCCAAGGGAGGCTAGCTCCGCTCTACACAAAAGGGGACAGTTGCTCTCCTTGGTACCACATACTCAAGGGCCAGCATACTTCCCGTCAACATTCCAAGTTTCCGTCTATTCACAAGAGTTCTACTCCTAATTCCCCGTAGGGTTCATGCTCATGTTCACCTCATTTATCCAGATCCAGGTCTCAGGTTTCATAATTCATTCCTCATTCATATACAGGCAGCTCGTGTTTTCATAATTCAATTCTTAATAACATGCAACTGATATTTTCACAGGTAGTTTCATTAAACACAGGCAGCTCATATTCTAACAACCAGCTCGTAATTATAATACATGCATTTACTAGCAATTTATCTTAATCACACATGCAAGTGAACCATACAGTACAAACAGGCTCATTCATTTCTCTACCCTAGGGTTCATGCCACATCCTAGGGTTCCATTTGGTTATTTCTATAAGCACATTCTTATTTAAGTATTATTAACGGAATTAAACCACTCTACCAGGAAACATGGGAGTAATGGGGACTTGAACCGCAGACCCAGACGTCTCTGCGAACCCCAAACGTGCAGTAGGCTGAAACTCTATACCAGGGAATACATCACAAAAGGAGAGTTCAGAACAGTATATAACAGACTATAGTACGTAGAGGAACTCGAGAGGAAAGTATAGGTATTTCGTTTGCGTAAAACAAACCCCGATCGGACCCTAAACAAGTTGCAAACGTGCCTACTATTCAAAGTCAGACATCTGGGATTAATCTCAGACGTCTTAAAAGGCGTCAAATCTTACCTTATGTTCCTGCAGTATCCTCAAACATCTAGACCTTCTCTACAATCGTATAAAGGCAGTTGCAGATGTCTAACAATGTCTCCGGTCGTCTGGATGCACCTCCGGACGTTTAGTGATGTGATCAGACGTCCAAAAACGCGTGGAAAAGCATTCCGCGTGCCTTCCCAAGGGCCTTTACTTGCGTACGAAACCGTAAGTCCAAATCAAGCCAGACCAAGCTTCTGCGGTGAGACTTGCATGACCGTAACTGCGAAAAAGAATGTACCTTGCGATATAAGTACTTTCAAACGTCTGGTCTCAGACCCGGACATTCAGCTATCGCCACAGTCGTCTGGTCGACTCTCCAGACGTCTGATACTGGAAAAAACCCAGTATCAGAACCTTTCTCGCGAGCTGTCTCCTTCGAGAGCTCGCCCATAGGAGCTTCCGCCATCCCTCCCGCTGCTGCAGAGGGTCGGAGCTGTCTCCTCGAACCCCTCCGAGTCCCGTCGAGCCTCCACCGAAGCTCCGCCGAGCTTCCACCAAAGCTCCACCAACCTTAGGCCTCCTCCTCCTCCCACACTCTCCTCCTTCCTCCCTCTCGCTCTCCCTCGCTCGCCCTCCACTTGCCTCATTGGAGATCCGAAGGTGGTGCTGGTTAGGGTGCGAGGAGGAGAGGAAAGGGGAAAGGAGGGGTTTATATAGGAGGGTGTGGGGTTTAGGGTTCGGGGGAGATAAAGAAGAGAGGAAGGAATGATTCTGCGTGTCGCTCGCGCGCAGAGCGCAGTGTGCAGTACAAAAATTCCACTTTCAGACGTCTGGGAACGGGTCCAGACGTCTAGTCAATCGCCTGACTGAAACTCCAGATGTCTTAAATGGCTAAAAGTGTAACGGGTCATTACATCATAACAAACATAAAGGAAGTTTCATCCTCGAAACTTGAGCTAGCTAGGTTGCGGAAAGAGGAACATAAAACGCATAACAAAGTTAAAGAGAACCGAAGTAGATCCGAAAAGACGTACTCTCAAAAATCTCCAGGTACCGCTCTTGCATTGCCGCCTCAGGCTTCCAGGTCCCCTCCTCGTATCGCTGGCTTTTCCATAGGACCCTCACTAGTGATACCTACTTCCGTCTCAGATTCTGGACGGCTCTTTCTAGTATCTGTACTGGTCTCTTGGGGTAGGTCAGGTCGTCACCCACCTCGACGCTCTCGTGGCTCAGAACGTGACTAGGATTAGCGACGTACTTCCTAAGGTTGGACACGTGGAACACATCGTGCACTTCATAAAGCTGGGGAGGAAGGGCAAGCCGGTAAGCAACGGGTCCTACCCTCTCCAGGACCTCAAAGGGTCCTACAAACCTCGGCTCAAGCTTCCCTTTCACCCCAAAACGCTACAGGCCCTTCATGGGCGACACACGGAGAAAGACGTTATCCTCAACCTCGAACTGCACCTCTCTGCGTTTCCAGTCAACGTAACTCTTCTACTTGCTCCTGATAGTGCAGAGTCGTGTGTGAATCTGCTCTATCATCTCCTGACTCTATTGGATCAGCCTGGGGCCAACCTCCCACTTGGTGCCCACCTCGACCCAACTCAAGGGTGCAGTACACCTCCGTCCGTAAAGAGCTTCATAAGGTGCCATGCCGATACTCGAGTGGTAACTGTTATTATATGCAAACTCTGCTAGGGGTAAATGCTCCTCCCAGCAGCCTCTCCAGTCTAGTACACAGGCGCGTAAAAGGTCCTCAAGTGTTTGTATGGTGCGCTCTGACTGCCCGTCCGTCTGGGGGTGGTAGGCGATACTGATCCTCAAACGTGTCCCCAAAGCCTGCTGAAACTCAGCCCAGAACTGGGAAGCAAAACGAGTATCCCTGTCGGATACAATCTCACGCGGGACTCTATGCAGGCGTACCACATCTCGAATGTATCTCTCTGCCAACTGTGCTGGTCCAAGGGTGACTCGGATCGGTAGGAAGCGCGCCGTCTTCGTCAACCTATCTACCATCACCTAGACTGCGTCATGTTCTCGCTGGGTAACCGGTAGACCTACTACCAAGTCCATGGTGATGCTCTCCCACTTCTACTCTGGCACAGGAAGTGGTTGCAACGGCTCAGCAGGCCTCTGATGGTTGGCCTTCACCTACTAGCACACTAAACACTGCTGCACAAACTCACCAACATCCTACCTCATCCCTCTCCACCAAAAGTCGCGTCTTAGATCATGATAGATCCTTGTGTTTTGAGGATGTATGGTGAACCTAAACTCGTGTGCCTTAGCCAGGAGCTCTCTCAATAACTCCTCGTCCCTAGGAACGCATAAGCGTCCCCTCATGCACAGTATCTCGTCTATAAAGGAAAAGTCTCCTGGGTCCCCCGCCAACACCCTGTCTCGCAGCGTCTATAAGTACGGATTTGTCATCTGCCCTGCGATGATGCGGTCTATTAGCTTTGGTCTTGTCGACCGCGTCACTGTCACTGTCCCACAATACCCCTATGACTCCCGAGTTCGCCAACTGCCCAACTCCTCCATAAGTCTCCAACTCTGTGCCTGTAGATTGGCCAAGTGGGCGGGTGCTTTCCAACTCAAGGCGTCAACCACCACATTGGCCTTCCCTGGATGGTAGGAGATGCTGCAGTCGTAGTCCTTTAAGAGCTCTAACCAACGTCTCTGTCTCATGTTGAGCTCCTTCTAGTCAAACAAGTACCTGAGGCTCTTATGATCCATGAAAATCTCGAAAGTCTCACCGTAAAGGTAGTGCCTCCATGTCTTCAGCGCAAAGACAACAGCTACCAGCTCTAAGTCATGGGTAGGGTAGCTATGCTCATGGGGCTTCAGTTGCTGTGAAGTGTAGGCGATAATGTGACCCCGCTGCATGAGCACACCCCCTAACCCCTGCAATGAAACGTCTGTGTAAACCACAAAACCGCCACTGCTGTCCGGGATGGTAAGCACATGAACTGAAGTCTGTCGTTCCTTCAACTCCTGAAAACATGCCTCGTACTCATCTGTTCAGGCAAAGAGCACGTCCTTTTAAGTCAGTTGGGTCAGAAGATGCGCAATTTGAGAATCCTCTAATAAACCACCGATAGTAACCTGCCAGTCCCAAAAGGCTGCATATCTTTGTCACTGTATGTGGCCTCTCCCACCTGAGTACGGCCTCAACCTTGGCTGGATCCACAACCAAACCATCTCCTGAAATCACGTGGCTCAAGAAAGTCACCTGCCTCAACCAAAAATCGCACTTGCTGTACTTGGTATACAGCCTGCGTCGCCTCAAAGTATCCAGGATCATCCGTAAATGCTGTCCATGCTGCGCCTGATCCCGCGAGTAAACGAGAACGTCATCGATGAACGCCACCACAAACTAGTCCAAGTACGACCTGAAAACCCAGTTCATCAAATCCATAAAAGCAGCGGGGGCATTGGTCAACCCAAACGGCATGACCAAGAACTCGTAGTGCTCGTACTGAGTACGGAAAGCTATATTGGAGACGTCAGTCTCCCTGATCCTCAACTGGTGGTAGCCCAACCTCAAATTTACATTGGAAAACATTGTGGCGTCTCGCAACTGGTCGAAGAGGTCGTCAATCCTCGGTAGCGGATACTTGTTCTTGATGGTGACCTTATTCAGCTATCAGTAGTCGACACAAAGTCTTAGAGTACCTCCCTTCTTCCTCACAAACAACACAGGGTCCTCACGGGGACGCACTGAGCCTCACAAAGCCCTTCTCGAACAAGTCCTACAATTGTGACTTAAGCTCTTGCAGCTTAAGCGGTGCCATTCGGTACGGTGCAGTAGAAATGGGACTGGTCCCCGGTACCAGTGAGATCTCAAACTCGATCTCACTCTCAGGCGATAGTGCTGGCATGAAAAAACGTCAGGGTACTCGCAAACCACCGGAATACTTTAAAAGTCAGCCACGGGACTAGGCTCTGCCACTACATAAGCCAAAAAGCCCTCACATCCCTGGCTCAAAAGCCTCGCTGCCTGAAGCGCGGAGATGCATCTGAAACCTCCGTCCACCGGCTATCCGTGAAACTCAAAGGGAGGCAACTCCGGTATGAAGAAGACGATCTTCCTCCTGAAACAGTCCACCAGGGTGTGATAGATGGACAGCCAGTCCATCCCTAGGATTACGCCAAAATCCTCTATCTGTATCACAATCAGGTCAGTGGGGAGGCTGTGTCCCCCTATACTGACCTCGCAGTCCATGTAGACCTCCTCAGCTACAAACAACTGGCCACCTGGGTCTCTGATCACAAACGGATCCTCTAATAGTACACTGCCCTACCCCAAACTGACGGCAAAACTCATAGCACCAAAAGAGTGAGTGGCACCGGAATAAAAAAGTACGTACACTAATCTACTAGAAATAGTAACCATACCTGCCACCACTGAACTTGAGGTCCTGGCGTCTCTGTGTGTCAGGGCATTGATACGCCCCTCAGTCATCGGTGTAGACGAAGCAACTACACTCTAGGTCGGGCGAGCAGACGCTGGCCGGTACCCTCCTTGTGACTGCTGCCCTCCCCCACGCGCCTGGTGACCACGACCACCAGCTAGGCCTCCAGCGCTCGGTGCAGGGAGCATCTGTTGTGCTTCGACCCTAGATGGACAATCCCTCCGGATGTGGCCGGGCTGGCCACACTAGTAGCAGAGGGGGACACGACCTCCTCCCTCTGTAGGTCCCTGCTGACGGCTGGGCAGGGGTCTGGTGTTGGTAATTGGCCCCTGTCTGGGGCCCCTGAAGGCCACTGATGGCCCCGCAAAACGGGACGGCTCTCCTGCTAGTGCCGTGTGCCTCCACTCACGACGGTCGTGAGACTACTCTAGCTGGTAGGGCTTCTTCCGTCCGCTGTCAGTGTCTCGAGCGGCTGAGTTGGTCTCTTCGTAGGTGATGGTTGCCTCAACCACTCGTGAGAAGGTGGGCAGCTTCAGGGGTTTGACATACCCCCGAATAGCAGGTCAGAGCCCCTCAATAAACCTCCACAGGCGCTCCTCCGTAGACACAACTGTCGAGGCAAAGAGTGACTGCTCCAGAAAAAGCGTGCGGTACGCGCTAACAGTTATCGTCCCCCTGGCGGAGAGTGTGGAACTCCCGCCTCCTCTAGTCCTGCCAGGTCTGCGGAAAGTACTGCTTGTAGAAGAGAGTCACGAACTGATCCCACGTCGGCTTTCTCCCCTCCTGGCCTCTGACTGCCCTCCACCACCTATGTGCCGTGCTCTCTAGCTAGTACGTGGCAAAGGCCACGCAGCACTCCACGGGAGGGCGAGGGGTGTCGAACACCTTCTCTATTTGCTCTATCCAGTCCTCTACCTCAGACGAGTCCTCATCCTCCTTGAAAGAGGGGGGCTTCAGCTTCCGGAACTGTTCGGAAAGTTCATGGTGCAGCTACAGTGGGGGAACGGGCATACCTCCAAGCAAGGAGGGCTCGTGCTCAGAAGTGTCAGAGTGCAGTGGGGGCAGTAGAGAATCACTCCCTCCCTCTCCTGCTAGTCCAGATTGCGACGGTCTCTTTGTCCCACCGAGGACTCCCCCTCCACATTCTCAGGGAGAGGTGCCCGTGGAGGCTGGTGGAGCTTCTCTCACACGATATCTCTGATCAGCTGGGTGAGATCTTAGGCCTGAATGCCCGGGAGAAGAGGTGGGTCAGCTGGTACCTCAGGCCCGGCACGTCCGCCCCTCTGACATCTTCTACGGCTGCGACCACGGCTCGTCTCGAGAACTCTCCGACGAGGCATCTCCTGCAAAGAGACGCGAAAGATAAAACAAGAGGGTCAACGATACCGAATTACTTCGAGAAAAGACTCAGAACGAATATAAAGGCGATACGTTGTGGTGGCTATCCTGGTTATATGCACGTGAATGGTTATTCTCAAGCCAATTGGTTCATTTCTTGGGATGACCTTGCTCTGATACCATCTTGTTACGACCCAGTTCTCGGATCCCTACAGGATCCGAGGCCAGCTCGCCTCGACTAATCCCAAGACCTAGTCGTCCAACAAGAAATAACCAAAAGTAGGAAAGTAAACCATATTCACACATGCAATATAACTAAGCAGAACAAACATATAAGCAGTAAAGGGAAATAGAACAACTATCTCAGTACATACCACCACAATAACGGAAAGCGGAAAGTAAACAGTAGTAGTAGAACAGTAACTAAGAGTCCATTACTTACTACAACAGTAGAGAAAAAGAAAGGAAGTGCTGAAGAAAACTACGGCTGGACTCGACTAGGCCCAGCACCCTCCACAGTCGGAAACTCGAGCTACTCAACTCCTGGTCCTGAACAGTGTTATGAAAAGACAGAGTCAGCAAATGCTGAATAGAGTGGTATCTACATTATCTAAGTACAAAACGGTAAAAGCAACAGGTTTAATTCTCATTTCTATTTATCTGTTTTATATATATCTGTTTCACCCATTTCTCTCAAGCATCCAGATATTTCTTGATCTTACATGTTCGCCGTAGGAACGATCTTGATTGCAGTCTTTTCCGTAGAGTAGAAGGTACACGTGGTGCTCTTCTGGCTGAGAGAGTACCCCGTGGTAGTCCTACACCCAGTTAACCACCCGTGTGTCTCTCAAGTTTCATAATTCATTCCTCATCTATATACAGGCAGCTCGTGTTTTCATAGTTCAATTTTTAATAACATGCAACTGGTATTTTCACAGGTAGTTTCATTAAACACAGGCAGCTTATATTCTAACAGGCAGCTTGTAATTATAATACATGCATTGACTAGCAATTTATTTTAATCACACATGCAATTGAATCATATAGTACAAACATGCTCATTCATTTCTCTACTCTAGGGTTCATGCCACATCCTAGGGTTCTATTCGGTTATTTCCACCAGTACTTTCTTTTTTAAGTATTATTAACTGAATTAAATCACTCTATCAGGAAACATGGGAGTAATGGGGGCTTGAACCGCAACCCAGACATCTCTGCGAGCCTCAAATGCGCAGTATGCTGAAGCCCTATACCAGGGAATACATCAAAAAAGGAGAGTTCAGAACAGTGTATAACAGACTCTAGTATGTAGAGGAACTCGAGAGGAAAGTACAGGTATTTCTTTTGCGTAAAACGGACCCCGATTGGACCCTAAACAAGACAAAAACATGTTTACTGTTCAAAGTCAGACGTCTGGGAATAATCCCAGACGTCTTAAGAGGCATCAGATCTTACCTTATGTTCTTGCTGTATCCTCAGACGTCCAGACCTTCTCTGCGATCGTCTGAAGGCAGTTACAGATGTCAGACAATGTCTCCGGTCGTCTAGACTCACCTCCGGATGTCTGGTGATGTGATCAGACATCCAAAAATGCATGGAAAAGCATTCCGTGCACCTTCCCAAGGGCCTTTACCTGCGTATGAAACCGCAGGTCCAAATCAGGCCAGACCAAGCTTTTGCAGCGAGGCCTACATGGCCGTAACCGTGAAAAAGAACGTACCTTACGATATAAGTGCTTTCAGACGTCTGGTCTCAGATTCAGACGTCCAGCTGCCGCCAGGTCGTTTGGTCGACTCTCCAGACGTCTGATACTGGAAAAATCCCAATATCAGAACCTCTCCCGTGAGCTGTCTCCTTCGAGAGCTCGCCCGCAGGAGCTTCCGCCATCCCTCCCACGGCTGCAGAGGGTTGGAGCTGCCTCCCCGAACCCCTTCGAGTCCCGTTGAGCCTCCACCGGAGCTCCGCCGAGCTTCCACCGAAGCTCCACCGACCTTAGGCCTCCTCCTCCTCCCATGCTCTCCTCCTTCCTCCCTCTCGCTCTCCCTCGCTCGCCCTCCACTCGCCTCATTGGAGATTCAGAGGTGGTGCTGGCTATGGTTTGAGGAGGAGAGGAGAGGGGAAAGGAGGGGTTTATATAAGAGGGTGTGGGGTTTAGGGTTTAGGGGAGATGATGAAGAGAGAGAGGAAGGAACGGTTCTACGCGTTGCTCGTGTGCAGAGCATAGCACGCAGAACAAAAATTCCACTTTCAGACGTTCGGGAACGGGTCCAGGCGTGTGACTGAAACTCCAGACGTCTTAAATGGCTAAAAGTGTAACGGGCCATTACAAGACAAACGCATCCGGCTCACATCATTGATCAACCATGGGATCAATTGGATTACGCTCACGTCTGACAACCACTTGAATGGTCTAATGGTCCTTCCAAGCGGGGATTCAATGACCTTCTCCCAAGCATAAACTAGGAAGAGGTCGGAAGGACTGGGGATAAGAATTCTGCAGCACAACAAAACAAGTCTATTCTTAAGTTGGGTAGCCTAAGGACCTACGCTTCAAAATAAACTCAAACTACAACATGAATTTTTATATTGTCCTTAATCCAAAAGCTGGTTAAGTTGGGATGGTGAGACAGGGGGAGCATGTCTTGAAGGCCGCTAATTATGCCAAACCCCTGCCTGCTTAAGTCGTTTGATAATTGAGCCACACAACTTAGCATCTTCTGGAGAAAGCAGACGTTATAAATTTGCACCACAGTATGTGAAATATCTTGAAACAAACTGATGAGTCCTAGGGCCAACGTCTACTTGATTTTAGATTAGGCCTGGGATAGTAGTGCTTTTGGAATGTGGTGGGCTCTTAAAATGGGTTGTGCCATTAATGATCAATTGAATAAGTGTCAGTGCGTGCACAACCAGGGTTTTCAAGCAGGATTATTTGGATGAGTGTCATTTAGAGTTTAAATTTTACTTAAGTAGCTTTTAGGTTTTGAATTAAGGTGATTTCAATCATATTCAGGAGGCACAACAAGATTTGCAAACACGAGTGAAGATGTTTTTCATTTAGAATCAAAATAAAGTGGAGTGCCTGGTATTGACCTTAATCGTTAACCCTAATGAGTAAGCTACTTGATAAGTTTTTTTATATGAAGTGGTGCGACCCAAACAACTCAAGCAATTGGCCTTATTGCACCACTGGGTTAGGCACACAAGTGGTTACCTAATTTGATTTCTACTCAATTATGTGTTTGGTTGTGTGTACCGGTTCCAAAGATCGGGATACCAGTTGAGTATGAAGAATCAACAACGGGTGCTCCACGAATGGGATGAGAAGTGGACAAAATTTTGATTTTATTCTAGAGGAGCATCCCGGGTTTGGGACAAGCTTCTTTAGAGCTTAGGAGAGGGAGAGAGATGAAGGGATGAGAAGAATGTGGGGGTCGTTGGGCCTTTTATAGGTGTAGAGATTGGGGCAAAAAAGTCTTTTAAGGTTTAGAATATTAAATGCATCAACCTTTAGTGATGGATATAAACATCATTAAAGGCTGAACGCAGGCACACGCCCCCTCCTCCTTGCCTTCAGGTACTTCAATGCTCCTCCTACGTTCAAGCAACCTTACCTGTCCGATCGTGAGATCATACGGCTTAAGATCATCCACACCCGCTCTTCATCGTGCCCTCGTGCGTACGAGCAGGCGTGCAGTCGCTCGTCTAATTGCACGTGTGTGAATCGCGCCATCTGGGTGTGCCACATCTCCTCATCATCGGTCGCATGAACTTCATCGCACGGTTGATATTGAACGCGCCTTCAATTTAAGGTGTACGGGGGCTCGACCCCGTGACCTCTGCCTCGTGAAGAGGCGCTCGCTCAACGTGCTACGCACGCGTTTGAGGTGCGTTTTGATCCAAGGTGCGCACGCTCATGGCTGTTGGATCAAGATCCAACGGCCCAGACTTGATGGCTGGTTGAGGAGAGGAAGTGCAGCGGCGATCCTTGGGAGGTTTGGGTGGCTGAGATGATGCAATGTGGCGTCATCTTGGCCGTCCAACTTCTCTGACTTGTAGATGGTGCCACGGATGTCGGATTGGACCGGTTTTCGCGCTGTTGAGTTGCGATCGTCGATTCGAACCCATCCGTGCGATCAGATTTGTCAGCTGAAGTATGCATTTACACCACCTAGCCCCTGGATCTCAAATCTTTCTTAGACTGCATCTGAAGCTACGGAAATCTGATCGGGGTGATCTTCGAGTTGTTGAACTCTAATCGTCACCCTGATCAGATCCGTATGGTTGGATCTTAAATCCGAGATCCCGATTAAATATAGCTTTGTCCCTAACCACTAAAAGAAAGTAAATTACTATACAATTTATACAATTTGACCTAAATGCATGATGATGCATATTATGTAATAGTTATAATGCATGATACTTCTACGACGCCAAGAACATGCATAAATAGATATTTTAGGTTACTTAGATGCATATACATCAAAAAGATTGAGAAGATTAAGCAATCTACTTGAGTACATACGCACTGACTCCTCTTTTAGGCAACGTCCTATTGAAAACTAAGTAGTTAATAAGGCATAGATTGAGGTTCAATTGACCCTTGTGGGTATGGATGGCATGTTACACTAGGGTCATCCCAAGTTATAGGATGTCCAGATCCTAACCTAACGTCTTTAACTTTTCCAGCCTTTGCCTAGGAATTGTTCATGAATAGGATTTGGAAGACTCACCTACCTAGAAGAATGAGTGAAAGGAGAAAAAGAAAGTAAAAGTAAAAAGAGTAAAAAAAAAGAGTGTCAAAACAATCCAAAAATCCCAAAAGTGAGTGAGTTATAGAAATAAGAAACTAAATGGTTCAACCAGAGAGATGCACTAGGTTCACATTTGTGTTGACCTTAGGATAGAAAAGGGCAAGAAGAAAGCTGCCAGTCTTTAATAAGGCAGATTCGAAAGGGTTCAATAGAGCGAAGAGATATTCTTTGCCTTGTTAAAAACTTAGAATTTAATAAGTTTGCCTACTTGATGAGTTACTTCTTTTTCACAAATAGAATGCTTAAGATTCAAGTTTAATTCAAACCTTGGGTGGGTTAGCAGTGCCATAAAAATTTTCTATTGAAACCCAAGGCGAAATCTAATAAAATCTTTGATTGAGTTTAGGAGGTATTTACTTAGGTTGATACTTGAGAACTATTGAGTCTCTGTAGATAAGGTTTTGGATACAATTTTTTTTGATTTGGTGAAAAGTGATGTCTGGATTTCTAATCTATTGTAGCTAAAACACGCTTTTTATTTTTTTGTATAATTTTTGTTTAATGTTTTGTTAAGGGATAAGCAAAAGATAGGCATGGGGGTGTAATAATATGTTAATTTATATTCTTATCATGCTTAATCTATGGTTAGTTCCTAGATAAAAATAATTTAGGCAGTAAGTACTATGTTCTAATCATACATGCATTATTAGAGTTTGTACATATTTTATGTCAAAATAATGTCTAATTGTCATTTTTGTGAATAATGTACGAGATGTGTTGGAAAGTGTACATGAAGAATTAGTAGATCACTTATTACAAGAAGAAAAGCATTTATTAAGAAGCTAAATAATGAGGAACAAAGAGAGATCAAGCCAAGGCATTAAAGAAATAAAGATAAGGAAGAAGACAAGGAACACTTGGCTTTCTCCTAAACTCTCCACCACCTGATCCTTAGGATAACTTAGCCTCCAAATGACCTTGTCCTAAACCCAACCTAGAAAACCCTTTCCACCATTGACCTTTCAACCTAAGGCCACCTAAAGCCCTCCTATTTTTAGCAACCTAAATCCACTTGATCTCAACCTTATACACATCATCGAATGGCCTATGATCACTTACTATTTTTAGTCATTCTTCACCTTCATGGCCAGCCATAGTAGCTTCTCAAGGATTCCATATGGCCAGCCACTTAGGGCCTTCCATCCACCATCAACTTGCAATCCTAGGGCTCCCCTTTAGTGACCAAAAAACCTATCCAAACACCTACCTCATAGTCGGCCATAACCTCTTCTAAAAACCCTCACCTACGGCCAACTACCCAAGGCCTAATCCTCTCCCTCTAAACCATGATCAAGGGACCACAATTCATTACTATTGGGTGCCCACTCTAGGCTCTTCTAGAGTGTTCTTTGGCTAGCCAACCATGCTCCAAATACACACCCTTAGATCACCATCTTGTGGCCCAATTTAAACCTATGTTGATCAACACATCCTAACCCTTCACTAGATCCTATGACCTACATTAATTCACATTCTCTATAAAAAGTCTAGGACTCCTACCACTTAAGATCATCCCTTGCTCTACATTCCCTTCTCACCACCATTCTCCACCTCCATAAGCATTCCTCTATAGCCCTCACCTCCTTCGTCCATTATGTAGTCTCACCACCTTCTTCCATTTCCTTTCATCTCACCATCACATGCCAACCCTAATCCCACCACCAAGGTGTCATCGCCTCACCTCATTTCAAGTGCTCCCTTATCTTCAGATCCTCCATTGATGGTTGCATCTTCTTTGAATTACACTCTTGATTTTTTACATCTTTTTCTTCTTTCTTTATTTCTTTTATTGTTATTCATGGTTGTAATAGACTCTTTTTATATGAAATAAAAGTTTTCATCCAAATATTGTCTTGCTATCCTTACTCCTCACCCCCCACCTATTTCAATGATTGCGATTTGTTTATTTTTTTATCTCATCACCTTCTTTTTATAAAAAAAGGAAAAAAAAAGAGTTAGCCTCTTAGCGTAGATTTGATCTCACCTCCCTGTGTTCCATCCAAACTCACAAGAGATCCAGTAAATTATTTTTTATCACAAAAAATCACGCTACGATGATGGTTTAATTACTTCGCGATGTCAGCCGGCAATCGAACAAATAGCCACAAGCCAAGCTCAGAGGAAGCTTCCAATCACCACCGTACATCCAACCTCCAGGATACAATCAATAGGCATCACGATTTCAAACGCGAATCATCAAAGCATTAGGCACGACAAAGGATGCTGACGAGGATTGAGGCGAAAACAGATCTCCTAGAGCAAAGGGAGACTGACGGGCAATGGAAGGGAGGAGACGTGGGAGATGGGGCAAGATCCGGCGGCACAAGTGCAAAGGCCGAGTATCGGCCGGTGTTTCATGGGAGAGAGGGGTTGGGTATGGCAAAATTGGATCCATACGATGTTGACCTGGGTAGTAACTATACCGTACATCTTTTTGGTACCATTCTATATTCTAAATTCTAAATTACCACGCAGATACCACGTCTGTTCTAAACTCTATTAGTTGGCACGACTACGCCAAAGATGCCGCAGCAGCATCTGCGCCTGCTTTTTCCTTAGCTTCACTGCTATAAATCTCCCCTCCGCACGGTCTCGACAACCATGTCCTCCTTCCGACCAATGGCGCCCTCCGACCCCTCCCACAAAGCCACCATCACCCACGTCATCTTCGACATGGACGGCCTCCTCCTCGGTAAGGCTGTCTGATCTGTTTCTGTCCGTGCGTGCGTGCTTCATTCTCTGGTTTACTTCCGAGATCCAATACGTCCCTCGCGCTCTTGCATTATTATTATCATTGTTCTTACATGGGATCGGGGTCGTCGAGCGTTTGGGCTCCTTCATCGAAGTCCTCTTTTTGATGATATGGATGTTTGTGTGTTTTGTTTTGGTGGCAGATACGGAGGGGTTCTACACGGCGGTGCAGGAGAAGATATTGGAGAGGTACGGGAAGAAGTTCGACTGGTCTCTCAAGGCCAAGATGATGGGGAGGAAGGCCATTGAGTCCGCCCGCGTCTTCGTGGAGGAGACCGGCATCGCCTCCGACCTCTCCCCCGAGGCCTTCCTCGTCGAGCGCGAGGAGATGCTCCGACAGTTGTTCCCCACCGCCCAGCTCATGCCCGGTCCGTCTCCCCCCACCTTCCTTCTAGTCAATCAATAAAGATGCACACAAACAGATTCCTCCTTTCTTTCTTTCTTACTTTACCTCTACCGACAATTGTGCTTATCTGCCAGTGAATCATCCTTTTTTGTTTCCTATGTGAATGAATTTTCCACCCCTGAATTATCTATCTGGAACTGGATGGCCGACTAAGTTCCAGTCCACTAATGATAATGCTTGAGCTCGGATTGAGAACCGGATTTCCAGGGCCTACTAATCTATGGGAGTTCGCTTACTCTTCTGGCTAAACTTCCCCTTCCACATCCTTATTTATGAAGAATAGTAGTTTCTAGTGTTGTCTTTTCCTTATCTTGTCAATGGGTGAATGAGAAGGCAAGCCCATCATCATATGTATGCTTGCTGTTCCTCACCTCCTTTGTATTTAGGAACAGAGCACCACTCTGGAAGAAAGGAAGGAAGACATGAGCGGTAATAGGCACTTTCAAAGATGACCACCTTCAGTGACTCGAATGAGGCCCCGATAAATGACACTGCAAAAAGGCTTAAGCGAAGGCAGAGCTCTGGGTGCAGAGGTGCGATTAGATGACCCCACAATGGCAAAAAGGAGGGAGATTTCTCACAAGAAAGTCTGGCTTTCACTTTGTGTTTAGATTTATCTGAAATTTTCCGATCGAGGCTTGAGATGTCGTCGATGTGACCATTCGATTGACCCAACGACGGCAGCCATAACTGCCATTAATGACATCCGCCAAGCTGTACATAACCATAACAGCATCTTGCTAGCTAGGAAAAATTTCCAAGCGCATGAATTGCCAAATGAGGATGTGAATGTGCATTGAGCACATGTGGTAAAGGTTTGGAAATCGTCATTGTTTCACATTAAATGGATGCGTTAGCTTTAACCTTAAAGCCTTAACATAGATTCCTAAGAATAGTGTAGAGGACTCGTAAGGGTCAAAATCTACAAGGAGGTAAAATTGTTTGCGAGATATTGCTCAATTTGATCATGCAAATTCAAACACATTGTTGTTATTAAGACAAAAAAGATCAAAGGAGATTATTTTTTTCTTTTGTTTTCTTTTGTTTTTTTTTTGAAGGGGATGCGTATTTCAATTGTGAACTGTAAAGGCAAGAATTGAAGTGAGGATCCTTTGTAGTAGTGAAGGGGTGATTTTAGGACATATTCCACTATGAAGTTAAGCTATTCTAAGACTAGGAAAATGATTTCAAAAATTAAAAATTAATTTTAAGTCAAACTATAATGAAAAATTGTGAGAAAAAGAAGAATCTAAATGCTAACCTATGCTATGAATCGACAATTGGGAACTGAGATGAGAGGCCAAAACTATGCTAGATTATAGGAAAATAAATACAACAACTAAGTCTTTTCTCACACTAAGTGGGGTTGGTTATATGGATTTTTTGTCTCCACACAGATCAATTTTCAACTATTTCAGAACTTAAATTAAAGTAATTGAAGTCATACTTAATAGTTTCCTTTCAACACTTGTTTGGTCTTCCTTGCTCTCTCTTAGCGGGTTCAGCCTCTAACTTCTCGCATCTCCTAAACGGAGCATCTAGTGGTCTTCTTTGTAAATGTCAAAACCACCTTAGACGTGCCTTTCTCATTTTATCCTCTATCGGTGTCACCCTAACCTTTTCTCTAATAATCTCATTTGAAATACAGTCCTTTCTTGTATGACTATACATCTATCTTAACATCTTCATTTCTTCCACAAACATCTTCTGTACATGCCTATAGTTGATAGCCCAACATGCAGAACCGTACATGGTTGGTCTTATCGCAGTTCGATAGTATTTTCCTTTGACTTTTCAAGGAATCCTCTTATCACAGAGAACACCAGATGTACCCCTTCATTTCAACCACCCTGCATTAATTTTATGTGTAATATCTCCATCAGTTCCACCATCTTATTGAAAAATAAATCCCAAGTACTTAAAAATGTCTTTCATTGGAATGTATTCTTCTCCAATTTTTACATCAATCCCTTCATTGTTCCCTCTACTACTAAACTTGCATTCTATATACTCAGTCTTCGTCCTACTTATGCATAATCTTTTATCTTCCAGGGCTTCTCTCCAAAGCTCAAGTTTTCTATTCACTCCATCTCTTGTCTCATCAACCAATACAATGTCATCAATAAAAGTATACACCATGGCACCTCAGTTTGGATATGCTTCGTCAACTCATCCATGACCAAGGCAAAAAGATAAGGGCTTAATGTCGATCCTTGATGCAGACCAATGGTGATATCAAAGTAGTCTGTCAAATCATTCGTAGTCTTTACACAAGTTGCTGCTCCATAGTACATATCCTTTATAAGGTTGATATATAAAACTGGCACTTGTCTCGTCTTCAAAATTCTCCACAAAATATCTCTTGGGATAGAATCATAGGCATTCTCTAAATCAATAAAAATAATATGTAAATCCTTCTTCTTGACTTTGTATGTCTCTATCATACGTCTCAAGAGATGTATTACCTCAATAGTAGACCATCCTGGCATAAAGTCAAACTGATTTTCAGTTACTACATAAACTTGTCTCACCCTTCTTTCAATTATTCTCTCCTAAAGCTTCATTGTATGACTCATCAACTTAATACTTCTATAGTTGGAACAATCTTGTATGTCACCCTTGTTCTTGTATAAAGGTACCACAAAACCTTTCCTCCATTTCTCTGGCATTTTCTTGCCTCTCCAAACAGTATTAAATAAATTTGAGCTAAGTTATACATCGTTCTATCGTTCTTTAAACGTCTATAAGAATATCATTATGCCCAAAAACCCTCCCACTATTTATTATCTTTAAAGCCTCTTCTACTTATTTCTTTTGTATCCTTCGATAACTTGCCTGATTCACATAATCTTCTGAGTTGACTAACTCCCTTAAGATTTCATTCTTTTGTTTTTCATTAAAAAGCTTATGAAGATATCTTTTCCATCTTGTCTTTATATCCTTACTAGTTATAAGCATCCTTTCTTCTTCATTCTTGATGCATCTTACATGTGTAAGGTCCTTTGCTTTCCGCTCTCTTGCTTTAGCAAACTTCAAGATTTCTTTTTCACCTTCTTTAGAATCAAGTTTCTTATAAAAATGCTCTCAAACTTTTGCTTTTACTTCACTAATTATTTTCTTTGCTTCTTTCTTTACTCTTTTGTAGTTTTCCATATTTTCATCGGGTTTATCTCGATATAAGGCTTTAAAGCAGGCTCTTTTAATTTTAAGCTTCTCCTGCACTTCCTCACTCTACCACCAAGCCTCTTTTTGTTCTGGAACACCTCCTTTGCCACATTCCTAATACAGTGTCATATTTAACCACATTTCATCAGCACTGCCATCAAGATCCCAAGTCTTCTGTTGCATCATCTTCTCTTTAAATCTCACTTGCTCTTTCTTAAGATTTCACCGTTTAATTCTCAAATTCTTAAACACTAATTTTCTCTTCTTTGCCTTCACATGAACATTCAACACCAAAAGACGATGTTGAGTAGTTAAACTCTCTCCTGGAATAATCTTGCAATCTTTACAAGATAAACGATCTCTTCTTCTCAAAGCAAAGTAATTAATCTGTATTCTTGTTAAGCCACTTTTATAGGTGATCAAATGCTCTTCTCGTTATTTGAAGAATGTATTTGCTATGAAAAGATTATGAGCTATTGTAAAATCAAGGAAAGCCTTCCCTTTTTCATTCCTAACACCAAAATCATGATTTCCATGCACTTTTGCATACTCTAAAGCATCTTTTCCCACATGCCCATTAAATCTCTACCCAAGAAAATCATTTCTCTCTATGGGATTCCTTGAATTATCATATCAAGTTCTTCCCAAAATTTGTTCTTTATTTTTTCCTCTAGACCAACTTGAGGTGCATAAATTGAAATGACATTCAAGATTTCTTCTTCTAAGACTAATTTTATCAAAATAATTCGATTACCCAATTTCTTAACATCAACTACACTCTCCTTCACATCCTTATGAATACTACAGTTTGAAACTTGTTCTCTCGATTACCTTTACTTTTTCTCTAATCCACTTAGTCTCTTGAAGGTAAAGAATTTGAATCATTCTCCTTACCATTATATCCACAATCTCCGTAACTTGCTGGTCAAAGTACCAATATTCTAACTACCGAATCTCAACATCCTTTGTGACACACTTCGATGGCGAAGTGGTGGAACTAGCTTCTTTACTTGTATGCGTTCCTCATGCGAGAACCCTTGCTCATTTTGGATCACATCCAGGTAGTGATGTAGCGGAACTAACTTCTTTACTTGCATGCGTTCCTCATGCGAGAACCCTTGCTCATTTTGGACTACATCTGGGCGGCGATGTAGTGGAACTAACTTCTTTACTCGCATGCGTTCCTCATGCAAGAACCCTTGCTTATTTTTCATTACACCCGGGTGCTGATGCAGCGCGTCGCAAGTAAGGAACGTCCCAACAAAATCTAAGTATTTGCTAGAATCCATGTTTAAAACAAATAAATGGGAATTTAAAGATGAACTTTGTTTCATCCAAAATAATGTTCTACAACAATGATGAGGATGACATAAGTGGCAAAATAAATTGATCTAAGGTCAAATGAAGTGAACTATCATAATGAACAAGTAATGATTATCAAAATAAAAATAAGAACAAGAAAAGTTCAAAGGTTTGGAGCGGAATTGTCTTGCACCCAACCTTGTGGTTGGGATGATGATGTCGTGGTTGATGGATGGACAACGTGGTGGCAAATGAGGAAGAATGTGGTCTAGTTGTAGAAGTTGACCTGCGGAGATCAGAAGGAGGATGTCAATGGGGTGGTATCGAAGTGAACCGGTGGTGGTGGTAGTGTTGTGGTGGGGCTCCACTACAAAGGAACAAGGAGGGGAGGGAGTGCTTGTGGATAGTTTGATACTTAAAAATTGGATGTCCCTCTTTAGCTAAAGTGGTGGTCTTTTATAGACGTGGGCATTGAGAAAATGTGGAATATGTTCAATAAGAATCAAGGCAAATAAAGATGATCTTAAAGCTAAAATAAAATCCACCCATCAAAATGAGTTAAGAGGAATAAGAGTGCTAGAGGCAATGGGTTGCGTATTAAAGTGCATCATGGGTGGTGGATTGACAATGGAGGAGAGAGGTGTGATATATGGAGTTGGTCTTAGTTGTCCAAAGGTAATGACAAGGGTGTGATTTGTCTTATTTTGTGTACATGAGATATGATTTGTGTTAGCGTTGGTAGAGCATTCTAATTATCTTTTTATTACCGTTGGACATTTATGTCATGTTTTTTTGTCCTATTAGACTTATGATGTAATTTTCTCAATACCTCTCCCTATATAAAGAGTTGTAGGATTTTATTTGAGAAATAAGAAAAATCATTCTCTCCTACTTGGTATCAGAGCAGCAATCCTAGATCGGTGCTCAAATATCCCACCCTCACAAGCCTTCGTACCCCTCTACCCAAAACCCTAACTCCCTGTTGGGACTTCAAACAGGCACCGTTGGCCCTAGCTGGCTCTAGCTGGCTGCCACCCTCCACTAGGGCAGTAGCTAGCGAGCCATCGGCCTTCGCCAACGGCTCACCGACGGCTGTAGGCTATCGCAACTCCTAGGTGCTCACACAGATCACTGCAGCGATCTCCTACGGCACTGCTACCGCTGTGCACCGCTGCCGTGGGCCTCATATAGGGTGCTACTACTGTGCTTTATCGTTGCAAGTCGTCGTAGATCACTCGGATCACGGCAACAACCACTTGCGGGCGCTGCCACTGCCGTGTACGACCGCCGTAGTCACCGTGTAGGCCACCGCTGCTCCTCTCTAGGGCAGTAGGTGCTGCTTCTGGTCTTTAGGGCAGCGGGGGTCCCTTGGAGAGCACTGTGAGGGTCTTCCCCATACCCTAACATGTGCTAAATCCTAATCTAAGGGGTACCTGTGATCTGAGGGTTGATTTCTAAGATCTCTTGATTCTAGAATTCATTATCTTAAGGTCAAGATTCATTGGCTTCGGAGATTTCAGATCTGAAAATTAATTTCAGATCGTGTTAGAGTCATCTTGTGGTTGCCTTAAGGCATGATGGCGTCCTCAAGCTCATCCGAGGTGTCATCGGGTACCACTACAGATATTGGGAGTTACAAGACTCCCTTTGTTCCTATCACCAAGCTGAAGGAGACCAACTATGCTAGGTGGTCTCAGACGCTCCTCATGACTGCAAAGGGACAAGATAAGGAGCACATACTCCTGGAGTTGTAGCCACAAAATAAAACAGGGAAAAATGCCACATGGAAGGACAATGCAATGGTCCGGGTTTGGATTATGAACTCTTTGGAGCCTCAGATTGGTGATGGAATTATGTACTACAGGATAACCAAGGAGATGTGAGATTCTCTGCATGACACGTATTCTCACGAGAAGAATTCTAGCAAGGTGTTTGAGATTTACCATGCCATTGGTGGTCTCAAACAAGAGGGCCGGTCACTTTCCCAGTACTCTGCCACTCTTAAGGGGCTCTTTAAGAAGTATAACGCCTGTCGCCCTGTCTACACCTGTTCCACTTAGAGGGCACATAAGAAGGAGTATGCTGTCCTCCAGTTTCTTAATGGACTTGGACCAGATTATGAAGCTGCAAGGTTCCCAATCCTGACTCTGGCTGAACTTCTATTGCTTGAGGAAGCTTATAGTTGTGTAAGCAGGGTGGCTGTTAAGCCATCCATGTCAAAAGATTGGATAGACTCCTGTAGTTGTTTCTGCTACATGTGGAGGACGTTGTGCTCCGTTTATTGAGGGGAGGGGGTGTAGTGGTTGGGGTACTAGTGGCAGACCTCGCACCATTTGCTTACATTATGGGAAGATTAGCCGTTCAGAGGTCTCTTGCTGGACGAAGCATGGCTGACCTCCCATGGCCAACTATGCCGTTTCTTCAGAGGAGGTGAGTGACATGGTGTTCCGTGCTGACTATGATGCTGTGGTCCAGCGTCTCTCCTAGTTAACCCAAGAGACCACTACTACTGTTGATACTGCTGCCTTAGGCTCCTTAGGTATAACTTGGGCTTATAGATTTGGTAGCACTGACAGTGCTTTGTGGTTGGTGGATTCAGGTGCATCGCAGATTCTCAGCATCTCTGTGGTGATGAGACGTGTTTTAGACAGGTTCATAATGTTCCCTCAGGTAGATCTGTGCAGGTAGCAGATGGCAGGCAGTGCAGGATTCATGGCAGAGGAGATGTGGTAGTGACTCCTACGCTGACTTTACGTTCCAGAATTCCTGATTAGTCTTTTGTCTGTCAGTAGTTTTACAAAAGACTTGCACTGTCGTGCAATATTTGATAAGTTGGGCTATATTTTTCAGGACAAACTCACGGGGAGGACGATTGGTGGAGGACATGAGAGGGGTGTGTATCACCTGATCCATACTCCATTTGCTGCTGTGTCAGGGCGAAGTTGCTTTTAGTGCTGGTACACCTCTTCAGTGGCATCGTCGTCTTGGACACCCTTCATTGGATATCTTCGACGCATTATCCCTCACATTTCGCTAGCTACAGAGATTTTATGTGATGCATGCTAGCTGGGGAAGCATCACAGAGCTGGTTTTTCTTCTAGTTCTTCTCAGAGTTTTGCTGCTATCTTTGATTTACTTCATATGGATGTGTGGAGTCCTAGTAGAGTCTCAGACAGACTTGGTCATAGATTTTATCTACTTATTATAGATGATTTTTTCAGGATTTCATGGTTATTTCTTTTGAAAAAAAGTTTTAATGTTGGGTCTGTAATTGAGACATTTATTTTGCAAAGAAAGACTCAGTTTTTTGCCATTGTGAAAATTGTACGATCTGATAATGCCCTAGAGTTCTATACATGTAAGTTGGTAGCCTTTTACAGATCTCTTGGGATTGTACACTAGACATTCTGTCCCCATACCTCGCAACAGGACGGTGTAATGGAAAGAAAACACCGTTATGTCTTAGATGTGGCTAGAACACTATTGATGCAAATAATGTGCCACAGGTGTATTAAGGAGATGTAGTATTAACTGCATGTTATTTGATTAACAGGTTGCCCAACTCAGCTATAAAAGAACAAGTTCCTTGACAAATCCTTTATCCTAAGAAGGATCTATTTACTGTACCACCTCGGGTGTTTGGTTGTGTAGCCTTTGTTCACATTCTTGGAGGACCTGGTAAGGACAAGTTGGTTCTAAGAGCAATGAAGTGCGTCTTTCTGGGTTATAGTAACATCCAGAAAGAATACACATGCTATGACCCTTGTGGTAAGAAGCATTATGTGATTGCAGATGTCACATTTCATGAGCCCATTCTTTATTTTTCTACAGATGGTCATTAGGTGACATTTGAAGGAGGCTTGGCTCCTATCTCTGTTCTACCAGTTCCCTTGGAACAGATCCCAGTTAGACATAGTGAGGATACCACTACTACAGAGACTTCTATGAGGCAGAAGGCTGAGATCACTCAATTCTATAGGTTACTTGTAACATATAGATAGAATGCCTTGCGAGAAGAACACACTCCCCCAGCACCTTAGCCACCTGTCCCCTTCCCTGGTCAGGTATGGGTTGATATTGATGTGAGTTGCCCTGGTGGTACTTATGCTGGTTCCTTTGATGAGTCTTTTACTCCTGTTGTTATCGAGTATATAAAGGAGGATCTTAATCTTCTGATTGCTATTCGGAAGGCTCCCCGCAGTTATGCCCAGTACCATATTGCACAGACAGTCTCTACTGGCAATCTTGGCAGTTCATTTGCTACTTTCGCAGCTGCTCTCTCTGAGACGGTCATGCTGGATCCAAAATGGCGTCAGGCCATGGAGGATGAGATGGCTACCCTAGGCTCTAGAGGGACATGGGACCTGACCGCCTTGCCTCCTCATGCCAGAACAGTGGGGTGTTGTTGGGTCTTTGCTGTTAAATACAACCCAGATGGTACAATATCTTGCTCCAAGGAGAGACTGGTGGTAAAGGAATTTATCTAAACATATGAGGTACATTTTTTTGATACCTTCTCTCCTGTAGCTTGACTGTTTATTGTTTGGATCTTGATGTCTGTAGCTGCTCACTATGACTAGCCTCTCCATCAGTTGAATGTGAAGAACGCATTCTTGTATGGAGATTTTCAGGAGGAGGTCTATATGCAATAACCCTCGGGGTTTAAGACTTAAGGGGAGTGTGTATGCAGATTGAAGAGTGTCATCTATGGCTTGAAGCAGAGTCTGAGAGCCTGGTTCCAGAGATTCTCAGAGGAGGTACAGATCATGGGACTTATAAGGTCTTCTGTTGATCACTCATTATTTGTTAGGAAGAGCAAAAGGGGAGTGGTTGTACTCCTTGTCTATGTGGATGACTTGATCCTTATTAGAGATGACTTTACTGGGATAGCTGAGGTGAAAAGGAAGTTGGCTGAAGCCTTTGTGATGAAGGATTTGGGTGAGTTCAGATACTTTCTTGGCATTGAAGTGGCGCACAGTAGAGAGGGCATTGTTCTCAATCAACGCAAATATGCCCTTGATATCTTGTAGGAAACAGGAATGATGGGGTCCAAACCTGCTAATATACTTGATCCCAAAGGACACCTCTATGATGCTGAGTCTTCGCCTGTAGATAGCAGATCTTAGAGGCAGTTGGTTGGTAAGTTGCTGTATCTTACTATTACATGTCCAAATCTTTCCCTTACAGTGGGGAAACTCAACTAGTTCATGAACAAACCAACCAAGCAGCATTGGGAAGCTGCTACATAGGTGCTTAGATACGTGAAGAAAGCACCTAGCTAAGGTGTCTTATTTTAGAGGGACACACTAATGAGTATTGTTGACTATTCTGATGTCGACTATGTAAGGTGCATGGCAGACAGGAAGTCAACAACTAGGTTCTGCACTTATGTAGTAGGAAATCTAGTGACCTAGAAAAGCAAGAAGTAGCAGGTGGTATCAAGGTCCAGTGCAGAGTCTAAATACTGGGCTATGGCTCAGACAGCTATAGAGATAGTCTGGGTCAGATCAGTATCACATGTTGTCCATGGTTAGGTAGAGGGACCAATGGAGATGAGGTGTGATAATCGTGCTGCTACATATATTGCAAACAACCCGATGTTTCATGAGCGGATGAAGCATGTTGAGGTTGATTGCCACTATATCAGAGACTTGATACAGCGTTGAGTCATTTACACTACATCTGTACCTTCTGAAGATCAGATTGCCGACATATTCACAATGCCCCTTCCCAGATTCGCATTTGATAGGTGTTGTTCCAAGCTGAGCATCATATGCTCCATCTTGAGGGGAAGTGTTGATAGAACACTAATTATTTTTTTATTATTGTTGAACTTTTATGTCATGTTTTTTTGTCCTATTGGACTTATGATGTAATTTTTCCAACACGTCTCCTTATATAAAGAGGTGTAGGATTTCATTTGAGAAACAAGAAAAATCATTCTCTCCTACTTTTAGAGATATTATAGAATTAGGAAATTAGGAAAATCTATTTTTTGATTTATTAGTATCTATTTTTAGGGATATGAGTAGATTTAGTTTTTTAGAGTTTGTTTCTATTATTAGATCCCTCTCTTTATATAAAGATGGTTGAGACTTGCTTAATGAGTAATAACAAAGTTTCATTTTTCTACATAATATCAGAGCGAGTTTGATCCCATTTAAAAAAAAAGAAGAGAGGGAAACAAGCCACCGAAACCTTAACCTAAGGGGGTCTCTCGGCAGCACCGTCGGGCCTTGTGGCCATTGGCGAGCCACTGATAGGCCTCCTATCTAGGAAATTCCTTTAGTTGCCTTCTTCTCCCTCCTCGTTTGCTAGGGGTTTCGATCGACCCCTTCTACTCATTGTTGCACCTTAGGCAGTAGTGAATAAGCTTTATCGACATTACCTTCAGCAACTAGGGTTTCGGTTAAGCCCTTGCTTTGTGTCACCTAGCTCTCTAGGGCACTTTGGTGGCCGACCATTGCCACCACATGCTTTACAATGCTGCCTAGATAGCCACCTTTGATCGATAGCATCCCCCACCTTGCCAAAATCTATTGTGCTATGCCTCCTACGATGTTGCCAGCATCTCCTCTCACTGCTGATAGGTCTGGTGACCCTCCTTCTGGCTAAGTGATGCTTTGGCGACGATGCTTAGGTTGGAATAGTGCTTTTGTGGCTACGTGCTTGTGTTTGGGTTCCTTTAAACTCTAAGGAGAGGAAGATATTTTGGGTACTTTGCACTTTGTGCCCTCTATTTCTTGATTTTACTTAGCCAAGAAAAGGAGAAATAAATATGATGAAGAAAAAAAAGGAAGGTAATTCATTCTTTGAGGTCCCCACATAAGGGAAGCTCACTCGCAGTCTCCAGAAAAGAGGCACACTTTGAGATTCTATGTCGGAGAGACCTACTTTTGAGATCTGATTACCACTACTTGGATTGTATCCCATTCTACTGCTACTTGAGATCCTCTCTCATCTTCTACTACTGCTATAGCCCTACTACCGTCATCTGTGATTGCTACTTTTGCTACAGTGTCTATGTTTTCTGCTGTAAGTCGCACTACAGGGGAGGTGGACAGTGTGGCTAAAACTAAAATGATGAATTACAAAATAAAATTCAATCTCACAAAGATTCACCACATGAGACAAGTTAGATTTTTAGGTGGAAGCTCAACCTAGGTAAAAACCACCACTTAAGTCCCTTGACTTAGGATTTCATGATCGACCTAATCGATCAAATTCACTATACGTATCACTTAAATTGAGGGTGACACAACCTCAATTACAGCACTACTTTAACTTGAGGGTAGTGTACCTCAAAACCTTCTTTACGAAGAGAATTTTATTCGCCACATGAATACTAAAAACAAAAAAAACAAAACAAATAACTTTATAGAGCCCAAATTTAAGTCAACTCTAGCTCTTATAGGTGTGAAACGAGTTCCTTGAATTGGAGTTGATTGATGTGGAAGTGCAGCAAAATGGTGTTCTTGGATGTTGCATGCCTTGCAAGGAGAGCTACAACAGAATTCCTCTTCTTTGATCTCACGCTAGATGAATATGGGTGGAAGAATTGGCTTATCAATATATATTTTCACTTCTTGTATTTAGGCATAGGAGTGCTCTATCCTATTTATAGAGTTGTTTGAAATGCTCTAAAGAGGCTTAGGGACTTAAATAGCCGTTGGGGCTTGTAAGATTGTGATTTCTGGAAAATCGAGCAACCTGTCAAACAGTAGAAGCCAGTCGGTGCCCAGCTACAACATTCCCATTTGACCAAAAATCATTTTTAGTCGGCACCCTACAATGGGTGGAAAATGGCCTTAAGTGGTCTTTACAAGCCGGTCGACTGATGGTTGTCTAGTAGTGTGATGGTCGGTTATCTACTGAAGGACTCTAAGTTCCGAGTTCCTGGATTTGGAGATTTTGGTAACCAGTCGGTGCCTTGATAGTATCAGTTGACACCCTATACTAGGACCAGTCGGCTGGTGGTTGTCTGTTTATAAAGGTTCCCTTGCTATATTGAATCTAATGCGTGCTAGTTCCAAGAGATTTCTACCTGTAATTGGGCTAATGTCTAGCTATGGGTCGATTGGTTGACTAGCTATATAAGGGCCAGTTGGTCGACAACCTAGAGAGTTGACTGACTACTGAAGAGCCGATTGATCTAGCGGGTTATTGGTCGACGCTTGTGTCCTGTTGAGTGTTGTTTTGAGTGTTCGTAGTGTTGGTTTAGGTTTTTTATGGGTCTTAATGGCTAATTAGGGATCTTAACTTTATTTTTGGACTCTTTACAAGTACTCTAGGAAAACAAAAAGAGTAACAAAGAGTGCATTGATTACAATAAATAAACTAAGTCCTATTCTTCATTCTTCTTTATCTTTAAGTCCAAAGCTCCTTTCTCCAAGTGCTCCTTGATGCTTTTATCCTTCATCAAGCTCCTCCATCACCATGGATATGAGCTTGAACTCCTTCAAATCTTTCTAATTAATTGCATTAACATGTGAACTCATAACTCAAATGCAATTTGTTTAATACTAATGTTTTATTATCATCAAAATCAAGGACCAAGGTGCATTTGCACCAACACTACTGCTACTGCCATTGCTACTATTTTTATTATTGCCTGCTTGGGATCGTCACTTACTACTTGACTACTACTGCTGTTAATTTATTGTGGTTGCTACTTCTGTTATGACCATTCCTACTTCTCCAGTCTACTACTTACTTACTTCTTTGGAAGTCTACATTGAGGGGTAGTTCACTTTGGAAAGAACTTGGGTGTAGCATGCTCCAACTTGTGGAGGGGGAGAGGGGGAGGGGAATGTTAAAGATATTATAGAATTAGAAAACTAGGAAAATTTATTTTTTGATTTATCACTTTCTATTTTTAAGTGAGAGTGAATACCTTACTCCATTAATGGGTAAATTTTGTAATATGTGAAATATTACTCTCCCTTGGTAGAGCATTTAGGTGACGTGGAGAGGGGCATGAGGATCTTTGGCATGTGGTGGACGTAGGCTTGAGTATTTTGGCTTGAATTAGTTGGCAAATTATAGGTGCAAGGACTTGCACCGTGAATGGATAGAAATGATGTGCATTGGTTGAAGCATAACGAGTTGGTCTTGCCTACAGAAGCATGTGTTTTGGGAGTGAATCGTAGAGATGGGTGGGTGGATCAATTCTCATGCAGATGCGAGTTGCATGTGATATCATGCTGAGTTTAAGTTTAAGATTAAAATTGGGTAAGCGGTAGTTATGGATTTTTGATTCCCAAGGGATAATTGCTAGTGATAGGAGTTACTAATGTAAAACAAGAATTGAGACTCAGACTCAAGATGCAGGTTTAGTATCCAGTTCTCTCTTGTTCACCCTTCAAATACTCTTTGTCTTTGAAATTCAAGTTTATAAGTAATCACATGTCAAAATGATAAAAATTCTAGTATTTGCAATTAGAATTCCATCAGGGAGATTAGTCTATTAGACTCATTTAATCCCAAATGAATCACAAATAAAGTTTATTTAAGTGGAGAGTAAACCTTATTAACTACTTGGATTTGTGATTCATCAGGGTGCCCTATTAGAAGCTAGTTAAAATGCTGCTACAGTAACAGCAGTGTTGCTGCAGTAGAATCAAATTCACGTGAATAGACTGCAATTCCCATGTAAATTTGGGAACCTACAGGTTGAAAGCCATGCTATTTGCGAAATGCGCAAGAGCCGTAGTACTGGAAATAGATATTTGTATATATATTTAAGAGAGGTGGAAGTACACCCTACTTACACTACAACCAAAGTTAATCACTTTCCTCCCCTCTTGAAGGAAGGCATAGGGAGAAGAAGGGTTTAGGGACAACTGGCTACATAGCTTTGCTCATGAGAAGCTTCAAAACCCGGAAAGGCACTGATTCTGAGAAGCTTCACTGAAGGCTAGTTGCTGAAAAGGGGTAGGGGGCACCCCTAAAACAATCGTGCTCTATTAAGTGGCACACCTACGTAAGGAGAGTGGGGGTAAGTGATGAGGGCTTAACTTAACCCTTATGAGTAAAACATGTGTGCTTGATTTAGGAACTGTTTGAAGACTTTCTCAAAGTAGGATACATGTGCTAAAATGTTCGGCGACAAGAAGTGATGTTGTTGAAATTGCATTCCACCAACAAGTTTGTCCGACGAAGTGATGTTTTGGATGGCCATACCTTCTTTGACTTGCCATTGTCTTAATAAAACAAAAGCTAGCTGGTCAACAGGAGAGGGTCTTTATTGTGCAATATGAAGAGGTCAGTTGGGGATCTATTGGGAATGTCACTGCACCATAGACATTTGATAAAGTGTCTTTTCTCAAGTGACTTATGCTCTATGAAAAAGCTCACTTTACATGTTTAAGAGCATCATTGTCACCTACAATCTTTTCATGAGCGCTTGGTGTCAGGCAAGAGAAGAAAAAAAAAACCTCCAATCTGCGCACAAGTTGACTAAGGTGCCTTTGAAGATGAGAAATAACCTTGACCTTTTAATTATTCATTCCTACATTATGTGATTACCACCTTGCCTACTACTATCTTAGTGCGTTAAGGGTAGTGTAGAAGGGGCTTCACTTGGAGATTTGTAACAGGCACACAAGTCACTTGCCAATTTTTATAATAGTGTAATGGGGGTAAGAGCCTCCTGAGGACATACACCACTCAAGGGTGGAACCCAACAAAATTCAATTTTCTATATGCCTTTGTGCTTAAGAAGTCCACAAGTTTACTTGCATTGCTTGTCAGAGAACTCTTGATAGGGACTGTATGTAAGGGATTGGTCCTCATTACTTGGATCATGTATGGGAGCTTGGCCAACTCCAATAAGCATTTACAACCACCGGACTTTACATGAGCAGAACTTGCCCTTACAATGTCACAATATGTTAGTTACCGTTTTGTAATGATTAGAAGTTGGCCACATGCTTCTGAATTTTTTGGTAATTGAAGGATTGTAACCATGCAAGATAACTAACTTCATTGCTAGGAGATCAAAAATATATCAGCAAATAATTGGCCAAGGGACTGGAAAGTGGATCACCATTTAATGAAATGTTGTCTATAAGCTGTGGGCCAGCTTCTCTTCATTTAGACTTCTAGCTGCATGGATATTGTGAAGATTGGTGCGGGCGTGGAGGCTTTCTTGGCATGTTGGTCACACACAAACAGTCCACGTGTGAACAGTGAGAGAGGGAGAGAGATGGTGTTGAGAAAGGAAAGGAGTTGAGGGAGATATGTTGGAAATAATTGTATTCAACTTAAGGAAAGAAATTACATAGATTCTCTCTATTTAAAGAGAGTAATTCCTAATCTAAAAATAGGGAAACAAATCTAATCAAATCTCCAAAAAATAGAAAAAATCAAATCCTCTAAACTACTTGCCTAAAGGACAAACTACCAAACAAAAAATACCAAACTTGGACTCCAAGTAAAACCTACTTGATCCCTTAGGGCCAACACCCCTTAGGACCAACAAAATTTGTTACGTGGCACTGCCACGTGGCCCAACTGACTTGCCACGTGGCACCTTTATTCTTCATAGTCCCCCTCAAGTCGAGGTCGGGAGGATGATGACTTATTCTTCAAACTATCTGAGGCTAGATGCCTTATTACTCTTCTTTTTTGAGCTCGGAGCTCTTCACTTTGTCTTTGGAAGTAGTCATGGTGTAACCTCTTGCGATCTCTAGAGTTGTTGCTTCTATGGCAACCTCAATAGTCGTTGCGACGATTACCATTGTCTTCTCCTTTTCTTCTTGAAACATAGCCCAAATCTTCTCAAGGTTGGCAAGAATAAGAGAATCTACTCGTGAGGTACTAATAGCCCCACGGTGAGACCTCCCAAACCTATCCCAACATCTCTCTTGTGAGTGGTTGGTGCGTCGACAATATTAGCAAGGAGGATAGACGTGGCCTAGGCCTCTACCACATACTCTTCCATGCTCCGCATCGGTCTTTCGAATAGCAAGTGTAGAGTTGTTGCTTTTTGAAGTAGCCTCAACCTCTAGGACCTCCATCTTCTCCAAACGGCTAAAGAGGGATTCAACATCCATCTTTCAATCTGTAGCAAGAATCTGATCGTGCGCCGGATGGTGTAGTGGGGATGTAACCCTGAGAAGAACTTGGTCACCTACCATCGAGCATGTGTCTCCCCTATTTATCACAATAGATGGGCTTGTAGATGTTTAGTTCCTCGAACAATGCTAGCATTGTGTAGTAATCTGTCAAGGAAAGATCTCCCTGATTGGATGTCCGTATGATGTATAGAGATCTGTGATAGGTGTGTCACTGGACTTTTGGGCGTACCTCTTCTCCAGGGTTGTCTAGATCTCGTATGCACTCTTCTTATAGAGCATATTCGAGACGATGGCAAGATCAACTGAATTCATGATCCAATTTATCACAATATAATTCTCCTTCTTTAGCTACTTCTTAGCTCCATCTTTCTGTTTAGGTGCTTCTTTGAGGAGAATGCTAAGTTTGTCTTGACGTCCAATGAATATCTTGAACGTGTGGGCCCATAAGACATAGTTGGAAGCACCTTGAAGCTTGATGGTTATTCCTTGAACAACCACCTTGCCTTCTCCTGTTGACAAGGCTTCAGTGTCGGCCATCTTCCTCGATCTACGATCCTCTTACTCCGCGCAAGGTGCTAGATATGATGAGGACTGTTGAAGACCACACATGTGTGGCCTTGTTGACGTGAAGAGAACACGCAAAAGAGAGAGAGATTCTCTTATGCGTGAACTCCTCTTGGATATGTGCACGTAAAAGGGCTTAGATCGTATGCTCTGGTATCATGTGGAGATTTGTGGAAAAAATAAACTTTGTTGATATGAAAAGAGAGGCCTTAACCCTCTTTATATAGAGAGAGGGCCTTAGCATACATGGATATCCAACTAAATACTTACTAAAAATAGAAATGGCCTAAATAGAAAACAACTCAATAATATCTCTTTGATTTTATTTTCTAACATTTCCCCATAAGTCGAGATGCAGGAGACGGCGAAGACTTGGATCAATGGTACTCGATGGCAGTAGAAAAATAATTGGCTTCAACATTTATATCAACTTGTCATGTTTCTACATGTATGCCTCGCGTAAGGCACTGGGTACATGAGAAATCATGACTAAAACTTGGGTATTGCTACTCCTACGTCCAAGAGTTTAAAGATGACGAGGCTTGGTCTTCTTGAGTGCGCATAACGTCACACGGATGCCATTGCTTCTACACTTCGTGAGCCAGTGTATTGTGCTTGGTTTCTTCGGGAGTGCATAAGGTCACCTCGCTGCCATTGCTCCTACGCCCCAAGAGCTAGTCGAAATGTTCTAGGTGCATTAGAGTGCACCCCATCTACATGTCTACGTCAATCCATGTCTTTCTTCTTCGTCAAGTTGCCTTGGGCATATTGGAAAGTAAGGCATTTTTTGATAGCGGTGAGAGAAAGCTCATCACTGAGGTTCATATGCGTGAGAGGAGACTCATCACGCAAATCATCTCTTCTTCAATGCAATCTTTAAATCTAGTGGCTGCCAACAACTGTCCAAGGCCACACATGATGATAATAGCACCATCGAAACCTTCTTCGACAATGCTAGGGATTCTGGGCGGCACTCTGACGAGGAGTCGACACTCAGGTTTGCCCCAAACATGAGAGGACTTCCCTAGGGTTCTGATGAGACCCCTAGGATTTTGTTAGATCAAGAGGCTCAAAACAAAGTTTTGAGCTCCCCTGTCACCGGCGGTGCTTGGACCGGAAGAGCTTGCCAATGTCGACTCTGCTGGCTGACGGTCAGTGGAGGGGTGCGGTCGGTCGGCGATGAGCTGGTGACGCACACTGCCATGTCTGACAGTGATCGGAGGAGCAATGGTGGCGGTGACCTGTTCTTCAATCGGTAGCAAGGGTTTTCCATCGATGACAACAGTCTTCTCTGGTGTTAAGAAGAGGAACAAAGAGAGGAGAGGAGGAGATATGTTGGAAATAATTGCATTCAACTCAAGGAAAGAAATTACATAGGTCTTCTCTATTTAAAGAGAGCAATTCCTAATCTAAAAATAGGAAAATAAATCTGATCAAATCTCCTAAAAATAGAAATGACCGAATCCTGTTAACTACTTGCCTAAAGGATAGAGAACCAAACCAAAAGGATCAAACTTGGACTCCAAGCAAAACCTACTTGATCCCTTAGGGCTGACGCCCCTTAGGACCAACAAAATTTGCCATGTGGCCCAACTGATTTGCCACGTGGCACCTGTATTATTTACAGGTATAGTGGTCGTACTACTGTGTGCTCTACCTATTTTACCATTATTAGCATGATATTTGATTGGTAGTTGGTTTAATTTGATTTGAGTCAGTGTTGTAAAAATCAGTCTATTCGGCCGAGTAATCATAGTCGCCCCCCACGCGACTGAATAACCAATAATCGGTATTATAGTTGGCCACACCGAGTACTCGGCTGAGTAGTAGTCGAGTAGTCGGTGTAGTCAGCCGAGTACTCGAGCGATTTTTACATAGAGGTTATAAAACCTAAAACAAATTTAAAATCACTTGACCCCTCACCCCCCAACTCTACTTGACAGAACACCTTTCTCCCCTACAGAACACATTCCCTACTCAGGCAATTGACTTTAGATGTGTTTTCTGTTGTTTTGTTAATTAAAGCGAAGGAACTTGTGCTTTTATTTTGAACTTGTGTTTTTTATTTGGAAGTTGTGCTTTTATTTTAAACTTGTACTTTTGTTTCGTTGGTATTATTGTGAACTTGAAAATAGTTTATTTTTATGCAATGATATATTTTACTTTTTTATGTATCATGTATGTGTGTGTGTCTATATACATGGGTGTGTGTGTGTGTGTCTATATATATATATTAAAAAAATGCCCGATTGAGTACTTCCTAGCTACTCCTTCGCATACCGTATACTCCTTAGTCAGTGGCTTGGCTGACTGAAAGCTCTTGTGGACAAGTTTGATGCAGAGGTTTGCTTTATGTGAATTCGAGATATGGGAGGTTTGGTTTACTAGGATGGTCAAAATTTGGTTATTTTTGCTTGAAGTAAGGTACATGTATTGCAGAGATGACACAGTCTTGCATCTGTAATATCTTGAAATGGCACTCAAATTTGATTCTTAACAGACTTGCTGATTGAAGTTTTGGAAAAGCTCTTGCTTTGAAATTTTTTGGTTGAAATACCCAGTCGAAGAAAATATTGAATCTTATTTAACTCCAAAACCCTATACCTCTTTATATAAAGGGAGGTGAAAATGTAAATTGTAACATAAGTCTAGGCAAATATAAAGTAATGGAATAGTATGGAAGATTACATGGAGTGCGTAAATAATAACTATTGTACTATGCTAACACTCCCCCTCAAGTTGGAGCATAAATGTCAATTCTGCTCAACTTGGAACAACAGGCATCAAACGTAGAGTGAGGAAGAGGCTTTATGAATTTGCTTACTGTCTGATCTTTAGAGGCAACTAAGGTGGTATAGATGACTCCACGTTGTATCAAGTCTTTGGTATAATGGCAATCAACCTCAACGTGCTTTGTACATTCATGAAACATCGGGTTGGTTGCTATATAAGTAGTAGCATGATTATCACACTTCATTTCCATTGGCCCCTCCACCTACACATGCAAATCCTGTAACACTGATCTAACTTAGACCATCTTTGCAATAATCTATGTCATGGCATGATACTTTGACTCTGCACTTGATCTAGATATAACCTGCTACTTCTTACTCTTCCAAGTCACAAGATTTCCTGCCACATAGGTACAAAATCTAGTAGTTGACTTTCTGTCTGCCATCCAACCTGCATAATCGACATCAGAATAGCTAATGATATTCATTGATTCACCTTTCTTGAATAAAATGCCCCTGCTTGGTGCTCTCTTCAAGTACCTGAGCACCTGCATAGCAGTGTCTTAATGTTGCTTAGTTGGTTTATCCATGAAATGACTAAGTTTCCCAGTTGCAAGGGAAAGGTTAGGATGAGTAGTGGTAAAATATAACAATTTACCAACCAACTAACTATAAGACTTGCTATCAATAGGCTAAGACTCAGTATCATAGAGATGTCCTTTAGAATCTATTGATATATTGGTAGGTTTAGATCCCTACATCTCTGCCTCCTGTAACATATCAAGAGCATACTTACGCTGACTAAGAGCTATGCCATCTTTGCTCCGTGCCACCTCAATACCCAAAAAATATTTGAGCTCACCCTGGTCCTTCATAACAAAGGAATCAATTAGCTTCTGCTTGACCTCTACTATCCCAGCTGTATCGTCTCTAGTAAAAATAAGATCATCAACATAAAGTAGAAGTGCCACAACTCCTCTCTTCCTGACAAAGAGTGACTGATCTACAAAGGACCTTAAGAGCCCCATGGTCTTTACCTCCTCTGACAACCTTTGGAACCAAGCATGCGGGCTCTGCTTCAGGTCATAGATGACTTTCTTTAGCCTACACACACACTCCCATTGAGTCTCAAAACCTGGAGATTATTGTATGTAGACTTCCTCCTGTAAATCGCCATAAAGGAAGGTGTTCTTCACATTTAGTTGATGTAATGGCCAGTCATAGTGTGTAGCAATTGAGAGAAGGATACGAACAATAGGAAGTCGTGCCACAGGCCAGAAGGTGTTAAAGAAATTCACCCTATAGGCCTGGGTGAATCTCTTCGTTGCTCGTTTTGCCTTGTGATGAGACATGGATATGTCTAGGTTATACATTAGTGCAAACACCCAACGACATTCTATAACCTTGGCATGTCTAAGTAGATCTGCAAGCTCCTACGTCCCTTGAGGATGCAAGGCAGCCATCTCCTCCTCCATAGCTTGACGCTATTCCGGATCAAGCATGGCTTGCTGATATGTAGTAGGGATCCGTGTGGTAGATAATGCAGCAATGAACATAGCAAAGGATCTCCCAAGATTGGCAGTAGACACTACCCCAGCAGTCTGGTAGTGAGCATAACCACGAGGGGCCTTCCGAATAGCAATTGGAAGGTCCAGATCCTCCTCCTCAATCTCCTGAATAGTAGCACGAGAAACATGTTCCCTAGAGGGATGACCAGAATCATCAGAAGAATCTGCACGACCACCACTAGAACAACTCATGCCAAAATCAACACATACCTAACTGGGGGAGGAGAAAGGTGGCTGATGTGGTGGGGGTGTGTATATTTGACACCATTTATGTTGCCTGTAAGTAACTAGCAATCTGTAGGCATGAGTAGGCTCGGACTATTGTATAGTGCTATCCTCTATAGTAGTTGTAGTATCCTGATTGTGAATAATAGGGATTTGTTCCAAAGGAATTGGTGGCACTGGATAGGAGCTGGATTCCCTTTAAATGACAATTGATGACCAATAGTGGAGAAGCATGGATCTGACTTATGAAATGTAATATCAGCACTAACATAGTGCTTTTTGCCCCGTAGGTCATGACACCTGTATCTTTTTTTAGTATTGTTGTATCCTAGAAAAACACATTTCATCGCTTTTGGAGCAAGTTTATCCCTGCCTCGTTTCAACATATGAACAAAAGTCACACAACCAAATGCCCTGGGTGGTACATAAAACAAGTCATTGTCTGGATGGACTTGCCATGGGACCTGCTCTTGTATTGTCGAGTTAGGCAACTTGTTTATCAAGTAACATGTAGTAAGCACTGCATCTCCCCAATATATCTAAGGTACATTGTGCTGAATAAGTAATGTCCTTCTGGTCACATCCAACACATAACGGTGTTTTCTCTCAACTAACCCATTTTGCTGCGACGTATTGGAGCAGGATGTTTGGTGAGCAATACCAAGAGACCTATAGAAAGTGGCTAACTTGTAGTACAAAACTCTAATGCATTATCAGAATGAACAATCTTTACAGTAGCAGAAAATTGGGTCTTTATTTGCATAATAAAAGTTTCCATGACTGATCCAACATTAGACTTATTCTTTCACAAGAATAACCAAGACATTCTAGAATAGTCCTCTACAATAAGTAATAAAAACGATGACCCAATCTGTTAAACACTCTACTTGGACCCCAGATGCCCATATGCAGCAAATTAAAACAGGAACCGGAGCTCTGGGAGGAATTAGCAGGAAAACTAGCATTGATGATGCTTCCTCAATTGGGAAGCATCATAGTAAATCTCAGTAGTAGGTGAAATGTGAGGAATGATGCATTGTAGCCTGTCCAATGAAGGATGCCCAAGTTGACGATACCACTGAAGAGTTGTACCAACATTAAAGGCAACATCTCCCTAACATACTGTAGCAAACAGTGTCTGGATCAGATGACATACACCCCCACTTGATGTTCGCCACCAGTCATCCTCTCCATGAGCTTGTCCTGAAAGGTACAACTCAACTCATCAAAGATGGCACGACAATATAAATATTTTGTAATTCTGCTGATAGACAAAAGATTAATAGGAAAGTTAGGAACAAATAAAACATTTGGTAACTTCAGTGATGGAGTCACTACAACATCTCATCTGCCATCAACTTTGGAATGCCTGCCATCTGCCACCTGAACAGTCCTACCAAGAGGAACAGTTTGAATGTGCCTAAAACAACTCTGGTCTCCACTCATATGACAGGATGCCCTTGAATCTACTAACTACATAGTGCCATCATAAATACCACTACCAAAACTCGAGGTAGAAGCTATACCTGAGGTCAAGGCAGTTGTATCTGTGGTAGTTATAGGCTTCTGAGTCAGCTGGGCAAGGTGCTGCGCTACTGCGTCATAGTTAGCACATGACACAGTGTCACTTACCTCCTCTGAAAAGATGGCTTGGTAAGCCATGGGAGGTCTACCATGCTTAGACCAACAAGTAGCCTCCAAGTGACCAACCTTACCACAATGAGAGCATATGATCTGGGGTCTGCCAGTCGAACCCCGACCACACCCTCTTCCTCTGGTAGATGGAACACCACGTCCTTCAGTAGCCAACATGGTAGAAGTTTGTCTAACATCTGGTGTAGATGGCTTTACAATTACTCTACTCATCTAGCTATATGCTCCCTCAAGAGATGGAAGCTCAGCAAGATTTAGGATTTGACACCTAACAGCCTCATACTCAGGTCCAAGACCATCAAGAAACAGGAGAATTGCATACTCTCTCCTATATGTCATCTGTGTAGCACATGTGCAAACTGGTATACACGCATTATATTTCTCTAGGAGTCCCTTCATAGTAGCATAATACTGGGACAATGATTAGCCTTCCTGCTTCAAACTCCCAATCTCATGGTGTATCTTAAAAACTTTGCTAGAATTCTTTTCATGTGAATAGGTATTATGTAAAGAATTTGATATCTCCTTCATTATCTTGATGCCATCACCAATCTGGGACTCCACTGAATTCATGATCCATGCTCGGACCATACCATTATCCTTTTCCCACAGGTGTATTTTCCAGTCTTATTTTGTGGCTTTATCTTTATCAGAATATGTGCCTTATTGTGTCCCACAACCGTCATGAGGAACATCTGAGACCATCTAGCATAGTTGGTCTCATTCAACTCAGTGATAGGAATGAAGAACGGGGTCTTGTAACCCAACATCCGTAGTGGCATCCGATGTCACCTCAGAACTGCTAGAGGATGCCATCTTGCCTTAAGAAGAGGGAAACACGCCACAAAAGAGGATCTAAAAAGTGATTTCAGATCCGAAAAATCTATAAATTAGGAAGATTGTGATACCTTGATTTTGAAATCTAAGATCTAGAGATCTTAGAAATCATCATAAGAGATACAACCCCTTAGGATCAGACAAAATGCATGCTAGGGCACGGGAAAACCCCTAATGATGTCCTTAAGGGTTGCTTCTCTCCCTCGCTGATGAGGGGGACCCCCACCGATCACCACCACCCACAGGCGGTGGCTGTTTGTGGCCTAGCAAACCACCGGCGATGACTAGTGGTCATCGGCGATAGTCACTGGCAGTCTACTGGGCCAAGGAAGCAATGTTGGTGATGATCCAACGTGGATAGTGATCGGGAAATTTTGCTTTAAAGATGATGTGCCGAAGAAATAATACGTCGTCGCAGGAAAAATTACGTGGTGGAAAAATCCCAGATAAAAAATATGTATCAGTGAAAACTAACCACGAAGGGTTACAATGTCATATCCACAAGGAGGCATAAATGCAATAAGAGTGTAAATATGGATCAATAAATCATGCTCACATAAAATCATGGGAAAATTATTGCAAGGATTAGTTCTTGAAATTATGTTAAGGCATATATTGAGAAGATCATGACATATAAGGAACATGAGTGCGTGAGGGAAAAAGCGTAAACACACGAGGACATGCACGCAATTGTAACTTGATAAAATAATCAAATCTGATAAATCGTCATCCAATGTAAATATTAATCTCACCCAAAATAAAGGATGCTCTTCTCCCTGCCGTGCATGTCGAGGGAATGATGGCGAGGGCTGAGAAGCTCGGTGGAGGCCGGCTGGAGCGTGGCCGTTCCGGTGGCGGTGGTTTCATGGCGAGTGGTGGTCGGAGCTGGTTGGATGGCGTAGAGGAGGCTCGCTGGCGATGGTTGGTGCACGCACATGCGTGGACTGTCGTTGGCTCAGCTAAGGGCGTGGTCCGTCTCGGGAGTGCATGGCGAGCACGGGGGAGTTGACGATGTGAAAAGTCGAGGCCTGTGGTGGTGGTTGCGTGTAAAGGTTGTCGATGGGGTTTGGGTTCTCTTGTTGGTGATGAGGAAGAACAATACTTGTTGTGGGAGGTCGGTCGACAGAAAGGTTGCGCTTTGGACGTGAGGTGAATAGTCAGCAAGGTCACCTGCAAGGGCTCACGTGAGGACCGGTGGCTGAGGTGGCTCGCCATGCGCACATGCAAGGGCATGCGTGAGGGTTTGTGGTGCGTAGGGCGGAGGTGGCTAGCCGCGCGCGGTGGTTGCACACCAGGCTGCACGTTGGAGGTCTTTAGGCTGCGGCGTGCGACTGTGTGCGAGGGCACGCGATGGAGGGTCGCGCACGGCAAGGGGAGGTGGCCGAGAGTTGAAGGTGCGGTACTCGCAGTTGTCGGTGGTGAGGAGGTACGCAGTGGCGGGGGGAGGTTGCAAATGTTGCGGTGGTGCAATGGTCGCCACACGCTATCACCGCGTGGCTGTTGTGGTAGTTTGCGGGAAGGAGATGGTCAGCTCGCGGTGGCTTGTGGGAAGGAGGCTCACGGTGGTGGCTCGCGATTGTGACTCGCAGTCGTGGCGGTGGGTGGCTATTGTGGTGGTGAGTGGTCACCGCGGTGGGTGGCTGTTGTGGTGGTGGCACACAGTGGTGGAAGAAGGATATGATGGTGGTATGTGTTGTTGGGTGAGCAGGAGGAGGATGATGATGGAGATGAAGAGGGTCATTCCTATTGGGTGGAAGCTGGGGAAGATGATCCCTCTTCCCTGAGATGTACCTGTTAAATAAAAGGAGAGGAGAATAAGGGAAGGGGAGAAATTAACGAAAATAGAATGCATCAACGAGATTTTATTCTGTAGGCAATCAACACTCTTAATTTCATTTCATGTGAATATAGTAGTATCCAAACAATCTCAGAGAAGAATAACTATCTGATCAATTAATGCACATAGGTAGTGTATTTCCATAAAATTTCATGAATGTCAAAATACGAGCTTAATTAATTTTTCCATGTAATGCATGCCTGAAATTTAATTTCCATTTCAATGATAATGCACGTAAACTTAAAATTAATTCACCAAAGTGGACCTATCAAACGCCCCAATACCTAAGTTTTGTTAGTCTCGAACAAAATCATATGAATCAGATCAGGTCTCTAGGCCATATTTTATCATCAGGATGTCTTATTGTGCCGCACCTCTAAAGATTAAATCGAAACTCAAGTACGAACCAAGATACGGATTTAACCAGCCTTAGCCTAAGGTCTGCCGCGAAGGTTTTTAAGGCTCGCAAAAATTGCCCAGAGGTTCGTTGATCCCAGTGGTTAAAACACCCGTGCGTATATGCAACAAGTCTAAGTTCAGTTTGCTAGTGTATTTTTTATGAGAGAAAGAGAGATTTATTTTGGGAGTTTTCTCTCTTCTTTTTAAATTCCCCTAACTCCAACATCGGATTGGCCTTAAACACGATCTGTATCGAATTTCTTGTCCCCACCATCAATCCTCGCAGGATCCTTAGTAATCGGTGCTTCGAGATAATATCGCTCATGGCAATCCCCAGAACCTTGACTTTCGACACTTCGGGATATTGCCGCCCATGGCTTTCTGTAGCCAAATTCAGACTTTGGCAATCAACATTTCGGGATAATGCTACCTATGGAATCTGAACCAGCACAAGGTACTTCTGTACCCCCAATTGGATATTTAGATATCCTAAGAGACAAGTACCGAGGAGACGGTATGCTATAATGTATATTCGAGGGGAGTATTTTTCATTCCTCCTCTACGCGTTGGGAACTCGTCCAATTAACTTGTGTCTTCGAGCCACTCCTAAGTCAAATTTTTGGGAAAACATTTTCAGAGTAGAACACTTTTTGGCATTATTCTTTATTACATGCATTGAACCAGACCGGTGTGTGATTTTTGGGTTCCTAGGTTACTAAGTCCTGCAAATCAAAGGGCAGGCAACGAGGTCAAATACTTCCTAAGCCTTAGACTTAATACATCAGTCTCATAACTTCCTCAACTTCTTGAGGAATAATTCATATCTTAACAAATACGTGAGTGTTTAAGCCTTAAAATAAACCTAGGAGGCCTAAACTCGGTATCCCTCACTTATCTCCCTCTCTTTAGCACTTTAGGACTTAATTCACCATTCGATCCAGCTCAGAACTTAGGTTCGTTCCACACTCAACTGCTCAGACTAACGTAATTTTTCCTTTCCTTTCTGTGTTTACCTTTTCTTTTTTTCTTCCTCAATAATTTTACACTTTAGCTCGCAAAGATTTCATCTCCTTTCTTTTCTTGTCCCTCTTTTTTTCTCTCCTTTTTTTATGCAATAAAAGTCCTAACTACATGCATGCAAAATATATATAAATGCTATGTACAACCTCAGGTTATACCCCCCCATGCCAAGATCTGACAATATCGTCATTGGAAAGCAAAGGCATGTAAAGATATTACCTGAGGTAGAGAGTGTTTAGAGCTAAGGCTCCTTCAGTCGATAGGTGTCCAATACCTGGCCATAAGAAAGAGTAACATATGGTTTCAAACATTAGTCATTTACCTTGAAAGTCTCTCCAGAAGAGGGATTTTGGATCTCAACTGCACCATGCGGGGATACCTGTGTGACAGTGTATAGTCTATCCCAACGAAACTTTAAGTTTCCCAGGGAATAGCTTGAGTCTAGAATTGAACAGCTAAACCCGTTGGTTGGGCTCAAAGGTTTTGCGGAGGATGTGTTTATCGTGAAAGACCTTAGTGCGCTCTTTATAAGCTTGAGCAGTCTCATAAGCTACATTCCTCAATTCTTCAAGCTCAGTCAGTTATAATAGGTGTGCTTTACCTGCGTTCTCGAGATCCATGTTAACATTCTTAATAGCCCTATAAGCTCTATGCTCAATCTCAACAGGAAAATGGCAAGCTTTGCTACACACTATACGAAAGGGAGACATACCGAAGGGGGTCTTATAAGCAGTTTTGTAAGCCCATAGTACATCATGTAGTTTCTTCGACTAATCTTTTCCTGTCGAGTCTTACAGTTCTCTCTAGAATTCGTTTGATCTCCTTATTGGACACCTTGACCTGTCCACTTGTCTGTGGGTGATATGGGGTGGCCACTTTGTGGGTGATACCAAGACTTTTGAGTTGACGGGTGAAGTGTGCATTCCTGAAATGAGGTCCCTCATCACTAATGATCATCCTCGGGTAGCCAAATTGGGAAATGATATTGGCCTTAACGAGATTCAGGACCACTAAGTGATCATTGGTCATTGTCGGAATAGCCTCTATCCACTTTGACACATAATCAACTGCCACGAGGATATATTCATAGCCGTGAGACGATGGAAAGAGTCCTATGAAATTTATGCCCTAAACGTTGAATATCTCGATCGGAAGAATAGGTTGCTGGAGCATCTCATCTCGCTTCTCGATCGTTCCAATTTGTTGACAACGAAGACATGCCCCCACATAAGTGTCTTTGAAAAGTGAGGGCTACCAGAACCCAGATTGGAGAACCTTATACACAGTCTTCTTTGCGCTAAAGTGTCACAGTGCAGTGTGTGACAGAAATTTAAAACACTGTCGTTCCTCCTCTGGAACACACCTATGGAAGACCTGGTCACGGCCTATTCTAAAGAGCTCGGGGTCCTCCCAATGATAATGCTTTGTGTCAGCGAGAAATCTATCTCACTGCTGCTTATTCCACGTATTGGGGGTTTCACCAGTGACCAAGTAATTGACGACATCAGCTTACCAAGGTGTCGGCTGTACCGCCATCACCATTTCGTCATGAAAAGTGTCATGAATGTTGCCTGACGGGGTTGAAGCCTTAATTGGGATCCTAGATAAATGATCGGCGACTACATTTTCGACCCTTTTCTTGTCACGAATATCAAGGTCAAACTCTTATAGTAACAAAATCCATCTAATCAGCTTAGGTTTGGTGTCTTTCTTAGCGAGCAAATGCTTCAAGGCCGAATGATCAGTATACAACACAACCTTAGATCTCAGAAGATAAGACCTAAACTTCTCCAGAGTAAATACTATCGTAAGAAGTTCTTTTTCTATCACAATGTAGTTTTGCTGTGGATCAAAGGGTTTTGCTAGCATAGTACAACACATGAGGCTTTTTATCAACCCTTTGACCAAGGATTGCTCTCATGGCAAAATCCGAGGCATCGCGCATCAACTCCAATGGGAGCGTCTAATCACGTGCTTGCAAGATAGGTGCTGTTATGAAGGCCTCCTTCAAGACTTGGAAGGCCTCAGCACACTTTGTATTAAAAATGAAGGCAGTATCATTCTCTAGTAGCTTTTCAAAAAAAGTATCATTCTCCAGTAAGTCGCAAAGTGGCGTAGAAATCTTGCTAAAGTCTTTAATGAAGCGCCTATAAAAGTCAGCATGGCCCACGAATGATCGGATCTGCTTGACATTGGTGGGCGGTGGAAGCTTTGAAATGGACTCAACCTTGGCCTCATCCACTTCTAAACCTCGCTTAGACGCTACATGCCCAAGAACAATGCCCTGTTGAACCATCAAATGACTTTTTTCCCAGTTGAGCACCAATCCTGTCTCTTCGCAACGGGTGAGAACTTTTTGTAAATAAGAGACAGTGGTCAAACGACAAGCTATATATGGAAAAGTCATCCATGAAAACCTCTACGAACTTGTCAATCATGTTCGAAAAGATGGACATTATACACCACTGAGATGTTCTCAGAGCATTACATAGTCCAAATGACATCTAGCGGACGGCATTTGTGTCATAAGGACTTGTGAAAGTAGTGCGCTCCTGGTCATCTGGAAAGGCGACAATCTGATTGTACCAAGTATATCTATCGAGAAAACAGAAGTATTTATTCTTCGCTAATCTCTCCAGTATCTGATCAATAAATGACAGAGGGAAGTGGTCTTTCTGGGTAGCAGTGTTAAGGCGATGGTAGTCTATGCATAACCTCCATCCTGTTGTGGGTTGGGTGGTGACTTTCTCCCCTTTTTCATTGGTTTCCAGTGTGAATCTTGCCTTTTTGGGCACCACGTAATATGACTGACCCATTTACTATAAAAAATGGGGTAGATTATCTCCGCATCCAACCATTTTAAGATTTCCTTCTTTACCACTTCCCGCATGTTGGGGTTTAACCATGTCTGCATATCTCGAAAGGGTTTTACAGAGTCATCCGTGTAAATGTGATGCATGTAGAGAGTTGTGTCAACCCCTTTGATGCTGCTATAGTCCAAGTAATGGCCTCCTTGTACCATTTTAGGCATTCAATCAATTCTCTCTCTTGCATCTCAAATAGAGCAGTTGAGATGATGATAGGGAGAGTATCATTGGGCCCAAGGAAAACATATTTGAGGGTCTCTGAAGTGGTTTAAGCTCCAAGTCGAGAGCTTTTTGAATCGAGGGAATTATGTTCAATGTCACCGCCTCCGGTAGTGGATCTACCTTGAATGTCCATGGCGGGGAGAGGGGCTCGGCTTTGACACCCAACACTCTTCTAATTCTAGCATATCTCCCTCTCCTTCTTCAAGATTCGGGGTATGGTCCTTAAAAATAACCATTTGGAGGGTATCATCACGTAAAAGAGATGGTGTTGTCTCATCTACAATTTCATCGATCACCTCGATTTGGGAACAATCTTCCAATCCAAGTTGTTTATAGGCATTAAACACATTTAGCCGGATTTTCCAGTTCCTAAAGCCCATCGTGAGCGCCCCTGATTTGCAATTGATGGAAGCATTGGTCGTAGCCAAAAAGGGATGCCCTAAGATAATCGAAGGTCTAGTGGGCATGTTGGATGGGTCAGTATCCAATATCCAAAAGTCTGTGGGAAAGAAGTCCATCACTCTCACTATGACATCTAAAAGCCCGCGTGGTGTCTTAAGTGATCTATCAGCTACCTAAAGGATAACAAGACTAGGCTTCAATTCACCTTCTCCTAATAGCTCATAGATCGAGCTTGGCAATATATTAAGCCCCGTGCCCAGATTGAGGAGAGCCTTATTGATGTGTTGGTCTCCACTGACCATAGAAATATACGGGGCTCTTGGGTCCTTCATTTTGGGGGGTGTACCTTGTTGTAGGATTGAGTTGACTAGGTCAGGTAAGATGACCTTAACCTGGACTTGTTTCCTTGATTTTCTCTTCTGTGTGCTAGGTCGTTCAGAAATTTAGCATAGGATTGGGTTTTCTTGATAGCATCCAATAGAGGCAAGTTAATGTGAACTTGCTTGAATGTCTCCATTATTTCTTCCATCCTATCTTTGGCTCCAGATGAGCCAACAAAAGGTGCCTTAGGGGTGGATAAGCACTCAGGAAAGGGCACTCTCAGCCTCCGGGTGGAGGGGTTGTCATGGTGGGACAGAGGTGGAATGGAGACAACATCCTCCGGATGAGTTGATTTCAAGCGAGGAGGGGCTGAGTGGCTCTTCCTCGGTGGATGTGTAAGTGATCGTTGGGTTGGTAGGAAGGGTGACTGTAGGAGTAGGTTCAGGTTTGGAGAGTTGTTTTCCACTCCTTAAAATAGTCACATCCTTGGTGTGCTCCCTTATGAAGGGCTCTTAACCCCTAGGATTCTCTTTAGATGAATTGGGCAACTTCCCAGGATCACATTGTCTAATTGCCTCAACAAGATGGCCAATTTGAGATCACATTTTTTGGATTGCCTTATTCTGAGATTGAATGATCATACTTTGGCTTTCTTACATGGCCTTCATCATAGCTTTAAGGTCATCCATCTCAGAATTGTTGGACTGAGGTGGAGGCTGGAATTGTTGTGCCTGAAAGGGTTGGGCGGGTTGGGTTCTTGAATTCCTCGAGTTGGAAACATCACCTTGCTTCCATGAGAAATTGGGATGGTTTCTCCACTTAGGATTGTAGGTGCTTCCAAAAGGGTTGTTTCTAGGAGGTGGACGAAACCCTTGAGCAGCATTCAGGTCTGCTTGAACTAATTCGGGGAATTGATTAGTCAAATGGCACTCAACAGTGGCGTGAAGAGTGCTTTGGCAAATGGAGCATTCAGAAAGAACCTGGACTTGGGAAGCTGATTGCGGGAATGTGCTGGGGTTTGCCATGAGTCTTGCAAAGTTTTGGTTCAACAATTAGATTTGAAAGGCTAAAGTTTGAGTAGCCTCGACTTCACTAGCTTCCGCTTTCTTTTGGAGGATGGAAGGTTTTCTATTCTGATAGGATGAGGTCAAGTGGATAGAATTATCACTCAGTGACTCAAATAATGTCTAGGTCTCATCCTCCATTTTGGTAAGAAAGGCTCTAGCACAAGCAGCATCCACTGTTTGCATATGCCTATCAGATAGTCCAGTGTAAAACCTCTCTACCAGTTGTCATTTAGGCACTTGATGATGGGGGCATAATCGAATCAGATCATTGAAGTGCTCCTAAGTTTCGTGAAATTGTTCCCCATCTAATTGAGTAAAATCCATGATCTCCCTCCTGAAGTGGTTGGTTTTGTTCATCGGGAAGGATTTCTTCAAGAATTCTCCCTTAAAAGCATTCCAATCATTCACCCTTACATCCAAGGTGTGATACCAGTGTTTTGTCTTGTCTTTAAGGGAGAAGGGAAAGAAGATCCTCATCAGAGAGAGAGGGGGGGTAAGGTTGAAGGTGTATGGAGGCTTGTGCGGGTGGGACATCGGAGCACCGATCCAAGATCGTCGCTCTGATACCAAGTTGAAGAAAATAATGAATCTTATTCAACTCCAAAATCCTACATTTCTTTTATATAGAGAGAGTTGAAAGGGTAAATTGTAACATAAGTTCAGGCTGAAATATAAAGTAACATAACAGAATGAAGGATAACATAGAGTGCGTAAATAATAACTACTTTTCTATATTAACATACCCCATTTTTACAAAAATGCAAACAAGACTTCCTTGTTGATCTTGAGATACATGTAGCTCATTGACAATTGAAAGACTTTTTCTTTGGGCACGGTTCGCTGCAAGTAATGTATGAGAATGTAATGTTATTGTTTGCAAACCATCGCCCTCCTGCATCCATTTCTTTTGCCTGCAAGGTTATAATGAAAGTGCATTTTCTTTAGCACAAGACTTCCTGGGATATACCTTCAGATCACATATAGCAATAAACTTGTTATTATCGAATTCCATTGAAAATGTTCTTCTTTCTAGGTGCTGAGCGATTAATCAGGCATCTGCATGCAAATGGAGTACCAATAAGCATTGCAACTGGGTATGGAACTAAACCTACTTTAAATTTAATTTTTCTTTATTTTGGTTACTGATTGAGTTCTGAACTGTGTCTTTCTCATTGTTGTATATTATTTCTAGGCAGTTTGATAAGAGAAAAATTTTCAGTAGTTCCATGTGCTTGGCTCCCATCGCCAGAGCCCTGTCCAATATCTCTCAAAAGACAGTCTTTGGCAAATGCAAAATACAAAGAGAGCTATAGAATCAATCCAGGGCTAACAACCTGGGTAGCACTAATGATTTTGGATGATCCCTGTCCTCAAATTATCACGCTTTCTCTTCAGAAAAATTACAGAATAGCAAGCAGCTTTTTCTTGGCAGTGTTCATATAGAAAGGCCCTTTACAAAAAAAGAAGGTTCATATAGAAAGGCATGATAGACCTTTTTCTTTTTTTGAAAAAGAACACGATAGATTTTTTATGCTGATAACATGGGACAAATGCATCAAATGCTTCTGGTGCTTGCCATTTATTCTTCTAAAGTTTTGTATGGACAGACATTATAAAGTTCAATGTTGATTTATGGGAAGATTGAATCAAATGCTTGTGTTGCTCTTTTTTTTCCCACAGATCTCATCAAAGGCATTTTGATTTAAAAACTCAAAAACATCAGGAGCTATTTGCATTGATGCATCATGTTGTTAAGGGTGATGATCCTGAAGTAAAGAAGGGCAAGCCATCACCAGATGTATATCTCCTTGCTGCCAAAAGATTTGAGGTGTGCTTGCCAACTCACTTTTGAAATTTCTAGGTGTAGTGTTATTGAGAAATAGATCACATCTAAAGATGCAGAAGCTAATAAGTTGCATATATCAAATACTGAGGATCTCCGCACTCGAGCTAAATGATTTAGAGTTATGCTCCCACATTGTATCAGAGCCATACCAATTAAATGCTGATATTAAACTCTACATCACCCATCAATTTGTCCTCGTGTAGTACCCAAAGGATGCACACAAAGGGGTGTGTTGAGAAGAAGCTCATCTAAGGACACAGAAACTGATGAGTAACATATACATTTTTTTGGGCCTCCACACTCAAGCCAATTGGCTTTGAGTTGGATGCTCTTGAACTTTCTCCTTGATTTCATTATCTCAATTTTGATACCATATATTGAAAAATATGCCTTTTCATCTTTGTTTATCTACTTTTATAGGGAAATGTGGATCCTAGTTCAGTTTTGGTATTTGAGGATGCTCCCTCTGGAGTTGCCGCAGCAAAAAATGCTAGAATGTAAGTGCTTTGCAACTATGTAGTACATATTGTTTCTTCTACTTTTTGAATTCTAATCAGGGCATGCACAATAATAAAGATGGTACTTGGAAGTTACGTTCCTTGAAACATATTTATGGATATTGTTTGACTGAGTTTATCTATATATGAATTGTCTGAACACATTATTTATTTACTTGTAATATAAATCAGGATTTCTGATTAGAAAATAAGTTCTGTTCATTACTTTTACCAATCAGAGTGGATAGCCATACTACATGGTCTTGTTTTTTCTCCAGCATTGTTCCTGTTCTTTGCATTTAACCATTAAAATGGCAAGCATCAAATAGCGAGCTAATGAGCTGCATAGTAGTCATTGAGTGAAAAAGCTTTTGTATGGATGGTCTAATAAATAATTGTATCGTTAATTATCTGCCAAAAAACACTAATCGTTAATTAAGGCAAAGTCGTGTCTTCAAGACACGACTTTGCTTGGGTTTGATATTAAAGTTGTGTCTTTAAGACTCGACTTTGCTCTTTCTAGACTAAAGTTGTGAAGACACAACTTTGACAAAAGCACCCTTCAAAATGCTAGCACCCTTCCTTATTCCCTCCCCCTCCAACATCAGACTTCTTCCCTCCTCCTTCCTCGTGCTGCTGCTCCCCCTTCGCCCTCCTCGCCACTGCTCGCCCGCTCCCCCTCCTCCCTTGTGTCGTTGCTCCTCCTCCCTCCTCATGCCATTGCTCCCCTTCCTCCCTCCTTGCGCTGCTACTTGCCCTCCTTCCTCCTTGTGTTGAAGCTACTGCTCACCCCTCCGCTCCCTACACAGCTGCTGCCAGTGGCACTTGCATCCTTCAGTGACATGTCGTGGATTGCCTTGCCACCTCTCACTGGTGCAACCACCAAGGTAAGCCATAATCTACCAAGACACGTGCTTTCTTTGGGTTTGTCTTTGAGTCTGGCCAATCATGCATCAAATCGTAAATTTTGATAACATATTTTACATTTCTATAAATGGAAAATACATTTATGTTTTATCATCTACAAAATTTAGGATTTGATTCCTCAATGAATGCACATTCTACATGTTTGTTCATTCAAATTTTCTTGGTATTTCCTTAGGAGATTTAGGAATAATTCTTTCAGTAGATTTGATTTACATCCATACGATACACATGGAATGCTTTCAGCCAGCCTTTGTTTGAATGGGAAAGGCTAGTTATCTGGTTGATAACAACCCAAAAATTTCATTTATCAAAATTTAGAAAAGGAGTGCCATATTACATAGAGTTATCCCAAAAGGAAAACAAGAAAGAAATAGAAACAAAATTATTGAAGTATGGCTGTTCTCCTCTGAAAACAGTTGCAATTCTTCGAAGCCAAATGCCCACAGAACAACGAGGATCTTCCCCTTATCTTTCTTTGTACAGAAGATGTTGGGACCTTGTTGCTGCCGCCCTGTCTGAAGGACCTCCAAAATTGGGCCACATTGCTATGGTCAATCCACCCAAAATTGAAATGGGACCAAATTTGTCTGGAGAACATACACTTAAAAAGTAAATGACTAATATCCTCCTGTCTTGCCTGGCAAGCCACACAAGAGGTATCAAACTTGGTGTGCCATCTCGATCTCTAGCCCTGCGTGATAATCCTACCTCTATGCATAAGCCATGCGAATATTTTTATTTTTAAAGGACACCTTGTAGACCATATTAACTTGTAATCTAAGAAGATTAATGCCCATCATTTGCATGGGACTCCGAAGTCTAATATAGGCCTCTTGAACTGAGAAGTTAGCATTGTCCCACAAGAAAGCACTATCACCACTCTTTGGCTGGTGGGGCAAAAGCATGTTAATTACCTCCAAGAATTCCTGTAACTTTTGATCTGACAGATTCCGTATGAAAGTGGGCCCTAATCATTGCCCTAACATTCTGCTACCCGTGCTTCTTTATTACCTGCCAGTGCATAGAGCCTCGGGAAGAAGTGTCTTAGTGGTCCATGGCTTGTCCAATCATCTATCTAGAACCTGAATTGGTCTCCCACACTAACCAACGGGGAGAAGTACTATCGTAACTTAGCAAAAATACGCACAGTTCCCTTTAGGAATGAGGATGCATCCTTAGGAGTGGAGGCCTACTGCTCCCAATTGAGGAAACTAATATAGCAGCCACACATGACCGAACAGAACAAATCTACCTTGGGTCCCATGATCTTGCCACCCATCTAGCCATAAGACTTTCATTCATCATAAACAGCCCTCTTACGCTTAAACCACTTTCTTTCACTAGCCTACAAATATCCTCCCTGGCAAACAACCTTGCACCTCGTCCATTGGACCTATAATTTGTCCAGAATAAGTCTTGCATCAAACCTGTCAACCTTTTCCCAACCTTCTGTGGCATCCGGAATATGGAAAGGAAAAACAGAAGTTTCGCCGTGAGGACCAACTTCAAAAGCATTAGACGTTTGCCTCCTGAGAGGATATAAGATGCCCATCTCAAATCTTTTCTTCATTCTCTCAATCAATGGCATTTACTCTTGGGATGTAGTCTGCCTATCTAAGAGCAGTAGGCCTAGGTAGGTAAGAGGATGGGAGCCCTCCAAGGTCCTCAGACGAGAAGCACATCTTGCTACCCCCTTTGCCATCATTTGAAAAGTCACAGAAGTTGATTTGGAGAAATTAATTTGTAGGCCTAAATCTTACCAAAAAGTTCACGTAGGTGCCTCAATTTTTTGACTTTATCAACTAAGCCCTCTACAAAAATATGGTATCCTTTTGCATATTGAAGTAGCAGGATTAGGAACTGCCTGTCACTCGTCAGAGAGAAGCCACTGAAGCATGAGGGCTCTAAAGGTTGCTCTTGCTAGTGCATCCCCTACGAGAGCAAAGGGCAAAGGTGCTAGGGGGCATCTTTGTTTCAGCCCCTTCTGCAGCTACACCCACCCCCTTGTCGGATTTCCATTAACAAGGATAGAAAAAGTTGTTATGAGTCATTTCATCCAGCTAATCCAGATAGGAGGGAAGCCTTTCTTTGTCAGAGAGGCTCAAAGAAAAGATCACTGCATCGAGTCATAGGCTTTGCTGAAATCCACCTTTCGAAGAAAAGCCTTCGTCTTCTTTCTTCTCCAAAAAGCCAGAATCTTCGAGGCTACCACAAAGCCATCAATAATGTTCCTCCCTAATATAAAGGTCGATTAGACCAGTGAGATTAAGTCTCCAAGAAGACCAGATAGTCTGTTCATTAGAACGTTAGCTACAATAGGGTAGATGGCATTAGAAAGGGAAATTGGCTTAAAGTCTTCAACTGCCTCTGCACCCTCCTTAGGCAAAAGGAACATAAAGAACCTATTGGGCTTGTCAAAACCCAAGTTGCCGGTTGCAAAGTCCTGGATAATAGCCATAACATTATCTTTTTGCAAGGAGCAGAACTCCTTATAAAATAGAACTGAGAAACTATCCGGTCTAGGGGAGCCCTCTACATTGAGTCCCCATACCTCCTTCCTAACCTCATCTTTTATAAAAGCATCAATTAGATTGGACCCTTGCTCAGTCGAGATATTGGGAACACCCGTACCTATCCATCTCCAACATCCCATCCTCCTCCTAGTCATAAATTCCTTGAAGTAATTAGATAGTCCATGAGCAATGTTACTTCTACCTTCAACCTTTGAGCCCTTGATGACTACCTTGTCCAGGCAATTCATCCTCCTCCCCGAGGTAGTGGAAAAAACACATGTTTGAATCACTCTCCTTAAGCCATCTCTGTCTTGATCTTTGCCTTCATACAACCTCCCGCTTCCTGTCCTCTTTAAGTGCTGTGGATAACAATTATGTCCTTTGCTCCTCAGAAGCGATGCCCTAATGTCATTAGCTCGATCTAGTCTTTCAATTTCTGTTAGAGCCTCATTCCTTCTTTGATTACGCTGTTGTCGAGTTTGGCTCCTATACTCCTTCAGGAAAGTCCGTAGCTCATTAAGCTTGGCCACTAGCCTTACCGTAGTAGACCTCGTTGGTGCTAGAGATCTTCATCTCTTCCACTATTCTCTAATTCCATCCTTCATGAGCCAGGATCTCTCAAATTTCAAGTAGGTTCCAAACCGTCCTCCTTCACGAGACCTCCACATTAGAGTTGTGTGGTCTAAAAACAATCTCTCCAAGTGTCTCACGTCAGCTAGCGGGAAGGACTTTGCAAAGTCCACATTGTACAGGAACCTATCAACCCTGGTTTCAACTCTTGAACTTCTCCAAGTGTACTTGAGTTCGAAGGTAAGTCTAGAAGACCATGGAGTGCGATGAAGTCTACAAACCCCCTTGATCCCTGGTCGCTCTGCCTTCTGTGTCTAGGTCTATCATTAGCCAACAATGTAACATTAAAGTCCCCCTTTATCAGCCATGGAGCACTTATGAAGTGGTTAGCCACCTGTGACAAGTCCTCCCAAAGAGTGGCCCTGCCAGCATCAATGGAAGGGTCATAGACACTGGATATGGTTGTTCCTCCAATCTCCCGCTATGTGGACTATGAAAAGGTCGCAAGCTTTGTCTCCTGTAGTAGTACAATATCTGCCCCCCAAGATTTGATGTAAGTACCTAGTGCTGCCCTCCTCAAGGTAAGTTTCAAAATGTCGATTTCAATGCCATGCCGATGAAATTCTTAGTGTGCATTTTGTGGGCATGCCAAGGGCACGTCGTGGAAATGCCTGTTTTTCGATGGACATGCCGATGGGCATGTTGGCAAAAAATCACAGTACTCAAAATAATATCAATTTCAAAAAATTCTAATTGTGTAACAATAAGAGCCTAAGAATACTCATCGTACCCAAGGTTTCGATGAGTCAATTTGGAGCCCAAAATCATGTGCGTGCATGCGTGCTTTGCGTGTGTGCCCTTACCCAGACCTGTAGACCCTTACTAATGAAACCCACACCTCAAACCTTACTCAGCCAACACAAAAACTCATCAGACTCATCGGCACCTGGTGGCATGTCGACCGTACTATCGGCATGCTGATGAAATGGTCGGCATGTTGCCGGCATCCCTACGTTTCGACACAAAGTGCATATCGGCAAGGAGGTTTTCCAAAGATGCCCTTGCCGACGACATGCTAGCGGCATGCCGTCGGCATTTCAATCACTGCCTTAAGGAGTCATTTAGGTCCCTCACATTCCATGACAAGATTGACATTATGAGGCAATTGTGTGTGTCCTCTCCTCATTCCAATAGAATCCCATTATAATGGCCACTTCATGTTTCTTTGCATCGACCCCCTCCATAGAATGGTCTGGCATAGCTCGTTGGCGTGAAGCTCCACCATTAGATCTAAGGGCTTGCAAGCTACCACAAGCCATAGTAGAATTGGCAACAACCATCGTCCTCTACTTGCTTTGCCTCGCCTACCCTTGAAAGCGTCATCAAGGTCGGTAAAGAAGATGACTCTTGCCTTGTCGAGGGGCCTCCACCTCGTAATCATGGCCACCTCACCTTGTGCACCATGTTCAGCATCAACCATGCATCGTAGGAGACATCGCAATCTTTGACTCGACATCATCCGAATCCTCTTCCATCGCCTCCTCTAGTTGGGTGGGTTCCATTTGCAAATCATCACAATGGAGAAGCGAGTGACCATCCTCGCGTAACAATGCAATTGCACAAAGCCCATGAGAAGATGGGGGAGAACATTAATGGATTTAGACTTACTAGCTCTGGATTCATTATCAGATCCAGATCCCCCTTGTTGGATATTCAAAATGATGACTCCAGCGTCATCCCCAAAATTTTTGGATCAACTGCAACTTGCAAATGGTTATTCCTCGTACGCTGCGCCTTGACTTCTGTGTGGTTTGTATTGCGATCTGCAGTGTGACTGTGACATTTGACCTTCCAAACTTGACGTGTCATCAGTAGTCGAGATGTCCCAGTCATTGAAGCTTTGTCTACAACCACCTGTGTGAAAGTGTGCTACTCTACTGTCACCTTCCTTAGCATCACAACGCATACCGAACCATCATGGCATAACACGATCTTCTCTGGGATTTTGCATCCTACAACCATCTTGACACATGCCTCAACCATCGAGATGTTCCCTTCATGAATGCTAAGGCCCATGCAAGACCTTAACCTTGTGAAAGGGGACACGATGGCCTCTAACACTTCAACTGACCATAGTCGAAGAGGCATTCCTATAATACAAAGAGAGACAATCTCCTTCGGAGTTCTCTTGTCTTGAGCTCCATCAAACATCGTTAGTCGCCGCCGCCTAATCCTAACGACGTCGAGATTAGTTGCCTTGAAGCACAAACATTTATTGGTTGTTGGCAAGAGACCAAAGAGTAGAAGCCTCTGTGGACTGAACACTGCGATCCTAGTGCTCCCCAACTCGACTGCTTCGGCATGATAGACTCGCAACACCTTTGAGTCAACCTTCCCACGCACCACCTCACCCATGAATGCCACCTCGAGTAGTGATTCAATCGAGGAATGCGTCCCCCACCACCTTGGCCTTCCCCACTTAAGGCAAAGGTGGTCGTCCCATGGTTAGCAATCCTCCCGTTCGTGCAGGAGGCTCATTGATGGCCAAAACCCCAGCATTGGAGACACCTTACAGGTTCACGACAAGAACTCTACACTTAAAGTAAATGAGGGAAGTAGGGCTTTGGTGACGTGCCTCCCTTCTCCTGACCATACGAACCTAACCCTCTTCCTTAGGGAGGGCTCGCTATTGATCACGCATTGTGTTCAGCTCTGTATGAATCATCACATCCAGCCTAACAGCAGGGAATAATTCCTGTTTTATGAATTTAACGTGGTTAATACAAAATATTATATACTCATTGACTAATTTGGTTCGAATGAAGTTGGGGAATCCTTTAGTATAGTCCAAAAGGGTCTAACTACCTTTATAGCAAATTTAAGAGCCTTAATTAGGCCTAAGCTTAATGTTGGAAAAAACAAAATGTTCAGCCCAAGACCAAAACAAAAACGATCCCTCTCCTAAGCATCAGTTACTTAAGCCAAGCCTGTCTCTCTCCTAAGCATTTAGCTTAGTTGATTATGAATTGGTTATGAACAATTGATTGAATTAGTTATAGGTTGTTGCTTGCCACCGGCCATTAGCTATCCAATAAAAGTTGTTGAGTATAAAGGTGTATTTGACATTTATCTTTCCTTTATGGGTGTCTGTGTAATTAATCCACTTCTTTCTCTTATAAAAGAGAAGCTAGGGTTTCTTTTGAGAACTAATGCATCACTTTCTTTTCACATGGTTGTAGAGCAGTGGTTATAGGTTGGTGCTCCGATATCCTACCAAATACCTACTTAAAAGAATGATCGAATGACCAATACAAGGGTGATTAGATGGAAGAGATCAGGCCAGATCGCAACGGTGACACAGGAAGAGGGTCTCCTAGCATCGTTGTTTTGACGTAGAGGCTCATTTGCCATGCTGGGGACGCCGCCGATGCTCCTAGTGCCACCACTAGAGGTGTTGGCTGGTTGCTGGTAGTCCGACAAGTCGAGTGTTGGTTGTTTTCCCTTGGTGATGTGATTTACGTGATGAGACTTCTCTTGTGTCTAGTGTACATGGTGTTGAGTCCTTTGTCATCGTTGATGAAGATCATTATTTCTTAAGCATGATAAGTCTTCTCTCATGTAAATGTGTGTTTGGCCTAAGGAGAGGGTCCATTTCAGATTTACAAGGGCTAACGTGTGCAACACAAGGAGAAATGAAGAAAATGATTGAAGGAGCATGGATCATTGATTTTGGTGCTTCAGGGGATGCAGAGCGATTAATGAATCCCATGGTTCCATACGGGATTAGAGATGTCAGGGTAGACAATAGGGCTACATCACCAATCACCGCAATTGGAAGTGCATGTGCATCTCCAAAGATGGTGATTGAGAAGGTTTATTGTGCTTTGAAGTTCCTAATGAACCTATTATTAGGGAGCCGCATTTGCAAGGACCTTGGATGTCACGTGATCTTTGATAAGGACCAATGTTACTTTAAGGACTGACAAACAAGAGAGATTATAGGCGGAGGTATAGAGAGAGATGGTCTTTATTTCATAGATATGCCTACTATGTTTGCTGGAGCGATGTTCATAGCTACTAATCCCTAGCTGTGGCATAAGAGACTTGGATACCTATCGGTTACTCAGACTTACTAGATTCCCTGACTCTACTATGTGAGGATTATCAGCTTGGGAAGCACTACAGTAGCTACCCATGGAGAGATGATCGGTAAGTGTTGTTCCTTTCTCCTTAGTGTACTGTGATGTGTGTGGGCCCTCCAGAGTTTCCAATCCAGGAGGACATCAATATTACGTAGTTTTATGGATGACAACAATCACCTCACTTGGGTCTTCCCGATGAAGGCACGTTCAGAGATTCCTCATATGTGTAGCAGTTCCTTTTAGAGGTTCAGACACAGCATGCCACCATTGTCAGAGTCTTCCACAGTGATAATGCTCTGGAGTTTATGCAGCGGGACCTGCAAGAGATTTTCACTTCCCAAGGTATTATTCATTAGACGTCTTATGCTCACACATCTTAGCAAAATGGTGTGGTTGAGTGCAAGCTGCGACATCTTCTTGATATTGCCAGAACCTTAATTATCTACATGATGGTTCCGAAGCAATTCTGGGGAGATGTTATACTTATTGCAGGATAGTTGATTAATCGAGTGCCCTTGTCAGTGCTTGGAGGATAGATTCCTTATCAGGTGATTTATCCAAATTGTTGTAGGCTATTTACTCTGCCTTTGAGGATCTTTGGGTGCACATGTTTTGTCAGGCCTATGGCAATTAGGACAAGTTTTCTTCCCGGGCTGTGAAATGTGTGTTTCTTGGATACTTTAGGACATAGAAGGGGTCTAGATGCTATGATCCTATCCACAGGCGGTACATTGTCACGGCAGATGTCACATTCTTTGACAAGATCCCATACTTCTCAGAAGAAGGGACGTTGATACAGGATGCCTTAGAGGAGACTTAGGTTCCTAGAGATTTTGTTTAGGCCTCGCAAGACTCTAGGTGGAATGCAACAATGGATGAAGAGATGCAGGTGTTATAATCCAGGAAGACATAGGATCTTGTGCCGTGCCCTTCAGATGTAGTAGTTGATTACAGATGGATGTACGCCATCAAGTATAGAGCAAATGGGACAATGGACAGGTACAAGATCAGGCTTGTTGCCAAGGGGTTTACCTAGACATATGGGATAGACTACCTTAAGACCTTTTCACCTGTGACTTGTGTTACTTCTATCAGGATTATTATCTCAATTGTAGTGGTTATGAGATGGCTAATATATCAGTTAGACATCAAAAATGCATTTTTATATGGTGGTTTATTGGAGGAAGTGTAGATACGACAACCACCAGGGTATAATGTGCAGGGGGTGCTTGTTTGACGCCTAAAGAAGGTTATCTATAGCTTGAAGTGAAGTCCATGTGCATGGTTTGAGAGGCTTAGCTCAGAGATACAAAAGAGTGGGTTCTAGTGATCCCTTTAGACCATTCTATCTTCATCAGAAGGATTAATTATGGTGATGTTGATTGAGTGCTTATTCTTGCTGTTTATGTAGACGACATGGTCCTTACTGGTGATGATGAGGATGGGATTGCCTAGATGAAGACATTTCTGCAATCTACATTTGTTACCAAGGATCTGGGTGATCTTCGATACTTTTTAGGGATAGAAGTAGTTCGGCAGGGGACGGTCTTTCGTTGTCCCAAAGATAGTACACTTCACAGATCCTTGAGGAGGCTAGATTGCTTTGATCCAAGCCCTTTGGTATACTGGTAGTCTCAGCCTGCCCGTACCATTGGTGAGGAGGACCCATTGTATGAGGATGTTACCAGATATCGCAGCACTATTGGATGCTTGCTCAACTTGACTATTATGAGACTTGATGTTAGTTTTGTAGTTAGTAGAGCCAGTCAATATATGTAGAACCCTAGGTACAACCATTGGCATATGGTTTGCCTTATTCTGAGGTACCTCAAAGGAAGTCTAGGTAGAGGGTTGTACTACAGAGATGGAGGAAATCTCGATATTCTGGCCTATTCAGATGTAGATTATGCTGGGTATGTGGATGCCGGATGTTCTACTTTAGGATATGTAGTCTATCTTGGTGGGAATCTAGTTTCCTAGAGAAGAAACAAAATGTAGTGGCTCGTTCAAGTGCAAAGGCGGAATGTAGAACAATAGCTTAGGAGACTTGTGAAATTATATGGATTGTCAGTTTTCTGTAGGATTTGCTTGTCAGGATGATATGCCAGTTTCACTTTATTGTGACAATAAGTCTGCCACTTATATTACTTCTAATCCGGTCTTCCATGAAAGGACCAAACACATTGAAGTAGATTGTCACTTTGTCTGTGATGCAATCCTCGAAGGGAAGATTAGTAGTACTCCATATGTTTCATCCGAGTTTTAGCTGGTAGATATCCTTACTAAGCTATTGAAGAAGCATCATGATTTTCTATATAGTAAGTTGGGCGTTGCCGACATATACACTTCAACTTGAGGGGGAGTGTTGAGTATAAGGATTTTTTTTTTGAAAAACTAAAGGGTGGTTCTCCATATAAGGATGTATTTGGCATTTATCTTTCTTGTATGGGTGTTTGTGTAATTAACCTAGTTCTCTCTCTTATAAGAGAGGGTAGAGTTTCTTTTGAGAACCAATGCATCACTTTTTCTTCACAAAAGTGATTAGAACCTTCGTAAGCCTATTAATTTTTTTGGTTGAACAAGGTGGAGCTTGTGGTCTAGAGGGCACTTGGTTTATAGGAAGTGAATATCTTGTTAGAGCTTTAATTGGCTAGAAAAGAATGAATGATTGAATTAGAAGAGTTGATTTGAAGTGTATGAATTTGTGAGTTGGACTTAATTAGTTCTTGAAGGACATATTTTCAATGTTGGGAGTTGCATATGGAGGAAGTGAATATCTTGTTAAAACTTTAATTGATTAAAGAAGAATGAATGATTGTGTTGAGATTTGTGCGATCTGGAGCGTGGAGAAGTCTTGCAAAGGCTATGCGAGTCCCTGATCTGTTGGAGGCAGACCAAGGAATCGGTTTGTGGACTGAGGACCCTTGCAGAGGGAGAGAGACGACCTATAGGTGCTACAAATCGAGTCCTTGACAAGGAGCCTAACCAGTCTGCAGTGTGCAGACCGGTGTACTGTCCAGAGGGTTGTCCTGCAGTCTGGATGGTGGTTGATTCAGAGGAGAATTGGTTTGGGCAGATCGGTGGCTGGGTTGCTGTCGGTCAGCAAGGTTGCAGGTCCACTTGGATCGGTGGCTTGATTTGAAGAGAGTTGAGAGGAGCTTAATAGATAGGAAAAATTTTATTATTGCTCAAAGAAAACATATAGGAAGGCTCTCTATTTATAGGGAGTACATATCTGCTAAAAATAGTAAACAAATATTCCTATTTTTAAAACTAGACTCAACTAATTAAATCTAATATAATCTTATAGATTTGGAACAACCAAATCTTTACAAATCTCCTTAAACAAATAAACTAAATTAGGCTAATTGCTAACTAAGAAACCAATTCCTATTTTTGATCCTTTGGACCCAAAATCGATGGCCCAAGTGGCCTTCTAGATAATTGCTTCATGGTCTGATAGTTGCCACATGGCATGTGTTGCGTGACTCTTCTTTGATTCCTAACACTCCCCAAGTCGGAGGTCGGGAGGCTGATGACTTGGTCTAGATGCCTCATCACTCTTCTTTTTTTCTTCACCGATAACTTTTTTCTCTGATTTCGCCATCATCCTCCAAGATAATTTGAATCGGAAAAGACTTCGGTTCTAGTTGAGGGTTGGAAAAGCCTTTGGCCTGGTTGGAAAAGTCTGACTTTTTTTATGGGTCGAAAAAGACTTCGACTTGGCCGGAAAAGACTTGGGCCTTTTCCGGGGGTTGGAAAAGACTTCGACCTTGAATGGAGGATGATGAGGAAATCGAAAAGAACTTTGGTTTAATTGGGGCTGGGAAGAACGTCGGCCTAGTGAATAATTGCTCGGAGTATTATTGTTTGAGATTTGCGTGATCTGGAGTGTGGAGAAGTCCTGGAGAGGCTGCACGAGTCCCTGATCTGCTAAAGGTAGACTAAGGAATCGGTCTGTGGACTAAGGACCCCTGCAAAGGGAGAGAGACGGTCTGCAGATGCTGCAGACCGAGTCCTTGACAAGGAGACTGACTGATTTGCAGTGTGTAGACCGGTGTATTGTTTGGGCTGTCCTGCAGTCTGGAGGGTGGCCGGTTCAGAGGAGAACCAGTTTGGGCAAATCGGTGGTTGGGTTGCTGCCAGTCAGCAAGGTTGCAGGTCCACTTGGACTGATGGCTTGATTTGAAGAGAGTTGAACTTAATAAATAGGAAGAATTTTATTATTGCTCAAAGAAAACATATGGGAAGGCTCTCTATTTATAGAGAATCCATATCTCCTAAAAATAGTAAACAAATATTTCTATTTCTAAAACTTGACTCAACTAATTAAATCTTCTAGATTTGGAACAACCAAATCTTTACAAATCTCTTTAAAACAAATAAACTAAATTAGGCTAATTGCCAACTAAGAAATCAATTCCTATTTTTGGTTCTATAGGCCCAAAACTAGTGGCCCAAGTGGCCTTCTAGATAACTGCCATGTGGCACTGCCACATGGCCTGATGGCTACCACATGGCATGTGTCACATGGCTCTTCTTTGATTCCTAACATATTGAATTAGAAGAATACTTGATTCATTTAGAGGAGTTGATTTGGTGTATATGATTTAAACATGGTTGATGTAAATGGTTTTAATAATAATGTTCTAGGTTTGTTGAAATGGTGTCAAGTTTTTTGGGTGCTGAATGCACATGTAAATATTATTGATGGAGAAGATGGAGTTGGATATAATAGATCTTTTTGCAAGAATATAAGGACTTTCAGGGACAACAAAGACTTCGACAAGTTAAAAGAAAAGATAATAAAAAGGCTACATATTGATCCTTTAAGCCATGACATTGAGATAGAACATAGATTTTCAATGATTGTAAGAAGTAAAGATTGCAGGCAAATAACTTATATCTTGTCACCAATTATAGATGGCAATGATCTTGATTTATTTGGTAGTACTGTGGACACCATGGCGACGAAGTACTTTCCCAGGCTTTTTACTAAAATCCATGAGATGTGATGTATCCCTCCATCGAGTACTTTAGTTGTTCAGTTTACAATCAATCATGATTGGCTGATCAACATTATATTCTTTCATGCAAGGAAACTTTCATTGCCTGCGGATATATAGTTGGTATCGAAGTAATCAGAACATTGCTCCAAAACCTTAAATTTACAAGGAGAACGAATTGGCATAGGAATTTTTATATCCATGCCCCTATTAACTTTCCTAATTACATCCATACCCCTCTAAACCCCATTATTACAACGATACCTTATAAACTTGCGACATTAGTCATGTATGCCCTTCCATTAGTAATGGTATGCTAGACTAATTATGGTTGATATGTAATCATATACCATAGTTATCCTGTTCAAAAAGAAAAAAAAAAAGGGGAGAGAGAGAGAGAGGTTAGGGGAAGAGGGTAGGGGGTAGCTTCTAGCGATGATTTTGATGTCACCACCATCATGGCCTCCAACAAGGAGGTGCTATCCAAGCTTGAGGAGGAAGAATGAGAGGGAAGGAAGAAGAACAAGGAGGGGATAAAAAGGAAAATCATGGATAGGGATATGTAATTTCTGAATTTTGTGCTTTTAACTTTAATTACCGTTAGGGTATTCTCGGGGAATATTCTCTCAATCTAATGGTGACCTAACCTAGGGGTATGACTGACATGGTTAGCAAGTTTTCAGCGGTATAGATGCAATAATGGGATTTAGAAGGGTATGGATGTAATTAGGAAAGTTTATAGGGGTGTGGGTGTAAAATCCCACTAAAATAATTGACCTCCTCTTAAGCTTGCAAGAGCACCGTGTGTCATCATCCTCCCTGCCTGTTTGGTCACATTATTCATTTTGTGTTGTATTTTGTATAAACTTTCAATGGATCTTAGGTTTCTACATGCTATTGCTAAATCCTGGTTTTCTTGTAACTGAGTTTTTGTTCGCTCTATCAGATCATTTGCGTTTCTTTATGAAAAAGCTGGTCCAGAGCCCATGTAATTGTGGCATCTAAAAATAAAAAAGCCCTTGTAATTGTACTCTTTTGCGGGCTGAGCATAGATGTTGAATTTAATGTGCAATGCCTGTTACTAGATGGTGCAAAAGGATTCATGTAGTCAACCTGACCTAATTTGACTTGGATATAGGTTGGTGTGAAAGGATTCAAGTAGTTGATCTGCCTTGTTTGACTTAGGCAGTGTTATCTTTGGTCTTTCTGTTAGCAATTTTCTAGGATGTTGGTTTGGACAATCAAAATCAAAGTGCACCTTCTCATCTTTCATGGCAAGCGAAGACCTCTTATTCGCTTTCATCCCTAGAGGGACTTTCATCGAGAGATTCTTTGTCCCAAGGCCTCACTATCCTGAATATATAGCTCATTTCTCTGCTTCTCGAAACCATCTCAGATGACTTGCATGACAACAAAGAACCCTGAAAGAACTATGCAGCATACACCTTTATCTACTCTTTACTTTCAAGTTTTATGTTCCTTGGCACTCTTCAAGTTTCACTCACCATTGTAGTTAAATTGACTGTCCATTTAACAGGTGGGCAGTAATGGTTCCTGATCCACGGTTGGATGCCTCTTACCATCAGGATGCTGATCAAGTTCTGGATTCCTTGTTGGATTTTCAACCTGTCTATTGGGGTTTGCCTCCATTTCAATCTGATGATCAGAAATCAGCCTGAAGGCACTGAAGATGCTGAGTGGTTTTGGCTTCTATTTTATTCGAGCCTTATATGTATTAAAAAAAAGCAGGCATCTATTATCCAGAATCCAATATAATCTCTTTCAAGATCACAGATGGGTTATCATCAATGCCAGTATTTGAAAACAGGCTGTTGCTGATTATCACTGTTGCTTACACAATTACTTTATGAATAACATTCTACTACTGTCATGTTTTAGTTGCATGCTTATCATTTTCTTTTGTTTGTTTGATTTACTGTCCACAAATGAAAGTTCAGAGGTTGAGGAAAAGGTTTGTCCACTAGCACTGGAGCTATGGATGCCTTGTTTATCACATGAAATGTGCCTGTCAAATTTGTTCCGATATGGTTCTCTTTTGAGACCAATATCCCATTTCATATATTCCCATCAATTAGCATTAAAAGCCTTGAACGTGCCTGAAGCAATTAAATTTATATAGTATTAGTAAGCACAATTCTATATAATTATATGCATTGAGCGCAATTTTTATCCAACTGTATTTGTGGCAATGCGTTTGGTTAAGAATATTATGTGGAATACATATACGCCAAGAAATAACCTACACAATGCTTGTAGAAATTTAACGTTTCTCGATGGAGGAAAGGTGTTATTAATGGTGCCTTCGTAGGGAGTTACAACTGAAAAACTGCAAGGATGCTTTTAATAAATATTACAATCGTTAATATCTAATAGGTCCAGTAGCGTTTACATAGCCATTTTTGGGATGAAAATATCAACGGCGTGAGAGAGAGAGAGAGAGAGAGAGAGAGAGAGAGAGAGAGAGAGAGAGAGAATTTATTCTATTGTCTTTTCGTTTGTTTTACATCTCTTGAAGGCATTGCTTGTAGCATTTACCCATTCTCCTACAAGAAGAGGCTTGGGGTTCCTTGAATGGATAGAACAATCATTTCTTCTTTTACCATATATCGACTAGCGATCCTAAGGTTGGAACTTTGTACCTCCTTGATCTCTGTCATTCTTCTCTACCAAATACTCCAAGCTTCCTCCTCTTCCCTAGTATTTTATTTCTTATTGGAAAGGTGAGATAATTTGCTATGACTATAGGAGGTTGTCCCATAGAATATCATGCCCAAAGGGGGGCCTAGCTAGGTAACTGTCGATGCCTAGCTACCTATCTAGCCATTGGTGGCGTCACTTCATTATTAGTACCCTCTCAGCATTGCCACCTACTGCTGCAACACCTACAGTGGTGCCATTGAAGCTTCAAGTGTTGTTGTAATTACCTTGAGCAACCATTGAGGCCTCAACTCTTCCCCTTACTAATCCTATGTAGCCTTAGCACCACTAAGACCTTCTCGAGTGGCTTCAATGTCATTGTGACTTCACTGGAAGGTCACTTGCAGCCTTGCCTGCTCTTCTCTCCAAATGCTACCTAGGACCTTGCTATCATTGCTTACCATTGCCATTCACTAAGGAATCCTCTAGTAGGACCATTTTGGATACAAATATTGCACTCAAGTCTAATCATTGAAGGTTATGACCTCCTAGAATACTATAGATGGTTGGTGTGGTGGTTTTAGATCTTTAATGAAGTAGATATCTATTGGTATTGACACCTAGTTTGTTGTGACACTGATTTAGGTGAAGTATGGGTTCCTTTTTTTTTTTTTTTTGAAAAGTGAAATATGGATTCTAAGATTGTGGATTCTCCTACTCTGGGAGATGGGACTAAAGAGGAGTTAAAAAATGCTTCTATTCCAATTGTGAAGTTTGATGAGACCGATTATGCGTTGTTGTTAAGGGACATGACAAAGAGCACATTTTCATAGAATTAGAGATTGAGAAGAAGCTTGCGAAATATGCAACTTAAAAGAAAGACAATGCCATAGTTAAGGCATTGATCAAGAACACTATCGTCTAGCACATTGCTATTGATGGAATTGCGTGCCCTTGGCAAGCTAACTTAAGTAGAAATCGCTTGTTCAGTGATTTAGATCTGAACGTTAGATCACGTGGACACATTAATACAATTAGCTGGTGGAAGGTTGAAAACGAACGAGTCACCCCTCCATGTGGCTTCATGGAAGCTAGAACAATAGACATTTCGATTCGACAAATTGGATGATGCCGAAAAATGAAATAAATTAAGAATCAAAACACGTAATACCTAGACCACATGAAAAAAAACTAGTTTCTTCTCATTCAGTTATTTATATCTGAATGTCAGATCACGTGAACACATTAATAGAATTAGTTGGTGGAAGGTTGGAGACGAATGATTCACCCATCCCTATGGCTTCATGGAAGCTAGAACAATAGACATTTAAAATTCTTTATTCGACAAATTGGACGATGTCAAAAAATGAAATAAATTAAGAATCAAAACACGTAATACCTAGACCACCCGAAAAAAACTAGTTTCTTCTCATTCTGGGGACCCCACCAGTATTGAGATTACTTATAAGGTGGTGTAGCACAACACTCCATGTGTTGTGCCTCTTGCAATAAGTTCTAGCATGACCTCAGCGCTTTCTTCTCGGCAAGTTGATGAAGCCCTTGATGTTGAGAACACCCAACCTTCTTGCATACTGCGAATGCTTCGCGATCCCGAAGTGACCTTTGTCGTAGATCCTTCCACATGTGATCATGAAATCTCCAACAAAGTTTGTAGACCCACTACCCTGTAGTAGTCAGTTGACCAACAAGGATGTTGGTTGATTAGCAAGGGGTTGCTTCCCTCCAGGAATGACCCCTTAAGTCATTGGGCAACCCTTGCTGCAATCAGTCGACCAACAGCTAAGGAGTTGGTTGTTCAACTCAGACATTGACTAGCTGAGAAGAGGAGCAAGCTTGGAATTCCTTGCCTCTTCTCTTCCTCCTCTCTTTGGCATTGGTGGATCTCTCTGTTATAAGAGTTAGAAGGTTCATTAGGTCTTGAGGCTTTGCCTTTGAGAGATATTTATAGAAAATTCCGCTAATCCTAATATGATGGGAGCCATTCGATCAAATCCAATGGTTGGAATTAATTTTTAATTGATATTTGCAAGATTGGCCCTTCAACTATTTTAGGAAATTGGATTTTAGTACCCAAAATGCATTTAATTCTATCCAAAATCTTTTTAGATCTAGACCAAATGAATTTAGCTCAATTAAATGTCAAATCAAATATTATTTAACTCAAATATTTGATTTTTCTACAATTAGGAACTCACCAAAATCTCTATAGGTTTCATCATGGCACTAATGAAGTGATTAGGATTCAGGATCTATGGCACTACACCTCCCTTGGGTATTCCAAACGCTAATGAATCATTTACATTGACAGACATATGTAACTCTACGGATTAATTATCAAATCCATTGTCCTTTCCTACCATAGGACACATATATCCATGTTCTCCATGTATTATTGGGATGAGAATGAAAACTAACTCCTTTCCAAAAAACTGTCTTCTCTCTCTTTTATGGGTCTGATCAGGACCCTTACAATTATACATGGAATTTTGTACATCCTAATATATGCTGAGTGAGCCTGTGTCTTCCAATCCACTATGTACACCTACAATAGTAGATCTGTGTGATCTCCTGTACTCTCATATATACACAAGCTTTCCAATCTCAACACCAAGGTGGGTGCATTGACCATTGGTCTACCAAATGTGTATATTCAAGTACTAAGTCACATATCTGTCTTAGGTCAAAGGATACACCTCTGTGATAGTGATAAGAGAAAGACTCCCGCATCTTCATCTCATTAAGTTAACTCCGTGACTCAACCTGTGTAACAACTTTGAATCTCTATTCCTCTGTAGAGGATGCGTATTACAGGCATTTGTTAGCCAATAGTCTCTTGAAAAGATTACCATTTTTCCTTAAACTAAAGACAACTATTGAATATCATGATGGTTCTTAATGATTTATCAAAATCCTCAATCCAAACCATTTCAATCTTTGATACCTATCATTGATTATATCTAACACGGTTATAGTGCATTCTCCCAATTGTACTAGGTGACCCATCTAACCACATTAGTGTGTCCACGTGATCTGACATTCAGATCTGAATCACCAATCAAGTGATTCTACGTTGTTCGGCTCATCAAAGGCACATAACTCCAACAGACTCTCACTTGCCCTAAGAACCAATCTTGAACTATCTCTTTGACCCACAACTTGACACTCAAGTGTTGTATCATAAAGCTTTGATCGACCAAAGCGTCAAGCCACAAGCTGAAGTATTACATATGATGATAACTTTATCAAACGTGGCATCAAGTTTATGATGATGATTTTTCTCTCTGCAAACATGCTCTTTATTACAAGAAACCATTTTTTAACAAGTGCAATTTTTTTTGTCATTACAACAATGTGAGTTTCAGAAGAGGAAACTACATCAAGTCCCTTTAATAGCCTTACATATCCACATCATTCATGTAGTAGCTTCATAAGCTATAACATTTTCATTTTAGTTTTCATATTGTGGCATATATGCTTCCCAAGCAGATACTATACCACACTAAATGTAAATGGCTCTTATGTGGACTATCCACATTAGATTGTAGATATCACACCTCAACTCATTAGGGTCGATTGAATTAGTGCATCTCAACTCATTTAGATTACCTTTTCATGATTTCATTTCTTTCACAAGGAATGTTACGACAACTTGTCATGTTATTTAGAGTATCTTAGGACTTGTGGTTTGATAACATATACATCAGACATCTCTATTTGGAACTGTGCTCGCTTTTGTGTGCATTGTACACATGCATCTTGTTTTCTCTTCCTTAACACTTTGAGTTAGCATTCTCTTCATAAGGAGATGTCAGAAAAACATGCATCAACTTTCACGATATGAAAATCTACCAAGCACCACATGTTTCAAAAAACTTCAATTTGATCATTGAAAGCATTTTTTAATCAAACTTTCATATTTCAATTTTTGGATGTTGTTATCTCATCATATAAGCATAATAGTTATCTATATGTAGTACTATAGAAATGCTCCCACTAACCCTTGAATAAGTCTAGGCATCGTCAAGGTTTGAATGCATCTTCAACTCCTTATGGATTATTCAAGTCTAGATGCCTATTCGGATTATGATTAGACTCAAGCTTATAGCCTTCATCCAACATTCAAGTTATGATCCTCATGGCTTCATCGAATGAAGATAGATCATTCTTAAACATGTTTAAGACATGAGATCCAAAACTTTCATGTGTGGTTCTTACTATCTTGAAACTCTTTTTAAGCAGTTGAGCATATTTTTAGAATTAATTCTCCTTTAGATTTGGTTTTTGGATCTTGATTGGGTTCTAGCAACCTTTCAAGATTCATTGTTTCTATTGGTCTGATTCTCATTCCAAGCATTTGTCCCATGGAATCTAATATCTCATAAGTTGAATACTTCTTGAGAATTCTTATTTAGAAATGGGAACATTTTCATATCCTGGATGACCATCAAAATTAATAATTGCCCACATATCCAACTAGCTTGGATATATTATGGGCCTAACCATTGATTTGGGTGACTTGTTTAGGATGAGTTTTATAAGTCTTTTGGCATTTATTATTCTTAGATTGAACCCCAATTGGGTATCCATTATTATAGAATTTGGTATTCCACATGTCAAAATCACCCTTTTGGAGTACTTATCACACTGATGGTGATTATTGCCACTTTCGTGAAGTCTAGGAATATTGTGATTTGTCTAAAATCCAATTTACTTGAATTGGACCTTAGCCAAGCAACATTCAATCTTGGTGATCTCATCTTAGACAAGTTCAAGTAACTCTTCAAGAATTATTTCTTGGATTGGATTATGAGTTAAGCATTTATTATTTAGGAATATAATATTCCATTAATCAAAATGCTTGACTAATTCATATTACAACACCGTAACCATTATCATGCTTATGATAATCAAAGGATTCCCTAGAGTCCAATGATTTGGATTGGACATAAGCAATCAGTACCAAATCTGTATGTCTAGATCCTTATCTACACCATATGTGATCAAGGAACTAGACTTGATCCTTTTCAACAAAAGGAACTAAACTTGATTCAAACCCATAGAGGACATCCCTTTGCATTCTCCAATGCAAATCTTCATTGGATTCATGGAATCTAACATTCATCATCATTTGAACTTCCTTAAGTTTGATCTCATCTTAAGAAAATAAGAACAAGCTGAGGTGTGATAAAATCACGAAAGAAATAATTTCTTGGTCATTCAGATTCTCCTGTTTGATTCATCTATCTTAGATCCATTATCTAAGTTAGATTGAATCTTTTATTACATGTTCATCTAACGAGGTTTCTTGGAATTAGTGATTTAAATGTTGATGGTATGCTACCGACAAGGCCTTTTTTGAGAAAGGTCCATGCGACATGAGTTCGTGTCAAAATGCTAGGATTTTGCCACCATGACGGTGAAATCGACGGCATGCCGGCGAAATCGACGTCGATGGTGAGGTTGCTGTTGGTTCACCGCTGGTTTGTCGTTGGCATTTTTGTCACCATGCTCACGAAATGCACATTTAGAATTTTATTGGCACAGCATCAAAATCGGCATTTCAAACCTTGCTTGGAACTCACTAATTTCATAATCAACACGTGGAAGTAATTGAACTTTTTTTTTGAAACAATAGGGGAGGGAGGGGGGAGACCTCACCCCCCCCAGGGACCCCCAAACTTCTCTCTTGCCACGGAGCCACTCCGTGATTTCACGGCCACTCTCCGGCGCCAAGTTGAGGCGGGGCAACATCAGCGATGTGTCCCCCATGAGGACACTATATGCGTATGGGCAGGCCATGGGGAATCGACCCCACGCACCCCGCATAGGGAGTGCCTTATGGGGAGAAGGTGCACCAACTGTGCTGACCTTTCCATATCAAACATACATCATCATAATTGGAATGATTTTTAGTAAATGTCTCCATTCACCAAAGATCCATTTTACAATGTACACATCACTATATGTCATTTTGAGACATCACTGTCTTATATCTTTTTTATAAAAGGCTCAATCACAAAATGTCTTAGATTTCTTGATCATCGAGTTAGCAGAGAATGTTCTCACATGTCCTCTTAGTCTCACTCACAGACATTCATGTCTTGACATCTGGCATCTCATTGAAGCAGAGTATCATCTTTGCACTTAATCAGAATTCTCATTAATGATCATATCATTGTAGAAATCTGAGTATTTGAAATGGATTCCAAAACATTCAAGTATCCACTGGCTAGAACTTACAAGAAGTCATTTATCATTCGAATAATCCAATTCCAAATATTTTGGAAATAGAAACAATTTTTATAGATGCATGATTACAAAGACAACCTTTATAATATGGAATTCAAATCTCAAACAGCAAGCTTTGTATTCCTCAATGGGTCCCACTACAACAACTTACATTTGATTTTATCTACAAAGCCTCTTCACCCTTAGCTATTTTCTAATCATCTGAACTATGAGCAACAATTGCAAATGTCAAGCACATTAGAATCTTTTATTCATCATATGAATATATGGATGATGAAAATGACTACTACTTCAAGGAACTTTTCCTCTGTCCTTCAATAAGGTCTGTAGATCTCTATGGATAGATTTGCATCTCATGTGAGTCCCCCTTGTCCATGTGTTAGTTGTCCATCCTTGAGCCCTTATGGTTAAGGAACCCTTCCTCTTCCTCGAGATGCTGCACACTCCATCAAGATGTCCCAATATGTTCAGTAGATATTCTACCAACTCATGGACTATCCCTCTAAAGCTTTCTCTATCGAAGCCTAAGTGTAAAGGTTAGGAGGAGATGTTGCAATCATATCGAGTTTCTCTTCTTCAAATAAGACCCTTCCATACACTTCATAATCAAGAAATAACCTTTACATTGAGAATGTGTTCTTCCAAACAACATTCCAAACTCATTTTGGAATTTTGAAGTGTAGAAAAAACTATATTTTGAGTATCTAAGTCTTCAAGCTTAAATATAATGTTGTTTGCATGTTTGCATTTGCTTACATGGTCTCCCAATCCTATTGGTAGACACTTGATGATGTAGTATTTTGCAAACACATTAGTATCATGCCAAGCTTCATTCTATTTCTCCATAGCCTTATTTCTTAGGTTTCTGAATGGCCTTGAGAACAACATGTAGCTCAAGTTATCTACTCTCAATCTACTGGCAACCATTGCGAATCATTCCTCAAGAATGAATTTCATTCACTTATTATGGTCGAAGGAAGTTTTGAAAAACATCATCTGAAAATGAACACATGTGGTTATATTTTGAAAATTTTCTTTGTTTTGAGAATTGTAAAATAAAGTTCTCCAATTGTATCTAATTTGAGTGTTGTTCCCTCTCCAACTCTCAAATTAAGAGGCATGTTGATCCTAATGGCTTAAGTGGGAACAAACTCCTTTCTCCATTAAGAAGGTGTGTGACAACGTAGACTCCACCAATCGAGTAAACTCAATAAGACTCCAGTCATCGAATACTCAATAACATTCAACACATAACAAGATCTCACTTACTCAACACATAATTACAAAACAACAATAACAACCAAATAGAAATTCATAATGCATCCAATGAAAGAGCGCTGACAAAAGTAAAAAGAGTTTACCACCAGAAAATAGTAAAGGAAAATGACTACTAGAGTAATAGAATACAGTTACTAGAAAATTGAAGAAAAACCTACGTGATGAATACATATTAATTAATGATAATATGCCTAAATTATGTTGGCCTCATAGCTAAATGTATTATACATAGTTGCATATTAAGTTTAATGCACTCATTTAGTATAAAATGTGTTTAAGACTACTTGTTATAATTTTGTATATAAGCAGGTTTAGCCTAACTAAAGCTTAAAGAGATGAATAAAGAAATAAAGTGAAAGAAGCTCAAGACAAGGGTACACATGGCACCACCTTATTGTCTCTACACCTTAGCCTTAGGACAACACAACCCAACCTAAAACCATGTCCTAGACATATTTTTAGCCTTTACAACATCACCACTCATCTTCCATCCAAAGGCCATGATTCACCAACCAAATCCTAGAAAACCCACCAGATCTATAGAATTTTTGCTTAAAAATATTGTAGCTCTAATGACAAGAGAAGTAATGACGTTGTAGTTTAAAGTGGTGGAAAAACCTTAGATCAAAGATTAATACAGATATTAAATTAAACCACAGTAAAGATATCATATCCACAGGGAGGAATTGAGCCTAATAAACTTGCAAATATAAAACCTTCAAATTCAAAATGATTGACAAAATGTTTGCATGTTAAAATAAATATTCACTAGAGTCGGATCAGATTACCAAAGATATGTCCTTGAAGAGAGAATAATTATACTATGCATACTTAAGGAGAGGGATTAAATATTTGAAACAATAATTTAATAGCATCCATCAACCACTAATTGCATAGGAAATATTCATGAATCTTTTACTTTTACCATGCGTGAGAGAACAAGATAAAGAGAGGGATAACCAGCCATTAGAGAGAGCACGTAGAGAAAAAGAGAGAAAGTGAGAGGTGAGAGTGCAAAAAAACCAAATAACATAAACTAATAAATATAAAGGTTGGCAATGACATTCCAATGTAATTTTTAATACACCATTTACTGTTCAAGAACAGTGCATTTGGTCTCTTTGTTCGTGTGAGGAGGAGTTGCAGTCAGTTGCGAGGCTCTTGGTGGTGAGTCTTTAGAACATAGGCTTCGCGTTGGTGACCTTAGTGTTGGCTGGGATGGTCGTCGATGGTCAAGCAAAGGAGAGGTTGGTGGGTGGGAGTGGCGTGTTGTGCTGTGGAGCAGCTCCATGCATGGGTGGAGGTGCACGAGGGCATGGCGGTGCTCATGGAGGCTAGTTGAGTGCGGGGGAGTCGACGACGCGGGGAATCGTGGCCTATGGAGACAGCTGCGTAGAGGAGATGGATGTCGTTTGTTGGGTTCTTTTGTTGGCGTGGACAGAGGATGGTGGGTGAAGAAGAAGAAGAAGAAAGAAGAAGAAAGAGGATAGGCGGTGGTGTGGTGCTGTGGTGAAATAGCGAAGGAGGCAGGAGGTTGAAGAAGAGGAAAGGGAAGGGGGTGCGGTCAGTGATGGGGTTTGTAGTGGAGTGGTGGTCTGGATAGTGAGAGGAAGATGGGTTGATGATTGCTATGCGCTGGGTTGGAGTTGGTGGTGAAAAGGAGAGGATGACGGTGGTGGCTTGGTTAGGCATGGAAGAGGGCGATGGGTCTCAGTGCGTGGGCTTGGGAAATAGAGGGGGGGCGAGGAAGGTGATAGGAAGGTGGTGATGATTGCGGCGAGGATGGTGGCGCTCGTGCTGTCACCACAAGCGCTCATGGTGGTGCGGTGGAGGGAGGCAGCGCTCTTCAGGTCACGGTGCATGCGGATCTTCACGGTGCTCGTTGGTTCCACAAGGTAGGCTCGATTTCATGGTGGAGGCGATCTGAGGGAGAAGATGGATCCCTCCTTTTAAAAATCCTCAGATTGTTTTCTTCTACTGAGATCTTCTCCAACCACTCGGCGAAGATCGCTAGCGGTTGGGATGCATGGAGGGATAGGGCACAGTTGACGGAGAAGATGGTGGCGGTGCATACCATCAATGTCATCAAACATCCAAACTAAGTTCTGGATGTCTTAAAAGTGAATTTGGCTACCCTTAAATTCCTGCAATCAAATAAATGCATATAATTATTTATAATACAAGATAAACTATGCAAATCTAAATTATAATGCATGCATTTATTTTATAATCAAATGCAAATATTAGTACACTCTAAAATGTAAGAACTAACCAATTTAGGCTAAAAATTAGTCCACTAATGTGAACTCATCAAATACTCACATGCCTAAATTTTGCTAGTCCCTAACAAAAATGATGGAAGTAACTAAAGATTTTTGCTTTTCTTATTCCAAAAATTTAGAGATCCAGACAAATGTGAAAATGAAGTGATAATAGCTTAGGTAACGGATCAAAGTGAAAAACTAACTTACATTGAAAGTTCGTATTTAATCCTTGGTAAAATTTTATTAGGATAGACAACTTCTTCCCTCGGGGATAAAGTAGAAAATCATCTGTGATTTGACCCTAGCTTTTTGGCTTAGGTAGAAGATTCAGAGTCAAATGGTGGCTCATACTCATCTGGTGCTACATGTAGTCAAGCATTGCAGACTCTAGATTTCTAAACTATCAAACAGGTCAACCCAAAGAAAGGCTAAAAAAAACTATGCTCTCTTAGTGTTCCTTTACGCTCACTCTTTTTCCTTCTTTCCTTTCTAAGATCACAAATCTCACCAGCTTTTGTAAATGTCCTCAATGTTTGGTAGCCTCACATGACATTCACACTTTAATTAGAGTCCTAATAACCCTATAACTAAGTCAGAATTCCTCAGCCAGTATTCGGGCGATAAAAAAAACTAAAAAGATAGGTATGAGTCATATTTGGTGGATCGCAATGGGTGTTTTAGTTGCCTCAATGACATCAACACACGATGAAATGGACACGAAGACATAGTTATAAACTCGAACATTTTCTTTCTTTCTTTTTTTATTTTTTTCTTCTTTTTTGTCATTTTCCTTTCTTTCTTTTTTTTTCTTCTGCTTTCTTTTTTTTCTTTGTTTTTTTTTCATAACTACCAACACAACACAACATGACGTAAACTTTTATTCATGAGGTAATATTGGGGATGATGATGTTCAAGAGAATATTGTGTGGCTTATTTGGTGGAAGTGCCTACTCTCTGCACCAGGAAGGGATGGATAGGACAAGCGTAATTCTGACCTTTGACATTACTACCCCCTTTAGCCGAGGACTCTATGAAGGACGGTTGTAACCATCCACCATAGTCAAAGTTTTATTAGAACTTAATCTTTGCATATCTGCTTCATTTGGTGACTCTAAGGAATTCACACACAATGTTCGCACGCAGGAATAGAAAGTGAAAACTATGCCTAACTCTAAAGTATTATCATTTAATTATCCAGAACTTAAGAGTTTTTGCACTAGACTTAGCACACCAGTAGTCACTTTACTTTCACCTCACAAATGTTAGGTGAACCCAATAGAAGATAGTTTGCCTTTCTCCCTTCTAACTGTCCAAGGGTTTAAGAAAAGAAGCAATGCTTCTCTTCAATAAACTAAAAATGCCTATTGGTTTTCGTAGAAAATCCATTACCCAGTCTACGTGCAAGTGAAGTAAATGTATTGGATTTTAAACTAAGAAATAATTTAAGAAGAAAATCTTCAATGGCACCTCCTTGATAAAAATCTTCTACCAGGGACTAACCAATTTAGCTCAAGAAAATAAAAGAGACTTTTTTTTTGACTAATGCATCGAATCTAAATGCACGTAAATATTTATAAATGCTATAAACAACCTCAGGTTATATCCCCTGTTTGCAAGGCAAAATCGAGTTTTAAAATAAAGCGCTGTAATATAGTCAAAATCGGCTTGAAAATAAATAGATTTTATTACTCGAAAGTTTTAAGTCCGAGGTCGAACACAGGGAGCAAATTAGGGTTTAAAAATCAAGAGCACAACTTGAGAAATTGAATATAATATGCAATAAAAACTAGAGTTATAGTACAAAAAAATAAATGTAAGCACAAAATATCAATATATGTGAATAAGCACAAATCAGACGCCTTAAATATGTGATGCTACAGTGCTGAATTTTCTTTCTTCTCTTTCTCTTCTCTTCTTTGTCTCTGGTGGCTGCCTTCTATCTTCTTCTTTCTTTCTCTTCTTCTGATTTCGTGCCTTAGCCTTTCTCTTCTTCTGCCTTCTTCTTCTGCCTTTTCCTTCCTTCTCTTTCTTTGGTGGCTCCTTCTTCTTCTGCCTTCAGTCCTTCCTTCTCTTTCTTTCTCTTCAGCTCTTCAGCTCTTCAGCCTTGTCTTCTCCTTCCTTAGCCTCCTCTTCGGCCTCCTCCTTCTTCTTCCTTGGCTTCAGCCCTTGGCTTCTTCTTCTCCTTTCCCTACAGAGCAAAACCTACCCCTACCCACGTGCGCTCTCTTCTTCTCTTTCTTAGGTTCGCTCTCCCAGAGCCACTTTCTCAGGTAATCGGGTCGAGTACGCGCTCGGGACCAGGCCCACCGGCGTGCGGTGGTGGGCGAGGTGTGCTAGGTTGGGTAAACAAGTCGAGGCTAGGTCCGCGGAGGCAAGGTCACAGACGAGACCGGTGAAGGGCTAGTGGGACCTCACCCCATGGTACTGAGGCGATAAGGCATATGCAGTTTTTCCTCTTATGTAGGTGCGGGCGTCCAAAAGCTTCCGATGTGGGATTAACTTCCCACCCTCTGTCACGCGCGTCTGTAGCAGGGAACTTTGTTCGATTGCAGCTGCTACTTCTGCCTTCGATGCCAATTAGCTGCCTGGAGCTGTGCGCGAGCGTATCCCGCACAACCTGGGACTATGAACCTGGAGCGGGCGGACCTGAAGAAGCTTGCAAGCGAGCTCCTTGCTGTTCGTCAATGGTGGCAACCCTCCTGTACTTGCAATCACGCAAACGGCCTCGCGGCCAGGTTAGAATGCTCAGGAGGCTTCGCCGAGGCACGGCGAGTATACTGTGGGGGTTGGCATGGCGTGGGACTGCCTGAGTGCACGTGCCTAGGGCACCCAGTGTGCGTGTGAGTGGGTGTAACGAGCGCGTGCCCCAGACGCCTTTTAAGACGTCTGGGAGGTGGCCCAGACGTCTGTCAAGACGTCTGGGATCACATCCAGACGTCTGACCAGACGTCCGGGATAGTTTACAGACGTCTGGAGAACAGTTATGCTCGCACGCGAGATTCGTCTGCGCGCCTGTGCGAGCAGACCTGCGTTTCTGCCTTCTTTCTCTGCGGCTGCAGGCGGCTGCGACCGCCTTCTCTCTCCTCTCCGCGCGGCGTTAAAAGGGGGGGGGCGCGCCTCCCCTCCCGTCTCCACCATCTTCCTCCTTCTTCTCCTGCCTGTGAGCGAGAGCGAGCGGACGCGAGGGCGCAGCGGCAGCGGCAGCCGCAGTAAGCGCGGAGGAGCTGCGGCGTGCGAGGGCGGGGCTCTGCCGTGAGGGCGAGCTCGCTAGGAGCGGCTTGGCCGGCCGGCGGAGGGCGCAGGGGGCGCAGAGCGTCGCGGAGAGGGACCTGCTGCGGGCGGAGCAGCGGACGAGCGAGGTGCGACGCGGGTGGCGTCGCGAGCGGAGGCCGAGCAAGGTTCTGATTCTGGAAAAATTTCCAGAATCAGACGTCTGGATTGATAGCTAGACGGCAAGGCCGACGTCTGTAAGATCATACAGACGTCTGAAAGGTGAGTTTCCGCTTTCTTCTTCATTCTTGTCGACTGACCGTACTGAGGGAGGGGGGTTGGCTGTGCGCAGGTTCGCTGATTCGTCATCCTTTGCGAATCAGACGTCTGGAAGTTGTACCAGACGGCGGGAGTGACCTCCAGACGTCCGGATGGACCATCGGACATCTGGGATCTAGGCAGACGTCCCCACAGACTTCTGGACGTCCGGGGAACCAAGCCGAACAGGTAATTCTCTGATCCACCGTTTAAGACGTCTGGAAGGAGTTCCAGACGTCTGATTTTGCACAGTATCGTCTTTCTCGACCCGTTTAGGGCCCGTTTGGGCTCCGTTTTCTGCGATTCGAGTTGCGTTCGTTTCAGAATTAATTCCTCTACCGCCTACAGTAGCTATACACTATTTTGAGACACTCCTTGTGTTTGATCCTTGTGATAGGACCTCGTTCGGTTGCAGTCTTGAGAGTCGCGGAGGCACGCGGGATTCCCGATCACGCCCCCATTACTCCCGTTGTACCTGGTAGAGTGGTTTTAAGTATTAATAAAATCTGTTAAAGTATGGAACCATAACTAGAACCTAGGGCTTGCATGAATCCTAGGAATGAGAAATATATGGAATGATAGCTCCTAGGTGTTGCATGAATCCTAGGGCCGGAAAACTAGATTGTATGATAGATCCTAGGATATGGCATGAATCCTAGGATGGAAAAACTAGTGGAATGTATATTACTGCAGTCTTGGAAAAATGGAAAGGAATATATAAGCTGCCTGTGAATTTAATTAACAGCTGCCTGTTATGAACAAAGAAACATGTTTGAGATCATGGAAATTGAGAACGTGAATCTGGAAAGTGAAACATATGATGTTCTGAAATAAAGAGCTGGAACCCTACGGGAAATTAGGAGTGGAACTCCTGGAAAGAAAAAGGAATGGAACTGAGATGTAGTTTGTACTGTCTCTTGGGTACGCAGTACCAAGGGAAGTACCTGTACCTGTTTAGTGCAGAGTGGGGCCAGCCGCCCCAGGGACCCGGGGTTAGGATTGGCCGCTCTGTACCGACTTGCTGGCCCTCGTGTACGTAGTACCGAGGAGAGCTAGTAGTGTTAGGAGAGTACTAGCTACCCCACGGGCCCCGGGGTTCTGCTAGCCTCCTTCACCGACTTGTTAGGCCCACTGGGGTAAACCAGGGTAGTCAGGCGAGGGTGCGCGGACTGTGGAGGGGCAAGGCCCCGGTTTGGTTACTGTGGAGGGGTTGGACCCCTGTTACTGAGAGGGCTCTGCCCTGGTTCCGTGCTGTGCTTTGGGCGCACCCGTTAACGGAAACGACTGACCGCGTGCCAGTGCGGGCTAGCTACCTGTGCGTTTATCGCGCGTGCCGTAGTCACCGTTACGTCTGTCAGTGACCTTGGGGTGGTTGACTGAGGGTAGGATCACCACGGGGGACTCTCCCGGCCAGGAGAGCACCACGTGCTACTTCTACTTTTGGAAAAGACTGCAATCAAGATCGTCCCACGAGGACATTCGAGATCAAGTAAAGGATCTGAGAAATAAATGAAATAGTGAGAAAAAAAAAAAATGAAAGATGTAAATAAAGGAAGTAATAGAACATAATAGCTACTGTACACTCTACTGTTGCCTTTAGTTAGTTTGCCACTCTACTCAGCGTTTTGCTGACGTGTTACACTCGTTACCTTTTTCAGGACCAGGTGTTGAGCAGCCAGGGTCGGCGGCTACAGAGGACGCTGGGCCGAGTAGGGTCCAGTAGAGTTACCCCAGCTTTGTACCCCTTTTTGTTTCGGTTCTAGTGAGTAGTTTTGTTTCCGCTGTACCTTCTTTACCTGCAGTTTTTGTTATATGATAAATGTTGTTTTACTGTTGTGGTGGTGCCTACTGTAGTAGTTTCTTTCCTTACTGCTGTACTTTCTTACTGTTAGTTATATTCATGCTGAATGTGGTTTATTTTACTGTCTTTTGGTTACTTCCTCGTTGGACGACTGGGTCTTGGGATTAGTCGAGTCGGTCCGGTTCTCGTGTCTCGTAGGGACTCGGGAATCGGGTCGTTACAGTGGGTGTGTTTGGGGGCCCTTGTGGGTGAGTGATGGCGTGTATGGAGTGAGGGGTTACATTCAGTGAGTTGTTGTGGAGCTTATGGGGTGGTCGGTGAGGCGGATGGAGGGGCGGAGCGACGGGGATGCCTCACCGGAGGTCTGGTCGGAGGTAAAGGGGATGATGCTGGTGGAGTACGTCGAAGGGTGTTTTTGAGAGATAAAGAGGGGAAAAAGGAGAAGGGAGAGGGAACTTATCTGGGTGTAAAGAGACGAAGGGGGAGGCAGGGATGGTGGCCAGCTTGTATCTCTGATGCCGGAGACGAAGGTGCTCAGTGGGGGAGATCAACGAGGATGAAGGGGGTGCAGAGGCGTCGGTGGGTGCGGCGTGACGCGGATGAGCGGGAGGAAGAGGAACCTGATGAATCCATTTTAATGGACTAATATTAAGCCTAAGTATCTTTAATCGTACCGTTTAGGTGTGTTAATAATTGCAATTAAGTTGTAGAATATTTGTACGCATCATGATTTAAGTTTATAACATTCTATAACTTAATATGTAATGATTTTTGTTATTTTTATGTGCAGGTAATAATATTCAGAAAGAAAAAAGGTGGGGGGATAAATTTCCCAACATATTTCTGATAACAGCCGCAACCCCCCCACCCCCGCACATTGGGGTAATCTTCCGCCGCCCTTTCTCAACAAATATGGCCAGAAATAGTTAAGGGATTTGGGAAAATCCCTTAACTCACGCGTAAAGGAGAGAAGTTAAAAAGAAGAGGTGGGGAAAGAGGAAGGCCATCCAGGAAGAGAATAAGCGTGCACTGTGGTCCATCTTCCCCCTTGTGGGGAAAAACCTCACCAAGCGCCCGCACCCTCCAGCCTCTTTAGCTAGCCGAGGGTGCACGGGCGCACAACCGTGCGCCCAGCCCTTTGGAAGGCCCTGTTGCAAACGCTGCACCGCATCACCAACTGCACACAACCGCGCACTGTACAGCATCTCCCTCCAGCAGCAAGCGCTCGCCAGCGCGCCCCACCACTCACCGTGCACCCCACCGCCCTGCTGCAAACACCGCACCGCATAACCTCCCTTCAGCACCATCTGCAGGTGCACCGCATCACCATCCGCCCGCGTGCCTGCCACTCCAGCGTTCCCTGCATCTGCGCCACCAGCACACCCGCGCCACCCTGCAGGCGGGCCCGCATGCTACCAGCCGCAGGCGTTGCGCGCAATGCAGACCGCCTCGCCTGCACGGGCACACACCAGCGTGCGCCACAGGCTCCTTGCAGCAGCCGCTCCACCTTCTTGTTCAACAGGCGGCGCTCCGGCCACCTCCGTCGCCGCCGCTACCACCACCAGAGAGCCCTCGTCCTCGCCATCCTCCTGAGCCTCTCCAAAGCCCCGCCGGTTCTCTCTTTCCATCGCGAGGAGGAGAGAGCAAGAATGCTCTGTTTTCACACCAATTAAAATTTACATTCAATGCCATTGCCACCTAATTTGATTTTATTTATTATTATTATATTGTGGCAGAATTGCATTTGAACACTCATAGTTCCTTATAATTGCATGATATTGATATTCACTAAGTCTAAAGATTGATTTTTGGGCTTAAGTACTAATTTTCTCTAGTACACATCACGTGAAAGTTGCATAAATTCATCATAAATTTATTGAGGATTTCTGTGAGGGAAAATTGCACATATACCCTTATCTTTTTAAGTTATTGCAATCTACTTTCCTTCACATTTTAAGTCAGATTTGAATAGGGATTTCGCACTATCCGAAATAACATTAAATAATTAAGTATTGATTGCATAATTGCATCCCTGTGGACACGACCCGCTCTTCTGCGAGTGGTTATTTTCATTGTTTTTGATTAGTCGATTTTTCCACCACTTAAATACTATAACGCAAAGCGAAAAATCATCTTTCACATTGGTGCCATTGCCGGGGAGGCAACAGACGCAATAGATTTACTTTATTATTTTTAAATCTTTTGAGTTGCGAAATTATCTAATCATTTTGATTATTGTGCAAGGAATCTGAAGAGGCGACGAGGCGCAACAGAGTGGTGACAGCAACCATGAGTTAAGCCACACGAGGAAAAGATGAAGGAGACCAAGATCCTATTTCGTAGAGGATTCTCCGTCGTCACAATTTAATTCTATCTTTTTGCCCTTGTAGTAATTGGGGCTGAATTTTTGGGGGTTTGTCCCCGCATTCTTTAGCTACTAGGGCTTACAACATTTTTGCTGCATGCGTGATTATATTTTCTGCTTGCTTGCTTTTAAAAACCAATAAAGAAAATATCGAGCTACCTATTTAGAAGTTGCATGCCCTTAGGTGCGCGCATTTAGGGGTGATTGAGTAGCACATTAGATCTTATTATTGCATTGCAAACATATTAGCACGAAGATTGCTGGAGACAGGTATATCATTCTAACTTTTGCATCTAGCTTCTGTTCACGCATTTGCATTCTAATTTAAATTCAAGACCACCAAGTTGTTTGAATTTATTAATTCAGTGGTTACATAACTAAAAGCAGAACTAATAATCAGATTCAACCCTAAAAGTAATTCACATTTGATCTGATTCTAAGGGACTTGTCTGCGATTTCAAAAGAAATTACAAAGATTTGCAGTGTGTTGCACACTTTTGACACTGAGCATGCACATTAGGCACCGCACTAAGGCTCGATCCCTTGAGGCTATAGTCACCGATCTCTTTATCGGTGCAGACCCTCCTATTGTGCTTTATGGTGGTGGTATTACTATCTTTTGATCAAGTGTTTTGATACTCCACGGAGGGGGACACCCCTTAAAGGAACAAAAGGGTAGTTAAGGGGCACCGCATACGCATCGCCTCAATGGAAGGGTTCGCCCTACTTGCATCCCTTTGTTCGTCCTTGGAGTAACTTCTCACTTGATCACCTGGGACTATCATCCAAGCAGAGTATAGGTCCTAGGGCACTCGAATGTTGAATTAAGGCACATAATTACAGTGAAAAACTTGTTTGGCCATTTATATTAACTAATTCAACATCCACAATAAAGAAGGTTAAGATTTCAAGTCCACACCCCTCTTATACCACTTACGTGGGAATGGAGGGATAAGTCTTGATCTTTTGACTTATCTTTGGAGTGGAGGTTTGACTTAATAAAAAAATTCTGAATTGTGTTTTGTATGCTTGGTAGATGCTCTCTTGAGGGTAGTCTAGTGTTTGATCCGGAGCCTGAGAGAATTCTTAGGAGAGCTCACCTAGGAGAAGAAAGAGAAGAAATGGCTGAGCAAGGTGCAAATCAATAAAGGACCCTCAGGGACTATTTTATTCCTACCAACCAACTTACACAAGCACTAAGACGACCAGCAGGGGATAATCCGTATGAGATCAAGAGCAGTACCATATCTTTATTGCCCTCTTTTTATGGTACTACTAGGGAGGACCCCTACCGGCATTTGGAGGAATTCACCGAGGTCTGTTCTATGGTGAAGCTCCAGGGCTTTACCGATGAAGCCCTGATGAGGACTCTATTTCCTTTCTCCCTAAAGGATAAAGCCAAGCACTGGTATCATACCTTCGATGCAAGGATAAATGATTGGGATACCCTTAAAGGAGAATTTTTAAAAAAGTATTTTCCTATGAGTAAAACCAACCATTACAGAAAAGAGATTATGGATTTTACTCAATAGGAAGGGGTGCAATTTCATGAGACTTGGGAGCGCTTTAATGACCTTCTTAGGTTATTCCCCCACCATCAAGTGCCAAGATGGCAGTTGGTCAAAAGGTTCTATAACGGATTATCTGAAAGACATAGGCAAACCATTGATGCAGCCTGTGCAGGAACCTTCATGACCAAAACTGAGGATGAAGCCTGGGCATTATTTGAAACTTTAAGCGACAGCTCCATACATCTGTCCTCTGCATATCAAGAAAGAAAACCATCAATCTTGCAGAGGAAGATAGAGGCCCATGAAGTTGGGGCTTCTCAGGATTTGGCTTATCAGATTCAACTATTGGATAAAAACTTTGATAGGCTTCTAGCAAACCCTGGCATGAACCCGCAAGCAGCCTCTATTTTTCAGGCTTCAAGAGAATGCTCCATTTGCCAAAGCACAACACACGCCACTGCAGAGTGCCATCAGGCAAACCAATTCCCTAAGTTGATTCAGGCCGACATGAACGTGGCCCAAGGTTTCCACCACCCTCGCAATAACCCTTACTCCAACACTTATAATCCAGGGTGGCGGAACCATCCAAACTTCTCTTGGAAGCAAGCTGATGCTTCTAACTCAGGGAATACAAGACCCTTACCTTCCCAGCCCACATACCAACCTTCTTATGAAAACCCTCCTCCGAATAAGCCCTCTGAGATGGATGAACTGAAGGCCATGATGAAAGCAATGCAAGAGCATCAAAATATGGTCATCCAATCTCAGAATAAGATGATTACTGATATGCAATCCCAAATTGGTCATCTTACTGAGGCAGCTAGGCAACGTGATCCAGGGAAGCTGCCTAGCTCTTCTAAGGAGAACCCTAAGGGCAAGGGGGTTGTATTCAGGGAGCATGCCCAAGCAGTGATCGTGTTGAGGAGTGGAAAAAAGATTGACAAGCCTGATAACACTCCTACGATTACATCTTAGAATTCCCCTTCCACACTTGACCCGACTTCCATCTCACCCGAGGAAGAGCCACACCACTCTCCCTCACAAAAAATCACCCACAATGAGGATGTCGTCCTTCCACCACCCCTTTCCCGCCATGACGACCCCTCTACCCAGAAGCCGAGGGTGCCCTATCCAGAGTGCCTATTGTTTGCACCTCAAAACATGCCTGTAACAATGCCTTCTTATGCTATTTCCTAGCATTAACATTGCATATTAGGATCCTGTAGTCACATTCGTAAAAACAATTGCATTCATGCATTTAATTGAGAAGAGAAGAGAATAAAATAATGGTTTGCATTTTTACATTTTTCTTCAAGTGTCTCTTTGCAAAAGTCCCCTCTCCATATTTTATTTTCATCTTTCTTTCTTCTTCCCGCGGTTCTTCTACTTCCCGCGGCTGAATTTCGTCCACGCCATGCGCCTCTCCCTACTGTCCTTCCCGCGCCTCTCCCTGCAGCTGCCACTCTCCAACGCCTCTCCCTGCTGCTGCCATGCCTCCCCGCCATGCTCTCCTCCTCTATAAAGCCGCAGCTCTTCCTCACGACGGAGAACAGGGGGAGCTGCTGAAACGCCACCCTGCAGTCCACCACCTTCCTCGCCCGTCCTCCCCTCCATACGCCGGCCCTCCGTCGAGGAGGCACCCGGCGAGCAGGAGAACCCACTGTGGTGCACACCACCACAGTGGGAGCACCACCGCCTAGCTCTTCAACGAGCCGGTGGGCGTGGTGTTTTCTTTTCTCTTCGTTTTCGTCTCCTCGCCATTGCTGCCGCTTCAAGCTCCGAAGCTTGAAGCAGCAGCAGCAGCAGCAGCTAAACCGCGGCGACAGCAACAGCAGCAGCATCCCCTCGCTCCTCCGCGGCCTTCCCCGCAGGCGCTCAGCTCTCCGCGCGCGCCTGCAGGGCACTTCTCCGCTCAGTCCTCTGCTCTGTCGCCTCTGCCATTGCACCCGCGACTGGCCGCTGCGCGTACTGCAGCGGCCGGCCAGGCCCTCTCGTCGCCCCCTGCCAACCTCTGCAACCCTCCGCGACCGACTGCAGACTCCCCGCCGCCCTCTCCGAGCACGCCATCGCCCGCTCTCCTTCCTCGCACCCGGCCTGCAGACGCCTCACCTTCTCCACGCGAAGACGCGCCTGCATCCGCGACCATCAGATGTCGGCAGCCATCTGCAGACGACTCGACCTCCAGACGTCGGGCGCCGCCTGCAGACGACGCGGCTCCAGACGTCTGCCGCCTCCGGCAGACGTCTTAACTCGCGCGTCCGCGATCACTCCTTCGCCTGCTCTCTCTCTCTGCCGATCTCTCCGCCTGCTCCCGCTCTCTCTCACGTACTCTCTCTCTCTCTCTTTTATTTAACTTACAGCAACACACACACACACCCATTCACCGACACACACACACACACACACTGATAGTAACATATATACATATATATATATATATATACATACATATATCTATATATATATACTTATATATACATAGTATATCTATATAGTTATGTATACATACATATAATATAATATATATATACATATACATATATAATATATATATATATATACACATACTCATATACATATATATATATACATATCTATATACTTATACATATACACATATATATATACATATATATCTAGATACATATATACTTATATACATATATATATATATCTATATAGTATTATATATATATATACTTATATACAAATATCCATAGCTATATACATATATACATACATATATATACATATACACCTATATATATATATATACATATATATCTATATATATCTATACATATATACTTATACATTTATATATATATATATAGATATATTTACTTATATACATACATATGTACATATATTTTTACGTTATATACTATACGTTGTATCGTGGGAATATTTGCACCAGTTGCTGATATTCCCTGATACACGCGTACAAAAAAAGTGTGGTCCCATACATCATCCATCCTCCATCCACACTCCACGCGGCACCTAGTCGTGTTGGTTGCGTCTCTCTAGACGTCGACTGACTCGACATAGTGCTACACTCCATCGTCACCTCCACCCCCACCCCTTTATATATATACTACATATAGATATATATCTATAGCTACTATATTTACTTTCTATCTGTTAGCTTCCTTCTTAGTAAAAAGATTAAAAAAAAAAGGTATAAAAGTGAAAAGATAATCTTTGATTTGCAGGTACCCCGTCTTGCAAGTAGCAAGGCGTGTTTTGAAACTCTGTTTTGGCTAAAAGCCAAGGACACAATTTTGAGGGTGTGCCTCAAGAACAAGGATTACCAGAAAAAAACCTAAATAAGAAAAATACCAAAAACACAATAAACGAACGAAAGAGACGCGTTTTAAGGAAAACGTAGAAACTCAACTTGAACCCCACTTCCCTGAGTTCGACCCTGGGCCTAAAAGTGACAAGATAAAATCAATTAGGCCAGGTTAAAAATTTTGTAAAGAGATGGTTAGGTCTGAATTAGGTTAACCACTATACACATTTCAACGATAAAAATATCATATTAACAACCTATTTGGGCCGACCCATTACCTATCTGCTCTTGGGGAATCTTCTGTTGGCTCGTTTGGAGCCAAGGATAGGACGGAAGAGATTATGGATACTTTTAGGCAAGTCCAGATTAACTTGCTTCTGTTGGAAGCAATTAAACAAATTTCATCCTATGCCATGTTTCCGAAGGACCTGTGCACCCAGAAGCACCGATCTAAGAAATAGGTCCAAACCAAGGTCATCCTGCCTGACCATGTTATCTCGGTTCTTCAGCATGGAACACCCCCCAAAATGAAAGACCCAGGGGCCCCGTATATTTCAGTGGTTATAGGTAACCAACACATTGACGAGGCTCTACTCGATCTGGGTGTAGGGGTAAACATTCTACCGAGCTCTGTCTACGACCTTTTGGGAGGAGGAAAGTTGAAGCCTAGTCCAGTAATCCTTCAGGTTGCAGACATATCACTTAAGACATTGCGGGGATTGTTGGAAGATGTCCTTGTGAGAGTGGAGGATTTCTTCTTCCCCGTTGACTTTCTCGTACTTGATACTGACCCATCTAATAAGCCCACAAAGCCGTCCATTATTCTGGGATGCCCCTTTTTGGCCACAGCCAATGCCTCTATAAATTGTAAATCTGGGGCACTTAAAATGGGCTTTGGGAACAAGAAGATCCGGTTGAATGTTTTTGATACTTACAAGTAATCCGGATTTGAAGATTGTTCTCAGATTGAGGTCATTGATGAAATAATTGAAGAGACTACTCCAGCACTCTTATGTAGAGATCCCCTTCAGAAGGTCATATCTCAGGACCATCCCTCGATTATTAAGGAAATTGAAAGGAAAATGCTCGAACTAGAAGAGCTGCTGGGGGTACACACTGAGTCTCTGTCCCCACCCTGGACTGTGAAGGTAGATCCGCTGCCTGAGGCGGGGACATCTCAACTAAAACCCTCAATCCAAAAGGCTCCTGAATTGGAGTTGAAACCCCTCCCAAGCACATTGAAATATGCTTTCCTTGGCCCTAATAAGACGCTCCCCGTTATTATCTCGTTTGCATTATTTGAATTGCAGGAGGGAGCTCTGCTTGAGTGTTTACTAAGGCACAAGGAAGCAATTGCCTGGACAATTGCTGATATTAAGGGTGTTGATCCCTCTCTTTGTATGCATCATATATACACAGACGAGTCCATGAAGCCTTTCCGAGATATGCAGAGAAGGCTCAATCCAAATATACAGGAGGTTGTTAGAAAGGAGATTCTGAAATGGCTGGATGCAGGGATTATCTATCCCATTTCAGATAGTAAATGGGTTAGTCCTATTCACGTAGTTCCGAAAAAGGCAGGAATCACTGTGGAGGAGAATGACCAAGGAGAACTGGTGACCACTAGACCCTCAACTGGTTGGAGGGTCTGCATTGATTACCGCCATTTAAACATGGCTAACCAGAAAGGCCATTTCCCCTTACCGTTTATCGATCAAATTTTGGAACGATTGGCAGGGAACAGGTACTTTTATTTTCTTGACGGGTACTCTGGGTACAATCAGATAGCCGTTTTTCCTGATGATCAGGAGCGTACCACCTTCACGAGTCCTTATGGCACTTTTGTGTTCCGTCGAATGCCATTCGGGTTTTGTAACGCTCCTGCCACTTTCCAATGTTGTATGATGGATATCTTTTCTGATATGATCGATGAGTTTGTTGAAATTTTCATGGATGACTTCTCCATTTATGGCTCGTCGTTTGACCTATGCCTTTCACACCTTGATAAAGTCTTAACCCGTTGCAAAGAGGCAAAACTGGTGCTTAGCTAGGAGAAAAGCCACTTTATGGTCCAGCAGGGCATTGTGTTAGGGCATATAGTTTCCGAGAGAGGATTAGAGGTGGACACCGTAAAAATCGATTCCATCTCTAAGCTTCCATTGCTCGCCAATGTTTGTCAGGTTAGATCTTTTCTTGGCTATGCTGGATTTTATAGGCGCTTCATTAGAGACTTCAGTAAAATCTCTAAGCCACTCTGCGACCTATTAGCGAAGGATGTCTCTTTCGATTTTGATGATAGATGTGGCGAGGCTTTCCAAGCTTTGAAGAAAGCCCTCATTACCGCGTCGATTCTCCAAGCACCAGATTGGACCCTCCCTTTTGAGCTTATGTGAGATGCTTCTGATTTTGCAGTGGGAGCGGTCTTAGGTCAAAGGGTTGATGGAAAACCTCATGTGCTGCATTATGCCAGCAAGACCCTTACGAATCCTCAGCAAAACTACACGGTCATTAAAAAGGAATTACTTGCTGTAGTATTTGCTTTGGAAAAGTTTCGATCTTATCTTTTGGGATCCAAGGTTGTGGTGTTCACTGATCATTCAGCCCTTAAGCATCTTCTAGCTAAAAAGGACACCAAACTTTGCCTAATTCGTTGGATTCTGCTACTCCAAGAATTTGACCTGGAAATTAAGACAAGAAAGGAGTTGAGAATGTGGTAGCAGACCATTTGTCTAGGATCCCTATTGAGGCATCAAACCCTGCTGGCGGTATTCAAGAGACTTTCCCTGATGAGTCTCTAATGGCAGTGGAAGCTAAAACTCCTTGGTTCGCTGACATAGTGAACTATCACCCCTAGTACTTGCGATAAGCAGAAGCGAGATAGGTTTATCGCCAATGCTAAATTTTATCACTGGGAGGAACCTGAGCTTTTTAGAATAGGCCCTGACCAGCTGTTTCGCCGTTGCGTCCCTGATGGGGAACAAAGAAGTGTTCTGAGTTTCTGCCATGACCTCCATTGTGGGGGACATTTTAGTGGGAAGAAGACTGCTCATAAGGTTCTTTAGTCTGGTTTTTGGTGATCCACATTATTTCGAGATGCACATACGTATGTGGGCACATGTCTACGTTGCCAGCAGACGGGAACCATTGGAAAAAGGGATGAGATGCCCCAACAACCAATCCTCCCTGTTGAAATCTTTGATATTTGGGGCATTGACTTCATGGGTCCCTTTCCTGTGTCCTTCGGATATGAATACATCCTTGTGGCTGTTGATTAAGTATCAAAATGGATAGAAGCCATCCCCACGTGAACCAATGACCATTCCGTGGTCTTGGGCTTTGTTAAGGCTAATATCATTTCTCGGTATGAGTGCCCAAGGACGATCATAAGTGATGGAGGACCTCACTTTAAGAATGTACACTTCATAAGACTGCTCCAAAATTTGGGAGTCAACCACATGATAGCCACACCTTATCATCCCCAAACGAGTTGACAAGTTGAAGTGTCTAATAGGGAGATTAAGCGAATTTTAGAAAAAACTGTCAGGCCTGATCGGAAGGATTGGTCTAAAAAACTAAATGACGCTCTTTGGGCCTACAGAACTGCATATAAGACTCCTTTGGGCATGTCTCCTTTCCGTCTTGTCTACGAAAAAGCGTGCCACCTTCCCGTTGAAATCCAACATAAAGCTTATTGGGCTATTAAGAATGTTAACTTAAATCTGGATAAAGCGGGAAAAGCATGTATGTTAGAATTAAGTGAGCTTGAGGAGCTTCGTAATGAAGCTTATGAAACTTCTCAAGCTTACAAGCAACGTACAAAAGTCTTCCATGACAAGCACATCATTAGAAAGACTTTTGAGCCCAACCAGTGGGTCTGGCTTTTCAATTCTAGACTTAAATTATTTCCTGGAAAGCTTAAGTCCCATTGGGATGGGCCATACGTTGTTATCAATACCTTCCCTCATGGAGCTGTAGAGATCAGGAACCCTATTTCAAGTGCGAGCTTTAAAGTAAATGGCCAGTGATTTAAACTGTATATTACTCTTTCAGATGGCCAGGTTTTGGACGCACTACGGCTTGAGGAGCCTTAGCTCCTCCTACTCTCCTCAGGTGATATTCTTCTATGTCTATATTTTTCCAATGAGGACATTGTCAGTCTTAGGCATGGGGGGATATAACCTGAGAATGTTTATAGTGTTTATAGCATTTATAAATATTTGCATACATATTTATATATATTAAAAAAAAAAAATTCTTTTCTCGAGCTGATTAGGTTAGTCCCTAGCAAAATACTTTGTTATTGGAGGTTTTCTTCCGGAATTATTTCTTAAGTTTAGAATCCAGTACATTTATTTCACATGTACGTAGACTTGGTAATGGATCCTTGGGGAAAACCAATAAGCATTTGTAGTCTACTGAACCTTTAGACAGTTCATAGAGAGTCAGGCATACTATCTTCTAATAAATCCACCTCATATTTGTGTGAAGTAGAGAGATTACTGGTGCGCTAAGTCTAGTGCAAGGACTCTTAAGTTCTGGATAATTAGATGATGATACTTCAGAGTTAGGCGTAGTTTTCACTCTTTGTTCCTGTGTGCGTACTTTGAGTGAATTCCTGAGAGTCACCAAATAAGGTAGATACACAGAGATTGAGTCTTAATAAAGCTATAACTATGGTGGATGGTTACGACCGTCCTTCATAGAGTCCTCAGCTGAAGGAGGGTAATAGTGTCAAAAGTCAGAAATACGCCTGTCCTATCCTTTCCTTCCCGGTGCCGAGAATAGGCACTTCCACCAAATAAGCCACACAACTTCCTCTTGACCATCATCATCACTAATAATGCCTCGTAAATAAAAGTCCGTATTGTGTTGTGATTGATTGAAAAAGAAATAAAAACAAGAAGAAAAAAATAATAAAAAAAAGGAAAAGAGAAAAGAAGTAGAAAAAGAAGAAATAGAAAGAAGAAAAAGAAGAAATAGAAAGAAGAAAAAGAAGAAATAGTTATATTACAAAAAAAAAGTCCAAGTTTATGATGTAACACTGTTTCTGAGGCAGCAGAGCACCTATCGCGTTCCACCAAATATGACCCATACCTACCTTCTAGTATTTCTGATCGCCTGAATACTGGTTGAGAACTCTAACTTAGTTATAGAGTTATTAGGACTTTAATTGAAGTGTGGATGCCATGTGAGGCCACCAAATAGTGAGTACAATCTCTAAATCTGGCGAGATTCATGATCTCAGAAACAAAGAAAAGAGAGAGTGCCCAGGAACATCAAGAGAGCACAATTGTGTAGCCTCTCTCAGAGTTGACTTGTCTAATAGTCTAGAGAGCTAGAGTCTGCAGTACTAGACTATATGTAGCACCAGTTGAGTGTGTGCCACCAAATACAAATCCATTCAACTTGATATCTCCTACCTAAGCCAAATGCTGGGGTTAAATTACAGATTATCGTCTGCTTTATCCCCGAGGGAAGTAGTTGCCTATCTCAACAGAAATTTTTGCCAAGGGTGATGTACGAACTCCCAATGCGAATCAGCTCTTTCACTTGGATCTGTTACCTAGGCTATCAGCACTTCACTTGGATTTGTTACCCAGTGCGCGCCACAGGCTCCTTGCAGCAGCCGCTCCACCTCCTTGTTCAACAGGTGGTGCTTCGGCCACCTCCGGCCACCTCCGTCACCGCCGCTAACACCACCGGAGAGCCCTTGTCCTCGCCGTCCTCCTGAGCCTCTCCAAAGCCCCACCGGTTTTCTCTTTCCATCGCGAGGAGGAGAGAGCAAGAATTCTCTATTTTCACACCAATTAAAATTTACATTCAATGCCATTGCCACCTAATTTGATTTTATTTATTATTATTATATTGTGGCGGAATTGCGTTTGAACACTCATAGTTCCTTATAATTGCATGATGTTGATATTCACTAAGTTTAAAGATTGATTTTTGGGCTTAACTTAAGTACTAATTTTCTCTAGTACACATTATGTGAAAATTGCATAAATTCATCATAAATTTATTGAGGATTTCTGTGAGGTAAAATTGCACATATGCCCTTATCTTTTTAAGTTATTGCAAATCTACTTTCCTTCACATTTTAAGTCAGATTTGAATAGGGATTTTGCACTATCCAAAATAACATTAAATAATTAAGTATTGATTGCATAATTGCCTCCCTGTGGACATGACTCGCTCTTCTGCGAGTGGTTATTTGCACTGTTTTTGATTAGTCGATTTTTCCACAACTTAAATACTATAACGCAAAGCGAAAAGTCATCTTTCAGAACCTGCCACTAGTATTGTGGCTAGGCGATGAAGGAGAGTGAGGGAAGTCACCGGAGCTTGGTGAAACAAATGGCCGAAGGAGAAGAGACAAATTTGAGGGGTTTTCTGATCAATTTCAAGCTTGGGAGATGCAGGGTGATTTGGGTTTGCTTAAATAGGCCCTAGAGGATGGATTTGTGCTTGGAAGCCAAGCTTCCAAGAAAGGGAAGTTCATCGGAGATGGCAACTTGAAAGGGACCCAAATCTCTCATGTGTTCGCATGAGAGATTGGGTACCAGACATGGCGTCAAATTAGGTTCATACTGGAGGAGATTTCTCAGAGAATCTCCCTTTCAATTTTTAAGGGGATTCTCTGAGAGATCAGGGAGATCTTGCCCTTGCATTCTCGCAAGAGTAGGATTCCCTCTGCTATAATGGCATAGGGACCTAATTGCAAAGAATGAAGAAGAAGCTAGAGGGGTTTTGCATAGGTTTTCGAAAGATAGGTGTAGAAATGTAATTGGGTTGGACCTATGTGCAAAGTGGGTCAAGATGAACTCCTCTTGGGTCCAATTTTTGGTACAAACATAATTTAGACCTAAGGAATCCAATGGTGAAGTTAAATTTTGGGTTTGACCACATTTGACTAGGTAATTTATGCAAAAATCCAAGCTGGGGTAAATATTTGTTTGAGACCCCATTCTAGGTCAAAATAGGTTTCAAGGGCCAAATTGAAGGTTCTAAACCCTAGAGAATATTTTCTTATGATTTTTAGAGGATTTAGGTGAATTTTATCCTGACCAGAACCTTGTTAAATCAAGTGAGTCTGTTTTAGGGTTACAAGAAGTCATTTAATTCTCAGAATTCGCATGAACCCTTTTCTGTTTGATTCAACTCACTTATTATCTTGTTAAGACCATTTGACCTGTGTTTAGCCCCTGAGAAAATTTGTTGTTGCACTGGAATGGTAAAATTACAGTTTTACCCCTTGTTTCTTACTTTTATCTCAGAATGGTTATTCATGGAATTAGGACCTCCAGTTGGTTATGTAGGAGCTTTTGTTCTCTTCTTTGGGTCAAAATGAGCTAGTTAGGGCTCGTGATGGTGTTCCTATCATACCCCCATGCCTAGCTTTTGCTAGTCCCTTAGCAAAATTTTAAGATTTTAACTTCGATTCTAGACCATAAGTTCCTTGATGTTCAGAAATTATGATGAGTGCTTTCTTCTTTTGATTAGGTTAGAATGCTGATGATAGGCCTAGAGGTACTCAAGTACCAACCAAGATCCAGACCTGACCAGTTCTAGCCTTAGTCCGCCGTGAAGGTTTTTAAGGCCCACAGGAACTGTCCTAAGGTTCATTGGACTCCACGGTTAAAGCACCCGTGCTTGTACATATTTTAGCCTTGGTTCAGTTTGCAGTGCATTTTCATGTAAGAGAGAGACAGAGGATTTTCTTTGTTTGGAGAGTTTTCTCACTTTTCTTTTTTATTTCTAGCTTCAGATTGGCTTCTCAACACGGTCTGTATCGGATTCCTAGTCCCCACCATTAATCCTTGAAGGGTCCCTGGGAATCGATGCTTCGTGATAGTACTGTCCATGGCAACCCCCAGAACCCTGGCTTTCGAGATAATCCCACCAATGGTGTTTTGTAGCTAAATCTAGACCCTGGCAATCGACATTTTATGATAATGCCGCCCATGGCATCTGAACCAGCACAGGGTGTTTACATGCCCCCAGTAGGATATGTAAATATCCTAGGAGAGAAGCACCGAGGAGATGATATGTTATTACGCGTCTTCGAGGGGAATTTTCTGCCTCTCCGCGCCAAGAACTCGTCCAAATCAACTTGTGTTGATTGACCGCTCCTAATCTAGGTGACTTTTTCAGAATAGTTTAAACGCTTTTGCGTGATTTTGATACTTATGCGCACTGAACCAGACTGTATGTGGATTGGGGTGCTTAGGTTACTGAGTCCCGCAAACCAGAGGTCAGTTAACGAGGCCGAATACTCCTTAAGCCTTAGACATAATACTTAAGCTTCGCATTTTCCCCAACCTCTTGAGGACTATCCAGATCTTAGCGGATACTTGAATTTTTAAGCCTAAGAGTCTAACCCAAGAGGCCTAAGATCAGTGTTCCTACTAATCTCTTTTGTATCTCATTAACACTTTTTTTCCTTTCATTTTCTTTTTCTTGATATGGTCTAGAACATAGTTAATTCCTTAATTTCTTACTAATGATTATCTCTTCTTTTCTTTTCATTTTGTACTCCTTTTTTGACATTTTTCACTTTTTTCCCTTTTTCTCATTATTTGTATGGCCTCAAGATTTTCTCTCCCCTCAGAATTTTTTTATTCTTTTTCAAGATTTTTTTTTCATTTTTTTGGTATTTTTGTGATATGTGATTTTTTTGTTGAAACCTTTTCTTGTGAGATGAGTTTTCACGGCATTTTGCACTTTTATACCCCCCCATGCCTACGATTTGCAATGTCCCCATTGTAAATTAGGTGGGTTCGAGTTCAGCTTAGATCATTCATTAGAACAGGTTTTGGGTGAGCGAACGGGCCGAGGTGACTGTTGCGAACGATTTTAAAACTCGGGTACGGGTACTTGAGGTGAGGTTGGCTGTTTTAATGGATGAACCCTAAAGTGCGATATGAATTCAGCGTAGGAGTGTCAAGAGTGGTTTTGGGTTTTTAAAAAATGACGGGTTGCCTCCTGTTAAGCATTGAGTTTTATGCCATCGACTGGGCGCAATGAGCTCAGGGAGAATGGAGGGTAAAGGATATCTCAGCCAAATTTGTATCGGTCAAGTCAGTGAACGATTTAAGTCTCTGACCGTTCACAACGAAAGGTTATGAATCGTGGCTGAGTGGACTTATCGCAATGGCTCCATGTCCAAAAATTCGTTGGACAAGGTAGGGTCCATACCATTTTGATCATAGCTTTCCTGGGAATAGTTTAAGCTTGGCATCAAAGAGTAGGACTTTTTGACCTAGGTGGAAGATCTTTCTGGATACATGCTTGTCGTGGAAGGCCTTAACCTGCTCTCTGTAAATTCGTGAGTTCTCATATGTGTCGTGGTGTAATTCATCGATCTCGCTCATTTGAAGCTTTCTGTGGGTTCCTGCCTTAGAAATATCTAGGTTGCAGTTCCGTACTACCCAATAGGCCTTGTGCTCCAATTCGATGGGGAGGTGACATGCTTTCCTGTACACCAATCTGAAGGGAGACATACCTAATTGGGTTTTGTGGGTTGTCCTATAAGCCCACAAAGCTTCCGGAAGTCAGGATGACCAGTCTTTCCTGTTAGGTCTAACAGTAACCTACAGGATTTTCTTGATCTCTTGATTGATAGCTCAGCTAGACCATTAGTTTGAGGGTGGTAAGGTGTAGATATTCGGTGCGACACCCCATATTTGGTCATCAGTGACTTAAATTGAGTGTTAGTGAAATGGGTCCCTCCATTAGAGATTATAGCACGTGGAATCCCGAACCGCGAAAGGATATTCTAATGAATGAATTTGATAACCACCTTATGATCATTGGTTTAGATTGGAATGGCCTCGATCCATTTAAACATGTAGTCAACAGCGAGTAGAATGTACTCGAAGCCGTCCAAAACAGGAAAGGGTCCAATAAAATCAATACCCCACATGTCGAAGATTTCGCATATAAGAATCGGCTGTAAGGGCATCATATCACGATGGCTCATGTTGCCTAAGGTCTGGCAACGAGTGTATGCCCTACAGTGATTGTATGTGTCTTTGAAAATCGTGGGCCAATATAAGTCACACTGGAGGACTTTTGCTATGGTTTTATGACTTGAGAAATGTCCATCTCATGCTTGGTCATGGCAGAAGGACAATATGTCCTGAATTTTCACTTCCGCGACACATCATCGAATGATTTGATCAGCACCGATGCAGAAAAGATATGGGTCTTCCTAGAAGTAATACTTGGCATCAGAAAGCAATTTGTCCTTCTTGGCCTTCGGCCAATCGGATGGGATCTGATGTGATGTCAGGTAGTTTACTATATCAGCAAATCATGGAAGTCCTGTATTGATAGTCAGGAGGTGCTCATAAGGAAAATGTTTCATGATGGGTCTAGAAGGGTCGATGATCTCAGAAGGAAGGCGGGACAAGTGATCAGCTACCACATTCTATTTTCCCACTTTGTCATGAATCTCAAGGTCAAACACTTGCAACAGCAAGATCCAGCGGATTAATCGAGGTTTCGCCTCCTTCTTGGCAAGGAGATTCCTCACAGCAGTGTGATCCGAGTAAATAATAACATGGGAACCCAGAAGATAAGATCTGAATTTTTCCAGGGCAAATGCTATGGCTAGTAGCTCTTTCTCAGTAACTGTGTAGTTACGCTGAGCCTCGTCAAGTGTCTTGCTAGTATAGTAGATGATCACGGGTTTCTCGTCAATTTTTTGCTCGAGTACCGCTCCTACAGCGAAATCAGATGATCGCACATGATCTCAAAGGGTTGAGACCAATCAGGGGACTATAGGATCGGGGCTTGGGTAACTCGATCACGAAGGATTTCAAATGCTTGAGTGCATTCCTTGGAGATTTTGAAAGGTACATCCTTAGAAAGCAGAGTGGTCAGGGGATGCACGATCTTTGAGAAATCAAGAATGAATCGACAGTAAAAATCGATGTGCCTCAGAAAAGATCGGATGTCCTTGATCGAGCTAGGCATAGGGAGTTTGGAAATCAAGTTTACCTTGGCTCGATCGACCTGGATGCCCTTTTCTAATATGAGATGTCCTAGGACAATTCCTTTAGGCACCATGAAATGGCTCTTTTCCCAGGAAAGAACCAGATTCACGTCAATGCACCTCCTGAGGATTTGGACCAAGTGCAGGAGGCAATCGTCAAATGATTCTTAGAATAGTGAAAAATCATTCATGAAGACTTCCAGATAATCACCTACCATATTTGAGAATATGGCAAGCATGCACTGTTGAAAAGTAGCGGGTGCATTGTAGAGATTGAACGGCATCCTTCGGAATGCGTATGTCCCAAAGGGGTAGGTGAAAGTGGTCTTTTCTTGGTCCTCAGGATGGATTGCCACTTGGTTATAATCGGAGTACCTGTCCAAAAAGCAGAAGAACCTATTTCGCGCTACTTTCTCGAGGATCTGATCAATAAACGGTAGTGGGAAATGATCCTTCTTCGTGGAGGAATTGAGTCTTCTGTAATTAATGCAGACTCTCCATGAATTTTCCACACGAGTCGGTATGATTTCTCCAATTTCAATCGTGATCACGATGAGTCCTTCCTTTTTAGGCACAACTTGGATTGGACTCACCCACCGACTATCGGAGATCGGGTAGATGATCCCTACATCTAACCACTTGATGATCTCCTTTTTCATGACCTCCTGCAGATTAGGATTCAAACGTCTCTGCATTTCACGGGAAGCTCGTGTGCCCTCTTCGGTGTTGATATGGTGTGTGCAGTAAGAGGGGCTGATACCAGTCAAATCATCGAGAGTCCATCCAATGGCTCTACAATGTTGCTGAAGAATAGTAATCAGACGGGATTCTTGGTTAGGTGTGAGTCTGGAATGATAATCACAGGAAACGTCTGATCGGAACCCAAAAAGACGTACTTCAGATGGTCGGGAAGAGGCTTGAGTTCTAGAACGGGGTTATCAGCAGCAACGGGCGGTTTGGGGTGTGTGTCAGGAGCAAGGGAAGGAGTTATGGGTGTATCTAGGTCAGGTTCGAACTCCTCTAATTGCAGGTTTTGATCCTTTTGTGGTTGATTGGAAGTAGTCATTTTGTCCTCAATATATAGATCATCAACCACAGCCTTGATATCACATATCTGTTCTATAACACCGCAATTAATCCCTTGTTGGGCCTTAAAGATGTCAATCTTTAGTGTTTGGTTCCTGAATTTTAGTTCAATTTGGCCCTCCTCACAATTTATATTGGCCCTAGCAGTGGCCAGAAAGGGTCTCCCTAGTGTAATTGGTGTATCCCTCGGGTTTTCTGGAGCATCCACATCCAAGACTACAAAGTCCACCTAGAAATAGAAATCCCGTACCCTAACGATGACATCTTCAAGAACTCCTTTAGGTGACTTAATAGATCGGTCATCCAACTGCAATGTCACCTCTGTCGGTTTAAGCTCAGATTCTTCAAGGTGGTCAAGGAGGGATGTAGGTATTAGTTTTATGGAGGCTCCCAGATCTAATAAAGCTCTATTAAATTGGGTATCACCAATGGTACAGGAAATCAGGGGAGTGTCTGGGTCTTTTGCCTTAGGTGGGAGTTTACTCAAAATTACAGAGCTGGCTTGCTCTGATAGTACGATTGGACTCGTACTTTTGGTTTGCGGCTTACGCTTGGGTGTACACACGCCTTTCAGAAATCGTGCGTAAGCCGGTATGTGGCGGATTGCATCCATCAAGGGGATGTTTATATGGACCTATTCAAAGAGCTTGACTAGATCCTCCTCAGGAGCCACGGGTTTGTTTGTCCTCTTTCCCTTGGTCAAGGCCTCGGGAAATGGAACCTTGGATGGTTCCTCTAAAATAGGTCCAGGTGCTTGATCTGGGATAGGGGTATCCTGGATAACTATCCTAGAGCTTGGGTTACTACTAGGCTGAAAGTGGCTTGGATAAGGTGGGCCTTGTGTTACTTTGCCACTACAGGTTGTTATAGAATTCAGTCTTGCCTGGTTTTGATTCAGAGTTGGTAACATAGGTGGCTACTGCTAAAATCCTGTATGTGACGTTGAAGCTTCCATCCTGTCAAGTGATGGAACAGAAGGGGCCTGATAAATCTTGTGGGCTTGGCCCAGATTTGGGTTCTTAACGTGCCTCTGGTTCGGCACGTTATTTGGATTCGGCAGAGGTTGCGAAGGAAGTGTGCCAGGTTGGCGGAAATTCGCCATCTGGACGAGTTGATTTCGTACCTTTGTGATCTCGTCCTTGTGCTGTTTTTGCATAGCCGCATTCGTCTTCTGAATGTCAGCCTGAGTCTGAAGGATAAGAGTCATTTGATCGATTTGAGTTGGCCCAGATTGATAGGTAGGGTTGGGCAGAGGCTGAGGCGGCTGATATGGACAAGGAGGTTGTGGACGGGGTTGATATGGTGGTCTTTGATTTTGATTATTTCCCGTCCACAGGAAGTTGGGATGATTTCGCCATCCAGGGTTATAGGTATTAGAAAATGGGTCATTCTAGATGACGTTGAGGTCCTCGCAGGTCTGAGGAACCTTAGGAAAGTCAGAGTACAAGGGTTCAAAGTTCCCCCAACTAGAGTAGGTCGGATCGGAGTTTCCTCCGATCCTAGAGTCAGACGGGGGTGGATACGGGTCCATCCCCTGAGAAGATTGGTGATAGATGTTATGCACAGCTTCCCTCCCAGAAGGCGGCTGTGCAAACAAGTTTTGCATAGAGGGGGCTCGCTGCAGATGTTGAGTCAGCTCACCCACCTTCTTCTCAATGATAGAGACCTTGTCCAACTGATTGGCCATCAATTCCAAGTCGACGGATGCGGACAGGCCCTGTGTCTCATTTGCTCCGCTTGGATTTGTCGATGCATGGGCATTTGTTCGGTCGAATAAGCCCATGGAGTCATTATTGATGGAGTTCTTGCACATATTCTCGAGAATCTCCCACATAGTGTCTTCGTGTTGACACATGATATTTCCTCCGCAGGTTGCATTGACGAATAAGTGGATGTCTTCACGGAGTCCCTGGTAAAAAGATTGGACTTGTTCCCATTTAGGAACTCCGTAATGGGGGCACTTTTGCATGAGATCCAAAAAATGGTCCCATGCTTCATGAAGAGGTTCTCCAGATTGCTGAGTGAAGTGTGTGATCTGGTGTCGTAAGGCATTCGTCCGACCAACTGGGAAGAACTTTTTCAAGAATTTGGATTGTAGTTCAACCCATGTGTTGATTGGACGCATTTGAGTCTGATACCAGTGAGTTGCCTTGTCCATGAGAGAGAAGAACATCTTCATAAGAAGAATATCCCGATTTTGGACATCTGACCCAAAGGTCTGGGCTAGATGTTTGAGTTGTTTGATGTGCTAGATGTTTGAGTTGTTTGATGTGCTAGAAGGGATCCTCGGAATTAAGCCCATGAAACTTTGGAATAGCATGAATCATGTTGGGCTTGAGTTCAGAATCAGGACCTCTAGCTGGGATTTGGACTCGAGGTTCGATCGCCACTGCAGCGGGATTATGGTGATCTCGCTTCATAGGATGATGCGACGGGTTCACAAAGGCTTGAAATAAATCATTCAGGCGCTGGAGTTGGTTCTCAAGATTTTTCTCTTCTTCTACTGGTTGTGCCATGATGATGGAAGAAGGAGAATTGGGTTTTGATGAATCAGAGGAGATGTCTATGTAGTGGGGTTGTTGCACAAACATGGACGTCGAGGCCTGGCCTTGGCGGGAGTGAATCACTAAAGGACGTCTTAAGTACCTCCTATCGAACATGCACCGATGGTTTGGACGAGAGTAGAATGTGTTGGACCAAATCAAGACACCCAAAAATTTGGATGACTATCGAGGTTCAGGGCAGATGATACCCCTTAGTCAGAAAGCCGTCCACCTGAGAAATACCTGGGCAACTAGAGAGGGAGAGTCCCGCAAAGACCCTACACGGTAGAGCGTCCCCATGAGTTACCGGGTTTCCCACACCCGACCTCTCTTGTCACTAATGTTCCAGGTAAACCAGAATGGAGACTTTGACGTCCTAAGTCTACTAGTTTTATTTTAAGAGCGAAGGTGATTAAGATTTCACTTGAACTGTAGATGTATTGAGTGTAAAAGTGACCTAATTTCAAGGTTGGTTGACCCAACAAGGGGGTCAACTTCACCTAATTGTCCTTTGGAGAAGTTTTAGGTCCTTTCTTTTAGGATTCAAGTGAGATTAAGAGCCTGAATTTTAGAGTTTTCTTGAATAAGTCTCTTCAACCAAGGCTTAGGCACACCTCTTTTTGGGGAGTTGGTTCTTGCTTATGAAGATGTGTCTTTAAAACCCTAAATTGAAATCCTTACTTTGGCTCTAATTTTGGTCCAATTTAGTTGCCAAAATATGGTATCTAGGGCTCAATCAAGAAGGTGGTAGCCTTAGTTACCTTAAATGGATGCACAAATCAGTAGTGTTGTTGAAATCAAATCAGGAAACTTTGGTGAATTAGCTAGAGATGAAAAGCAGGTAGCCCTAATTGATTTTATCTTATTTTTTTCCTTTTCAGAATGAGGGGCTTAAGAGAAGGGACTAATCAGAAGTTACTTGCCCCGGGCGTGTTTGCTGTGCGGCTATCTTCCTTTGAATCTTCTCCCCTGAAATAATCACAACAAAATAGATATATCAAGTTAATACCAAATCAGTAATTGTAATCAAGATTTCTAAATCGCCTGTTGTTCCTCGGCAACGATGCCAAAATGTTTGCAAGGCGAAATCGAGTTTTAAAATAAAGCATTGTAATATAGTCGAAATCGTTTTGAAAACAAATAGATTTTATTACTCGAAAGTTTTAAGTCCGAGGTCGAACACAGGGAGCAAATTAGGGCTTAGAAATCAAGAGCACAACTTGAGAAATTGAATATAATATGCAATAAAAACCAAAGTTATAGTGCAAAAAGATAAATGCAAGCACAAAATATCAATGTATGAGAATAAGCACAAAAATTGGACGTCTGATTTGAGAATCAGACGCCTTAAATATGTGATGCTACAGTGCTAAATTTTCTTTCTTCTCTTTCTCTTCTCTTCTCTGTCTCTAGTGGCTGCCTTCTGTCTTCTTCTTTCTTTCTCTTCTTCTGATTTCGTGCCTTAGCCTTTCTCTTCCTCTGCCTTCTTCTTCAGCCTTTTCCTTCCTTCTCTTTCTTTGGCGACTCCTTCTTCTTCTACCTTAAGTCCTTCCTTCTCTTTCTTTCTCTTCAGCTCTTCAGCCTTGTCTTCTCCTTCCTTAGCTTCCTCTTCAGCTTCCTCCTTCTTCTTCCTTGGCTTCAGCCCTCAGCTTCCTCTTCTTCTCCTTTCCCTGCAGAGCAAAACCTACCCCAACCCACGTGCACTCTCTTCTCCTCTTTCTTCTCTCTTAGGTTCGCTCTCCCAGAGCTGCTTTCTCGGGTAATCGGGTCGGGTACACGCCCGGGACCAGGCCCACCGACGTGCGGTGGTGGGTGAGGTGTGCTGAGTTGGGTAAACGGGTCGAGGACAGGTCCGCGGAGGCAAGGTCACGGATAAGACTGGTGAAGGGGGTGGGACCTCACCCGTGGTACTGAGGTGATAAGGCATATGCAGTTTTTCCTCTTATGCAGGTGCGGGCGTCCAAAAGCTTCTTGTTGATCGTCGGGTTGCTACGCTAACGTGTTTGGTTTTGAAAAACCTGTTGTCGTAGTATGAAAGCAAAGAACTCGTGTTCAACAAATAAAATTTATACCGGAATGAAAATCCCGGGTTGAACACAGGGAGGCGGACGTTTGATTTTAAAACACGCGTTTGTTTTATTTGTCAATGGCCCAGATCCAACGGCCCAGATCGCACGTTGGATTTCCTTTGGAGAGGCAGCGGTGGTCTTGAGGGCCGGTTGGACGGTTGAGATGGCACCTAGGACGGCTGAGATGGTGCCATGCGGCACCATCTTGGCCGTCCATCTTCTGAATGATGTAGATGGTGCCACGGGCGTCGGATTGAGTCAATTTTTGCATCGTTAGGCTGCGATCGTCGATCCAAATCCATCCGTGCAGTCGGATTTGTCGTTTGAAGTGTGGATTCACACCATCTTGGCCCTTGATCTTCTAGGGTTCCCCGATCACTATCTGATGCTACATATGTCTGATTAGGGTGATCTTGGAGTCGTTGAACTCCAATCGTCGCCCTGATCACATCTGTATGGTTGGATCTTCGATCCGAGGTCTCGATAAAAAGTTTTCCTTGTCCATGAACTTACAAGGAGATAATTAACCTCCATTTTATTCAAACTACTCTAAATGCAAGATGATGCATGTTATGCAATATTTATAGTATGCAATGCAATCCTATGCTTAAGAACATGCATAAATAGGCATCTTAAGTAGTGTAAACATGTTTACATCATACCCCCATGCCTATCTTTTGCTAGTCCCTAGCAAAAAACTATATGCTATTTATAAAAGAATCAGGTTGGATTATTTGGGCATGAGTTATTTTCAATCACTAAGAAAATATCTACTTAGGATATGAACTTTCAAAGACACAACAGTGCCCGAGTATCTACCAAAATGTAGACCGCCTCACGCCCTCGCCTTATTCAATGAAAACTTTAATTTTCTCTTTTTCTTCTTTTCTAATTTTTTTGGATTTTCAAGTTTTAGGGTTTAAGAGTGACTTTCTACGGCCATTCAACTCACCCAAGATTTGATGAGAACCCTAAGTTCTAAGCATCTTATTTTGAATGTGATAGAGTCGTTGACAGGCAGTTAAAACGGACTTCAGATTTCTACGCCTCTAGGTGACCTAAAAAAATAATTCTGCCTAAAGGTGTATCTTTCCAACCGGTAGCTTTCTCCCTACTTTTATTTTTTTACGGGGGCAACACAAGGGTGAATCCAGTGTATATCTCCCCAGTTTATTCTACTTCTCCGCTTCTTCCGAAGTGTTTTGGGAATTTTCAGTGCATTTATTGAGCTTGGTTCTGGACAACCGGTCGATGAGCTGTTACCACAGACAACTTGCCAGCCATACTCGTGTGGTGAAGTGTGGCTTATTTCTTTTTTTCTTTTCTCCTTTTCTTTTTGATTTTGTTTTTAAGTAGGTGGCTTCCCTGGTCTAAGATTTACCTAAAGGCAGCAAAAAGAGAAAGGTCCAGTGACTGGGCTCTGGACAACCTACCTATGGGCTGTTACTCACGATAACTTGCCAGCCATATCACTCTAGAAGGTTTATTAGCTACCCAATTTCTGTTAGAATCGTCGAACAATGGTGGCGACCCTCCTGTACTTGCAGTCACGCAAACGGCCTTGCGGCCACGTGAGAATGCTCAGGAGGCTTCGCCGAGGCACGGCGAGTATACTGCGGGGGTTGGCGTGGCATGGGACTGCCTGAGTGTGCATGCCTAGGGCACCCAGTGTGCATGTGAGTGGGTGTGTTCGGGGGCCCTTGTGGGTGAGTGATGGTGTGTATGGAGTGAGGGGTTATGTTCAATGAGGTGTTGCGGTGCTTATGGGTGGTCGGCAAGGTAGATGGAGGGGTGGAGCGATGGGGATGCCTCGCCGGAGGTGAAGGGGATGATGGTGGTGGAGTGCATCGAAGGGTGTCTTTGAGAGATAAAGAGGGGAAAAAGCAGTAGAAGGGAGAGGGAACTTATCTGGGCGTAAAGAGACGAAGGGGGAGGCAGGGATGGTGGCTGGCTCGTATTGTCGACGCCGGAGATGAAGGTGCTCAATGGGGGAGATTGGTGAGGACGAAGGGGTGCAAAGGCATCGACGGGTGCGGTGCGACGCGGACGAGCAAGAGGAAGAGGAACCTCCCACTGGTATTGTGGCTAGGCGACGAGGGAGAGTGAGGGAAGTCACCAGAGCTTGATGAGCCAACGGGCTAGAGGAGAAGAGACGAATTTGAGGGGTTTTTCGATCAATTTTATGCTTGGGAGATGCGGGGTGATTTGGGTTTGCTTAAATAAGCCCTGGGGGATGGATTTGTGCTTGGAAGCCAAGCTTCCAAGCAAGGGAAGTTCGTCGGAGATGGCAACTTGAAAGGGACCCAAATCTCTCTTGCATTCGCATTAGAGATTGGGTACCAAATATGGCCTCAAATTAGGTTCATACTGGAGGAGATTTCTCAGAGAATCTCCCTTTCAATTTTGAAGGGGATTCTTTGAGAGATCAGGGAGATCTTGCCCTTGCAATCTCACCGGAGTAGGATTCCCTCTGCTATAATGGTGGAGGGACCTAATTGCAAAGAACGAAGAAGAAGCTAGAGGGGTTTCTGCAGAGGTTTTCGAAAGATAGGGGTAGAAATATAATTAGGCTGGACCTATTTGCAAAGTGGGTCAAGATGAATTCCTTTTGGGTCCAATTTTTGGTACAAACCTAATTTAGACCTAAGGAATCCAATGGTGAAGTTGGATTTTGGGTTTGACCATGTTTGACTAGGTAATTTACGCAAAAACCTAAGTTAGGGTAAATATTTGTCTGAGACCCCATTCGAGGTCAAAATAGGTTCCAAGGGCTAAATTGAAGGTTCTAAACCCTAGAGAATATTTTTTTATGATTTTTAGAGGGTTTAGGTGAATTTTATCCTGACTAGAACCTTTTTAAATCAAGTGGGTATGTTTTAGAGTTCCAAGAAGTCATTTAATTCCCAGAATTCGCATGAACCCTTTTTTGTCTGATTCAACACACTTATTATCTTGTTAAGACCATTTGACCTGTGTTTAGCCTATGAGATAACCCATTGTTGCACTGTAATGGTAAAATTACAGTTTTACCCTTTGTTTCTTGCTTTTATCTCATAATGGTTATTTATGGAATTAGGACCTCCAGTTGGTTATGCAGGAGCTTTTGTTCTCTTCTTTGGGTTAAAATGAGCTAGTGAGGGCTCATGATGGTGTTCCCATCACCCCCTCATTCTTAAATCGTATAATGTTTTCATTGTAAAATTAAGATATAGGGAGAGAGGAAAGAAATCTCCTGATGAGGGCATTATTCTCTATGTTGGGTTGCCTCCCAACAAGTACTGCATTTTTGTCAGCAACCAAACGAGTGGAACTTGCAAATCAGGTTGTAAACATATAGAGCTAGGCCCTAAAAATATGCGTAAAAGCGCAGGCTTAGAAAATAGGTAGCCGCGGATGTTGGCGAGTTGATGATGTAATGTGATTCTAAATGCTCACCAGAAGACATGAGAACAGAGAACCTCGTAAGCTACCTGGAGAGGTTTAGGAAAAATAGAAGAAACAAAAGAAGGGACCTCCCAAAATAGCATAATTGGAGGATAACAAGGGTCCTCCAAAGTAGGTAGGGTGTTAAAAGATATACACACAATTATTTCAAACCCTTGAACAGTGAGACTAAAAGTACAAGCATCAATCCACACTTGCCATTCCACTTGGGGATGTACTAGCCTAATATTCTTCCCAGAAAGAATGTAAGTGAGCAGATACCTGAGCCAAGGATTAAGTAAGGAGTCTACAGTTTGCTTGAGTGATTGGGTGGTAATGATTAAGTTCAATAAGGGCTTAGTCTATTCAGATTCCATTCCCAACAAGCATTCTTCTTTTTCATCCACATCCTTAAATAACTTCATTTTTCATCAAACTCCAACTGTTGCTCTACAATAGATGAGTCATTGTTGGGACTCGTATAGCGTGTTTCTGATAAAAAAAAGCATCGTTGTATAGTGCACAATACGATCAACAAAAATATTTATAAAGATAACGAGACTTGAGTCCTGGTCGTTCGTCTCTGGGAGGCATTTATGGAAATGCAGATTTGAAATCTATCTCTTTTGCTCTACTTGCTTAAAATCTCATGTCGATTTATGGTGATTTACGTATTGATATACGACATGCTAGTTGCCAAAAGATAGTAATTAAGAGCAGGCAACTTCAATCACACAAAATATATTGTAATAAGCTCGTGGTGATTTTCACACACACACACATATATATATATATCTATATAGAAAAAAAGATTTTCATTCATTCAATTCATGATGGTGGCTACAACATTAAGCTCGTGGAAAGCTTATAGAGGAATGCTTGGAAATACAAATCTAGCTAGCAGAAAACGATCGCATACATGAGTCTAAAGGGGGGATTATGCATGCAACATTGGGGGAGAATGTAGAGATACACTACTAAGCAGCAAATAAAGCATGTAAACTAAGAAGAACTATAATCTAATCTATCAGAACTAAGGGTATTCAGAGGTGGGCTCCGATGGCCTTTGACTTGGTTGAGAAGAGGAGGGGTGGTCAATGGTGCTTAGGCCAGCCGTTAGAGAGAGGTTGAGGAGGTGATCCAACATCTTGGCATGGAGGTGGTGGTGGCCATGGTGAAGCTACTCGTGGACATGGAGGTGGAGTGGATGTGGAATGAAACTAAGCTATTGGCAACTCATGTCGCCCCATCAGATTCCTCGTACAATAAGATAAAGAAAGATCAGATAATTGTGCAGCTCAGAATATTCAAAAATAATAAA